>CM026262.1:5467500-6667500 GCA_014851425.1 Senna tora | reverse complement strand
TGTTTTAAACTTGTGTTTGGTTTCATAATTTCGAGAATGTTTAGTAATTTTTTAAATATGCCCTTGATTTTTTTAATTAGTAACTTAATATTGAATAAATCATTTATAAAATTATTTTAACTTATATCAATTAACATTAAAAACTATATTCATATATCATACGTATACTCTTAATTTTAGAAATATTTTAACTAAAAATTAATTTAACTTACAAAATTCATAACAATTTATGGAGTATCTCTTATAAAATTCATATTTTTCACTTGATTTTTCTTAAATTTGTCTCAATTAAAGTTAGGTCAAATTACTCTTTCGGTCCTCAACGTTTGCACGAAGTTTAATATTGGTCCTCAACGTTTCAAAAAGTTATTTTAGGTCTTCAACGTTTTATTTTGGGTTAAAATTAGTCCTCTAGCGTAACATCTGTATGGTTTTGTCATTAAATGCTGACGTGGAAGGCTTATGTGGTACACCCTCTCTCTTACGTGTCATATTTAAATGACATAGCACCTTCTCTCACTCCAACTCAGCAAAACGACGTTGTTTTGATTCAAAACAGAACATTTAAATGAATCAAAACGGCGTCGTTTTGCTGAGTTTGAATGAGAGAGGGTGCCATGTCATTTAAATATGACACGTAAGAGAGCTGGTGTGCCATATAAACCTTCTACATCAGCATTTAATGACAAAACCATATAGATGTTACGCTAGAGGATCAATTTTAACCTAAAATAAAACGTTGAGGACCTAAAATAACTTTTTGAAACGTTGAGAACCAATATTAAACTTCGTACAAACGTTAAGGACCAAAAGAGTAATTTGGCCATTAAAGTTATCATGCTGAATTTTATTATTCTATTATATTATACATATATACACATGTAAAAGTTTGAACAACAAAACAAAATATAGCAATATATATATAATTAATTAGAACTATCATTTAAAAATAAAAAGAGATTCCTAGTAAGGAAGAGAGAGAATGGTTTAAATGATGAGTATTAATTAGCTTAGGATTAATTTAGTAAAATTGGGTAGCTAAAAATAATCCCATCCCATAGAATTATCATAATCTCACTCTTTTAAGTGGAATTACAAATGTGAAAAACATGGGAATATAAGATTACCGGACTTATTTTTTTAACTCTTATACCAAACACATGATTACAAGATGATAGAGAAATCATCTCGAGATTGTTTTTCTAACTCTTGTACCAAACAACTCCTAACTACTTTTAGTACTCTTAACATTTGAGCCTTTAGTTAAATATGCCTTCAAAAATTAATTGTGGTTAATTACGCCTCAAAATTTCATTTTTCGAGCAACTTTGTCATTTTCACTAACCTGAGTATATAACTGTTGAAGTTTATGTGGCGTGATACATGATAAAAAAATCTGATTGAATTCTTGTATACTACATTATATTTTCTTCAATCCTCTATGTTACTCAAATTGCTATGGTTTAAATCTTAACCATTCATCTCTCAAAATTTCACTCTAAAACATGTCATTGACACCATTTTTATTTATTTTTTTCTCTTAAACTTGTTTTTCTTTAGAACTCATTTGGTTATAAGAATGTTGGTGGGAATGAGAATGAGAATGAAAATATTGGAGGGAATAGGAATGTGATGCGATTAGAATAAAAGTGAGTAAAATGATCATTTTATCCTTATATTAAAAATAAAAATGAAATAAAAATTAATAAAAAAAATAAAAATAAAAACATAATTTCATTATATTACAAAAAATAAATATATTTAATATAAATTTTATTAAAAATAAATAAATTACAATTAAGATTACGTTCCTAATATTTCCAACCAAACGACTTAAAAAATGTAAATTATCCTATCACTCTTCTCTTGTGTGTGTCTCTCACTCTCTTGGACTTGGTTCTTTTGAAGTGGCTTTGAAAAGACTGTCGCTTCGAAAGAATACAGCCACGACTTTGGTGGCAGGCAATGGGTTGTTGGGATTAAAGAGGAAGAGGACAAAATGAGAAGGAGCAAGAAGATGGATAAAAGTTTAAATATCAAAATGGAGGGGATAAAGTAAATAATACAATTTAAATTTAAATCTAATTTTGAAATTCAAAGATGACAAGACAATTTAATTTGATAGCAATATAATATTTAACAGTCACCACAAATAAAAAGATAACAGCAAACATCTCCTTTAATAAATAGTGACTAAACTTTAAAGTATTATTTTAGTTCTAAATGTTTACATGAAGTTTAATTTTAATCTTTAATATTTCAAAAGTTTGATCTTGGTCCTCAAAGTTTTTATTTTGGTCGATTTTGGTCATTAAGCGTAACACCGTTAACTTTTACCGTTAAATGATGACTTAGCATGCTTATGTGGCACACACTCTCTCCTACGTGTCATATTTTAATGACGTGGCATGATGCATCATTGCCACGTCACCCTAGATGATGATGATGAAAGAGAGAAGATGATGATGTGACAATGTGGGGTGACGTGACAGTAATGTGTCATCCCACGTCATTAAAATATGACACGTAGGAGAGATAGTGCATCACATAAACATGTCACGCCATCATTTGACGGCAAAAGTTAACGGTGTTACGTTCGAGGACCAAAATCGATAAAAAAAAAACTTTGAGGACCAACATTAAACTTTTAAAACATTAAGAACCAACATTAAACTTCATTCAAATATTGAGAACCAAAATAATACTTTAACTAATAAATAATTGACGGTAAAGAATTTTTAGAGACCAACACATCTATTTTATATTTTTAACAACTAAATTATAGATTAATCAATATTTCATGTCCTCATCCTTCTATGCTAATAATAATAATAAAGACCCTTTATAATCCTTCCAAGTCAGAGCATTGTAGATTGGCCGAAAAAAAGCCAGAGCATTGAAGCACTAATGGGATTTTCTTTTTAATTTTTTTTTACAGGTATCCTTCTATTAGAGATAATCCTGTTCGAGTTAATTGGAATCTCATAAAGGGGGTAGAGCTCTTCCAGCAAAGATTTTTTCATACACAAAACTCGAACTCAAGACCTTACTTAAAAGAATGGAGTACCTAACACTCCAACTAACACATGTTAGTATTTACCTTTTAATTCGAACTCTTCGTTTCAACTATAATTTCCTCATGAAATTAGCGAGAAGTGGGAAAAAAGAAAAAAAGAAAAAAGAAACCAAGAACAAGTAAAGAGTACCTAGGAAGTAGGAACACAAAAGAGAAGGGGAAGACGAGGAAGATGGAGTAGGTGGGCCAATACTGCAAAAAGAAAAATAAAAAAGGGGCATTCCGAGAATCGAACTCGGGACCTCTCGCACCCAAAGCGAGAATCATACCACTAGACCAAATGCCCACCTGATCAATTTACATTTTGAAAAGGTAAGAAAGTGTTGAACTGTAAACGTGCCTTGCCTCCTATCCCCCTTGTGTATGTTAATATGTATAAATATTAAGAAAAAACTTATGTGCTGTTGTTTACATGCTTTTAGTAAGGTTAATCAATTAAAAAAAGACATGTGTCAATTTTCAATTTTCTCAAAATTGACACATGTCTTTTTTTAATTGGTTAACCTTACCAAAAGCATGTAAGCAACATCACATAAGTTTTTTTCTATATATTATTCATAGAAATCTTGATATTAAACATTTAAATAATTTTTCATAAATCAGATTATATATTATTTCACCAAAGCAAGTTATAGAGACAATGAAGAAAATATATATATATATATATATATATATATATATATATATATATATTTGGCAAAAACAACACTTATATTCCTGAACTTTATATCAATTTTAATTTGGTTCTTAATTTTTTTTCGGTCAATTTTATATTAAAAACTTCGAATTGTAATCTATTTCGTCCCAACACCTAACACTATACAAATTATTAACAGCAAATAATAATATAATATCATACATATAATATTAATGTTAACTCTTCAACGATATCATAACATATAACATTTAGAAGCATCTAAGATGATTCCATTTCCATTGACCAGCTGACCTCAAATTATGCCTCGACAGTAACAATGTGATTTTATTAGGCACAAGAAAAAGTTAGAAAGGAAGAGGCAAATAAGCTTGTATACTAAGCCCACAAGATATGAATCATTCTTGCTGACAAACAATAGTATGCAGTATGCATCGTGCTCTGGTATAGACATGTCTCACATATAGACCTGTTCATGGGTCGGGCCGGGCCGGGCTTGAGCTTAAGCCCATGAGCTTTACATATATGGGCTTGGGCTTGAGCCTAAGCCTACATGTTTTACTACCATTACAATGGGCCAGGTATTTATCCAAACCCATGGGCTAAGCCCGGGCTTAGCCCATTCTTATACATAATTTATAAAAAATATATATATTGCTCCTTTATGTTTCATTGAAGTTCTATATTGATCCTTTATGTTTTATTGAAGTTCTACATTGGTCCTTTATGTTTCATTGAAGTTTTATATTAGTCATTTATGTTTCATTGAAGTTCTATATTGGTCCTTTATAGCGGGCCTCCGGGCTGAACTTTAAAAAATGCTCGAGCCTGGCCCGTATTTTTACGGGCTTTCGGGCCGGGCTTTAAAAATGCCTGAGCCCGACTCGTATTTTTCTGAGCTTTCGGACCGGGCTTTAAAAAATACCCGAGTCCAACCCATATTTTACGGGCTGTTGGGCCGGGCTTTAAAAAAATTGCCCGAGCCCGGCCTGTATTTGGGCCGGGCTTTAAAAAATGCTGGAGCCCGACCCATATTTTGCGGGTTTTCGGGCCGGGCTTATATAAAATTGCCCGACCCGTATTTTTTCGGGCTTTCGGGTCGTGCTTTAAAAAATGCCCGAGTCCGACCCGTATTCTTTCAGGCTTTCGGGTCGTACTTTAAAAAATGCCCGAGCCCGACCTATATTTTATAGGCTTTCGCCGGGCTTACAAAAAATTGCCTGAGCCCTGCCTGTATTTTTTCAGGCTTTCGAGTCGGGCTTTAAAAAATGCCCGAGCCCGACTCGTATTTTTCCGAGCTTTCGGGTCGAACTTTAAAAAATGCCCAAGCCCGACCTATATTTTACGGGCTTTCGGGCTGGGCTTACAAAAAAATTCCCCGAGCCCTACCTATATTTTATGGGATTCGGGCCGGGCTTACAAAAAATTGCCCCGAGCCCGGCCCGTATTTTTCCGGGCTTTCGTGCCGGGCTTACAAAAAATTTCTCGAGTCCGGCTCGTGTTTTCCCGGGCTTTCGGGTCGGGCTTTAAAAAATGCTCGAGCCCGACCCATATTTTACGGGCTTTCGGGCCGGGCGTACAAAAAATTGTCCGAGCCCAGCCTGTATTTTTTCGGGCTTTCGGGTCCGGCTTTAAAAAAATGCCCGAGCCCGACCCGTATTTTTCTGGGCTTTTGGGTCGGGCTTTAAAAAATGTCCGAGCCCGACCTATATTTTGCGGGCTTTCGGGCCAGCCTTTCAAAAAAATTCCCTGAGCCCGACCCGTATTTTTCCGGGCTTTAAAAATACTAATTTTTATGTAAATATATAATTTTATAATTATTTTTTTAAAAAAATATATTTAGAAAAAAAATAAAAAAAAAAGTGGCCTGCGGGCCAATACGGATAGTGATGGTAGGTAATGAATCGTGATAAGTGATGGGTAGAGCCCAGGTACTACCCAAGTTTTAGCCCAAGTATTTTTAATAAAATGGGTATTTGATAGGTAAGACCCAAATACTACCCATACCCAATTCTTAATGTTGGGTAATTGACCCGTGGCTTAGGTGCATTTATCAATTATCATTTCAGCTCCAACAATATAAACGTAAGATGACACAAAGTAATGAGCCAAAATGTACTTGACAAGCAAAATGGTCACTAAGAAATAATCTGAATCTCCCATGATAGATTTCGTGTTAAGAGTTTCAAATAAAATCCCTCGAATCTGAACTAAAGTATATATAATACACTCCTAATTGGTGGAGTGGGCTAAGCAGCTTCGAAGGAAGGGTGAATAGCTATAGCTACATTATTCATCTTTCCCTGGCTGTCTCTGCCTTTCTTTCCTGTCCCTTAACCAGAAAATTTCTTTAAAAAAAAAACTGCAGGGACTACAAGAATAACTATCTAGAATTATACATAATATGCTAATAACCCTTATTCAGTATACATTCCCTAGAACATGCAATTCCTCAAAATCCTCTTCAGATGAAACAAATTCCTCCCCACGTACATAACCGGCATCTTTCATTAGCTCATTCAATCCATCCATCACCGGGTAAATCTCAGAAGCCCGAGGGTTGTTAGTGTCCCCCACCAGAAAGGGAGCAAACTCATTGCCAACATCAACCCATGCACAACCAGGAGCCTTTCTCACACCCAAATCCCTCATACAAGTCCTCACGTTTGCTAGTTTGTTCCAACAGCCAGCAGCAGCATACATGTTGGCAATCAACACGTAGTAACCTGAATGATTAGGCTTCATTTCCAGCAATTTTCCGGCTGCCCATTCTCCCATATCCATATTTCCATGAATTCTACAGGCTCCTATAAGAGTTGCCCACATGGCAGGAGTTGGCTTGTATGGCATACTGGTGATAACCTCCAAAGCTTTGTTCAGAAGACCGGCCCTCCCAAAGAGATCAACCATGCAAGAATAGTGCTCAAGGCGAGGACGTATCCCAAAGACATCAGACATTTTTTTAAATAGCAACTGACCCTGGGCTAGAAGGCGTGAATGGCTACAAGCTGATAGGACTGCGATCATTGTTATGTGATCAGGTTTAATCCCAACCTTGCACATCTCTTCAAAAAGTTTTAGAGCAGTTTCTCCATCTCCAGTCATACCATATCCAGCAATCATGGAAGTATATGTGACTTCATCTCTTGCGTTCAATGAATCAAACACCCTTCTGGCTTCTAAAATTTTTCCAGACCTCGCATACATGTCCAGAAGAGCATTCCACAATAGTAAAAGATCCTTAAATTCCCCACGCTTCATGATATAGCAATGAAACTCTTTCCCATGCTGTAGATTTGCAATGCGAGCACAAAGAGGAAGAATGCTTGCAATGGTCACATAATTAGGTTCAGCTCCCTGCTGGAACATCTCTCTAAAGAGGAAGGAGACTTCCTCATATTGATCTACATAAGCGTACCCTGAAAGCATGGCATTCCAAGTAATCACACTCTTCTCTTCTATTTTATGAAACAACGTATATGCATGCCTAAGGTCTCTACACCTGGAATACATAGTAATTAATGCATTTTGTATGTTATCAAAAACATCAGAGCAAGTTCTTACAGCATGTCCATGAATCTCCTTTCCCAATTTAAGGGCTCCAATGTGAGAACATGCATTTAATCCAATGGCCATAGACACAGAGTCCAAATGATGGATAGAGGTCCTCATCTGAGAAAGCAATGAAAGTGCCCTCCTAAAATTGGTTGTTCGCAAGCAACCTCCAGCAATGGTATTCCATGTGATTATACCCACTTCAATACTCTCCTCGCACATGCTTTCAAATAGCTGAAACGCTTCCTCCCACATACCCCTAGAGGCATAAATACTTATCATAGTGTTCCAAGAAACAGAATCTCTTGCAGGCATACCATTAAACAAGCGACAAGCTACCTCCACTTCCCCAAACCTACCATACATGGAGATCAGTGCATTGTGCACAATCAAACTCCACTCTAAAGAGCTAGCTACAATAGACTTGTGAACCTCCATTCCAGTAACACGATCTGACACTTCACCGCATGCCTTGAGGACCGTTGGATAAGTGTAATCATCTGGTTTGACCTGCTTATTTATCATTTGCTTATAGGCAGAAATAGCCTCCACAAAAAGTCCATTTCTAACATAGGACGAGATAAGTAAATTCCAATGTAAAGGGTCCAAACTATTAGAGTTTTCAGTGGCAACGTGAGCATCAGCAAGGAGATTGACATTTGCATAGAAGGTAATAATCCTGGAAACCAAGATGGGGTGCTGATCAAAACCCAGTGAGATAATCTGGGCATGAAGCTGCTTACCCTGGGCCAATGATTTAAGGTTGATGCAAGATAATAGAAGAGAGCTAATGGGGTGTAAAATATGGTCGAAAGAACCAGTACAGGAAGCATAGTCCTGGATTTGAGAAAAGATCTTGAAAGCATTAGATAACTGACTCAGTCTCACAAACTCTTTGAGAGACGCATGAAGAGAACCAATCATAGATGCATCACCTGACACAGTTGGTTTGTCAAGTTGTTCAGTGGCTTGTTTCCATGATTTTGGTATGAACTTTTGAATCTGAGACAAGAAGAGGCTTCTTGGTACAGAAAACAATGTTGAAGACGGCATGAACTATAGATACATATGTTATAATCATGGTAAACAAGAGCCGACCACATGGCTTCATTAAGAGTTGTTTGATATGATTTGGTAAATGAGTTTCCAATCCCGATTCTTCCAACATGAAGGATAAGAGATGAATAAAGGGACTGACTTATGTTTTGAATTAAACTTTGGGCTTGAAATTCCAACCTTTATTCAACATGGAGAAGAGATGCTTCCGGCCGCTTCACATTTGTGTGCTTTCTTGATTGTGGGGAGACGAAGACAGGGACTGGTGCTGCGTAGAAGGGTCGAGACTCAGAGAAAGGGGAAGCTTGAAGCTTCGTTCACGTACTCTGGCCCTCCCCTGCTGCAGATAAATTGGGGATTACGATTTAGGGATTTGAATTTTTGAACATCTGATCTAATTGTATTTTTGAACATGGATCTAATTGTATAGTATGAAACTATGAATTAAAGTATTTTTTTTTCCTTTTAAATTTTGATTCCGTTCTTGGGCTGGAGCTGGACTTAGAGGTCCAACGTGCAGAGGAAGAAAAGAATAAAAAAAAACATAATTAACATGTGATTGGTTTGAGGGGTAAGTACTCTATTTTCTTTAAGCAAGGTCAAGTCTTGTGTATGAAAAACTTTTGCCGGAAAGCTCTACCCGGTTATGACCTATGAGACTTCAGCTAGCTCGAACAAGATTTTTTCTAATAGAAGGATACCTGAGAAAAAAAACATAATAGAAATTGTAAATTTTTCGAAAAAACGAGAGATATAGATACAAAAAATTAAAAATTTTACATAAATTAAGACCTATTATGAATAGTTTAGAGGTTACTTTTATTAGAGATTAAAAAGTTAGTCCATAATCTATTCATGGTAAATCTCAATTTATATAGAATTTTTAATTTTTTTTATATCAATATCTTCATACTTTAGATATTATTTAAAATAAAATATAATTTTTTAAATTTAAACAAAAAAAAACGGTAAAAAAAATATCGCCTAACATACTAATATACACGAGCAAATCCGTTTCTCCGGTGATTAGGTTTTAAAAAGTTCATGTATTAAATTTTATTTGAAAAGTTACAATGTAGTTTTCTACAATAACTCAATAACAATAAAATGTTTTTTTAAATAACAAATAAAAAAAGAGATTAGACTTCTATACAATTGTTTATACTTTTGCTATTATGTTTTCTTTTTCAAATTAAAATACAAATGTGAATTTTTTTTAAAAAAAGGAACCAACTATAAGTGAAATGAATTGTATAAATTATAAGTGGTAAAAAACTAATAAGAAAAAAATCAATTATAGTACAGAATAATTAGACTACATTTTATAGAGGATGCAAAAATAACAAGAATTACTTGAAATATGATAAGTGAGTTGGATATTATAGATGCTTACTCTTATGCAGTTTGCTATATACAATCCATTTTTAGACTGGTTGAGACTCGGAGAATACTTTTGCCCCTAAGCCCTCTAGTGAAGGGAAATTCAATTTCAAATTCTACATCTATGACCAACTAAAACTAACACCTTCCACCTAAGATACCAATATTAATAGGTAATGACCACAAAGAACAATAAAGATAAGAATGCAAGAGATTTTAGATATCAACTTGCGATGCTTCCAATTTAGCATGAAACATATAATTATGTGAATTCTTAATTAAGCTTTCAAATTCAAATGTCTCCCATCTCCTTCTATATCCTCTCTTCTCTGCTTTTCATTCGTAACATTCAATAGTCTTGAGACCCACTGGTACATCCTCGTGCCCATCACGTATGGCTATCAAGTCACGCTCATCAGCTAGAAGGTAAGCTTTCAAGAAGGCAACCATAGCCCCACCTACGAACCTTCTCATGGGCTTCCTGGACTCTCCATTCTTGCAAAGACAATACGTAGATCTGCCCCTAATTCCCTTAGTATCATCATCAAGCATGTCAAGATGACCATAGTCCCTAGCCACAAAGTACCAAGAAGGGCTTGGGCATTCCTTGAAGAAGTCCTCATGGTTCACACCCTTGGGAGCACAAGGAGGGAACAAGGGGTTCCTCTTGACTTCTCCAAGTTCCGAACCAATCACCATCGATGCCATATCAAAATCGAAGGAATGAGGTGTGTATGTGAGAACTGGAGGTGGGGTTTGCTTTCCTCTGTCCATTCCATCAACTGGGTCAATGCCTATTAAGGCTGAAAACTTGAGATTTGTGATGCAGTTTAGTTTGTTGAGAGCAAGTGCAAAAGCTGTTTTGCCTCCACGGCTATGGCCTGCGAGTGCTAGCTTTGTGTAATTTGGTGTGACGTTTGGTGGAAGACATTTGGAGAGGCCTTCAAGTAGCCAATTTGTTATTGCAGCTGCAGAGTGAATCTCATCACTCGTATCAGGTCCAGCCAATGTATATAACTGTCATGAGCATTGAGAAATCAACAAGGAAGGTAAGTGACAAATAATATGTTGTATCAATTATTGACTTAATCGTGGATTAGCACTATTTATTAATATATAAATATATTGAGTTACCAATTTTTTATATGGAGCACTGCTTAATTGGATCTGGTTATGTCTTAGTCTTACAGTCTTACTTATGTGTAATAGATCATTTTGTGATAGGTTAGTCTTATCATTTTGTAATAGGATCAAGAAAAGGGCCCAACCTGCAAGACCAATTGAACTATCAGTGCTTCTATCCTATTGATGGTATAATACCAGACAATATCACCATTTTACTATTAATTTATAATTCTATAAATAAATCTATTTTTTACTTATATATATATATGAGTGGTTGGTGGATTAGTTCGTGTGTGGCCCCTAAATTAGTCTGAAGCACATTGCAACATTCATGAGTCTTTTCTTGTAGTTCCAATCAATCAAAATGGTAACGAGATATGAATTTGCCATTTTTGTTTCTTATGCAAAGGGGTACTACCCTATACATTATGATTATAAGAATGATACTTCTAAAGGGTATCAAAATTACTCTCTGGGCCTCTGTCTTTAAGAATGCAACAGACAGAATAATATCTAGTATATATAAACAAATACAATACTATAGAAGCATTAAATTGCATAGATATGAAGATGATGTGTGAATTAATTTGGGGACAAAACTTGATGAAATGAAGTGTATGTGGAAAAGGGCGTAAAAGTAAAGTAAAGTAAAGAACCTGAGGAGCGATGACAATGAAGCCATGAGAAGCGATGTGGCGGATGAGGTGGGAGTAAAATGAGTTGTAAAGAAGGTAACCATGGAGGAATAAGAGCAGAGGGAAATCCCCCGATTCAAGAGGCGTGGCTATCAAGAGCGGTTTCGGAGGAGCTGCGAATGTAAAGTAAAAATACAAGTTAATAAAAGAAGCTAACCCAAAACTTAACTGGAAGGAGTTGGGAAATATAGTACATGTCCCAGATTGAATATTGTGGAGCTCGGTTGTGAATTTTCCTGTGTCGAACACATGAGCAAGAGTGGAACAAGTTGAGGAACACATGAATCACACTACTCTCAGCTTTTCTTCTTTTAACTTGTGTCACTTACTCATTTTTCAGCAGGATCAGATTCATACTTCAGGGTGTGACCCTTGGCTTGCTTGCTTCTAAGATAAGTCTTCTCTTTTTGGTCATCCATCATTATAAAATCTTCTACAAGCGAAGTAGATATTTTTGCTGGACTTCATTGGACTAGGACCAAGGGCTAATTATCATGGGCCGGGTTCCCAAACTGAGAAATGATGTGACAAATAAAGGAAATTATATTGTTCTATTGGACCTGGTCGGTAAGCTTTAGTCCAAACACATAATGCCAATCCTATTATTTGTAATTTCAATATCGCAACAACATTTTACGGTCTTAAAACACCACATGATCACAATTCACAAGCAAATTCGGATTATAAGAATATGCAGAAAGGGGATTTTACTTGATAGTTGATGTGATCAACACAAGTTCCAAGGTGTTCCCTCAATACACCTGGTCAAATTGGAAGCATATGAACATGCCATGTGACTGCCAACTATATATTTATATATATAATTCCTTGTTTAAGAAATTGTATTTTAAAAATAATAGTAAATGTACAAAACACTGTTCTATATATATATATATATATATATATATATATATATGATGGGCCTAGTTATATTGACTAGTTGTTTGTTTTGAGTACAATAATCAAATATTCATGTATAAACAATCAATGGAGTTCAACAAACTTGCCCCTCCATATATATATATATTCGTTTTACATTAATATATGGATAATGGCTTAATTTCTTAATTTTATATAGTGACCATTTCTTATAATTTAAAGTCTTTTATGGATGCCTTCTTATAATTTGATAAAGGAGGCTAAATTAATACCTTTATGTGGATAATTTGATTCATGTATTATCTTTTGTAGTTTGTACTGTGCATGTGAATTTTTCACCCTTTTTTCACAGCAAGGGGATTCAATCATTACAAATTTACAATGGTATTAATTAATTCATAAATTATTATACAGGAATTTAAGACATGCCTATTGAACTCTCTATTATAGTTCAAAAGCAACCAATTCTACGGTACTTTAAAACTCAAACTTAATGTTAGGATTGGATCCCAACATGTTGGTTCAGACTTTGTTCTTGTACAATATAATTGTAACAAAATTTTCAAAAAATATCTATAGTTCAGTACGGACAGTCCATAGCTTTCCAAAGCAAACCAATATTAGTTATTTAATATTTTATAAATTTTGGGTCCAGTAGTTCTCTTAAAATTGAGCCATGAAAATATGAATCTGAAGCCGGTACTATGTCTCATAAATTTTGATTTAAGTGATAAATTGTTTAAATAAAATTTTGAGTTTAAAATTTTATGAATGTAAATTATCTATGTTAAAAGATTCTCTTATTATAACTAAATGTATAATACGAGTCTAATCTAAATTAATTAGAAAATAGTTCGGAGACCGAAACCAAAAAAATACAATCCCATAGAATATTTATTTTTCCAAAGATTGAATAATATTTAATGCCTTAATGAAGTAATACAAAGAGAAAAGAAATCCAAGGAACTAATTAACATGAGAATTATTCCTAGGAAGAAAATAGGATTTTTCTTATACAGGACAAATATGTGATGATTTCTCACAAGATTCGATTAAATGTATATAAGCTGATTAAAAGCAGCATAAACTTGAACAATCACTCTAGCACTAACAAGTTCATCGCGACAAAACTATTATTTTAGTTCTTACATATATTTTACTTATCTTAATTTAATACATGAATTATAAAAATATCAAATATAGTACTATATAAATCATGACAATACAAAACTTTATTCTTAAAAAATACCTTATATTATAATTTTATTCCTGCATTTTATATTGCGAGACAAAATTATGACACAATGTATTTTTTATAAATTAAAGTTTGCATTTTATGATACATGAACTAATTTTTGATAAATATAATGCTCTAGAGACTAATTTAATATTTTTATGATTTAAATGCGAATTTTTCTAGGATGCAAATGGCTTAGGTGCAAACTCATACAAACGCACCACATAAGTGTTTGTATGGATTTGCACCATAGAATAACCCTTTAAATGCAAGTGAAATTTGCACAAAAACAATAAGGATTGAGCCTAATGAAAATGTCATAACGTGATGAATCTAAATTTAAATCTTCGTTATAAAAAATGTGGTGTCTAATAGTGTCTCAAACAATACTAGTATACTACCATCAAAGTGGAGTAATTTACTCCAAGTTAATCCCACTGCCCTACAACTCTATGGTGCATGACTCTTAAACTGGACCCTATACTGGACAGCTGTCCTACCCTGATGAGTAATTTACACGAATTGTGCATGTACTACATCACCTATTTTCACATGGTCTCTGATCTACCCCATCCCACGTTAACCAACATCTTGAAATTACAATAACACCCTCTGGATCATACTTAAACAATACAAGACATCGGCTTGGGACAGTTTGTGGCAAGTGGCCTTTATGGAGAGACCTTCCTTAATTACTGCTTCTATTATTTGCACACAAACTCCTTAATAATGGACTTATCAGTTATGCTTTGCTAGCTATTTACACTTCCCCTACCTAAATATGAGGCACAAGCACCAAAACATCCATTGTAATTTTAAATATTTATATACCAAGATATATACTACTCGGACTGGTGTATGTCAGTGTCATATATACTTTCCTGAGTTGTTAGTAAAAGATTAAAGATGTGAGATGAGACAAGAAGCTAGAGATGAGATCTGCCTTTTGTTTTCTTGCTTTCTTCTAAACTTCTGATTACAAAGTGTGTGATGGGGATTGGGAAGACTAGCAAATGGCTCAGAAACTTGTTGAGTGGGAAGAAAAGCAACCCAAAATATGCAGCAAATGATGATCAGAAGAATCCTCCTACTGAAAATCCAGTTTCTTCCACACCTCCCAAAGAGAAAAGAAGATGGAGTTTTCGTAGACCATCAGCCTCAGCAGCAGCAGCACCACCACCTTCCATTTCCAAGCAATTCAATTCTGCAGAACCAAATGTCATTCTCACAATTACTGAGAATGTGCAGAACAAGCAGCACTTCACTACTGTTAATCCCAATGAGGTGGCTGCCATTAAAATTCAATCTGTTTTCCGGTCTTACTTGGTATGTTTGTCATTTTCCACTTTCTTGAATCAGAAAATTCCAAAATATAATGTGGAATGTATAAGATGATGGATTTTGTGTTGCTATAACAGGCAAGACAAGCATTGTGTGCTCTAAGAGGAATAGTGAAGTTGCAAGCACTTGTAAGAGGCCACTTGGTGAGGAAGCAAGCCATGGAAGCTTTGTTGACAGCACAAGGTAGAGCTTGTGCTCACAGGATCCAAGTTTCATCACAACCAAAGTCTAATCAAAGACATAGAAATACCTCACAGGACAACATTTGGAGGCATATGCATACTGTGAGTTTCAAATATCTACTTCCAATAATTCATCTCTACTTTTAAGAATCATAGTTAAAAAATTCAATGGAAAGAATGAATCTCCTTGAGATGGTACAAGATTAGTGTGAAAATTGGAGTTTTCTGACATAAAAATCTGGTTTTTGTGAGTCTAGGACATGGATGTTGAGGACATCAAGGTAATGGATATGAATGTTTCAGAATCAAAAGCTGAGTGTAGAAGAAGCAGAAACAGAAACATTAATGGGTATGAGTATGAGCATCCCAGATTTGTATTCTCAATCTCAAAACAAGAAAAACACAATGTATCTCCATCTCCATCTCCATCTCCTTCCCCATCAGCACAGACCAGCCCTGCGTCTTCTAAACCAGATGATGCAAAGCTTGGGTATGCAGAATGTGCCAATTCTCACTACTCACTAGTCCCAAACTACATGGCCAATACAGAGTCATCAAGGGCCAAATTCAGATCACACAGTGCACCAAAGCAAAGGCCAGAATCGTTTGAGAGGCAATTGAGTCGCCAAAGAGCTTCAATGGAATGCAGAAATGTAAAGAGGGCAGTGAAAATGCAAAGGTCATCTTCACATGTGGGTTCTACCACTGCTCAAAACTACCATCATCATCCATGGTCAATCAAGCTTGATAGATCCACTGTTTCACTCGTAGATAGTGAGTGTGGTTCTACAAGTACAGTGCTCACTAATGCTAATTATTGTAGATCTCTTGCTGCATATGATGTGAGTTTTTACTTTTTACCATTCTCATACGTATATAACAAATTTGGATCATACTAGTTAGTGTTGTGATCAAATTTTGTGTTTGCTTGTTTGTGGATGCAGCTTCATCATGAAGATGGTTATTGAATGCAGCTTCATGGTAGAGTTGAACTCTACTTTCACTAGTCCATATGGCAAGGGGTTGTAGTGAAGTTACTTGCTTGCTTGTTCTCTCCTATCACTTGCAACATTATGTGATTAGCAATTATACTTGTTTTACATGATAAATAAGGAGATAATTTAATGTAGGTAATTATATTAGTTTAATTATTTGGATTCATTGAGATCTATTGATATTCAAGCGGAAATTGTAGCTTACATCCTCACTTAGAGCAGATTGAATTCACTAAATTTGAGAAATGATATATTTTTAAAGTAAGAGAGAGATTGAAAGAAAAGAAAAGTTGGTTCTTAATTCATTTAGATAAATTCTTATTTGTGTGGGGTTTCTTGTTTTTTTTTATTCTTCCTATTTCTCTCTTATTTTAAGGAAATGTATCATTTTTTAAATTTTAATTAAAAGAGGAAAATTTAAAAAACATTCCTCTACTTAACATTCCTTTTTCTTAACTTCCGATCACTATACCTCATTAGGTTCTAAAGTCTCAACTTGAGTTATCAAAATAAGGAATACACCTCCTTAATTAACCATTATTACCATTATATTTAGGTCAACTCTTTGATGTTATTCGAGCTTGTTTTGGGCCTGAGATGTTTTTCAAGCTTATTTATGGAAAAATGATAATTATATGTCAAATATCTACATGAACTAGCACCCAAAAAAATATCTATATGAACTTATAATGTTAGTTTTCTTTTATTTATCTCTTACAGAAATTATATAAACCCTTGAAGGTAGACAAACAAGTTGAAGCACATCAAAACTACTTAATTAAACGTTATATTTGAAAAAAAGTGACTTTTTTTGTCAATGAAAATATGTTTATGTACACATGTATTATGTATATATGTCTTAGAACTTTATTAAAATTTTTTAAGAGGATAAAATTAAAAAAATATTTAAGTAAAATTTCTTATATATTTATTAAAATAAAATGATTTTTAAAACTTTGCACTCTCTTACAATTGGTCCCTTTGGTTACAAGTTTAATTTTTTAGGGAATTAACTCGTTTGATTGATGAATTTATTTCAAGAGAATGTCAGTGAAAATGAGGTGAAAATAAGAATGGAAAAAATATAATTATATTTAATATAAGATAAAATGGAGGGTACAATCGTACAAAATTTTTTAAATCCTGAATTATAAACATTCCCTTGTCTCTCCATGGGTTTCGCCCAAAGCCTCATATGAGAGGTAGCTCCCAAGCCTGGGTGTGATAAAACTGTATATCAAACATGGGATATAATCGAACCCATGTGTATTTTCATGTCATAAACCTATACCAAACGAGGAATGATAATAAGAATGTGAATATTTAAGACCACATTTAATATAATATAAAAATGTGAGAATGAAGTTGAAAATAAGAATATAAAAAAAGTATAATGGTCAATTTATTCCTGTAATTAAACTTTAATAGTGATGGTGAGAGGGTTTAATAGTTAAATTCCTCTCTCAAACCTCTCTCAAAAATGATATTTGGCTTTGTTTGGTTGAATGTTTAGAAAGAGGGTTTGGGTTTAGGAATCCTATAACCTGTTTAGTTGGTGGTTTAGATTTAAGACACGTTCGTTAGACAGAAATGGAAATAGAAATAGAAACGAAAATAGAAATTACGGAAAGCATTTGATGTGTTTAGTAGTAAAACTTTGGTAATGAAAATGGAAAGGGAATGTATTAAAATGACCATTTTACCTCTTATATTAAAATAATAAAAAGAAAAGAATGTTATAATTGTGTTAAATCATATCAAATCAAAGGGGTATAATAGATATTTTATATTTTTTTTTAAGTTGATGAAAATGAAAAAGTAAAAAAAATAAATGGGGCTCAGTGAATCCCACCATTTCCATTGACATTTCCATGAGCATTTCTTGCTAATAAACATACCTTAGAGAATAATATAGTTCATATTTGATTAGTGATTTGAATAAACTTAAATTTGAACATAGCCTTCCATGGATTTTCAAACGTAAATAGGACGAATTTGGATGATAAAATTTGTAATATTAATTATTTTTTTAAAATAAACAAAGTAAAATGGACAAATTATTTTTACTAAACTGACTAGACTCAATCACTCGAGTGTAACTCTTTTTTTTTTTTTTTGGTAGGACCATAGAACGGAAGCCCAAAAGAAAACAAGATAAACAAAAACCAACACAAAACAAAACTAGTCTAACACCATCCTATAAACACCAGGAGCAACATCACCCATGATCAACCTAGAGAGATGGAGGGAGAGATGTTATATTTTTATTACATCTAGTATTCTTTTTATTAAATATGTTTTTTTTAATATAATAAAATTATATATTTTTTTTATTTTTTATCTATTTTTATTTCATTCTCACTTTTAATGTGAGGGTAAAATATTTATTTTATCTATTTTTATTCTATTCACATCACAACATACATTGACATGACATTTTTATTACATCCAACATTCATAATTCCATTCTCATTCTCATTACATCCTCCACCCCCACTAACCAAACACACCTTAAATTCATTAATAAAATGAAATCACATAGAATTTTTTAAGAGAATAAATTATAGAAAAAATAAGTTGTATTATTCATATATGTCGTTTTTTATTGGAAAACATAAGGATAAAAATATAAATGTTACACTTACACATAAATTTTTTTTACTTAAAAAACTCCCAAATTTAGGTGAGCTTGAAAGTTGTAATTGTCGTGAAATATATTAGGAGTTAGGACGGTCCATAATTGTGTTGTCTAATGTCCATTTTTATAATTGTAATTGTTCATTCAAAATAAAATAAAATATTTATTTTTTATATTAATTATAAAACAGAGGATTTTTTCGCATTACTTTCTTTTATCTAAAAATCAATAAAAAGTTCCGTACAAAAGTTAAATTAGAAATTTATTACATTGTACTAGAAAAAACGGTATGCAAACCAAACTCATTATGAAAATATTAGTATGTTAATAAAAAAAAGAGAATATTAATATGATAATGAAAATAAAAATGAGTTTATTGTATTTAATAATAAAATTTGATAATAAAAATGAAAATAAATTAAAAT
The DNA here is from genome assembly GCA_014851425.1 of Senna tora. Taxonomy (NCBI): domain Eukaryota; kingdom Viridiplantae; phylum Streptophyta; class Magnoliopsida; order Fabales; family Fabaceae; genus Senna; species Senna tora. Next base: position 6,648,261 of record CM026262.1, on the reverse strand, counting down.
TATTATTTTATTTGTTACATTAAAATATTAAAAAAAATATAATTAAATTAAATTAAATGATATAATAAATATTTTTTATTTATTTTTTTATTAATGTTGCACAAAAATCGAAATGGAAGTGCTGATTTTCCTTCTCTGCTACTGGACCCACGTTTCCATCGTTTTCCCCCTTGCCAAAACGTGCCCATAATTCTATCATAATAATTTCTTGGATGAAATACTTTTTATAAAACAACTAGTTACATGGCAAATATAATAACATTCATAATAATCCACTTTCCCCTCAAACTTTGTTATAATATTCATTTCTATTTTAAATTTTTTTTTATTCATGGCTACCTCAAACTTTTAATTTTGTTCATGCCTGCTCTTTTTGCTAACACCATTAACTTGCTTGACGGAATTTGCTGACATGGACTATGAATGTGTATCTCTTTTGCCATAACATTCTCCACCTCATTTTACATCTCATATTTAACTTTTTACTTTTATTTTAAAAAAAATTAACCTAATCCAAATTAAAAAAAATCAAACTTTATCTTAAAATTTTTTTTATTTAGATTAGGTTAATTTTTTTAATAAAAGTAAAAAGTTAAATGTGAGGTGGACAATGGCGTGGCAAAAAAATACACATTCATCATCCACGTCAGCAAATTCCGTCAAGCAAGTTCACGGTGTTAGCAAAAAGGGCAGGCATGAACAAAACTGAAAGTTTGGGGTAGGCATGAACCAAAAAAAATTTAGAAGCAAAAATGAACATTACAGTAAAATTTAGGGACAACAAGAATACTTTACACTTTTCTTTTTCTTTTCCCTGGCGGAAAGAATGTCAATTGATCAACTATAGTCACAGTACTTTCTTTTATATTCTATAATATTTGATTATATAATATTTATTTTACAATATTTTACATCTATGTATTTGATTATATAGTATTGATAGAAAGTAGATACATGGCAAGTATAGATACTTTATTTCTTATTATGAAAATTTTATTCTTAATTATAGCTTAACACATTTTTAAATATATATATATATATATATATATATCACTTAAAAAATAGTCCAAGAATTAGCCTACACCAGTTAGGAGATAGAAACACAGTTTCCCATAATAACCAAAAAATATATTTGTCAATAACAGTATACTTTAATCATGGATGTCAGCAAAGAATCTTATTATTAGATTTCGAATTTGTTTGTTCATTACAATCATGACTCTTTTTTCTAATGGATATCTTTAAGAACATTTTTAGACTGACTTTGATATATGCCTCTAAGAAGAAAGTAAAAGGGCAAAAGTAATTGCAAAACTGGTTACTGAGATGACGTCCACGATGAGGGTGAATGTGAGATGAGATTTTGGAAGTTGAGATTAATTCGAGTCGGAACATAAGAGCAAACTCAACCGTTCCTGGCCAAAGAGATGAGCGAGAGAGAAAATGCGATAAGGTAACACGAGAGAGGTGCAGAAGTAAAGAGGATAAAATAGACATTTCATCTTAATTCCATCTAAAAAATAAGAAATCAAATTGTAAGCCTCATCCAAAGAAGATGGAATTCATGCAATTCCAAATTTATAGTATTTCAACTAAACAATTAAATTCATTGAAATTTGTGCAAAATCTTATAAAGCATTTCTTTAAAGGTAATTTCTTAATTTAGAACTTGTATTACAATTCTAATTCTTAGGTGAAGCAAACATATCCGTAAAAATTTATTAAAAAATTACAATAAAAAGGAAACTTTTGGAATGCATGAGACTAATAAATAAAGTATTTAATCAAAAGCAAAAATTATTTGACTAAAAAGAAATTACCATTGAACAAAAATTAGGTTGAGCAAGAACCATTTGTCCTCCTTATTCCACCCCCTCCCCCCAAAAAAAAATTGATATATTTCTGTGTGTATGTAACTACCAAGCAAACAAGAATAACATAGAAAAAGTTCAATAAATTATTCTCATAAATATATATCATTATTTGTGGACCAAGTTTTAAGTATTAGCCCTCTAAAAGGTGTACTTTGAACAATAACTTTATTTGTGGTTGGTATACCATAACATCAAGCTGCTAAGTCTCCAAAATTATTAATATTCTACCCTTCTCATCAGGCAAGCTTTGAGCCATTTGCCTCTCTCTCTATATCATTCTTTTTCCTAATTAAACTATTTAATTTGACCTAACTGAAGAGCATGATACTTCGCACAAATTACAAACACTACTCTGAAAAAATATATTAAACGCATAATTTCTCCTCAGTTTGTAAATTGAACCAAAGTCAAGGTCAAATCTAAAAAAAAAATAGAAATTAATACTAATAGCAGAATCTCTAAAAATATTAAAATCAACTTCATAATTAAATATAATATTAACCCCCTTGTGTTTTATATCAAATGTTCATCCTTTTTACTAACTAGTTTTATTAAATCAACTTTTAAGACGAAGTCTATTCAAAAGTACTATGCCGTATAGAATATGCAATAATGCAAGGACTGAATTCTACTTGTTTAATTTAATCTTTAATGTTAGCCATACATTCATTTTCAAGCCAGAATTAGAAGAAGTGGACAATTCACAACTCTCAACTGTGTCTTATCAATTGATTCTAGACATATAACAAACTAGTTTCGGTTTATTTTAGTAAATTTAAAAGTTTATAAAATTAATATATATAATAAATTAAAAGTATTTAGGTAATGATCTTTGCTGTCGTGACTTTTCCAATAGAAAAAGTTTTTTTTGGCCTATTTCTACTTCACTTTATTTTGTATTAATATATATTAATAATTTAAATAGCGTCGATCTTTCATGTTAGTGATTTATAGCAATTGTAAAGCATTTCATTATAGTCCTCCTGTCTCTATTATCTCTCATGATCTCAGTCCTTCGTGTTTTTTTTTTCAAAGATTAGGTCCAAAGAATGAATCTTGGGACTTTTAAACTATACAGAAGATAACCAATCTATAATCTCTTGTTAATTAAATAGTATGAATATTTCAAGTGACTTCCGTTAAAATGCATGGGTTTGATCCTAAAAACTCTATATTAGAATACTAACCAATACTTAAATATCAAAAATAGAACTACTAAAAATGCTATGCTAAATTTATTATGAATGTTTTCTAATACATTCATATCTTTCTATTGCTACCGATCTCTCTCTTAAACAGAAGGCATTGAAAAAAAAAATGTAAAAATTGTTATATTATTATTGTATCATACAAAATATATTTAATTATTTGGTTCATCTTCAGTATTTTCTCCTTCTACTTCACCATCATTTATCTATTACTATTTAATTTCTCTATATAGTAAGCAAAGGATATTGGAATATATATATATAACCTACAAAATCTAAGATTTATAAGCAAATTTTGCTAAAATTTCACCAAGTGCAAAAGATAAATACATAATTTTTTTATCACTATGTGAAAGAAGCCCTTGTTTCTTTCTTTCTTTTTTTCTAGACCAGGGTATCCACCGTCGAGCACAGTGACTAATCCCCTCGCTGAATTGTAGGCACCTCGAAGGGTGGGACAGCTGACCCAAGAATTTAAAGCTGCTCCATACCCAAGACAGGAATCGAACCCCTGACACTTGGTTAAGGATGGATGAATCCCTTTCATTCAACCACACCCCTTGAATTATGAAGCCCTTGTTTCTGTGCTTATATTGACGGTGGTAAAAATCATATTTCAAATCTGCATTAAAATTTTTGAATAGGTTTTAATATTGTGTTAAAGAATCCGAAAAATTAGTTATTCATTATTCTAGAATTAATGACAAATCAATATCGTATGGATTTATATAAGGACAAAATAAAATATATGGAAACCAAGCTTGGTTGGTCTAGTGGTTAGCTCATTAGGCCGCTTAAGCAAGTGTTAGGGGTTCGAATCCCACCTTGTGTATGCAGCAACCAATTGGCCAGCGGAAAACCCTTAAATGGAGCACAGATTCGCAGAAGATTAGTCCTTGACCTGTCGAGAGGTTGAGGGATACCTTGAAAAATCAAATATATATATATATATATATATATATATATATATATATATGGATTTATACACGTTTAAATTTTGAATCATGCAGCACAATTAATGCCAAATCAAATATGCATTAAAAGAATTCTAAAAATCAAATTCTAGAATTAATGACAAATCAATATGGATTTACATCAGCACAGAAAAATATACGGATTTATACACGTTTAAATTTTGAACTCATGCAGCACAATTAATGCCAAATCAAATATGCATTAAAAAGTAATTAATTGGTAGAGAATTATGTGGAACTTGAACAAACCATTGCACAAAGTCTATATGGCAAGTTTTGGCTCTATGTCCATTCTTTTATATATAGATTAATAGAATAGATTAATAGATAGATAATAGATGATAAACCATTTTTTTCATATATATATATATATATATAAATAAGAACTTTTGGGTAAAAATAAATATAAAAAAAGAATTAGAGACGTGTTGGCTTTGCCTTATATACCCCATACTTTTGAGATGCTGTAAAAGATGTGTAGCATTAGAAAACATTGAAAAATAAGAAGAGACAAAAGATATATTTTAGGAAGTAATGTTTTGTCTTAAGAGTTAATTAATCACTCTCCTCAAATAAGTGGGATGTGTAGTTGGGAACTTTCAAGGAAGATGCCTAGCCTAGCCTACCCACTTTGGCTAAGAAGATTCCAAATATTGACGAGAGGCGATGGGCTTCAGAGAAGGCTTGGAATTGGCTAAGGGATATTAGAAAAGCCATGCAAGCTATAAGTATGGTCAAACTGGACTGGACCCATAGAATAGAAGCAGTAACACGGCAGCACATAGACTACCAAATTTTGCTACTGGTATTGATAATAGATCATATATTCTTGTATTTGATTAGAATATTTTTCTGCCAAAGTTGGTCGGTACAAATGGTTAAGAATCCGGAGAAAAGTTCTCGCTTCACCTATGGGCGAGGGTTCGAATCCCCCCTGAAGTCATCCAAAATCCTGCTTTGGTGGGCATCCCTCCTCAGGAGATCCCCTGGCACCCAAGGGTTAGTTGAGTAGCTGCGACTGGGTAAAACTGCTTGCGGTTTAGGCCTGTGCAGTAATTCTTTGGGTTGGACCTCTGTTGGTCTCCCCAACATGTCACTAACGCCCTGTCCGGTAGTATTTAGGAATGCCTTCCCTTACTACCATCTTCCTTACCAAGAATTTATTTTTGAATTTTTTATTAGTGATTGTAATAAGTTTCTTTAGATAAATAAAGTTTTTCAAGTACCTTGCTTCATAAAAGAAAAATCACTCCTCAAATAAACTTTTGATAGATTAATATTTAATTAATAAAAATTAAAAATTTTAAAACGATTTTCTAAAACTTTAAATGACTACTTATTTACCAGTGTGGTTAGCACAATTAGCTAAGAATTTAAAAAAAAAAGCTTTTGCTCTATTTATGAGTAAGAATTCGAGTGGAACTCTCTCACAAAGAAGGAAACAAGTGCTGCTGATGATCTTGCAAAATATGGAGCTCTTAATCAATGCCGGTCACTCTTTTTTGACTCTGTTTCTAGCTTTGTTGTCTGTAATTTTTGGCATGACCTCCTTGGGTCTCTACTACCAGCAGAGTTGCTGTACCCTAATAATTGTGCCACTAGTTCCTAACTGGTCTAGTAGTGTATTTGTCTCTATTTCTGCTTTGCTGTTGTATTGTCCTTGGTTTCTATCAACTCTGTTTATTAATATTTTTGCGCCACTCAACCAAAAAAAAATTAACAAAATAAATATTTTATTATTTTTATTATTGAAATATAATAATAATTAATTTCTAATTACTACATTCATAAGGTGTAGACGAACCAAATAGGTTCATCTATATTTTAAAAATTGGAAAAGAAAAGGTTTAGGTCATAGTTTGCATTTAATGTGGTAATGCCGTACTGGTAAGGCCAAGGGAGAGATTTTGTTATAAAGCCTACACCTTTATTATATGAATCTTCCATACCCAACCCCTTTACATACTAATAGTATCTTATCTCCTTTATTGGGCCATAGCTAAGCTGATGCTACAAAAGCTTTTCGTCCAGTGTCCTGCCTCCATTCATGGATAGTAAATCGGGTTCGGATCCGAGTTCGCCGCTGCTGCGGAAGGGTGGCTCCGGGCGCCGCACCCGCCGGAACTCTTATAACTCTTTGAGGTCTGAATTTGTGTCCAAGCTGCCTCCTAAGGTTCTCTCTGCCATCGACTCCGAGTCCTTGGACGTTGATTTCTCCAGAACCTCAGGCTTAGACCAAGGTTTGATTCTCTCTATTATTCTCTCTGTTTTCCGTACCATGCATATTCAAACTCTCATTCCATTGTCAAAATGTTTCTTACGACATCTAGGCTCTTTTCTTTTCTGTTTCCTGATTTCAACGTATGATCGACTAAGTTTGTATATGTGTCTATCTTTGTCCTTGATTTTATTGTTCAGTGCCTCTAGATGAGGAAAAGTTATTGGGAATTGAAATCTTGTGGTTTCCTCCTCCTTTTTTCTGTCATGTATTTTAAATTCTATATTCTTGGATCTGTTTAGTGTCTTGTGTGTGGTCACCTGACAAAAATTCTCATCCACGGCCGATGCTCACTGTTTCACTGATGCTAATGAAATCATATAATTGTAACGTGATACTTGAAAATTCGGTTTTCTTTGCACCGAATGTGAAGCTGCTTCCTTGACAAGTAATGCTAATTAAGTCTTTTTTCATAAGTGAATCTTGGGGATGGGTGACGTTAAATTATATGTACTTTATTTTGTTTACTTTTCCTGCAATACTTTACTACGATCAAACAAGAATACTATTTCTTTCTATATAGTGGAATGTTTAATTGATACTAACTAAATATTTTGTTTTATTTATGCTTCTCCAAACAAAACTTTATTCTGTTGTAGAACCATGCAATATGCTTTAAAGCACAATTTTTTCTTGTTTTTCTTAAAATTAAAATGTTACAAAATACACAGGAGAGAAGGATTACTATGAAAGACAATTTGCTACTCTAAAGTCTTTTGAGGAAGTTGACACTGTAGTGATGTCTGACTGCATTGATGAGGATGACAACGAGGAACAGGCTCAACATGAAAGGGCAATGAAGATATCTAACTATGCAAATATACTTTTATTGGTTTTAAAGGTGACATTTCAATATATCTTTTAATACTTCCATTTATGACTAGAAGGCCTGTTTTTCATACCTTTTAAAGTAGCAATCGAAGTCAAGTTCCATTAGTTATAATTTATTCGTGTCTTAATAGGATTTTGGTTTTAAGGGAAGCAGCTTCTGACTTTTCAACCACTTGAACCTGTTTCAGCATAAGCTCCCTTCATATCTGTTGATGTTTCATTATTACTGATACTCCAGCAGTTTAACAATAGTATGTACATCCATATATAGATTTATGCGACTGTAAGGAGTGGATCAATAGCTATTGCAGCATCAACACTAGATTCTCTGCTTGATCTTATGGCTGGTGGAATACTTTGGTTCACTCACGTCTCAATGAGGAGCATAAATATCTACAAGTACCCGATCGGAAAGTTGAGGGTGCAGCCAGTGGGCATAATTATCTTTGCAGCTGTCATGGCAACACTTGGTATGTTGAGTACTTTAACCTATTCCTAGCTTCCATATTGCTCATTTCTTGTTTATTACTCAATGCCATTAATTAAACGTGGTTTTTCCTTTGGGAGGAGGTGCAAGCAACAAAAGCTATTTCATTTCAATAATTCTCTTAACTCAGTATCAAGTTGTTACTTTTAGCTGACATTGCTGATGCAGATGGCAATGGCAGAGTGCCTTAGTATGCAAAACCTTTCCGTATTGTTAATTAAGTTCCACCTGAATATACAATTATATCTTATATCTAATGGCAACACGTAATAAGTATCATTATATGCCTCGAATTTTTAAGCTATTATTATTGCTCATATATTCTAACTAGATTAAAAGTGCTAATGCGGCTAGTAAAAGAAGGTTCATATCCTATTGTACCAAATATTGAATGAAACTTAAAGCAAGCAGGCTCTCAGTTTTGCTACAGGGATAGCATTCAACTTTAGAAGTTAAAATGATAACTGGCGTATAAGCTGAGCTAGAGTATATTTTACTTCATTGGAGCATTAATAGAAAGATTCATATATGGCGGATAATGCTGCTGACCCCTTGTCTAACCTCTGCCCCAAGTACTATTATCTTAACAAGGAAGTGTTTTTTGTGGAAAGAATTGACAGAATACAGCTACCCATCATACTGGATTCAGAGAACTTGGTCCTAATTTTTTTAATCAAACACTAGATAATTAACTTAACTATAGCATATCTAATCGTGCAAATGTTTCCTATCATTATGATTTGCCTCAGATTCAATTTCTTACAACAAATTAATTCTTGCGGTACATTCCAAAATTTTCAAACTTATTCTCATAGTATAACTTAAGTTCTTATTTATTTACTTATTTACAAGATCATATATTCTGGATCTCAATTCTTCATTGAAACAACTTTTTCAAGGCACTCATTCCGGGAGAGAAAATAGAAATATAACATCTTTTCACGATTTTGCTACAGGCTTTCAGATACTGATCCAAGCTTTAGAACAACTAATAAAAAATGAGCCTTCTGAAAAGATGACTTCTGATCAGCTAATATGGATGTACTCTATTATGATATTTGCAACAATAGTGAAACTTGCACTCTGGTTTTACTGTAGAAGCTCGGGAAACAAGATCGTTCGTGCCTATGCAAAGGTATGGGTCCTTCTCTTCGTAATGAGCCAGATAATAGTTACATTGGCTCACAAATGCCAACATGCAGGATCACTATTTTGATGTTGTAACGAATGTGGTTGGGTTGGTTGCGGCTGTTCTTGGTGATAAATATTACTGGTGGATTGATCCGGGTGGTGCAATTTTGCTTGCAATATACACAATTACAAATTGGTCTGGCACTGTTATGGAAAATGCAGGTAACAAGCTATTTCATCTCTATCCTATTTCCAATAAATTAAACTATAAAATAAGCATGGCCATAGAAAAAATTAAACTATAAAATGTTCCTTGGTTTGTCTAAAGATCTGCCTACCTAGGGATTAAGATGGGATTATTAATCAGAGATTCAGTGGAAGCACAAGCTACACTAGTCCTGCAAAGTATATTTTGCTTTATGCGTTTACCCACTCTGGTGTCTATCAAAAGAAAGAGTAGTTCTTGGTTTCACTTAATTATATTAATTTCTTTTAAAAAGTCCAAAAAGGATAAAAGAAATCAATAAGGGGATCTCAGAGAGGGAAAAATCAAATTTTTGCTTATATTTGAAGTTTTGCAATTGTTCAGGACAATGGTCAGTTTCACTGATCAACAAAAATATACAATAGAATGAATGGTGTTAGTTATTGGTGAGAACTAAGAATGAACAAGTTCTGATCTTATAGAAAGTGATGGAATTGGTTATTTTCAAGCTGTTTGTAGACCAAGTTGTGTAAACATTATGGATAAATTCCCTATGCAGTTTCACTGGTGGGACAATCTGCACCTCCTGAAGTTTTGCAGAAGCTGACATATCTTGTTTTAATGCACCCTGAAATTAAGCGCGTTGACACCGTCCGCGCTTACACCTTTGGCGTTCTATATTTTGTAGAGGTATGTTGTATTATACAAAATAAAATTGTTAGGAGTATTTAATCATGGCATATTATCTTTATTTTCTATTTTATTGTTTTACTCATTTTCTCAAAAGTGTTCATACTGCGGTGTTCACTGAGAAATTGTAAACATGTCTACAAGACTTCTTTTCATTGGTTCATTTTATCTTATTTAGGACTTACCTCTAAATCTACTTATAAATCTCTCATGTTGATAGTTAAATCCAGTTTGAAGTGGATTCAATTTGAAACAGGTTGACATTGAACTGCCAGAGGATTTACCCTTAAAACAAGCACATGCCATTGGAGAGACCCTACAGATAAAGATTGAGAAACTTCCAGAAGTAGAGCGGGCATTTGTTCATCTAGACTTTGAATGTGATCACAAACCAGAGCACTCAGTACGAAGCAAATTGCCAAACAGTGCGCCTTGAATACTTTATACAAGTGCATTTATATATTGGTGAACAAGAACACACCCATCTGTCATGGAGCCTTTAGCCTTTTTCTTCCTTTCACAATAAAAAAGCAGCAGTATCCAGTTGTATCGTTGAGAATATTCTCTTACACAAGGGTAAATTATACAGTGGAAGAATTTTCGGGTTTTGAAAGCTTTGAAGTTCACCGATTATATAGCTCACTTTGAAATAACTCGAAACTTCGGATAGCTACTTTTTCTTAAAAGTCTATGCTCAAATTTTGTATGAATATGGCGTATCAGAAGTCATCCTTGTATTGTATCCTTATTATAAAGGAAAAGTCTTGTCTGCATATGATGCATAATCAAATTTATGTTTGATCAAATGAGAACATACTTTAATTTGGAATTTCAATTGGTCCTGTGAGACCGATGCACCATTTTTGTTTGCAGAATAATTTCCGTGATAAAACCCAGTTTGGAGAAACTAACAATATATATAGTGGCGGCAAGACTTCGTACATTAGCTCTTTCCGCGAAAAAGTGTTTTCAAGAGATAATTTTTTAAGGAGTTGATGTATTTTCTGAAAAATCCTCCCTCTTCCGAAATCAAACACAAATTTTTACCCCTTAGTAAAATTTAGTGAGAAAAATACAAAAAAAAAAAAAGAGTATGCGTATAATTAAAATTAATAGTTATAAAAAAATTAAATTATATTATACTATTTTTTAAGTCATAATTATTAATATACAGCAGATCCAAAAAAAACTGTTGAGTTACTTTCAAAGATTCTGCAAGAAAAGTCCATTCAAAAAGAATTGAAAGAAAGTGTTGGATCTAGTATAAGGAATTAGTCTCTCACAATATAATGAACTCGAATTTTAATTTTTACTGGAAAAGGTGCCCATATTTAATACCCAACAATATCTCAAACAGAATTACCTCCCATAGAAAGATACTTGTAAAAAAAAATTCATAACCCATCTTTTTTAAAGAAAATAAATTGGGCTTCCATACCATTTTATTTTTTTTATAATGCTTCCATACGATTGATATAAATAGAGCTCATTGGCTGGTTCTAAGAACCGAGTTACTAGCTGACTATCTAATATTCGGACCAAAAATAAAGACAATATAATATAGTTTGAAGATGTGAAAGAGAGAAAGTAGATATGATGAATAGTTCTTATGAAAAATAAACAATTTTTATGATTTATTTTATTATTTAGAAACGGTAATATTATTTTATATTATATTTTAAAAATTATAAAAATAAAATATTTAATTTATTATTATTTTAAAATATAATAATTATTTTATATTATACTTTTTAAATGTTAAAAAACAAATTATACACACGTGCATGCGACCTCTAATTAATTAATATTAATATTGCTGAAAGAATTTGCTCAACGTTTACAACTATACATTCCATTTTAAAGGTCATGAATCTAGTAGTGGGACAGAAAGATGCTCATCTTTGGTACAAAACCTAGAAAGCGATCACGTGATAGCGAAGCTAATGGTCATTCTGCAATGCTTCTAGACCAAAAATAAAAAGGATAAAACAATCTTCTGCTTGTTCTGTCAGCCACTAGTTCTGTTTAACTTCCTGAAGAACATTCCAGAGACATTGTGCCAAAAAGCAGCATTAGCGAACACCTGCTATGCTTATATAAAAAGGAGGCAGAGACTTACTACAGCAGAATAACTGCAAAAGAAGATTAATATTATATATAAGCACACTAAAGTAGACAATATAGTACTCCTGTAGAAGAACTGCAAAAAAGTATATCAATGTTTCATAAGCACACTACTAATAGTCTAAAGTGTTCCAAGATAGCATAACAAAGAGGACTTCTTACCTTATGAGTTTGGAAGTAGGCGTCCATTATACATCTTATCAAGCAGTTTCCGTGCATCGGGCCTTCTTAGGAGACCTTTATTATTTGGCAACCCAGTTCCTAAACAAACAGGACAGACAAGCTTTCCTCGACCTGTTAATGATATCAAATCATCACTTACTAAAGTTAAGCAGTAATAGGAGGCACATCTTGTTCAGCGCGAGTACAGATCAGAATTCAGAACTAGAAATTACTTTTAGGACTCGTCAAGTAATCATGTGTAAGAAGAGAAGGAAAGCAGATAACATATCTTTAAACTAATCTTATATAGCATCTTTACATCAATTACTCTATGCTCGGCTATGCTTTAATCCTGGTGGTTCTCCATAACTTTTGCTCTGCCTATTTTCTCAGTATCCTATAGCAAAGGGTCTAAAAAACCTTAACCATAAACTCAAATTTACTTAAAACAATCAAATTTACTTAAGAAGATCCTAAACTTGAGCCTTAGGCATAGGCTACTATGTTGCTATGTTTTATACCTAATATATGTTAGGGGATGTCATCATGCTGCATCAGCTTGATTTAAAAGTTAATCGAAGTCACATGCAATCTGCATTTCATACTCTAGCCTTAAGGACCATCTTCATAGACCATTGACTAATAAAATGAAATTCAGAACAGCTTGTTGTCAAAACATATCAAATTAAAGCACGGCATAATGATTTTCCTGCAATAAATAACACATTTGAGGAGTGTGAACTGGAAGTTCATACCATAGCAATTTGGACATTCTGTAAACTCATAGACATCTTTTGCTCGCTTCCTGTTTAAAGCTTTCCATTTTCCTGTACCACCACACATATCACCTAAATGAAAAGAAAATATCTTATGGACCAGAGAATTTATATAACAGGAACTATTCATTCTTTTCCAAAAATACACAAAAGAAAAGACACACCCACTAGTGGGCTTCAAACTAAAAATATATGCATATGGTTTAATGACTAATTCGGAAATAATTGTACCTATCCAATGGTCAAACACATTACAATGGAAAATTGGTTTACTTAGGTTTTATTTAACTTGAGATCTTTGTCTAACTACGAGTGTTTTGAAGCAGGATGCAATAGCATCAAGAAAGCCTAAGTTTAAGAACCTTCCTGGAATTTATAAAAAAAAAAGCTGCAATATTTTGGAAAACATTTACAAGCTTATTATTCAGCATCTCCACCAACAGCCTAAGCATTGATATGACGGAAGAGTGAGATAAAAGTTATTTTCCCTTCAGGACTTGAAGATTTACAATTCAGTGAACTTTCAGTTTTCTTCTCTAGGGTCTGTGACTTAATGTGTAAATTCTTATGCTTATAAAATTGAGACATGCTGTTAAATCTTGTCTGGTTCAGATCATGCAATGAAGGATCTACCAAAAAAAATTAGTAGTTTCATCTGTACTTACATATCACAGCACCAGTTCCCCCACAATTTCTACAGACAGGTTTTTCCTTTCCATCTAAGGCAACTGCCTTTGCTGCAGAAGTAGGTCCTCCAAAATCATTTATCAAAGACATAGTCGAACATAAACATGTGAGACAATGACGCCTGGAAACTGTTACTTTAAATTCCTGCATGACAAATTATTTGCACCAATCAGCATTAAGTCTTTTCTAGTCCACCATTTCTGAAGGATCCATGGCTCAGTAAATAAATATTAAGGCACCGCTGCTATTGTTCTTTTTACATGAACAACCAAATAAACTAACAATATTTCAACAAATTAACAGTTTCAGTTATTAGTCACTGAATCAAAAAAGTCAAACAAATGAAAGACAATTGAATCAGTGTTAATTTTTACTGATTAAAAAAGTCCTGAGGTCTGGAAAAACAAGTGGGAACCTAATTTTACAACACTCATAGTCCCATACTGTTGTGCCCCCATTCCCCAACATGTGACTTACAATTTGATACGACATCTTTACAAACTGATTATTCACATAAACTGTCCCATGATTAAAAGCTTAGTCTCACTTATACAATGTGCTCTAACTAGAAAGTTCAAATAACAAAGTCATTTGAGTTACCCATCCCATACTACATTAACACGAAATATAAATATGCTGTGATTAGGTCTTGGAACTCAACCAAATATAGGACCAGGGGACACATACCAATACTTGTTATTCAAATAGGCATCGGTAATTAATAACAATTAAATTAACACCTATAAAGCCACACAATTAATCAATTATTTGACCAAAACAGCAATTACAGTGTGTATATTATAATGCTTTCATATAAATAGGTAATGCATGATTTTTCACCTTTGAAGGCTTTGATGAGTCTTTCGTGTCTCCTGAGTCAGAGCTCTGTGTTTCATGACTTGATTTAACATACATCTTTCCTGAGAAGAAGGTGAACCACCAGTTATAAGATAAATATAGCAGAATCAATGTCAAATCCACACAAGGCAGAACAAAAATAACGATACAGTAAGGGCGCCTCGTTCTAGCGACAAGAATTAACAAGAGAATTTGATAATATAGTGAGAAGTGAAATTGGAGTATCATCGAAAAAAAGGGAAGACAACTGACGTTGGTTTGCATAGAATTGAGAAGTTGAAGAAATGCAAGGAGGAAACGCAGAAAGAGGAGTAGAACTCATCGTTTCTCCTTCCCCGCCTCAATCTGAGAGACTCTAGCGCGTCTATTACTTCCAAGAATCCCAAATCAAAAGAAACAAAGATATATATTAATATTATCCTCCGTGTTTATTTTTGAGGCACAACGGAATGTCCACGTCATCCAATCAATAATCATATCATATCTTCGTATAATCGTTTCCTTTGCGCCAACCCAATCTATTTGCTTTATCATCCTCTTAACTTTTCCTTAAATACTAATTATTAAATATTTACCTTCTTATCACTACCAATTTTAGCTGTGCAACATATTATTGTTTAATATAATATATTGATGTGAAATAATTCAATGAGTTTCTCGTTATAATTTATTTAGTTTCAACAACTGCCTTCTACAGGGAGTTTGAGAGAAAAATTAATGATTTCAAATTTTTTAAGTGTTGTAGTATATTATATTATATTTAATGAGTTCAATATTTATTTATTTATTTTATTATGGACAATATATGTTTATATTTTGTGCATTCCATATTAATATAATGTTACCTTTGCGAACTCTGAATGTGAAATCTGGAAGCAAAAGCATTCATCATTTCGTAGTATTAGTCATGAAATCTACTCAAGAACTTTGATAACAAATGCAGGTACTTGAGCAATAATTATCTTTCACATTATATGGTTTTGGTCAAATATAAGAGTATACTGGGTAGAGCTAGATTGAGGATCATGATTATTGCATTCAACCAAAGCACCCATATAAAACTAAATAATCTCAGAGTCGTTACAAATTCTTCCTTACCACCTCTCTCTCTCTCCCTTTGATCTATGGAATCATACAATACAGCGATCTAATCTCCCTACCAAAAGGAGTCAGACCCACAACTTGAAAGAAAAAACAATTACAACTTATGAAATTTCTTTGGCTGCAGCAACTACAGCTTCCTTCGTGATACCAAACTCCTTGTATATTTTTCCTGCTGGAGCACTTGCTCCGAATCGATCAATTCCTATAGCTTTTCCTTTGCTTCCAACAATTTTCTGCCATCCAAATGTCGATCCAGCCTCGATGCTAACTCTTGCTGATACTGCAGCTGGGAGAACGCTCTCCTTGTACGCATCTGATTGCTCTTCAAAAAGTTCCCAGCTAACAAATGAAACAACTCTCACAGCCTTCCCTTCCTTCCTTAAATCCTCAGCAGCATAGGCAGCAATTTCCAACTCAGAACCAGTTCCAATCAAAATAACATCAGGCTTGTTACCTGATGAGTTGTCTGAAACGATGTAGCCACCCTTTTCAACTCCTTCGATGGAAGTTCCGGGGAGTTGAGGCAGCTTTTGCCGAGAAAGGGCAAGGATTGAGGGTCTCTTCCTGTTAAGTATAGCAACTTTGTATGCCCCAGCAGTTTCATTTCCATCAGCAGGACGAAGCATCAAAATATTCGGCATTGCCCGGAAGCTTGCCAAGTGCTCTATTGGCTGATGGGTTGGCCCATCCTCTCCAAGTCCAATTGAATCATGGGTCATAACATAAATAACTCCAGCTTCACACAGAGCAGAAATCCTTATGGCAGCTCTCATATAGTCAGTGAAGACAAAGAAAGTGGCACAGTATGGAATCAGCCCAGGGCTATGAAGAGCAATACCATTGCAGATTGCTCCCATTCCGTGCTCTCGGACACCAAATCTAACATTGCGTTCCTCTGGAGTATTCTTTTGGAAATCACCAAACTTTTTCAGCAAGGTCATGTTTGATGAGGCAAGATCTGCACTGCCCCCAAGCAGACCAGGAAGTACATTTGCCAAGGCATTCAAGTTTTGCTGAGACAGATTTCTGGTAGCATCAGCAGGACTCTCTGGAGTGTATGTCTGAAAGTTGAAATCAAATTGGAACAGTGATCAACATTAAAGACACAGTTCATTGCAAGTCAGATTATTTGAAAACTTAAGGCTGTATAGACACGAAGAAAATGTGTGGTGGCAAATGTAATGAGCATCCCATCTAACATGAATTTTAACACTCATTGACAATAGTGGTCATGTTAAATTCTAATTGTGCAAGAAATTTGGATTTTTACTCACCGGAAGTGCTTTCTCCCAACCAGCAGGTAATTCACCACTAATAATAGATTTCAGTTCTGCAGCGTCCTCCTTGTATTTCTTTTCATATTCAGCAAATTTAGCATTCCACTCAGCTTCAAGTGCAGCACCATCAGGGGTGTGGCGACTCCAGTGCCTGCGAATAGCTAGAAAGTTTCAATCTTGATCATAGAAATCTAAGTATAGTAGTTAGAAATTATCATGAAATGCAAACACACACATATATTTTCGGATGTATGTCATGCTAAGTAAAAAAATATTAAGCTATATTATTCAAATTATTAAAGAGCTATTAGAAACACTTTTATTATATCACCAGCATGTGTCTTTAGTCCCCCCTCATTCTATCTTTTATTCTTTTTGGGTTTTGTTTTCCTTTATTTGAGGTCACCTTTGTTCTAGCAATGTCCAAGACACAATTTATTTTTCTCCTTTTATTCAGACACATGTTGGCGATGTGTAAAGGTAGGGTAGTTCCACAAACAAATATCTAACCCCATTATCCATACTTTTTAACATCTTCAGGCACATGGAAAGGCTCATATGGCCATCCGAGATTCTTCCTTGTAGCTTCCACTTCTTTGGCACCCAATGCACTTCCATGCACACTGTAGGAGTTAGCCTTGTTTGGAGAACCAAATCCAATGGTAGTTGTCACCTGTCAAAAAGATCATTTCAGCAAAACAAAAACTACATCAAAGCTGAAAAAATGTTTTACTTCCACAGCTAGTTTTAAGGGGTTTTTTTTTTTTTTCAGAAATCCATTTTCTTCAACGTGACCTCCAAGTAACTAACCTTAATTAAAGTGGGTTTGTCTTTGACAGCTTTTGCTTCCTTAATGGCAGCACGGATCTCATCATAGCCAGTATTTCCATTCTTTACCCAAATAACATGCCATCCAAGTCCTTCAAACCGTTTGTCGACACTCTCAGTGAATGCAATCTCCGTGTCACCATCAATGGAAATGTGGTTGTCATCATATAAAGCTATGAGCTTCCCTAGGCCCCAATGCCCAGCAAGTGAGCATGCTTCATTTGAAATTCCCTCCATTTGGCAACCATCACCCAATATAACATACCTGGCAAAAAAAAAAAAGAACAAAATTAGCAAAATGGCTATTGAAAAAGGCATTACAATTTACAAGTTCATAGATCATAAATAAAAGGGAACTTCTGTGTTCTTCGAGGATTACGTGTAATGGTCAACAATCTCATTGTCGGGCTTGTTAAATCGAGCAGCCAGGTGCTTCTCCGCAAGGGCCAAACCAACAGCATTGGCAATGCCCTGGCCAAGAGGACCTAAAGAAAAAAATAGAGGGATAAATGAGAAAATAGAACAAAACAAAAGATAGCAAAAAAATTACAACTCGTTATAAACTAGAGAGATATCTAACCTGTTGTCACTTCAACACCTATTGTCTCAAAGTTTTCAGGGTGTCCAGGGGTTCTGCTTCCCCATTGGCGAAATTCCTTCAAGTCTTTTTCCTATAATTTTAAGTGAATATAATGAATTCAATTTGAAGAATATGTTATGGTTAATATGTTCAAAATTTCATATTTGCAAATTGCAAGGGGGTATATTATCCCACCAACAACAATAAAACAAAATGTTAACTTCCTCTTCTAATATTAACATCTGAAGAGAGTATTGACAAGGAAGAACAAGTGAGAATTATAGCTGTAGATGACATATTGCTCAATGAGAATACTGGTAAATGAAATCACAAGAAGAAGGAAGCTCACCTGCACGCTATCATAACCAGCAAGGTGAAGCAGAGCATACTGAAGCATACATCCATGACCAGCGGACAAAATAAAGCGATCACGGTTGAACCATGCGGGATTCTTGGGATTGTACCTCATCACCTCGTCGTAGAGAATGTGACCCATGGGAGCACAACCCATGGGCAGACCCGGGTGACCGGAGTTAGCCTTCTCAACAGCATCTATGGACAAGAATCGAATGGTGTTGATGGATTTCTCAACGAGAGAGATGTCAGTGGTCTTATCTAGGGTCTCAACAGCCGTAGCTCGAACGGAATTACCGCCTCGACGGCGGGAAGCAGGTTTAGGTTTCGTAGAAGAGGGATTGGAAGAATGTGATTTGAGGCCAGAAAAGGAAGGGAAGGAAATGCCGGAGAGAGAAATACGGTCGGAGGAGGAGTTGATACGGTGATGGGAAATGGCTCTGGCCAGAAGGGCTTGGGAGAGATGGAAGGATGAAGAAGAAGCAGCCATGGTTGGAGTGTGGTTACTGAAACAGTTAATAGGTTGTTATAGCTTTACACTCTGAAAAGAATTCAGAGGAAAGCTGGTTGGTTGACTTATTACAGTCCCTGAAATGGCAGGTAGAGAGCGGATGAGCACGCTGATCTGATCTTTAGATTACACCAAAACCCAATCTCCACCTATGCTTGTGGGTAGGTGCTTCTCTGCCTCTCAATCCTTTTCCCACAACTTGATAAGAGAAAAATTATATATATATATATATATATATATATATATATATATATATATATTATTATTATGTTTTCTGATATTATTATCTTTAGATTAAAATTTTGTAAACTTGAATGAAATTTAGATTAATTACTAAAACAGATATTATATATGATTTATGATTATGAAGAGCCAGTAAAGGTCCATTTTCTGATATACTTGGGTATATCCGTTTATTTTTTAGATAAGGAGGTCAAATCTTGTTGCGCCACCACAGATTCTAAATACCAAAATTTTGAGTGGCAAATAAAATTTGTCAAGATATCATATGACAAAGACACCACCACTCACTTATAAAATTTTGAGTGGCTCCTATATATTAAGCTTTATCTCTATAATAATTAAATACAAATTTTCTCTTCTTTTTATTTTGTACGAGAAATTTTGTGTGAGGGCATAACCACAGTGGAAGTTCAGACTCAAAAAGAACACTTATAATTTATAAAGTAGTGGATGTTCAAAATTCACCTTTAAACATAAAAAATATTCTATAGCCAACTATTTATTTTTAAATAAAAATAGAGGATTTAGTGGATATCTTAATTTAAACCAAAATGTAAAACATTTATAAATAACTCATCAAATATTCTAATTTATAGTTATGTAATTATCAATAGCAAGCAAAATCAGACGAGGTAAGTTCTCATCATTGTTTTGAAAACCGGACCGGATCGGATGGTTGGACCGGAAAACCGGTAAATCGGCTGCCAGTCTGGTCCGGAATAACTAATGAACCGGTTAGGTATAAAACTGGTCAAGAACCGGTGGTTTAGACGGTTCGACCGGTTTTTTTTTTAATTTGTGTTGTTTATGATTTAATATTTATTGAAAATTTGTTGTGACTTGTAGTTGTAAGGATTGTTCTATTTCAGTATTTATTGTTTGTTTGTGATGAGATTTGAGATTTAAATACGTTGATCCTAACTTATTTGAAGAGTTTAATATGATATTGTAGTAATTTGCAACTTGTTCTATTTCTTATATTATCATGTTTAGATCGAGATGAAAACATATAATTATGAAGTATATAATTTTTTTATGATATATTTTAGTATATTTAATTAAAAATATATATTTTAAATGCCACCGATTCGACCACGGTTCGACCATTGAACCGTGAACCAGTGCCTCGACCGGTTTAATGACCGGTCCGATTTTAAAAACATTAGTTCTCATTGACTTCTATTTTATTTTTGGTAAAAGAGGCGATCTTGCTATCATATTTTATGAAATAATAATTATGTTTCTCCTTAAATTATAGTCTAATTTTAGAATTAAACACTCGTTGAACGTTAAAATACAATAAAACATTCTCTCAAGCAATGTGTTTCTATTGTTTTGCATTCAAAGAATGTTTTGTTTCTTGAGAGGCTTTTTTTATTACATTTTAAAATTTATATATCAAATTTGTAATTATGCCTTAATTCAAGAGATAAAATATAACTTCTCAAGTTTTCTAGCATGTTAAAAAAATGAAACTGAGTTAAATAATTAGTAACACTTCAAGGGAAAAATATTTCGTTTTTCATTAAGGAAAAGAGGGACTAAAGAGTAAAGAAAGAGAAATCAAATGACTTGTTTGGTATGAAGAATGTTTGTAGGAATGATGAATGGTATTGTTTAATATAAAGAATGTTTGTGGACATGATGAATAACATTATTTGAATCATTTGGCACGAAGAATGTTGTGAGAATTGATTGATTACTATTGTGTCCTTATTTTTTATTTTATTTTAATAATTTGTTAATATAATAATAAAATGATCATTTCTTTTCACTTTCATTCGCTTCTTATTTTATTTTTTAGTATCAAACATTTTAATATTTTCGTTCTCATTCCATTTTTAAAAAAAATAGGCTAAAGAGTAAAGAAAGAGAAATCAAAGTGTTTTTTTTTTTAATTTTTTCTGGTGGGCCCTGAAATTGAATCATTTGTTAATACACTTTTTTTTGGTGAATATACTTTGGTTTATCCGCTTGGTGTCTGTTTTTTTTTTGTGTGATGTTATCCGCTTGGTTAGATGACGAGGTACAAGACCCGAAAGTTTGAGTGGCAAACAAATTTTCTGAATATAACACACACACAAAAATTGATTTTATTTTAAATAGATATCATTTTCAATTTTTTTTAGTGGCATAATAAAAAGTACAGTAAGTAAAACAGTTACATTAAAAACTATTTTAGTAATAATTTTATCTTCAAGACAGTTTCATGGAGTTTTTTTTTTTTTGTCAAAGTTAGATGGAGTTGTGAAAACGAACTAATCCTATAGGGCGGCATAAACGAAAATAGAAATGAAAGTGAAAAGGAAAATGGATTATATTTACTGTGTTTGTTAGTAAAAAATTTGTTGATGAAAATAGAACGGGAAAAGAACAAGTGGGAGGTAAAATTAATTATTTGTTTATTTATTTTTGTAAGTTATAAAAAATAACTTTAATCGATATGTTATACGCTGCTGTTGTCGTCGAAGAAGAAGCAGAGCATAGTGGAAAACGTGGGAAGGTTGAGAGCTCCCATCGAGGAACAGAAATGCAAGCCCAAATCAGAGGAACCATATGAAGCCACCTTACCGTATTCAGACGCGACACTGAAGAAGACGAACCAGATGAAGCACCCTACGTCCACCGGAAATGCCAAAAACCGCCGTGCTGAAGCCACTGCATCCTATGAACACCGTCTGATTTGCGCGTGCTACCGTATCCAGAGGAGACAACTTCTTTGACTGGTACTCAAGTGATGTTCCAAAATGTATGTTCCAGCTTTGCTTGTGTGTCTCGCGCGTGTTATTTTAAGTGGAGGACATTTGAGTCATTTTGCAATGTTCTCCCTCTTTCCCACCAGAAGCTCAACAAAACATTTGGGAATCCACTTTTCTATTCCTATAACAATTCAAGGTAACAAACACAGGAAAAGAGCTTTCCATTACTTTTTTCATACCTATTGTTAGTTAATGAACACACCCATAAAACCTTAAAGAAATAATTTTCCTTGGTCCAAAATAAGGCCCACAGGCCAAGGGAAAGCATCAGTATTATTTGCCAAATTTAAAATTCGGGCTTTTTGCCCAATATTATTTGCCCTTGAGATTACGGGCCGGCCAAGCCTATATATATAGTATATAGTTCTATTCCATCTAGTTTTGTCTTCTTTTCTTTTTGAACCTTACATGTTTCTATTGACAAAAACCCCTCATGTTTCATCTTCTTTTTTGTTTGGCCACGAACCTAATTAATTTGAAGTAATGTACAAATGGTTGATTTGTATGGAACAAGTGATATTCGGACATTCGGACATTTTAATCATGAACTGAGTATAATCGCAATTGAGACTCATCACTCCTCTTTACAAGTAATTAATAACTCCAGGTGTACTGCATGTTATATTTATCGTTGTGTTTGATTGTCATCATATTATTTTACAAAGTTAAGGCTGGTTTAAATAGTTAGAAATAATAGGAATAGAAATGTTTAGGACTAATACATTTTATAGTAAAAAATGAAATAGGGGCAAAATAGGCATTACCTACTATAATGTTGCAAGCCTTCCAATCTTGGAAGATTTCACAAACTCATGAAGATGGATTTGTTGGAAACCAAGAAATAGAACAAGCCGGATAACAAACATTTTCTTTAAACCCATCTTTATTTCTTTGTCCAATCTTCATAACAAATGAGCCCTAGACATAATTTATAAAGGGAACATGCTGATTTATTACAAACAATCAAATATAACATAGCTATATAGCTACAAAACACACGGAACAAAATGTAGGTAAGATTCAAGACACGAGACGTACGTCATTTATTCATACGTATGTATATATAAGCCTTTTCTTGAATTTAATCTAAAAATAAATAAATTGGTGGCTTTATCATTCACATAGAAGCAACGGATTGTTGAGAAGCGGAGGGAACAGTAGTAGCCGCCAAGAATCCCGCCGACTTGTCTCCTCCGTTTACAAAATTACAGTGCGTACGAATTTGGCCTTGTGATCCCGTCAAAGGGCTGATATTGCCCATTTTGACCATGGACTCCGCGAAGGCAGCGAAGAAAGCGGATTGGTCAGCAGTAAAAGTATTGACGACGTCTACGGTGTCGGCGCCCGCACTGGAAAACAGCTCCTGGTCACTCTGAAGCAACCCATTGCGAGACTGGAGGTTGGAGTAATAGTTGTTGTCGAATTTATCGGGTGTGGTGAGGTCCAGGTCAGCGAGATTAGTCCCGGTTCCATTCTGGGGACACAACCGTCGCAAAGTGGGGAGGTAAGTAGAGTTAAGCGAAGGGTCGGGATTTTGGGTGGTGTTAAAGTCGTACAATCGGCTGACGAAGAACCTGCACTGAGATCTTCCGAACGTGTGGGCACCTGAAAATTAATAATAATTGGCATTATAGATTGAAATTTTAATTAGTGAATGAATGAATGAATTATATATATATCTGAGAGTGCTACTAAATCAGTAGTGTTGAGGCCCTGATTAAGAAAGAGGAACTTGAGGCGATCCAGCGTGGCAGAGGCGGGTGGAAGGTTAGTGTTAGCGAGGGTTCTGTTTGCAGTTAAACTATCCCTTCTTCCCAATAGAAGCTTCCATGGGCGTCCTCCTCCCAAAACGACGGAGACTTGAGCAGAAATGGCGAGGATGTCGGCGCAAGAGACGGTGGAGGGACAAGCATTTTCGAGGGAAGCCTTGATGTTGTTCACGACATCTAATCCTCTGATTGAATTGTTATTCCCAACAGCTTCTTGTTCGCTCTCTATTGTCGCGCTATTATTCAGCAAGATTGAAGCGTCACAACCCTGCACTCATCCACCACACCACCATGTCACCAAATTAAATTTAGTATTATGGGACCTATTACTAAAATTCAATACTATCATAATCAGCAAAACTCCAAAATAATTAAGTTTTCAATATTTGTCTCCTTTATTTGAAAAAAATATAACGGATAGGGGCCCACTGGGAATTGGGATATATCATTCGAGTACGATGTTGCAGGGTAAACTTCAGTCAGATTTATTTTTTTAATCATTTAATGGAAAGTTAGTTAACGAATTTTGTTTTCAGCTGATCGGCCACTATGTAAGGTAAGGCGATAGTCATTCAAAATTTTCAGCCTTCCAGAGTGAATATTTATTCATTCAAAAACGCTAGAGAAGTCTTAATTTATAAATGCAAATCGTCATCATATCACAAGGATAAATCTGGAAATGAGAGCCAATCGAATCCATGCATTTAATAGGGAAAAGTTATTGAATATAAAGAAGGTAGGGTGAGGCGCATACTTGAACAAAGCAATCGTGAAAAATGAAGCCTGATGAGACTGGCACCAATACGAGGATCGGTGAGTGAAGCATTCTTAATTACATCAGAGACGATATCCATCACTTTAGGACATGTTTGGTCGTAAAATGTAGGACTGAGTTGTGCGTGGGAGAGTGATGAGAATTGTGGCACCACCACACATAATATTGCAAACCATAATCCTACCATTCTCACGCAACCCATTAATATATGACAATTATTATATGATGGGGGCGTGTGTTCTGAGAGCTGTTAACAACGAACCCTTTATTTATAGACTCCCAAAATGGGTTACATCTCGTAATAATAATGTTCAAAAACAAAGTCAATAACTAGGATATATAACTCTTCTCATCTATAATAACATATCGTTAAACATACAAGATAACAAATTAAAGCATCATTATAGAGTAATAAGTAATTAAAATTAGCATATAAACCCCCCCCCCCCTTGTATTTAAACATAAATAAATGATCAGTTGCTTAAATCATTCTCAAGTCTCAACAAATCAAAAGCTGTAAATTATATACCAAATAATTACTATTTAGTGACCACAGACCAAGGATTTTAAAGTGATCAGAAAAGGGTTTGTTATCAATTTTTTATATTATATATTAATTTTTCAAGCCCATAAATAATATATATATATATATATATTTCCTTGATTTCTTGGAAATTTTTTACACGGTACTTCACAATTTAATTAAATTTTCTCTCTCCTATTAAATTAATATTAATAAAAATTTCATCCATATAATAAAACACGAGTGTAAAGTTGATTCGTATGTTTGGTAAAGAAACCAAACAATAAAATCGTGGTGTTTTACGATTCTAAAAAAAAATTATATTATATTTTATATATATCAAACACACTTTTTATCATACTTTTTTTTTCTCCTAATTTTTATCTCTATCTCTCTCCTCACTTTTTTCAACAATTATTTCTTTTACTCTACGATACTTTACTCTATAATACTTTCTTTACAGTATTTTATATCAATCAGGGTACCTAAAGAAAAGTCGATCCCTTTTATTTTGCCATGCACCTAATTAATTTGACGTAATATACAAAAGGTTGATTTGTTTTACTATTTCTTGCGTGAAGAATAGCAAGAGTTGATTGATTGAGACAGATTATTGAAGGATGCATATAATGTTACTGTTGTCCTCATGCCATCACACGGCCCGCCAAATTAAATTTGTTTGAATAATATTCATTCTCTTTGGATTCTAGCTCATTAATCATACTTCTTTCTTTTAATTATACTTTTATAATGGTGAAATAATAGCACGTGTCGTTCCAATGGTTTCGTTTTGGTATTTTGGTGGATTGCTATTTTTTAATCGAAATTATTAGCATTATTTGTAAGGCCCGTGTGTATATGTTGTGTTGTGATGAGTTACTTCTGGTTGGATTTTTTTAACTTGTTATATTATTTGTTTGAATAATGCATGGGTTTGAACATTTTTTAATTGCCTAACTCGAATTAACTTGCCACTTAATTATTTTTTTTTAAAATGTTATGTTTAAGATTACTTTTTATTGTGTAATTAATTAATTGCTTGTGAGTTGTAAGATATCTTATTTTGTTTAACTTATGTATAATATCATTGATGTTTAACTAATTATTAATATGCTCTTTTATTTTTATCGTATAATTAATTATGTATAAAGAAATTTAGTGTAAAAGTTAATATCAATTGATGACTAATATATACTAATAATTAACAAGAAAAACATGAAAATAAAATAAAAAAATGGTTTTAAAAAAAGTTGAGTTTAACCCAACCCAATCTGTCATTGTACATGTTGCCTTGATTTGGATTTGACACCTTAATTCTTTTCAACTTGAATCAATCCAACGGTCTTCTTCATTTGTTTGGGTTGGTTTCACTCATATTCTAAACCCAACTCAACCCATGCACACTCTCATTGCCCTAATTATTAAAATTGTTTTGTTGATTAATATAATTTTTAAATGTTAACAAAATCTTTTAAAAATTTACTAAATTTAATTAATTTGAACGATTTGTGTTAGTTATTAAAATTTTATAATTAAAGGATATAATTACATAAAGCTGTTTTATTAAGATTTATTATTATTTAATTATTAGTTTCATGCTTACCCGTTGTTCCATGCATATGTAGTTTCATTTCATTTCACATTATAATTTATAATAAATATTCCAACACGAAGACCCTCTTTTAACACATTTGCCTAACGAATTTAAGACCTTTTTTTTCGTATGCCTATTTTTTTTCCAAGATTTTAAATCATGATGATTGATGACATCCATGCATTAATCAATCCACAATCATTTCTTTTAATAGAAAAAATAAATTATGTTAATTAGAAAAGTAAAGGGTCTCCTCTCAAAGTTCAATCTCTCAAAATATTGCGTTTTTAAATTTATTTATTGTTATTTTAGTAAAAAATTTGAATAAAAAAACAAAAACAAAAACTCACCCTTCAAAAGAAAAAAACTTTTCAAAGTTATTCCCAAAAGTAAAAGCGTGTGCCTCCTACTTCAACAAATTCCTAGGTTGTCAAATGTCAATCATCTTGGCTTTGTTCTTCCCTTTGTTCGTCGTCGGGTAATTAATAAATGCGGTGCATGTATCAACTTTTTAACAAGTGAAATTTTATGTTCTCGAAACTATGGAATGGAATTTGGACATTTCCTAGTCAAATATGGTGGGTTGGATTACTTTGATTGGACTATCATTCGCATGTCAACATTTTTTAAGAAAAAAATAAAAAAAATAAACTATTATATTACCTTCTATATATATCAAATGGATATATACCAAATAAAAAATATATAGAGAAATTCAGTAATTTTTTAAAATTATCTATAGATATATATTATTTTATTGTGTACAAGCAAAAACGCCGTCACTGAGGACTTTTTTCTTAGTTTTTAACAAGAAAAACGCCCTCAGTGAGCGCGTTTATAAGGTCAAATGGCTGAAGCGTTTTTTATAATTTTATAACACTTGTTTTCATGTAAATATTAGTGTTAAAAACGCCCACAGTGAGGGTGTTTATAGAATTGACCATTTGATCCTATAAACGCCCTCAGTGAGGGATTTTTCTTGTTAAAAATTAAGAAAAACACCCTCAATGAAGGTGTTTTTAATGTACACAATAAAAGTAGTATATTTTTATAGATAGTTTTTAAAGGTGGCTGAATTTATTTATATATTTTTTATTGTGTATATATCCGTTCAAAAGGCATATAATCAGTTTAAAGAAATCATCCTAATAAATTAATTTAATGTATACATTAATATTAATAAAATGGTATTAGTGATCCTGCTTATATAACATTAAGGGTGAACGAGCTTGTTCATAAATGCTATGAACTTCTTTGAATACGAGCCTTCATTAATGATGCTACTTCAATCTCAAGAAGGAGAGGATGTTTAATATTAGGAAAAAACTTAGGTCAATTTTTTTATGTCCATTTCATCCAATTCCTCAATATAATTATTACACGTGGCAAAAAGTGTTTAAATGACCAATCACAGTAGAGAGAGAATATAGAAGATCACCTTTTATATGACCAATCATATAAGAAAGATCGCGTAAATACAATATATGATTGGTGGAATTGGATGAAATAGACATAAGGAAATGGACCTAAGTTTTTTCCTTAATATTATCCTAATATTAAAATTTAGTATTTTCTTTTAATTTTTTGATTTTGTTTGTTGTCTGAATTTTGTAGTTTCTAATCCACATTCAAAAGAGATCCTTGTATTAGTATGGTTTCTATTAATATTTAAATATTAATTAATGATTGGAGGGATATATTTATCCCTCAAAAAGCACTTGGGAAAATAATTCATGAGAGAGAATCAAGTTGAGTATAATAATTTTTCACACGTATTCTTTTTTTTGAAAGCAATATTATTTAAGGTTATATTGTCGAATGTTATATCTTTTCTAGCTTGTTTACCAAAAGAATATATATCTTTTTTAGCTTGGATTCAAACTTTGATTCATCAAGTTTTGAGAAATTAAATATTTTAACTAGACCAAACTCACTTGGTGGCTGAGTACAAGATATTGAATTTATTAGTGACTAGACAAATTAAAATGTTAAATATTTTATTTTGTTCAAATTTATTAGACATTATATTTAATTATTTAACTAGTATATGTATATAATATAAATTTTATATCTTTATTTTTATAAATATAAAATTAATTATTTATATTATATATATATATATATATACACAATTTGGTCCCTGAAAGATACAAAAATTGACAAATTCGTCCTTGAAAGATCTGACCTACCCAACTTGGTCCCTGAAAGATTGCACCGTTACACAATTTGGTCCTTCTGTCATACTCAGTTAAATTAACTTAACGGATGCGCTGACGTGGCACGTTAAATTTCCATGTGGCCTGTTAGTGGATGATTCAGACTTGCTTACATGGCACAAAACCAAAACTCAGCTCCAACTAAGCCTAAACGCACCGTTCCACCAATGTCTTCTTCTTTCTCTTTCTTTGTTCGTTTTCTCTCCTTGTCTTCTTCTTCTTCCTCTTTCTCTGTTTGTTTTCTCTCCCCTTCCTACCACCCCACTTCCCTCTCTTCTGCCTCAAATCCACATGGATCTCTGCAACTCCGACGATGATTGCGACGACTTCAGCTGCCTCCAACAAGGCAGGGGCATATTCTTGGAATTTCATGGTATGCATGATTCAGATCTGGTATGGCATCTTCCAGATTCCCTTATCTTGTCTTTAAGAAAGATAAAAAGAAAGTGTGACATAAAGATAAAAAAGTAAATCCGCATCTGAAAATTAAAGAATGAAAAGAGAAAAGAAGAAAGGAATCAATTACTGGGAATGGGGAGTTAACAATCTTATTGATAAATTTACAAAACAGAGAATTGAGAAATAAAAAAAAAGGGAAAAATAAAATAATGAAATCAATTATTTGAGTTTTGGTGATCCACAAAAAAAAACCCACCCATATTCATTAAATCCAACCTAAATTTGTTGGTCCACCCACATCTTGAATCAACCCAGCAATGGAAAGAAAACCACCGAAGCAAAGGAGAGGAGAGCATCGAATCACTTAAGCCTTCAACCACCGTTAAAGAATCATCGTTGACCACCATCGAAGATCACAGTCACAAGCCTTCGCATCGTCGAAGCTGAGAAATAGAGAGACAACCAACGTCGAAGCGAGACTCCGTTGCGTGCCATCGCACTATCAAAGCTGAGAAACAGAGGCTCTATTAAACACCGAGAAACACTGATTTTGGTTAATTTAACCTCTGTTGAACACATGGAAGAGAGGGAAGAGAGGTGGCAGAGAGAGGAGAGAAAGCGAACAAAGAAAGAAAGGAAGAAGAAGAAGAAGAAGAAAACATCAAACGGTGCGTTTTGGCTTAGTTGGTGCCATGTAAGCAAGTCTGAATCATCCACTAACGGGCCACATGGAAATTTAACGTGCCACGTCAGCGCGTCCGTTAAGTTGATTTAACTGGATATGACGGAAGGACCAAATTGTGTAACGGTGCAATCTTTCAAGGATCAAGTTGGGTAGGCCAGATCTTTCAGGGACGAATTTGTCAATTTTTGTATCTTTCAGGGACCAAATTGTGTATATAGTCTATATATATATATATATATATATATATATATATATATATATAAAAAAAATAAAAATATTGTATATATTTATTGGCCAAAACTGTTGTTTAAAACTTTAAATATAATATAATGTAATAAATTCTTTTCTAATAATTTGATATGAATAAGTTTGATATGTATTTTTGCGAGAAGAATAAATTTGATGTAAGCAATTGAGAATAATATTTGATGGGTGCATGCACCCTGCTTTTTCTTTATACTCATGACCTACGTCTATGCAATCGTAGAAAGCTTCTCCGTGCAAAGAACTCACATCACTTTAATTAATTAAATTTATTTGGTCCACAATTGATGATTGGTCTCTTTCTTTCTTCCTAATTTAATTTGAATAAATTATATTCTTACTGAACCTTTGTAAGAAATGTCAAAATTATATTGGGTGAGATTATAAAAAATTTAACAAGGTTGAGTTTTTTTCTTTCTATCTCTCTTATTATTTGTTGTTAAATGCTTTGTTTTAAAAAAATGAAAAAAGAAAGAGATAAAGAGAAAAATTCAATCTCTCAAAAAATTAAACTCTCTATAAAATAGTAAGCCCAAGTATATATTTTTTTATCTCTTTTATCCCTGGAAAAAGAATTTAAAAATTAATTTAAATGGTAATATATTGAATTTTTAAGAAAATACGTTTAAAAGTTACTATTTCATTATTATTATTCATTCTATACGTCCCAATCTTAAAAATTCAATAAGAGGTATCAAAATAAAAAACACATATTTAAGCATAGCCCAAAGTAGTTAGTATACATAGACTTGCCTATCACAGTAAGATATATAGTGTAGTACAGATGATAGGAGATATTTTCTTGAATTGGATCCTTAAAATTAAAAGACGAGAGTTAAGTGTCATGAGAGGTGTAATATCTAAGAGATTAATTAAATTGGTACCCGTAAAAAGTCTGTTATAAGACTATAACTTGATTGGTAAGACTCTCAAGATTGATCCCACCACTTCTATCACTACTAGGGGTAAGTTTGCTCGTATTTCTGTGGAGATTAATTTGAAGAAGAAGTTAATTCCCCATGTGGTTATTCGTGGACGTTGCTATAGCGTGGAATATGAGGGTTTGCATCTCATTTGTTTTCACTGTGGTAAATATGGCCACCAGAAGGGGCAGTGTTCCGAACTTAAGAGACAGGATACTAGTGCAGGAGAGAACGAGCATCCTTCTACCATGAGTGACAACATGGTTGTGAGGCAAGGAGGGCAGGAAAGGGCGTCGGTGCCGGAGAAGGGTGGCAGAACTGATCCTAGTCAAGGTGCTGAAAAAGGAAATGATGCTGAATTAGGGAAGAACGAGATGTTTGGTCCTTGGATGTTGCCGAAAAAACCGAACCGTAGGAGGAATAATGTCCCAAGGAAATCTGGCGTGATTGCCAATCAAGGTGCGAGAGTCAACGGGATGTTTACTAAAGGTGTCAATCAGTCTAGATTTGATGTGTTGGGGGATTTGGATTCAGAAGAGAATCATATCCAGCCTCAATTAGAGGATGTTAATGCGACTAGTAGGGCTATTGTGGCGGGAACTTCAGTAAGTACGAAGGGCAGAAGTGAAGTTCAATTGGTGACTAAGCCCATTGGGTCACGTCCTCATGCAGTTGGAGGCCAATCTCCTTCGAACAAACAGATAGGAGTAGTGGCAGGGAAGCAGGCCCAATTGGGGTTGAAGTCCAATTGGGGTTTGATTAAGCCCAATACTATAACTCAGGTGGGAAATCACGAGGCCAGTCGTTTAGTTAAAGGTAAGCAAAGCATGATGGGCCCGTTTGTAAACCCGGGTTTCGCATTGGAGCAGGAAAGTAGGAGGGTGGACAGTGGTATTGGGCCGAGTTCCGTTGAAACCAATCGCACTAAGAATTATCTCTATGGCCATACTTATGACCCTAATAGAACGACGTCGCAGCAGTCTGGTGAGGGACATCCTAGCAAGCCTCCCGATTTGAATATTGAATATATGGACGTTTCCGAGGGGTGAGAGCTGATAACGAAGGTGACATGCAGATGCATGAGATCGAGGAGGCTGCTCGTGCAGCTGTGTGTTAAGCCCGTTTGCGTCGCGGGTTCCCCTTTTTTCTCTGTTTTCTTATGAATTTTGTCATTTGGAATAGTCGGGGTACGGGGTCGAAGACGTTTCCGGGTTTGGTGCGCGACATTAAGCATCGTCATGATGTTGACTTCCTTGCTCTTGTTGAAACTAAACAGAGCGGGGATAAAGCTACTGAGATTGTCAAGAAATTGGGGTTTGACGGTTCTGAGCAGGAGGAAGCGGTTGGTTTTGTCGGAGGTATTTGGTGTTTATGGAGGAAGGACCGCGTTAGTGTGAGTATAATTCTGAAACACCCTCAGTTTATCCATCTTAAGATAAATAAAGGGGCAAGATTGGTTCCTCACAGTGGTGTATGGCAGCCCTATCCCGAGCAGTAGGCGTACGCTTTGGGATATATTAACGACCATTGGAGGTAGTGGCAACTTCCCGTAGGCGGTGGCGGGTGACTTCAATGCTTTCTTGTATGATCATGAGAAGTGTGGGGGTAGTAGTGGAGGCAGTCGCCCTGACCAGGGATTTCGAGATTGGGTCGACTCTTGTGCTATGTTGGATATGGGGTTTAGTGGTAATAAGTTCACGTGGAGTCGGCGGGACGTCTCTATTCGGCTCGATCGGGTGCTGGTTAACCAGAGCTGGAGGTTGCTCTTCCCTGAAGCTGGTGTTGTCCATCTTCCTCGCTTTAAATCAGATCATCACCCTCTTTGGCTTAGGATTGATCCGTCTTTAAACTCTCGGCAACGCCATGACAGGCCCTTTCGTTTTCTTGCGGCTTGGGTCACACATGAGAGCTTTCCTAATGTTGTTAAGAAAGCTTGGAAATGTGGAACGAGCTGGCACACAGGCCTCCAGGATTTTTACGAAGGGGTTAAAGGTTGGAACAAGAAGGAGTTTGGGAATATTTTTGCAAACAAGGAGTCCCTTATGAACAAAATCCAGTCTATTGAAGGACAACTTGCTAGAAGGCCGAATATTCATCTCAAAGAGGCTCGAGAGAGATTGTGGCGTGACTACGAGAGGGTGTTATATCAAGAGGAGCTTTTTTGGATGCAGAAGTCCCGAAGTAATTGGTTAGTGAATGGTGACAGGAATACTCGGTACTTTCATACTATAACTATGGTGAGGCGCAAGAAAAATAAGGTGGAGGCTCTTAAGGGCGAGGATGGCAACTGGATTTATGATGGAGATGTATTGAGAGAAATGGCTATAAACTACTTTAAGAAGTTGTATACGGAGGAGAATGGTGGTTTCATGGATATCTGCTTGAGAGGTCGCTTTCCGTTAGTGGATGCTAGTAAACTTGCGGATTGTTCTAGAATGTTTCAGAAGGAAGAAATTAAAAAAGCCATCTTCAGTATGGGTCCGCTCAAATCACCAGGCCCGGATGGCATGAATGCCCTTTTCTTTCAAAGCCAGTGGGAGGTGGTGCAACGTTCTATCTGCTCTCTTGTTGAGGAAGTGTACTTCAACCCCGCTCTTATTGAATCTATCAATCACACTTTGATTGTTCTCATCCCTAAAGTGGAAGCGCCCTCATCCCTCAAAGAATTTCGCCCAATTAGCCTTTGCAACATCATTTACAAGGCTATCACCAAAATGTTGTCTAACAGACTTAAGGTTCTCATGCCTTCTCTGGTCACTCCTAACCAGTGCAGTTTTGTTCCGGGGCGTCACAGTTCAGATAATATAGTGGTGGCTCAGGAAATTATTCATTCCATGCATAACATGAAAGGGAAGAAGGGGTTCATGGCCATTAAAATTGACCTTGAGAAAGCTTATGATCGCCTCAACTGGGATTTTGTGCGTGGTACCCTTCTGGAAGTAGGCCTGAGTGGTTCCTTTGTAGAGCTTTGCACTATGTGTTTAAGGACGTCCTCAATGCAGGTGTTGTGGAACGGAGATAAAACGAATGAATTTCGTCCTTCTAGAGGAATAAGGCAGGGAGACCAATCTCTCCTTACATTTTTGTTCTCTGCATGGAAAGATTGGCGCATCTTATTCAGGAAGAGGTGTCAAATGGTAATTGGAAGCCCATTGGTTTAGGTCGGACAGGGCCAAGGGTCTCTCATCTTTTCTTTGCTGACGATCTCATTCTGTTCGCGGAGGCTTCTATAACGCAAGTGGATGTTATTAGTGCCTGCTTGCAAAAATTTTGCCTTAGCTCAGGTCAGAAAGTTAATGCTGATAAGACTAGGGTCTTCTTTTCTAAGAACGTTAGCTATACCCGGAGTATTGCGCTTAGCAATGCTCTTGGGTTTGCCTGTTCTAGTGACCTGGGGAATTATCTGGGTGTTCCTCTTATTCATGGGAGAATGTCTAAGCATTCGTACGATTTCATTGTTGACAAAGTTCGGAGCAGATTGAGTTCTTGGAAGAGCACTTCCCTCTCTCTTGCAGGTAGAGTTACTTTGGTCCATTCGGTGACTTCTGCCATTCCGTCTTATACTATGCAAACCGTGGACCTTCCGGTTGGCGTGTGTAGTGAGATTGAAAAAGCGAACTGGAGATTTATTTGGGGAGGTACCGAGAATCACCGTAAAGTCCACCTTGTGGGATGGGATAACCTTTGTAAGCCTAAATGTAGTGGTGGCTTGGGTATGCGTCATCTGAAGGTGCAGAATTCGGCTTTTATGGCCAAGCTGGGGTGGGGTCTTATTTATAACAGGGACACTCTCTGGACTCAGGTCTTGCGTCATAAGTATGGTTGTGGTGATGATATTCTTCCTCGAGTGAGTATGGGGAGTAATCCGTCTAGAATTTGGAGGGGTATTGCGAAAAATTGGAATCATGTTGAGAATGGTCTTCGGTGGCGTATCGGTGACGGTACTAATATTAAATTTTGGCTCGATTCCTGGGTTCCGAATTGTCAGAAGCTGTGCGATTTAGTGATAGGTCCTATCTCAGAGTCTGATCTCATGGCGTCCGTGTCCAGCTTTGTGTCTCAATCTAGTGGGTGGGATTGGAGAAAGTTTGATTTTTTGCTTCCTGAAAGTATTTGTATGCGCATTGCCGCCATTCCTACTCCTTTTGGTGGTGCAGGTACAGATGTTCCTATATGGAGGCATTCGAAGGATGGTAACTTTTCAATTAAGTCCTGTTATAATGCTGAGTGGGGGTGTCTCTGAGGCTCGGGATAGCAACTGGAAGTCCATTTGGAAGCTTCATGTGCCGCAGCGAGTCCGCTCGTTTATGTGGCTGTTGATGCATGAGAAACTGCTTACGAATGTGGAGCGTTGCAGAAGAAGGATTGCTGATAGTACTGTGTGTGATCGGTGTGGTGGTATCTCTGAGGACATTATCCATGCTCTTCGGGATTGTAATAAGGCTAAGGATATTTGGCTCAGGTTGGTGAAGCCGAGCTCTTGGCCTGAATTCTTTCACCTGGATTTGCGTGATTGGATTTCTTTGAACCTTCATAGTAACCTGGGGGTGTTCGATTTGAGCTGGAAGGAAGTGTTTGCAACAACTTGCTGGTCCATGTGGCGTCGGCGTAATGAGCAGGTGTTCAATCAACGTGATTTCAGTGTCACTGACCCTGTGTTTACCATATTGCAGCAGGTCAGGATGGCTTCTGAGGCGTATCGCGATGTGCTTAGTACAAGCAGGAGTTTTCCGTCCCGTTCTGGTTGTCTTGTTAGGTGGTCCCATCCTGAGGAGGAGTGGCTGAAAGTCAATGTTGATGGTGCGTGCAAGAGTAGTACGACGGAGCGTGCGTCTTGTGGAGGAGTGATTCGTGACCATGAAGGACGGTTTTTACTTGGGTTTGCTAAGAACCTAGGCTACTGTGACGTTATTTCTGCAGAGCTCTGGGGTATTAAGCTGGGATTGGAGGTTGCGTGGGAGATGGGAGCAAGGAAGATTGTCATTGAAACGGATTCCACTTACGCCCATCAGCTCGTCCTCTCTCGGGTGCAGAAGTTGCACCCCTGTCTTTCTCTTGTTAATGCTATTCATCAGATTCTTGCTAGGCAGTGGGAGGTTCAGATCGTCCATGTGTTGCGGGAAGCCAACCGTGTGGCCGATTTTTTTGCCAGTTGTGCGACTCATGAGTCTCTGGATTTGGTGAAGTTTGTGCAGCCCCCTCCTGATGCTACTCACCTTATCTCTGCGGATGCCAACGGCATTGGTACCATTAGAGGTCTTGCTTCTTAGTTAGTCGTTTCTTTTTGTTGCTCTCTACCAAAAAAAAGAATATTAATTACAGGCCTTCAATTCAAGCATATTCAAGATATATAGTGTTGTAGTTAGATTTGTCCTAATTGAGAGCCCATCAACGTAACACACCAATTAAGATTTCCCATATTAATTATCATGGAAATCCACAAATTAAAGGTGGCAAAGAAAGCATGCATTTTGGTCACAAGTAATTAAATTTTGTGACAATGTCAATGGTGATCCTGCATCTGGAGCTAGGTAGTTGATCAGAAATTAAATCAGAATAGGTCTTCATCACTTTAAAGATTGGAGAATAAGTATTGGATGGTGTCTAAGCTTGGTTTTGGCTTTAGAACAACCATTCTCTCCAAAGTGATTCTACAATTTAGTCATTATATATAAAGACAGATTTAATTTAAGAGCAATTTCAGACATCACAACATATATAATTGCCTGTAGAATTCATGATTAATTGGTCCGTTTAATAGAGATTGAGTCATTTAGGGCAATCTACCTACCTATACTCTATAGTCTATAGAGAAGCTAAGCTAATCAATGTGCTCACTCATGACCAGCTAAATACAATATGGGCGGAAGGAAAAAAAATATATGTAACCAGTAAGCCCCATATGTTATTTTATTTTATTTTATTTTTTTGGTCATGGGTATTTTGATCCCTAATAGAGGTCAATTTTTCATGGAGAGAACTAATTTAGACATTATAAATTCAATAAAAAATAAAATAGACAATGGATTCAACTATTCGTAAGATTCGAAAATGGAGATTAATTTTAATACTTGCTTAAGTTTGAAAATAGAGAATATAGTACTATACTCAAACCCTATTGAAAAACAAAAAAAAATATTTATTCCCTTATTTTAAAATTAATAAATAATTGAAAAAAAAAGGGAAGTGAATGAATTAATGAATCAAAACTTTTTTTACAAAAGTGAATGTCTAATCAGGCCGACGGATTAGACATTTATACAAAATAAAAAATCCTAATCCGTCTTGGAATCAGGCGGATTAGGATTTGTTTTAAAAAAAATTTCAATGAATCTGTCTGGGTCTGAGACAGATTCTTACTAACAAAAAGATAAAAATAAGGTCTTTTGAGAATATTTTTTTTAAGGGGAATTTTAAATTTAAATTTTTATAATATAGTTTTCAAGTAAAATTGCTTATAGTTCTCACTCCTAAATTAGTTCTTCTTTAGTCATTTTTTTGTTTCTTGGACTTCGCCCACACTGTCTCATACCAATATATATATGTGTAACAATTTAGAATTGTAAAAATAGATTAGCCTAGTCTAATTTTTCAAACGAGTTGTGTTGAACTATAACTTTGACTCGTATATAGAGTGGGCTTTTAGCGCGCCGGCCCATTTATTTAAAAAAAAAACTATGGGTGGAGTGGTGGACCAACTTCAAAAATAGTCCTTATATAGGTTTTATTTTTCTTAAAAATGCTTCATAAATCATAAGTCTATTACGTACGATCATTAGTCATAATATAGGATATTTATAATTTTATATATAGTAACAGTAGAAGTGATGGACCAACTTGAACAAAACAAGCATAAAAGTGAAGCCTCATGAGGCTTACTGATACTAGCTATAGTAGATATTTGTGTTTGGAGTTGGAATTTGGTGCTATACAGGATAGAATCAAACAAAAGAGAGAAAGAAAGAAGGTGTATCTCATGTTTGGGCTCTACACAATGAGATTAATCACCAACTTTCTCCGTTCGAACTGGTGCTGTAGAGCACTGAATCCAAAAGCCTGCTTGACTGTCTCCAAGGCCTGCTCCACCACATCTCGTACATTACACATGCTTTTTGGCATCGATGATATCAATTATGGCACATACCCATTATATGATTAATAAGTTGCATTATAAATCCACTCTTGGTATAAATGTAGAGAAGTAAAATACTGTAGAGTAAAGTACTGTAGAGAAAAGTGAAGAGAGAGATAGAGAGAAAAATTAGGAGAGAGAAAAAGTATGATAAAAAGTGTGTTTGATATGTATAAAATATAATGTAGAATTTTTTTAAAAATCGTAAAACACCACGATTTTACTATTTAGTTTTCTTACCAAACATACCCTCAATCATTTTCAATTTAAAGATCCTTTCCATATCATTCACCAATTCTTTCTACGTACCAATAAATACCATTTATGTTCTCTTCATAGACTTGAATGTGATGGTCATAAACAAGGACAGATCATGGATGGGTGAAAATGGATGTATACCAAAATATTCAATTTTCGGGTAAGGCATCCATATCACTAGCGCTACGTATGGAGAAATCTCTCCAGCCAATATTACTTTTCATTTTCATTATTCAAGACATTTTGATAAACTGTCGTTTCGTTCTTGTAGTACTGAAATGTCTGGATCACATAGCTAGTAAGTAGTTATTGTATCTTGTGTTTTACTTCTATATGGACCATCAAAGAAAAAGTTGAG
This sequence comes from Senna tora, assembly GCA_014851425.1. Taxonomy (NCBI): domain Eukaryota; kingdom Viridiplantae; phylum Streptophyta; class Magnoliopsida; order Fabales; family Fabaceae; genus Senna; species Senna tora. The sequence continues at coordinate 6,609,424 of CM026262.1, read as the reverse complement.
CTTTTCTGTAGTTTTTAAAGTTGTCTCTTACATGTTTTTTATTTTAAACTTTAGATCAATAAAAAATAAGTAATTTTTTGAGACTAATCAAAAATAAATATTGAATTAATTTTAAAAATTTCATGAAATTTTAACTTTAGAGAATCCAAACTGGTACTAAGACACAAGAAATTAAAGTTGTCCTCAATCCGTTACTCTGGCAACGCCACAAAAGGAAAAATCTTTCAAAGTACATTACTCAAATTCAGAGTGCTAACTGAACTTTTGATCCCTCTTATAATTTAATAAAAGTTTCAAATTGATCCCTAGTTTATTGAAATAAACAGTTAATTAATTAGTTCTCTTATTTTGTAAAATAATTCAATTTTTCTCTTTTATTATATAATTGATATAAAATTTAATATCAAATTTGATAATTTATTAATCCAAGTGTTAGTTATAAATAATTATTCAATTTCACTCAGATTTAACATACAATTAAATCAATTATGATATCAATTTTTTGAATGGAATTAAAAATGAGATAGATAGGAAAAGATTAGATCATTTCATAAAATAAGAAGATTAAATTGTCTATTTTTTAATTAGATTGAACTAGCAAATTGAAACTTTTACAAATTTATAGGAACTAAAAATACATGTAAGCCAACAAAAACATAAGGAACAAATAAATTAGTTTTCAAACAACCGGCGGCTTTCTCTTCTCTCTAATATTTTTCTTTGCATTTATTTTTCAATCAACTTTCTCATGCATATCTAAGAGAAGGGTCCCCTCCCTATTTTCTTTTTGTTTTGTTATTTTCGCTTCATAAATAAGGTAGATATTCATTCTCATAATTTTGATAGCGATTTTCTTTCAGATCTACTTCTGGTTTTTAGTTCTCTAAGAATGTATTCTCCCATTGTTAAATCGATTCAGATATAGTAAGTGGAGTCTATTTTATTTTATTTTATTTTGTAATTTTTTTTTACAATCAGGGAATTCTGGATTCAAGATATATTATAATCATATATTAAATCTATGAATCATCTATGTTAGAAAATTTTCACTCTTTCATCATGTTGTTGGAAGATCCTACGTCACTTTCAACTTTGAAGATTACTTCAGATTTGATATGCAGGAGGTGTAAGACTATAAGAGTAGCAACTCTGTTCGCAACATCAAGGAGGACGAAATTTTTTCATCCTGAAAAAATAGGATCAGCTGAGCTTATATTTTATTTACTTAGTTCAAAAAATATTCAGATTTATTCTTTAATATTATTAAATTAGAGTTTTCTAAATTATTGCAAGTGCTATTTAGCTTTTTCCACCTAAATAACAATAAAATCAAACCCCTCATTATTAATTTGGCCCTCTAATTGCTGACTTTTTTTCTCGTTGAAAACTAAATTTTTAGTTAAGATGCGTGGTTCGTTCATCTAATTACTTATATGACATTTCTATTTATCAGGACTTGGAAATATATATATGTGTATACAACCATATCATCTTCATCTTATTATTTTATATATAGTTGAAACTTGATTTTTAAATTAACTTAATAATGTCTATAAAATTCTGTGGTACTAACTACTAATGTCTATTGAAAATTTGAAATGTGGGGAGAAAAACAAAACAAAACCGAAAAAGAAAAACGAAAACGTACGAAAGCCCAATCATATAGTTAACCTATGCCAATCCATCTCTTTTAGCTGGCAGAAACGTAACTGCGTTTTTTTCCCCCCACAGTACTCTTCTCTTGTTATTTTCTCTCTTTGATTGGACTAATTAGTAAATTTTGTATGATTATACATTTTGTTTTGGAAAATTACACTTTGGTTAGCTCATTAGGTTGTTTAAGCAAGTATTGGGAGTTTGAATCCCACCTTGTGTATGCAGCAACCAATAATTGGTCAGCGACAAACCCTTAAATGGAGCTCAGATCCGCGGAGAATTAGTCCTTGACCTGTCGGGTTAGGGGATACCTTGGAAAACCAAAAAAAAATTCCAACATTAGAGCTGTAATAATTACATTAAGGAAGGCAGTATAATCTTTCTTGCAATTTTCAAAGTTAATTAAGATATATATATATATATATATATATATATATATATAGCAGCAATTTGATTGGTGTTCAAAGGTTCATTAATCTCATAATTGAATAAAATTATGTACATTAAAGCCTGTTTGTTTTGTGCATGCTTATGAAAATTGTTGATTTTAAATGACTTTTTAATGGATTTTTGTTGAGAGTACTGTGAAAGAGAAGCGATTTGTGTTTGACAAACTGAGTTGAAAAGTACATAATTTATCCGTAACTGAAAAATAATTTTTGCTAGATAAAATTGTATACAAAGTATTTTTTATTGTAAAATTATCAAGAATGACATGTATAGATTTTTTTTTTTGGCCATAGGACATGTATAGATTATGATTTAGTTAATGCTATTAAATTGATAAATAAACATTAATATTTAATTTATTAATTATTATTAAAAAATAAAAATAAATGTTAATTTGTTTATTAATTTATTATTTAAATGTTAATTAAATAAATGAAACATTTTAATTAATACAATTTTTATCTATAATTAATTTTTTATCAATTAATATTTATTTATGTTATTTAAGCATTCCAAATAGTAAAATACATCTAATTTTACCATTTCTAAAAAAATTAATATTATATTTTATACATACTAAACACATTTTTTATCATATTTTTTCTCTCTCCTAATTTTTTTCTCTATCTCTCTCATCACTTTTTTTACGGTATTTTATTTTATTTTATAATATTTTATTTTATAGTAATTTCTTTACAATATTTTACATTCGTGCATTTATAGCAAGCGTATCATAGTGAAGTTTGAATAGAAAGTAAAGTCAATGTATAATGGATATAACACGAACAGTAACCCAAGACCTGTTAGTGTGTACATAAAAAAAAAAATCTGTTAGCTAGTGTGAGACAACTAATTTTTTTCGTGGAATGAGATTATATATATTAAAGAAAAAAAATAGAGCCAGTTACAATAAACAACAAATAGAGAGAAGAAGAGTATAATAGGAAATATAAAATATTTATTAAGGGTATTTTTATTTTAAATATTTTAATTTTAAGTTTTGTTATTAGCAAGAAAAAGAATCTCCAATTTATAACTTCTGTTTAAAGATGAAAATGTAAATTTTGTTACAACTAAAAATCAATTATTTTATAAAATAAATATGTACAAACAACGCAATTTTTTAAAATAAGTAATTATTTCAAAAATAAGTATTTTTTTTAAATAAAATTAAGCATGCACAAACAAATTTTTAATCCTCTCTGTATCCCTCGTGATAATTGTTGTGAGATGAGATGTACTACTCACTAGTTATTAGTGCTTGCCTTGATGAAAAACTAGAAATTTAGGTGGTGTTCGTTGGAAAGATTGAATGATGGAATTGAATTAATAAAGTAGGTGGGATAATGGGCCCCACGTATTTTTATTTTTTACTTTTTTTTTATAAAAAAATTAAGAAAAGATATAAAATGTCTATTATATCCTTTGATTTGACACAATCATAAATTTTTTTATTTTAATATAAGGAGCAAAGTGATAATTTTAACATTTATATTCCATTTTTATTCTCAATTTTTACTATCAAACATAACAAATACATTTCATTTCCCTTTCTATTTTTGCGTAAAGAATAGCCCTTAAAATCGTAGCCTTTCCGATAAATAATAGTTTCTTAAAATAATTTTATAACTAAAATATATAATTAGAGAATATGAGTATGAGAGAGATCGCATGAATCATATATAAACATAGGTAGTTATAAATAACTTTAAATTAATTAATTAATTTATTTAAAATATAAAAATAATTACTCTATATTATATTTGAAAAATTAAAAAAAAAAATATTACCAAACATATTCTCCAAGATGACGAGAGGCTAATACAAAAGCAACATCTAGGGCTATATAATTAGTTATTATTAGTGGCATATATATATATATATAATTAAAACCATAATCAACAATGACCCCAACTGCTTGCAGATACATATATAAGCATAACACACACACACCACTCATGTTAATTAAACATATATATATATGAAGTTTAATCAACTTATTCAAATCGAGCTGAGGAGAAGATGCTTATCATCATAATCTGATTGTTGAGAGGAGGTGACAGCAGATAATCCTGATGATGCTCCATTAACAAAATTACAATGGCTTCGAATTTGACCCTGCGAGCCAGTCAAAGGGCTTATATTGCCCATTTTGATCATGGAAGCTGCGAATTTCCTAAAGAAAAGGTCTTGGTCAGAGGCGAAGTTATTCACGATGGCGATAGTGTCGGCACCACTTGTGGAAAAAAGCTCTTGATCACTCTGAAGCAGACCCTTCTGAATCTGTAGGTTGGTGAAGTAATTCTTGTCGAATTTATTGGGTGTGGTCGGGTCTAGATCTGTCAAATTGTTGCCTCCTCCACTCTCAGGGCATATTCCTCGCAGAGTTGTTAAGTATGTGGTGTTGAGGGTGGGATCGGGATTTCCAGTACCACTGAAGTTGTATAATCGGGTGCTGAATGTGCTGCATTTAGCTTTTCCAAATGTGTGGGCACCTGAAAGTTATTATTAGAGATAAAGATTAAGTCCCACATCTGATAGGATAAGATACTCAATGGAGTAGTACTTAAAGAAGCTTGGTTCTTCCTCCTTACGAGCTAGCTTTTGAGGGTGGATTCTCCAAATTACTTTAAGTTTCAACAAAAGTTAATCAAATAATTAAACCCCTCATGATTGAATGAAATGAAAGTGGATATATATATATATATATATATATATATATATATATATATATATATATATATATGAATAAACCTGAAAGTGCAACTAGATCAGTAGTGTTGAGTCCTTGAAGAGTGAAGGATTGTTTGAGTTGATCCAAGGTGAAGGTAGGACCGGGAAGGTTAGCATTTGCTAGGCTTCGGTTTGCTGTTGTGCTATCCCTTCTTCCCAATGGTACTTTCCATGACCGACCATCTGCCTGTCATATATACTGCTTTTTAATTTAACATTCATAACTAATCAAAACTATACCTTTAAAGTGATATTAAAAAATAATTTTGCTAATTAAAGAACCTAGCTTTTTGATTGATGCCTTATTTAATATTTGTAATGATGATAATGTTCATTAGCCAATGAAAAAGCTGAATATTTAAATTAAAGATAGGTGACAACTTGGACTTCGAGACACCATATCCAACAAATTAAAGAACGCGTCGGTGTGTGTGGTGTAGCTGAATTTTGTATCCAGGATGAAAATTTGAGTTGAGCTTCTAGGTAATAATATTTTTAAATAAAAATTTAAAATTTTACACAAACTCTCTCATCTATTTTAAAAATTATATTTATTTAAATGAAATATACCAAAACGACAGAAACTTGTGCAGCAATAGCGAGAATATCAGCACATGAAACGGTGGCGGGACAAGCATTCTCGACGGCTGTCTTGATGTCGTTGACAACATTCAAACCCCTTATGGAGTTAGTATTTGGAAATGCATCTTGTTCGCTGTCTATCGTATCTGTTTTGTTCAATAAGATTGATGCATCACAACCCTGCAAAAACAATATAATAATTCCAACTTTATACTATTAAAAACTCACAAAAAAAAAAATAGAGAGAGCTATAAGGGCGTAAGGAAGAAGCTAAAAAGGCATGCATGGACATACTTGAACAAAGCAATCATGGAAGTGAAGCCTGATGAGACTGGCACCAATTCGACGGTCAGATTTCAAAGCATTATGGACCACTTCACGTACGATGGAATGCACTTTGGGACAGGTTGTCTTGTAAAACGAGGGGTCTAACTGACCATTTGAAGCTGATAATAATGTTGCAACCACTACCACTACTACACACCACACACCTCCCATATTGTGAACGAGTCACACTTATAGATCTCTTTTTCTTTTTCTGTGTTTCAGAAATTTGTATCTAGGAGCTAGGAATAGTCGTCTCGTGTGTGCTTTGAGAGGTGGTAGTGAGCATTTATTTATAGAGAGACAAAGTGGGTTAGGCATTCCATAGCGTGATGGCAAAAACTAGAGGAAGCTCATGTTGTGGTCCCTATCTATAACTATCACACACACACACAAAAGTCATATTTTAGAACAACTATTATCGATTCATACACCTACCTATATACAGAAAAAAAAAAACTACGGATTCATAAGATATATATCGTTTTTCTTGTAACAGCAAAAAATCTTTAATGATAATTCATTAAAAAATATATTGTCAAAAATCACCTCACTGATAGCATAAATCAAACAAGTCAACCTATAAATTGTGTTTAATGATGTCGATTTATTACGAAAGGTTAAAAAGAGAATTCACGAGATATGTACATGGTACGCCATATGTCAATGAAAATTGTCATCAATAATAACGCTTTTGTTGTCTTACAAAAATTGTTATCATTGAGAACGACAATTTAGAAATGAGAAATGTATGGAGATAATTGCCATCAATGGTGGCAACTTTTGTAGGACAACAAAATCACCCTTGATGACAATTAACTTTCTTTGATCTAACAGATCGGACTACTCGTCTTATGAGTGCTCCTTTTGACCGTCCGCAGCAAATCAACACCATTAAAGACAATTTATAGACTGATTTGTTTGATTGATAAAGCGTCCTTATTAAGGAGATTTTTAACAAAATGTTTTTAAAAAATTTTCACTAATGGTAACGATTTTCTTCTGCTATGACAAAAATAATACGTATCTATGAATACTTTTAAAAAATGGCCTAATTTGTAGATACTTTAACTTTTTTTTCTGTACATACGTGTAAAAATCCCCAACTTAGTGCATGCTAGCTGTGTATTTGTACATTGATAAAAAATATTTATTTAAATTTTTACCATTCATATATCATAGAGTTAATATAATTAATAAAAAAAACATAAATATTATTACTCAATAATTAAATAATATATACTCCACACATAATCGTCTAAATATTTTTTATATTTTAATTATGGATTTTGCTAATAAGTATCCTTAGGGCACTCTTCTCTTTAAAGTTTCTCATAAACCAATGAGAAGCTCTTAAAATATGTATTGGTTGATTTTTTATCAACTTTAAACAAATTAATTTTCTCTCTATCAATCAAAATAAACCTTAACAAGTGTCCTAAGGCACTTGTTAAATAAACTCTTTAATTATATCATGTATGCACGCATGAGAGAAAGTAATAGTAAAATGCACATGTATAGTGCTAATCCAATTCAGGGCGGCTACGTAGTATAATATAATATAAACATATATGGTAAGAGCTTATTTGGGGATACTAATACCGTGGTGTTTGTTAAAAGTCGTTAGTAACAAAATTAGTAGTAATCATTTATTCATGATTTATTTTATTTTTTTTAATGACTTTCGAAAGTCACACATGTATGGAAATATATGGATTCTCTACGTAATTAAGTTGTCCATCATCTCATGTAAAATGGACACAATTAATTTCTGAACGAATTAATTATGACAGCCTTAATATTCTACATATATGTGTATGCTAATAAGTTATAAGACAGCCTTAAAATTTTATTAACTTATTTTTTTTCCTATCCATAAGTATCTTTTTATTGAAAATATGAATATCTCTTTTAATGAAAATTTAAACTGGAGTTTATTACTTTGTAACTTGTAAGAGACTAATCATTCTCTCTAGAGCAACCTCTTTGTTGGTATCAATTTGTACTTCAAGTATACGTATATGGTATACATATATAGATGATTTGTAAAACATGCAATAATTAATAAATGTTTTGAACAAGATTTTTTTTTATTAATTTTTCTTACATTATTTATTTACAATAAATTATTCTGAAAATTTATAAGAACCCAGTTTAAATAGCTGTTGTTGGACAAATTTGAAATTCTACTTTTGTTAGTGTGGTAGGGTTGGGTCAATTCAACAAAAGATGTGGGTGAAATATATATAATAAAGCTGTACTTTCCAACCATTTGCATCAAGTTGTGCAACATTGAACATTGTACATAGGCTTCTTTTAAGTTTTTTTAGCACGTTTCTTCTTCATTCTAGACTTTCTTTAAGGGCGTGTTCGTTTCAACGAAAAACACTTGATGGAATAAAAAAAATGGGCCCACTTATTTTTTTACCTTTTCTTTTGAAAAAGATAAAAAAAGAAATATAACATTTTTATTATATTTTTGATTTGATACAATTATAATTTTTTTTATTATTTTAATATAAAAGATAAAGTGATAATTTTAATATCTTTTCATTTCATTTTCATTTTCAAATTTTTACTACCAATAACACAATCTATTTCCTTGCCATATTTCTTTCTCTTTCTTTTTGTCTAAAAAAAACGTACCCTTAATTTTGTTCAATTATCTATCTAGAAGGTATACTATAATATATGCCTTCCTTTGCAGTACACTACTTTAAAAAGTAAATCAACCATGCATAAAATTAATCAAAAGCATATATCCCTAGCTTTGAGATTCTTTTTCTTTTTCTTTTTTAGTAGAAGTAGGGCCAAAATTAAGAAGTAATTTTCACTCATTACAACTAACTGAATTTTTTATAACACTTTTTTAATAAAAAATATTAATAATGGATGAAGATGAAAATTTATTTAAATTTAGTGAATATATATATATATATATATATATATATATATATATATATAATTTTAAGAAGTAGCGCTATGTAGCTAGGTTAGGACTTAGGAGGTAGAAACTTGTCCCACCGCATACGGCAATATCCTTGAAATGTTGATCCTTTGGGCAAAATCTTCATCCATCCATCCATCTGTCTCTCTTTCTTTTGTTGGCTTAATTATAATTTTAATTATGAGTATATATATATATGTAGGGATAATTAATATATGTAGGATGCATTAATTTAGTGATATGCGCGCTAATGTAATTAATCACACAATTTTTGTCGAAATCATTTTTTAATTATATATAAAAATATAGTGTACGTAGTTTCAAAAGTTCTCAAAATTAAATATGTAATTAAGGAAATACAAATTAAATATATGGTCTAAATTTAATTAATTAAGAAAGTGTTCAAAATTGTTGGCGTGTGGAGAACATGAATGGTGTGTTTTGAAGAGATATGTATAGGGTTGGAGTTGGTAGTAATATATATGACTTTTAAAAGTCAGAAGATCAGAGGAAATTAAGCTAATTAAAAGCTTGAAAATGAAGACTCAAGTATTGAGATGAAACGTAGTTTTGGGTGTGTTTGTCTCTCTGCACCTAAATGCTGACTTTATGGATTAATTTGAGTAAAATTACAAACGTAAATTAAAGTAAAGATGCAGGTTGGTTTTCATATTTACAATAATATTATATATTAGGTAAGAGAATCCGGAACCACCCATATTGCTAACTTTTGTATACATGAAGCCACACACGCCTTTTATATTGGAACACTTTATAATTTTCACCCAAATTACCAACGTTTTTCATTAATTGGGACCCACGAAAAAAGTGGGAGTAAAAAAGCTATTAATTTGACTAAAAATTATTAACATTTTTATGAACCATATATGATACAAATCATATATATTTACCTAAACATTTCTCTTCTATTAATTAATACCACGTCAAATTGTCAAAATTTTAGTTGTATTAATTAATACCACGTCAAATATGCAAGTTACGTAGTTGTATGTTTTTTCTACTCTATGCATGTTAGGGTGATTTTATTCAATACAAAGATATGGTTTTTTTCATTAGTCAAACGTATAAGCTATTATACTACATACCTACTTAGATTTTGTCTCTCAATGTTTTTTTTTTTAAATTTAATTTCTAATTAAAATATTGGGCTTTCTTTATTTTTCCACAAACACCAATTCATCTCTACTTTTGCCTTTGTCTCATTTATTCGCTTTTAAGTTTTAATATCGCATCCTGTAATTAAACATTAATTAAAAACGAATTAATTAGTTAAGCAAGCACACTCATATAACTTTTATATACGCGCATATTAATAAAAATTTACCTTAAATTAATTAGGGATTAATTAACTGATTACAAAGATGTACTAAAATTTAGTATTACCATACTATTGAACATACTTTCATTTGTTGGATCAATTAAGTGTTCTTCAATAATATGCAATGAGACAAAAAATATTATATTGTTGCTTAGTGTGAGTTTTGCCTTTTGCGTAATTCAATCTAGATATATGCAAGTTTTTTTTTTGTTTGAAAAACTAAATTATATGATATTGTCTTAACAAATTTTAATTAAAATCTTGGACTTCGTACATGAGCTTCGTATCATTAATTAGTTTATTATATTTATAAGTACACTAAATTCTAAAAAATAATTTTATTTGAGTTAGTTAATATTCCAAAATGAAAATATAATTTTCTCAACAAGAATTTTTTCATACACAATAATTAAACACAAAATATTATTTAAAAATAATAAAGTACATATACTATTCTCACAATCTCACCCGTCACCACCAGCTCTTTGAATCTCCCTTATTTTTGTTTGTCAAATGCTTATTTTGGTCTTTTATATTTTACCTAAGTTTTAAATTAGTCTTTTTATATTTTAAAAGTTTTAAATTGGTTCTTTATCTTTTCACGAAGTTATAAATTGGTCCTTCTGTCCAAGTTCGTCCATTTCTTCCGTTAAGTGCTGACGTGACCTACTGAGGTGAACATATCATATCTTCTACGTGTCTATTTAAGCTGCCACGTCATCTTCTATTTCATCGTATGTGATGACGTAGCGATTTACATGACGTGCCACATTAGCTTGAACGGACGACGGACTTGGACGGAATGACTAATTTAGAACTTTTGGAAAAGATAAATGACCAATTTAAAACTTTTGAAACATACAAATACTAATTTAAAATTTGGATAAAATATAAAAGACCAAAATGAACATATAACCTTTTTCTTTCATTGTTGTTTAATTCCCTTAAACAATTAATTAAAACAAGTTGTATACAAGTTGTATTATATTATTATATTATATTTAAACTAATAAGCACACTCTTTCCACACGCTCATGTCTTTATTGAATCTGTTTAGTGTATTTCAATTTTAAAGTCATTAATGTGCAACGTGACAAGTGACAAAGGTATAAATGGTGCCTTTTCTTTTTCTTTTAATATATTATTTGAAGTGCTAATTTGTGTTCATAGTAGTATGCAATTCAACAAAATTTTATAAAATTTGCAATTAAATTCTGCATGAAGATATGAATAGAGATACAACTTTTTTTTAAAAAAATAATAGTATGTATTTTTAAATTATAAATATCGGATTGAAATTTGTATACATGGATCTGTCATGTATATCAATAAATTAATAATTATAATTGCCCCTGATCAAATGCATATTTTAAAAAGGAAATTACAAGAGAGACAATAGCTACTAGCTAGGTGACCGGCTATTAGTCTTTTCTAATTACACTTCCTTTCACTTTTGAAATATTTCCTGCATAACAAATTGGCATATATGAAAGTTGAATTATTAATTATATTCGTAAATAGTCATGGTCTCATAATTAATATTTTTTTAATTATATATGATCAATTTGGTAATAATCAATGCCAAAAATATGATTTCACTTTTAATAGTGGACAAGACTAGTATTCAAACGGACGAGTAAATATGATAGCTAAACTCTTGAATACCAAGATTAATTATTTGGACGATCCTATTAACGAATAAAATTTTATTAATATTCTAATTCATCTGAAAATGAATTGAAAGAGATAATAATATTTCATTTCAAAATGCGCAACGTACGTACGATTAAGAAATTTCAGCCAATTGAAATATGCCTTAAGATTAAGTGCATGTACTACTCTCAAGTCTCAATCTTAATATCATCGCAAAATTAAGAAATTCATTTTCTCTTCCATGATTCCATCTATTAAGCCTTTTGCCTCCTTAGTTTTTCAAGCCATATATATATAATATATGAGCTAAACATTATGTGAAACAATACATAATTGTTTCTAGTAAAAGAAATATGCTTTTGGACAAGAGCCAGTATGAGAAAGGCCCATAGCCCTGTACTTAGTTACAGACTAGAAAATTCAATTAAAGGTTCTAGAAGAGGTCAGCCCAGCCCAGTTAGATTATGGCCAACTTATGTGAGGCTCAATCATAATTTGAGCCCTATCCTAATTTATGTGCCTCACTCCAAATTCTTCTATATTTGTTAATATTTTATACTCCTCAAATTTCCAACTTAAAAAAAGTAGCCATATTTTTATTGAGTTTAGGGCTTGTGGCCCTCCAAAAAACTTTTTAGGCAAAATTTCTTTCGTCTTTAATTTCACAAAAAACATAGTGTTCTCATATGATATGTTCCTACGTTTTTTGTTTTGGATTTAATATGATATGTTCCTACGTGTATATTGCTAAGATTGTTGATCAACTAGGTGGTAAAAGAAAAAAGAGACAACAATAGGTAAAGGAAAATCTTTGAGCAGTTGTGAACTATGCATCATGCATGAAGACTATGAAGAAAACTAGATGAAAAGAGAACACACAGATATATTTCAATAGTTCATGGTTAGATGATTTGGTGACTGAAATTCCAAATTCCTTTTTGTCCAAGCATCTAATTTGTGACATCTCTTAATAAAACCTGATTACTAGTTTTCACTAAAAAAACACGAGATGAAACAACTAGTTTCATAACTCTATAATATTTCAATTTTAGATAAGAACAAAATAAAATAAATTGTAATTGGTAATTTTGGAAGTTTGGAAAAGCAACAAGTCAAAGAAGAAGAAAAAGGAAGAAATAAGGGCGTTCTGGTCTGGACCCTCGCAGGTTTTATTCTATTCTATTCATCGTTGTACTTGTATTCGTATTCTCTCCTTCCTCCGTTGCCATTGGGCACGGCAATCGGCGTCATGAGGAATTCTCTCCGCTTCTATGCCAAACTTCATCGATGTTACTCTCACAACCCTAATCCTAATCCCTCCACCGACGCTCTTCTGCGTCTCTCTCTGTTCTCGCACTCCCATCATCTCCACACATCCCCCTCCGCCTCCAATTCCAATCCCTCCTCCCATTCCTTCAAACTCGGATTTCGTAAATCCGATGCCACTCCATCTGTCTTTGCTTCTTCCTCTTCCGCTGGGGCACTCGATCTCACATCTCCCGCCTCAAAAGCTAGGGAAATGCTCCACCTCACTCGCCACTATAGTCGATGCTATTGGGAGCTCTCTAAAGCTCGTCTCAGGTCAGAATTTTAATAATTCCTCTTTGATTTATGTTTCAATGGCCTTTCCTGTGTTTTGGAGAATTAGGTTTTATAGATTGCTTGTGTTCCATTTGTTATATCGAGGTTTACTCTGTTTGTATTCACCCGTGTTTTAGTAGCAACGTAATTCTTTTCTTAGGGTTACCAACTAATGTCATTTTGGAGAATAAATCACCTGGATAATAGTTTTATAGCTACTAGTGGTGGAAGAATCTAGTCCCCACATGCGGCAAACGTTTAAAGAAAAACTTATAATTTGATCAGCCAACACTTGGTGCTGGAGAGTCATCGATCTTTCTAGTTTTTTCTAAGAATGGTTCTTCTTTGTTCAATGTTAACAACGATATATTGTTCTTAGCTTAAGGGACTTGGCAAGTAAATGTCTGTTTGACGTGTGAATTGGGTACTAAATCCAGACACAGCAATGACCTCTGCTTTATGTATACCTGCTGCAACTCCTTTGTTACTTGACTTCATATGAGGCACTGGCAACTACTCTAGGAAATACAGTTACTTTTAGAAATTACTCTTACCTATAATGTGCCTGTACCTTATTCAAGTAGGTAGTATGGTATGCATATTAAATTTCCAGCAATAATTTTTATCATTATTTCATTTATTTTCATCTAGGCCAAGGTTTTGTCAAATCTTTATGATTTATGGATCTAGGTTAAGGTTTTGGTGTAGCCCAATCATGAATGGAGTCTGGACAAGGAAGTTGCAACATGGGTCTATTCCCACTCTATTCCTTGTTTACACCAACAGAAATGAAAGTGGTGTCTTTGACAAGTAAAGTAGAAAAAATTAGAAAATATTTTATCACGAAGGGAAGTCTTTCTTTTCTTCTGTCTTTTTCTCAATTTCAAGAAAATGAATACATGATATGGATTGAGCTATTACCTACGATGATGTAATCTTAATTGTCAGCTTTCTTACACACACATGTATATATGTTGATTCTTTGATAACGAATTGATGCTAATTTGTTTCTTAGAAGATATATTTAAATGAGTCATAATCTTTTCGTTTTTAGTTTTATTTGAATTTTGAAACTGATAATGTTGATATGTCTCTTCTGTATTAGACATTATCATCACTCTCCCCTTGGAATTTTTGCATCCTTTCTTCTCTATATCCACTTAAAATACTGTTCGATAGTAGTCATTTTGTGAAAATGTGTCAATTTTTTTTTTCATTATTCAACTTATTTTTTATGTTAATTTCAGCATGCTTGTGGTTGCAACATCTGGGACTGGATTCATTTTAGGGAGTAGCAATGCTATTGATTTTCCAGCACTTTGTTGGACTTGCATGGGTACTATGATGGTTGCTGCCTCTGCTAGCTCTTTAAATCAGGTTGGTTCTTGGGGATAAGCATCTTACTCTAGACTCTAGGGTACATTCATTATTGTTTCATTGGTATTCCTTCTATACCAATTCTTTAAACCGAGTTACAGGATTACTTTTCATCAAGATTTGATATTCACTAAGATTAATATCCATGAAATACATGATCAGCATGGGATATGCAATCTTTAATAGACACAAAAATGCAAGAAAAGGCTAGGAACTTCGAATTCACCATACTAACATGAAAAGGGGTATAAAATATTTTTTTATAGAGTAATTACTTACTGGAATTTGGCCTAACAATTATATGTAGTCCATAGATGAAGATGTTTTAATGAAAGATGGCAAGAAGAAAAGAAAGATGGTTTCTTATATAAGATATAAGGATGGTTTCTATAAAAAAAAGGAAAAAGATATCAGGATGGTGGATCAATTGGTTGCTCTGATATTGCGTTACTTACTTTCTTGACATAGATAAGGTAAAGAAGAAGGAGTGGCAGCAGATATATATTATGGCAGGCTATCTATAATAAACTGAACCTTTTGGCCTCACTATCTTACTACAGGAGCATTTATGTTACTGTGACCTTTTCACTAGATTTGGTCTGAAGTATTTGCTTGTTATTGCTCCATCCCTGGTGCCTTAGATTCTTTTTTGACATTGGATCTATGTAAATTGTAATAGTTTCATCTTATTAGGTGTTTGAGATAAATAACGATGCCAAAATGAAGAGAACAAGTCAGAGGCCACTACCCTCAGGGCGCATTACAATACCACATGCAGTTAACTGGGCTTCCTCCGTTGGTCTAGCTGGCACAGCTCTGCTAGCGACAAAGGTAGCAAAACCAATTCTCATTCTTTTGGTTGCATGTAACTTTAGTATAAACCTTCAATGCAACTCTTTTCAAATATTTGAGGTTCTATGAACTGAGGGACTAATATTTTTGCCTTATGACAAGGTTGTTCCAGGCTAATATGTTAGCTGCTGGGCTTGCAGCTTCCAATCTGGTTTTGTATGCATTTGTATATACTCCACTGAAGCAGATTCATCCCATCAATACTTGGGTGGGGGCCGTTGTTGGTGCCATTCCACCGCTGTTGGGGTAAATGCTCTAAGAAATTTTGTTTTGGCTCTCGAATATGGCAATTTCAAATTGGTTGAGACAAATGACTAATCTTTTGGCTTAAAGTCGTTCTGCACAAAATTGTTGTAGAGTAAATGTTGGCAACATTTAATTAATCATGCCTCGTTTTCTTACCCCAAGCTTCATATACATAAAAGATAATTAAAAAAAATTGATACTAATGCTTCTGTATCACAATAATGACTAATTTTTTTATTGTTTCATCAAGCCCATCTCTCTTATGTATTGGAGTCCTCTCTCTCCCTCTCAGAGACACACACTCTATGGTGCATGCTTAGTCTTAACTCTTAAGTGATGCGGATCCATGAAATGCACCATCCAGACTTTTGGATGGAAGTGCTGAAGTGTGGACATGGATCTCGATTTTCATCCGATAGTCTAGATGGTGGTGCATTTTATGCACTTCATCGGATCCGTGTCCTAAGTGAAGAGGTCTTAAGTGCAGTTTCAATTGTCAGATAGGTTTTATCTATAACTCAAATTAAAATGTGTAATTTTGTTAGGGAGGATCCCCCCTCTTATCTCTTACAAATTTTCTTCTTTAATGAAAAAAACTGTCCATGTTTGTACCTTGTAATGCTCAAGTAGGTAGAGCATTTTAGTAGTTGTTTTGTTGTAAATTGAAGTCATACACCACGAACGAGCAAAATATTGAGAAAGAATATAATTTTCCACTTAGTCTCTTGAAGTTGCGTTTAGACTTTATAGGTTTGGTTAGGTTTCCTTTCCTTTTTTCCTTGTTCTCTCATCTCGTTCTCCAATGTTTGTATGCTTAACTTCTAGTGCATTTTTTTTGTTCCTCACTTTTTTTTGGTTTTTTTCCCAGATGGGCTGCAGCTTCCGGTGATATTTCACTAAATGGATTAATTCTTCCAGCTGCTTTGTATTTTTGGCAGATACCTCATTTTATGGCCCTTGCATACATGTGTCGCAGTGACTATGCTGCTGGAGGGTATGCTCACATTTAGTGATTTATAGTGATAAATTGTGGTTGTATGCAAGAGTTTTTTGTTGCTTTCCCAGTTTTATTTTTTTCTAGTGGTGACACCCTTTGTTCTAGTAGACTCTTTAGGTGGAAATCTAAGCTTTATAGTTTATACAGTCAACTACCTATTTTGGCCTCAAGACTTGTTCTTGGATTGAGTAATTCACATGGATTCAGTTGAATGTTTATGGCCATATAAGCTGATGCCATCCTGATATATGCTTAAATTTTGTGTAATCAAGTAGTGGATATTTATATTAACAGACAAATTTCTTTTTGTACTAGTCGAATACCTACTCTCTACCATGGCTTTTTCATTTAATCGCTGATGGTTTACACTTTTCACTGTACAATATCATTTACTTATCAATGAATTTGTTATTTAGGTTTAAGATGTACTCACTTGCGGACCCATCTGGTCAAAGAACAGCACTTGTGGCTTTGAGGAACTCTATATATCTAATCCCTTTGGGATTCCTGGCCTATGATTGTGAGTAGCCATTTCCTACTACTAGAAATATATTGCTTTTGTTTAGATTCTTTTTATGTTTTTATCTTTGCTGTTGTCTTCTCGGTTATAATGTTAAACATAATACTTATCCATATTTTAGGATATAATAGTCTTTAGACTCGGAATCAATTTGATAGAAACATCATACTCAGGCTTCTTGCACACGCAACCTTTAATTCATTTCTTGAAAAAGATGTTCACAAGAATCATCATGGAAAAGAGTACCCTGAGAGATACACTTATCATTTCATTTACGTGAAAGGTTGAAATCGTTTGCAACTCTGCATTTAATATAAACCTGGCCACAAGAAGAATCTTGACACTTGTATGTTTCCAAACTTGTTTACAGGGGGTGTGACTTCTGGATGGTTTTGTCTTGAGTCGTTCGCACTCACTGCAGCGATAACCGCTACAGCATTTTCATTCCATAGAGATCGTACAAAAGAAAAAGCTAGGAGAATGTTCTATGCCAGTCTTCTTTATCTTCCCGTATTCATGTCGGGGCTTCTAATTCATCGACGTTCCAACAACCAACTCGTGGTGGAGGACGAAGAGGGGTCTGTGAAGTCTTTATCTGGCATGGAAACTTCGGTTGGGAAGGATGAAAATGTTTACAGGAAGAACAAGAGGAGGCATCTCATGGAAGGAACACCAGCACGTCCACCTGTTGCATATGCCTCTGTTGCACCATTTCCCTTTCTGCCTGCTCCTTTATATGATACCCAATGATGTCTAGTGTTGGTCTTTTCGATAACTAAAAATTAAATCAATTTTCTTATACGGGTCTTTTGTTTCGACATAAGAGGAACTGAAATTTTTGGCATGCCATTTTATTTATGTTGATTTTCAGTTGCATTATGTCCTGCGTTAAGAATTGCAGGAGCACAAGAAATAAAATGAATGATGCAGTTGTTTCTTGTATTCCATCGTAAGCTGCTGGGTTCATTTTCTTCTCATTTCTTTCCTTTCCCATTTGTTTTTAGTTTAGTTTTCTTTTTGGGGACACGTTTCCTCTTGGTGGGAAGAGCATTGACAATCTGGTTCAAACTAGATTTTTCTAGTAGTGCCATGAATTTTTTAATTTGTTTTTCTTCAAATGATCAATGATCTTGTTTGATATTCTTCTTGTATACCCATTTAATACAAATCGAAGGAAAAATTAGGCAGCATAAAATGTCCAACCACATATAAAACTATACAAGAACAAATTACAAATTCAGCATAACATTTTAAAAGTGTTTTTCTGATGCGTACTATACAAGTCATTATTTTTTTTTTGATAAAAAACATTACATTTTCATTATATTGCAGATAAAGCCAATTGGTCGGTATTTATAAGTTACAATAATATAAAAAATTTTAATATAATAATACTGAAGAATAAATTCTAATAATTGTTGAACTAAGTAAACAAAGTGTAAGCTCAATTGATCATATTTCTTCAGGATGAAAAATTTCATTGTCCTTGGTGTTGTCAAAAGAGTTGTTACTCTTATACCTCATGCATGTAAGATTTGAAGTAAACTTCAAAATCGAAAGTGTTATACTCTTCCAACAACATGATGAATGAGTGAAAATTTTTTAATATAGATGATTAGTAGATTTTAGATATAATTATAATAAATTTTAAATCTAAAATCACCTGATCGTTAAAAAAATTCACAAAGAAAAAAAATACATGAAATAAAATAAAACAAATTCTATTTACTAGATCTGAATCGATCTAACAATGAGAAACTACACTATAGATGACCAAAAGCAAAGAAGAAGAAGAAAGGGTTGCCAATAAATCTACAAGAGAAAGCTGGTTGAAAAAAAAAAGCGACAAGCTAGAGTAACTTTATTATACAAGTGATTATTATTAGTTGGTAAAATATAGTACATTTCATTCGTATAAAGTATAAATTTTATTGAAGACCGCTAATTTTGGGCAAAAAGAAAAATGATTGAATACCAAAACTGAGTGAGTGTGACTGTATTCTGTATATTCCATTTTTGGAAAGCGATTCAAATTTCGTTTTTGGCTCTTCTCCAAACCAACCAATGAAATCCCTTTGTGTACTACTTTGCAAGTAACGCGACTCTTCCGTTTCCTAATATCAACATTATTGTTATTATTATTCTTTATTTATTCCTCTGCTTCACATCAAACGCACAACACAAGACAAGACAAGCATTAACACAGTTTGTATGTTTGTAAGTTTGCTCTCTCACTCTCTTCCGTCTATTTCTTCTTTTCCTGCAAAAAACCACTCATTTTCTCTTTTGAGGTGTTCCTCTGTTTCCTTTCCGACCCCCACCCAACTTTCGTGCTTCAATTTTGTAAAACTCTGTTTTTCTTTAAATCTTGATTTGGGCCATTTTCTTGAATTTATAATCTCTTTACTTATTAGGTAATAAATGCAATAATGTACCTTGTTTTGTGTGCAGATGAGCAAGAGAATGGCTAGCTCTTCCAACGTTGAACCTAACGACCAACACTCAGCAGATGATAAAATTTCAATATCAATCAAGGGCCAGGTATGTACGTCGTCGTATTGTATGATAAAAGATTTCAACTTTGATTCATTTCTAATCTTGCCTTCAAAATTCTATATATATATATAGGATGGGCGGGAGTTATTCTACCAGGTACGGCGTTACACACAATTAATCAAAGTGATGAGATCTTACTGTGATCGCAGGCAACTCCAATTTGAGACCATACGTTTCATCTATCGTGGTAAACGTCTTCGTCCCACTCAAACTCCAACATCGGTATGCCTTTAATTTCTTCCACTTTTATTTTAATTTCTTACCCAAAACATTTCCTTTTAGTTGTTTATATTTTAATAAAATAGCTTCTGTTTTGTCAAATTTGTGATGATTCTGAGTGTTTTAGGCACGTTTGAAAGATGGAGCTCAAATTGACGCCATGAGACACCAAGAAGGAGGCGGTTGGAATCATCACCACATTTTCCAATTCCATCAACCTAATTAACATAATCTTCATTACTTCTAAACCCTAGGTTTAAATCTTACTTTACTTCTTTCCAAGCTATAATATTATAACAAAATTCAAAAGCTATTTCAATATGACACACTATTGAGTCATTTTGTTAGATAGGAGACATTACTGAATCACACTATCTTGCTCTTGCGTGAATTGTTACTTACTATGTTTTAGAACCATTGCTTTCCTAACAGTACCATTTTGTTTCACTTTTATAATTTATTTCCTTTAAACTATTCTCAACTTAAGCAATAAGCACTATATATATAGGCAAAAACATTTTCATGTAGTCAAACTTTATCAATTTTCAATTTTGTCCTTAAGTTTTTTTTTTCCCTAGTCAATTTTATCTTAAAAGTTTTGAATTACAATTAATTTTATTATAACATCATCAAAATTCAAAATTACTAATGGCATATAATGGTGTGTTATAAGACATGTAATGTTAATGCTAACTATTTATTCAAAACAATGGCATCTTTTTATGGGTATGTTTGGTAGATGAAATGTGATGGGAATGAGAATGAGTTTATTATGTGTGATAGTAAGAAATGGAAATTAGAATGGAATAAAAGTGGATAAAATGACTAAATATTTTTTAAAAAAAGTAAGGAAAAAAACATAATTGAATCACATTGCAAAAAGTAAGGCCTATATTAATATTAATTCATCACTTAAAATGATATTGTTTCTTCACATTATGGAAAAAAAATTACGTTATTTCGATGTATTGAAGATTATGAGTGATGATAAATCATGTTGTATATGTAGTGCATCGTCATCATTTTTCGTCATCAATTTGGATAGTATATTAGGAGTTAAGACGAAATTAATTGTAATTTATAACTTTTGGAATAAAATTAACTAAAAAAAGTTTTAAAATAAAAGTAATTGATGTAAAATTTAGAAAAATAAAATGTATTTTTTACTTGTAAATACAAAGACTAATTACCTAGTTGAATGAGATGAGTACCACTATGCTTAAATATTATCTTCTTATTGATTATTGCCTAATCTATCAAGTATCAACCTTATATATTCAACAATTATGATATAATATTCATTTTATGAATTTAAATTAGTATAAATCATACATCATCGTGTCATATATTATTAAATGGCTTTTTTATAGAGGGTTTAACATTTTAAGAAGTTGAATTTTTGTATTTATTTCTCTCTTCTCTTATTTTTACTTTAATAAAAAATTAAAAAAAAAGAGAGAGATGTTAAGCTTTCATAGTGATTCCCTATATTAAAAGTTCGATAACAAAAAAATACAACTATGAAGTTATATAAAAGTTGAGGGAAAATTATTTTTGTATAATCTATTGTGTCTTCTATACAGGATCCCCATTTTTGGTTTATATGGTTACTTGACGCAATGGCTTTAATTTAGATATGTGCTTCCAACAAATTTTCCACCAAAACCATCCAACTCAGTTAGTGGATGCCAATTCCTATTGTTTATCATAAAACGTCACTTATCAAAATTAGCATTCCGAGGATGCATCAAGTCAATTGTAGTCCAAGACGAAAATTACAAGGCACACTAATGTTTCTAATTTTTAGACACCAAATTTTATTTTTCTAAGTAATATTTATTATTTAGTATAATTAAATAGTCCCTATCCTTTCCATTATTATCCATCCAACTAGCAAATGCAAGGATTGGTGTTTGATGATTTATATAGTTCCCTTCTTACAATGGAATATATATAGTGCAATTCTCATGATAATAATAATAATTGGAAATTGGAATTCTTTGAAATGAGAAATTGAATTGGGTAGAGTGTTGTTGAGTGGAAAGGATTCATTCATCCTTAATCAAATGTTAGGGGTTCGATTTCTCAGCTTTAAATTTTTTGATCAACTGTCCCACTATTTGAGGTGCCTACAATTCAACGAAAGAATTAATCACTGTGCTCGACGGTCGATACTCTAATTAAAAAAAAATGAAATGGGTGTCTCTATTGTCTAATAGATACGCTTGTGAGTGCTCAATTATGCACATGAAAATTGAAAACCGAGTGAACCCAACTCCATCACCACCTACAACTACCTACCTTTTCCTTTAACTCTCATTCCAATTTCACTCTCCCTCTTCTCATCATAATTCTCTCTCTCTCGCTCTTTTTTTTTTCCTGGAAAGTTTTCCTCAATCAACGTTTCTTCATTTAGTCATATACACATCCTTGAACTTTTAGTACTTAGCCATCATGTCTATGATTAGGAAGATACTTGAGGATATGAGATCGAGGTCGCTTCGGGTGGTTCGCGACGGTTCGCCGGAGGTGGTGGTTATCGCCGACGGCCTGAAGCAGAGCTGCTGGGCCAACATGCCGCAGGAGCTGCTGAGAGAGGTGTTGGCGAGAATTGAGGCATCTGAGAGCTCTTGGCCGCATCGGAAGACTGTGGTGGCTTGTGCCGGTGTGTGCCGCAGTTGGAGGCAAATCACCAAAGAGATCGTCAACGCACCTGGCGTTTCCGCAATGATAACTTTTCCTATCTCTGTTAAGCAGGTTTGTGCACAATGCAGTTTTCGCGGATGAACCAATTTGATTATTTTAATTTTTTAGTATTGCTTCATCTTGTTGATTGTAAGATTTCAGTGCGTATTAGACTATTAGTATTACTATTACTGTTTGGGTATGGGACCACAGAACAGTTATTCCTTTTTTTTAAGTGTTGGAAGCTTTGTTTGGGAACTACATTGTAATTTCCTTCTTAGAGAATTCCAAGGACCACTTTGGCAGCACTAGGGCATCTCCACTGTTATTGCTAGTGAGTCTTAGCTCATCATACAGTGATTGATGCTTTCTTTTGCTAGGCCAATCTCTAAATTCCAATTATATTCTACTAGTTTGGTAAGAATATAATGTGTTTTGGCTGGGTATCTGTCATTTAATCATCTTCATTGTGGATGTATATAAGCTAAAAAGTGAAAAGATAATTGCCTCTTTGGAGCAAATTGAATGGCTACCAGAAGATGCCTCTCTGGCTCTCTCAGTCATGATTGCTTTTATTTATTGTTTTCCTACCTTCCAAGATATTTGCTCAAGAGATTCCCTTGTTTTTAGGTCATGCTGATTGAATGTGACTCTTGTGCTTGTCTGTTTGTTGATGAGAATTGAGAACATCAATTTATTGTTTTCTTACATTTTGTTATTAATTTTTACAGTGTGGCCCAAGGGAGAATATCCTCCAATGCTTTATAAAGCGCCATCGGTCAACCCAAACGTATTATTTGTTTCTCAGTTTAACCAATGGTGAGAATATAGTCTCTTTCATAAATTTTAAATGATATATTGGGCTTTCTGCATACGATTCCAGGATATGTCTATGATTTTCTACTCAACACACTCAGCATATGATTCTGCCTTGTAAAAGTTATATACCTTTCATGCTCTGGTTTTCTCTCCAAGTTCTGAAGATTCTAATCCTAAGTTTTTGTCTTAATTCTGTGCCTTTTCTATTGCAGCACTAGATGATGATGGGAAGTTCCTTCTGGCAGCACGCAAGTATAGACACCCCACCTACACAGATTATGTCATCTCTCTAGATGCTGATGATATATCAAAGGGAAGCAAGAATTATGTTGGGAAACTGAGGTGCACTCTCAACCAGGCACCGGGACCATCATTCTTTCTGTCTTTTTTTTTTTTGCTAAGACTTACACTGCTTAATTCTGCTTTGATAAGGTCAAATTTTCTGGGGACAAAGTTCACAATTTATGATGGTCAGCCACCTCACGAAGGTGTGAAGATTACAAGAAGTTGCTCCACTCGGCTGGGGAATTTGAAACAAGTTTTTCCCAGGGTCCCTACTGGTAACTATCCAGTGGCACACATCTCATACGAATTGAATGTGCTAGGCTCCAGGTAAGCATGTATTGCAAATTTATACAGATCTTCCAGAGCATGAAAATCACTAATAGTTGTTATACTTTAAGTGTGCTTGCTTATATCACTTGTCTTCCATAATTTTCTTCTGGTTTAAAATACTGATTAATTTGATTAGTCATTTTCACTGAATATATGCTTGTATATTGTTCAATTTGTCTATCTACAGACAATGCCATACTTACCCTGGATATGTTACAAGCAGGGGCCCAAGGAGAATGAATTGTGTTATGGATGCAATTCCTACCTCTGCAATCAAGCCCGGAGGGATAGCCTCTTTACAGACTCAGTTTTCTCTTAGCAATGCAGAAAAACTCTCTGCATTCCCATTTTTCCGGTCAAAATCACATCGAGTTGAAAACTCTATATCTGGGCCCCTGGCCGATGATGGGGTTCTAGTGTTAAAAAACAAGGCTCCCAGGTGGCATGAGCAGCTGCAATGTTGGTGTTTAAACTTCCATGGACGAGTGACAGTTGCTTCGGTTAAAAACTTTCAGCTCGTGGCTTCCCCAGAAAATGGACCTGCTGGCCCAGAACATGAGAGGGTCATCCTCCAATTTGGAAAAGTTGGGAAGGATTTGTTCACAATGGATTACCAGTACCCTATCTCAGCATTTCAGGCATTTGCAATCTGCCTCAGCAGCTTTGATACCAAAATTGCTTGTGAATGATGCATGTTTGAACGGTAATTCATTGACAAGACCAACATTCATGGTGACCATGTTGCTCAACCGTGCCATTACACCTATGAATTTAAGAATGAATTAACTTTCTTTGAAGACTTTCCAGCGTAGAAGAAAGTAGATTAGTGACAACCTATAGTTTTGCAGATTGCTAATTAATGACAATTACTGCTGGTTCATGCTAATTATCTGCTAGATCAAATAGCTATCTCGAAGTCTCCTTTGCTTCTGGCATTTCTGGGGCAGCATGGTTTAAAGCTCACTAGGTGGGAACTGGGAAGTGATTTGATAGAAGTGTTTGAGATGGTACTGTTGGAAGCAGTAATGGAATGGAGGTGAATTGCAACCTAGGTGCTTTGCAACCAGAGTTTCAATTTGGTTTTTCTGGATCAGGATTTATCACTTGTATCTGGCAAAGAATTACGTCCTTCGTCTCCCTCATATATGTATGCACTTCCCTTTGTACATAGATTATTAAGTTTTATAACAGATCGTCTTTCCTTTAGTTCTTAATATGCTGGTGCTTACAGATATTTTATAGGTTGAGAGACTGCTTTTAGTTTTAGCCTTTTATCAAGTTCGCGGTTTTCTAGTCACACTCTCCTTACCCCTGTTTAAGAATATTTGCATGAACACTAATCCACTACTTTTTCGCAAAACTTAAATTTTGAGGGCATGCAATTTTTATATATTAATAGCTTGACATGCTTTAAAGTATATATTTTAAATATAAAAGTATTCTATTTTAAAATAAAAAAAAGAGTAAAAAATAAAAGTTATTTAATTTTATATTCTTCTAACATAAATTTTAAATTTTTATTCTTTTACTCTTTTTATACATTTTTTTTAAAAGGTCTCTAAGACTGACCAATAATAAAAACAATATTGAAGTCATATATGATATTATAAATGCTATAATATGTACGTTATTGGCTCTTTCAAATCAAATTGAACAATATAACCTCTATCCTTTCACAAATTATGAAAGCAATTTGTAGTTTTGTAAGAGAAAATCGTAAATACAGCTCCTCAAAAGGCTGTTCAGTTCAGCATTTAAACTCGATTCATATACTTATTAAATAAATTATTATTTTAAGTATGATTATTTGGCTAAGTTTGGTATGCTCATTTCATTTCATACTCTAGCTCAATTCCGAGATCACGCATTTAGACAAAGATCAAGATATTTCATTCAGGTATGAATACTGTTGCGTATGTATTACATAATAAACAAAAAGTATACAATTCTAAACACCGTCTGAATTACAAGCATTTAGCAGTAATCGAGGACGCTGTCTTCTTCCTGTAGAGGCAGACCACACCATGTTCGTCGTTGCTGAAGCTAGAAGATATCAGATAAATACGTTTACTAGCAACTACGCTTGAGGTAAGGTAATCGAGGATGTGATTTAGGCATCCTATGTGCATTTCAAAGATAACTTGTTCTTAAGCAATGGTACATCAAATTATTATATACACCATTATCATCACTACAAGTTCACCACTTTTATGTAGCTTGCAAGACCATGCTTGACTCTGAGCTCTTGACTAGAGATTCAATGCCTTCTTCATGTTCATCGGGTAGATCATCTGTATGCAATTTGGGTTGATTAAGGCTGTGAACAAAGCTGGTGAAGGAAGGAAAATGTTCAGGTGAAAAGAAATATGCCCCCATTCTATTGTACATGAATAAATCCAACACATTATCTCCTGTCAAATTCTTCTTAATCTGTTCTAAAGCCCCAGAACCGCCAGAATCCGAAGAATTTTGCCCCGAAACCTTGACCCCGTGTTTCCTGCAAGCTGCCATAACCTGCGCAAGTAGCAACTCGGGACTTGAGAGAGTTTCATTTGGCTGGTAAGCATCCAACAGGTCCATTCCGGGACATATCATTTTGCACGAGTTCTTGGCAAAGATCTCGGCCATTGCTTCATAACCATCCCTGTTAGCTGTGTTATACAATCCTGCAGTTAGTTCAGAAGGATGGGACCGAGTTCTGTACCAAGAATGCATAAGTGGAATTTTGCCATATGTTGCCACTCCAGTATCTCTGAAAGTTGTAGCTGCTAAGGAAAGAAGGCGATCACCATGAGTTATAAGCATGTTGGAATACCAGGAAAGGAAGAAGTTTCCATATGGAGACTCCCACGAACCACCATCCATGAAAAAGCCGGTGGCATTTGGTGGCTGGTCATAGGTAGGGGCATCATGTGGACCGCCAAGCCCCCACAAAGGATTTCCAGATGCTTCAGCATGTTCTTTGAGAAATCTAAGCATGTTTTGATCATAACACTGGAATTCCCCAACTCCATGAGTGTTTTTGGATAGCTGATGGTGAGATGGATATCGTAGCTCGCCGTCTGGTCCTAAACCCATGGAAATTCCCTACAAGACATCAAGACTTTATCAATTGTCAATCATATTAATCCATAAGGAAGTGTATCAGTGCATGTTGAGAGTGTAAAAGCTGCTTCTGGAATTTGAATTACTTACTGTAATAGTAGAGCCCATGAAAGGAGAAAATGTAGATTTAAAGCTCTGACAGAAACTCTGGTAGACCTGTTCTGGAGTCTTCCCATCAAAAACAGGAAGATCATCAGCTGCGAAAGACAAGCATTCCTTATAAAGCTGTCCGGACCGATCAGTAAAGAAAATTCCGGGCTCAGATTCGCCAATCTGGGATACCCACTTGGGTAGTGGGATACATGGTGTTTTAGATCCATGAAAACAAAGTGTGACATGAAGCTTGAGACCTGCTTTCTGAACCATCTCTGCAATAGCAAGATAACCTGACCAATCATAATTTCCCATGGATTCCTTCTCAACAATCCCCCACCAAATGGGAAGCTCCACACCTTCAACTCCTAATAGCTTCAAAGCTTTTAGGCCAGCTGAAATTGCTCTAGCATGGTTCACTGAGTTGCATTCAGAAGAAACAGCATCCAAGGGCAGCCCCACAAATAACCTTACACCATCCGGCTGCATTGTAACATTTCAATGTTAGTTATTTTTTGTAGCCTTTAAGTTTAAGACTTTAAGTGGTGTTAATTAAACAGAATTTTGTGTTATTTGGTCTGACATGTAACATAAGATTTGAAAGCAGATCAATAAAGAGCAAGCAGCATTGAAGTTGTACAGAGATTTCACTTAAATCGCATAAACTTAGAATCGGTATGTAGAAGTAAAAGTCATTCAGGCACTAATATCTGATTAGTAAGTTTTTTCATTCATCAATACCAATCAAGTTAGGAAAAAAAATTAAATGCATCCAAAATGAAAGTTTGTTTTCTCCACTGAAATAGGAAAAAAAGTAAATGCAAGAATAAATAGATATGGAAGAATTTTCTTAATTATTTATTTAGATAGCCTTGAGATGCCTATTAACTTGTAAGGGGAAAGCCAAAAGAATAAGTGATATAATTTTCAAGTCAAAAAAGCTCACCGATTTAGATGTTTTTGCAGAAGGAGAGCTAATCTGGTGTGGAAGGGCTTCATATTGAAGAGCTCTAACAGTGAAACGCATCCCTACCTTCTTCCAGCTGGAACTCCGACCAAAACAAACCCTAGAATTGGAAAAGCTACGACTATCCTTGATATTACAGAAACCCACTTCCCTACATGCCAATTCGGATTTTCCAAGGTTTACTTGGGAGCTCCCAATCACCGAAACCTCCATAGCCGAAAAGAGAAAGATGTTCAAAAAAGAAAATTATCCAGTTGAATATATAAATAACTCAAAGAATATGGAGATACTGATTGAGAAGAAGATAATGGGTAAGAAGAAAAAGACGAGATTGTAGGTTGAGGCAAGTAATAGGAGGCGTGAAATGCTACTATTTAAGGTGGGAACCTGGGACGCCATTTTTTTTTTCTGGGACCGCAAAAACTAAAAAAAGAAAAGGCTTGCATATGGATACGCCACGTGTCGTTCTGTTACGAGGCCATGTATAGTTGTATATTGTGAATGATGTGCAGTGACACAGTTGATTAAGATTTGAGTTTTTATTTTATAGGAGTGAGAATTTAAATTCTGATTGATGTAAGTGTTTAAATCTTTTTATAAATCTTTAAAGATATTGTAAGATATTCTTTGATTTTGATAAAATATTATGTTTACTCCTACTTAAATTTTTTTTAATATAAAAAAATACCAGCTAAATAAATATTCTAATTCTCAAGATTGAATCGTTTAATGAACAAATTTCCTTCATTTATTTTTTCTAGAAGACTAGAACTATTTTTCAAAAACTATCTTCACTTTCAGTATTGCAATAAAAAAAATAGTTGAGTTAAAATTCAAATTTGCAATAACATATATGTAATTAACAATTATACATTGCACATTCATCATTTTGCATGACTTAACATTTTTGTTTTTGTTGGAAGAGAAAAATAATTTTTGTATGGGTAAGGTTGTATCCGTCACGTGGTGTGTTGCTAAGCCATTAATAATTGCATGCTTAATTTTGGGAAAACTTAGAAGAAAAAGGGAAATTGAAAAGGAAATGAAAGAAAAGAAAATGATTGGTTAATGAATAATGAGAAGTTGAAAAAGTGGTGGGTGGGAGAATGCTGGAAGGTGGCATCCACGGAATGAACGAAAGGCTATGGATTACTGCACACAAAACGTGGTTCACTTCTACCTCGCTGACTCATATCCTCATCGGATTAAATTAAGCTTTCTTTCCAATTTTGATTAAAACATTGAGAGTATGAAATAACTTATTGTATCAGTTATATAGTATAACTAGGTGGTAACCCTATGTTTATAAATATTTATATAGTAATTTTAAATATTTAAAATATGATGATTAAAATTATGAATTTATCAAAAAGATAATGTACCAAATTGATTAATTGGAATACCTTGAATATTAAAGTAAACAAAGTTTAAATTTGAACTCATCAAACATTTGATAATCTTAACTAACAAAGTGATAAACACAACTAATAATTTTTTTAGCAAACTTTAAGAATTAACAGATCTTCTAAAGAATCAAACCTAACTTTAGTATCATAATTGTCTAACCACACAACCTTCCTAAAAGAGATTCTCACATTGTCTCTTTCTTAGCTGGTCCACCATCATTGTTTTTATAGGATGCCAACATTGTTCACTCAACATGTGATAATTTAAAATTTTTATTTAAGTAGAATTTATTTATTTAGTATATATTGTTATACTCACGCACAATTATCTATACCCGTACTCATATATTATAATTTTTATTTATTTAGTATATATTAGTATACCCATAACCTATATAATTTGAAAAAAAATGTCATAACCCGTATCCCTATATATAACTCATGAAGTAAAATTTTTTAAAGAAAAAAACTTACATCCATTTCTTTATATCCATTTTCTCAATTTTGCCTATCAAAATATGACATGTGTAAGTTTTTTCTTTAACAGCAGGTTAACAAAGTTAAAAAAAAAAGGCTCACATAGGTCAAATGACACATGTCATGTTTTGATAGGCAAACTTGAGAAAATGGATATAAAGAAATGAATGTAAGTTTTTTTTATTTTTTAAATCCACATTATTTTTTTGTTTTTAAAAATATGAATTAATTTTGCATAATTCATATACCTGTAATTTTTTTAAAATTTTCATACCCCGACCCATATTATGATAAAATTAATTTTGCATCCAAATTTTTTGAAAAAGTATTTAATTTCTTTATAAAGAAAATGTATTTAAATATAAAAAAACTAAGTTGTAGGGTTGTTTTAACCTAAACTATAAAGTTTTAACCTAATTTTGCATCCTAATATGAAGTTTTTAATTTAAAAAATATATATTATAATTATTTGTTAGAATCTCAAACTTTAACTACCGATGTTTAACATTTTAATGTATAATAATTAGACAAAAACCTCATTTTGATCCCTTACATTTAGCATTTTTCTTAGTTTGGTAACATTTGGTGAGTCTTAATTTAGTCTCCATATTTGTATTTGGTATCAATTTTATTGATTATTTTAAAAATTAATTCAACATAATATATATATATATATATATATATAGTGTATACGGATAAGGATTCAAAATATTATTAAAATATATTTAATAATATAATGCATAAAATATATTATTTTTGTGGATACTTACTAAAATTAATTTAACGTAATTATTTCTTTTTATTGTTTTCTTTTTGTGGATAATTATTAAATTTTATATTTTTGAGCCACATGTTAATAATATTGCATTTTATTTGAAATCAATGTATTTTAATTTTAAATTTTAAGGATTTTATAATATGTGATGTTAGTTGAATTCAGAAATTCAAATTTAGAATATGATATGAATTTAGACGCTGACTTGCTAGTTAATTATACAAATTAATATGAATTTCAAAAAGATAATATTCCAAAAGTAAATTTTAAAGGATTTTTAAAATATTTAATTATTAATTAGAGTGATAATATGATTTGTTAAGTGGATCTAGTAGAATCCACTTAGATGCCACATGTCAAAAAGTGAAGAGCACTCAAATAGCTTATGTGTCAGTGTGAGGCTTCTTGCCTCTTCTTTTATTATATAGTAATAGATTGTAGTTATTGATGTGATTTAATTATATTGTATGATGCAATAACATAACAAGTGTCACAATCTTATTAGCTGAAATTATATTGCATAATGTAATAAATTACATCATAGACTCACCCTGGATTAAAATTAACTTTTATTTATTCTTCAATAATATGTTAAACAAAATTACAGTTGTGAAAAATAATTTCTTACCCAAAAAACCACAATTCGCTACAAGAGTTATAGTGGATAAGGATGACCAACAATTTTCTTTTTAAAAATCCAACCTGTCACTCTATTAATTTATTATAATTTAAATATTGGTTCAGAATAATTGCGTGCGTGTGCCTTGACTTATTTGGACAACAAGACAAGTTAATACCCTTAGGCCACAGCTTTATATTTTCTTTGTTAACCAATTTAATTTTTTTAAAAAAATAGAATTAAGACTCAAGTTAATTTTCTATACTATTAAAATTAAATTGATAGTAATAAACGAAGTAAATTGATGATAATAATGTTTTTAAAATGATTAATATAATAATTTTACATCGTTTAAAAAAAATAAAGCTAACAAATATTTAAAAATAGTCCGTAGGTCCTGAAGGGCAACATTTTATTTGATTCTGTAAAAAAAAAAAACATTTTATTTGATTCGTGTATTTAATGGCTTATCCATTGAAGTGAAGCGTTATGGGACAAACCCACTTATTGATGTACTCTGTGATCTAATTCATGGTATCCAAGCACAGTGATGGAGTTGCCCATCTTCCCATCACTAATCATTATCACTTTCATTTCTCTGTCTTCCACAATGTACAACTTAAAACCATATCCTTTTATTATTATTATTATTATTTTTGTCTCTCCTTTTCATGAGTTGAGTTGAGAATTTTGGAACCAAATTGAATGAACTCTTTAGGGCAGGCTAGTCAATGGCCTCCTCTACCTCTTATACAAAGACTATTGTACCCTTAGGAAGCTTACTTATTAAAAACAGTTTTATCTCTTAGGACACTCATTAAGGTCTTTTGTAATTTGGTTTAGAGAGAATTTATTTTCTTAAAATTAATAAAAAATTAACAAGAATAATTTTTTAGATTCTCTAATTAGTTGAAAAAATATCTTAAACAATATTTTTAAGAAACTTGTTAGCAAAACCCTTAAAAAAATATAGGGGTAAAGTACCATTGCTGCCCCAAACTTTACTGTAATGTTCATTCCTGCCCCCAAACTTTTTTTCGGTTCATGCCTACCCTCAAACTTTCAGTTTTGTTCTTGCATACCCCCAAACTTTCAATTTTGTTCATGCCTGCCCTTTTTGCTAACACCGTTAACTTGCTTGACGAAATTTGTTGACGTGGACGATAAATATGTATTTTTTTTACCATGTCATTGTCTACCTCACCTTTAAATTTTTACTTTTATTAAAAAAATTAACTTAATCTAAATAAAAAAAATATTTTAGGATAAAAGTTTGATTTTTTTTTAATAAAAATAAAAAAGTTAAATGTGAGATGTAAAATGAGGTGGACAGTGAAGTGGCAAAAGAGATATACATTCATCGTCCACATCAGCATATTCCATCAAGCAAGTTAATGGTGTTAGCAAAAAGAGTAGCATGAACAAAACTGAAAGTTTGAGAATATGTATGAATCAAAAAAAAGTTTGGGAACAAAAATAAACACGGTACTTTCCCCAAAAATATAGCTACCAGAAACTACTACTGCATCCGTGCTTTGGAGTTTTATTCCACCACGACTTATATATGTCATATGCCCAAATTTTAAGTTTATGGAGTTACTTGTCAAATTTTGTTTGTATCATTGGACATTTCATAGGTTGGGCCATTCTTTTGGTTTCTCACATATATATATATATATATACTTACATTGAAGCAATTATATTGGAAGCACAGTCAAATATTTTTATTAACAAAAATATTATTATTCTACTAAATCCAACATCCTTTGGTTGGTTGGGCCTTTATTTGATCCACATTTTACGAGACGTCTACACGATTAAGTCATTTATTAACGTACAATGTTTGGTAGAGAGCAAGTGTTCTAGAAAATAATTTTATCAACGATTAGAAATTTTTTTTTATTCTTGTTAATTTTTTAAAATGTTAAGGTGTAACAAAATTTTACATGAAATAAAACATATTAAATTAATTGGATCTTCTGATGGCACTACCATGATATAGCCAACTCCAGCCACTTTTTTCCCAATGCAAGTAGCATCTTATTCAACCACAACGCAAGTTTTTCAAAACATGTATAGGGTTTTGCTAGCATGAATGTGCCTCACCAACAAAATTAGGGCTTGGGCCATCAATTAATAAGGTAGGGGTGGGCCACCACCAGGAGGCCCAGGCGGCCCACCTGGAGGCCCAAATGGACCAGGTGGGCCCGGAGGACCAGGAGGTGGTGGTGCAGGAGGAAAGTAAGACACAGGTGGAGGAGGAGCAGGTACAGGTGGTGGTGGCGGCGGTGGTGCGGGTGCAGCCGGTGGAGGTGGCCCAGGTGGACCACCAAAACAATCTTGTATCAACCAGCAACAACAGATGACATAAAAACTATGCAAAAAGAAAAAAAAAAAAAAAGATATAGTAAGCTTTTCTTAGTTCGACATTATTATTATTTTTTCTACAATGTTGTGGCAATTTAGACTAAAAAAGTATATCTCTCATTCTTTTCTTGAAACATCACAAGGTTATATTTATATATATATATATATAGTATATACATATTATATTCAGATTTAGGATGAAAAAAGAAACAAGCTATAATAATATCTTGTAGGAAGGCAATAAGAAGAAGAATACAAACCAAGAAGAAATGGCGGTGCAGAGTCCTTGGAAAAAATTGGGAATAGGAGGCCCAAGCCCAGGCCCAGGAGGAGGTTGTGGTGGATTCATCTAGATTCTTGCGTGAAAGAAAAAATGATATGGTAAATTAAGAATATAGAAAATGGTGAGAGTTAAGATTTGAAGGGAAGAAGATGAGAGTGGATATATAATAGAGCTATATATGCCTCAAATCCAAATTGTTATTTGTGAATGAAGGAAGGTTCTTGAATGTTGATGCATCTTATTATAGCTTCGGAAACTAACTGTCAAACAAACCCAACCATTAGGTAACTATATCTACCCTTCTTTTTTGTGTTTGTAACTTAACTTGGTTTACCAATATTATGTAATGTGGTGATTAACATTAACCAAAGTGAAAATGGTGGGAGGCTTTTTGGAAAGTGAGAGAAGAAATTAATTGGTTAATTAACAGCTTAATTTGAAAAATGTTAATAAGAGATGTAGTAGATGAGTAGAATGTTAGTTCAGGTTGGCCATAGCTATAGTAGCTAGCTACACACACACACACCCACACTTATTGTAAATTGCTGAAACCAACCAACCAACTCCTCCAACATGAAGAGTTAGGAATTAGTAAAGTAGAATATAGTAGAGAAAAATGAAAAAGGCATTCATCAAGCTATTTTCTTTTCAAAAGGTTAAAGTATGATCCTTAATGTTTGTATGAAGTTTAATGTTGGTTCTCAATGTTTGCATGAAGTTTAATGTTGGTCCTCAAAGTTTTTTTTTTGGTCGATTTTGGTCCTCGAGTGTAACACCGTTAACTTTTTGCCGTTAAATGATGACATGACATGCTTATGTGGTATGCTATCTCTCCTACGTGTCATATTTTAATGATGTGGCATGACATATAACTGTCACGTCACCCCACATTGTCACATCATCATCTTCTCTCCTTCTCATCTGGGGTGACGTGGCAGTGATGTGTCATGCCACGTCATTAAAATATGACACATAAAAGAGAGGACGTACCACATAAGCATGTCATGTCATCATTTAACGACAAAAAATTAACGATGTTATGCAAATTAGGTATTATGTAGTCATGCTTCCTGCATGGTATTAGGATTTAAAAGAAATAAAAAAGAAACAAGCTGACAGTTTGTTCTACAGAAGAAAAAATAAATATTTTTAATGACAGTAAAATATATACATATATTTTAACGTGAAGAAGAGAAATGGAGTGAAGATTATGTATTTGAGTTGGAAATAGACGTGAAGTTCATGTAACGAGATATCCATGTTAATAAAGAATGTGGAATGAATTAGGAGTCAAATTTTGAATTTTCTTAACACTTAAAAAAGAGTTTCTTGTTCTTTCCTTTGGTGGATTATTCAAAGTTTTATAATTCTATACCCCAAAAAATATATATTCTCTTTAATTATTCATAAAATTGAAGTATACTTGTCTTTAAACTGCTTCTTCCTCTCAGGAGAGGAAACAAATCAAGAGTCTTATCTGTTGAGATTGGTGGATTTTGTTTTTGAGAGCCCAAAAGCCTTTTGATGGCAACCATTGTCCATTTCAGTACCATTCATTTTCCGAAGCTCATCTTTCGCCCTCTTGCCTTCCTCACGTCCGAGAAGCCTCACAAATTCTTCTTCTCACACTCCATTCCTTCCAATTTCGGAATCACTCCCAACTCAACCTCTTCGTCTTCATCCACCATGCCCACCCATTCTCAACAATCCGGCCCTTCCTCTTCTCGCGCAATCGGAGCCCATGATCTTCTAATTGTGGGTCCTGGGGTTCTTGGTCGTATGGTAGCTGAGAAATGGCGGGAGGTACTCTCTACCTTTAAATCTTTGTCTCGACTTTTCTACGGTTCTTGAAAGAGATTTTCATTTGTTAAGTAGTTAATTTTATGATTAATAAGTATACGTCGGTATTTTTCTGTGTACAAATGTTTATATTGAAGCAGGAACATCCCGATTGTCAAGTTTATGGGCAAACACTTACCACTGATCATCACGACGAGTTGATTAAAATGGGTATTAATCCATCTTTGAAGTGGACGGAAGCTGCTCACAAATTTCCTTATGTCATTTTCTGTGCTCCACCTTCCCAGTCTTCAGATTACCCTGGTGATCTCAGGTGAGCATCAGAGTTAGAGGAATTGCTTTTGGTGATGACATGCTTGTAAATGTGTGTCGTAATTGGTCAGGTTGAGTTGTTGGGAACTTTATGTTTGGTTCATCACTCGGAATTCAATTTCACTTCATATACAATCTGCTGCAACCAAGTTCTGTTAAGTGCATGCTCCTTTCACGTTGATTTTGGAATCTCATTTTGTATGAGTCTACATATTAGTCCAGAACTCTTAATCTCTTATTAATTTGCACTGGGATATTTAACAGTGCCATTTCTTCTAGGCTTCTTGATTATTTTATCTAAGGTCCTATTTAACAGTTATATTACAACTAGTGAGTGGCCGCTGTTTTCTTTTTAAAGCTTTTTTTAGGGTAAGATTTCAGGAATGATTTGGGTGTTGTGAATATACATTGAAAGCTTTCCCATTCATAAAAGAAATATCTATGTATGTCAGAAAGTTCTATCTAGGGAACAAACTGTATAATAAAATAAGAACATAATAAAATATGGTAAATATTACATGGGAAATATCCATTATCGAGGATGGAGTTGATTTGCTGTCCAGTGGTTTACGTGTTGATCTTTGGAGTTTTGACGAAGGCCCTGAACATGATTTCTACAATTTCATTGTTCTCTTGATTGATTGCATTATCTTCTTGTAGTGATACGGATACCAGAGTTGTTGACCAAACAAACCTGGATGGTTTAAAGCAACCTCGTTAAAATCAGTTTCATTATTTAGCTGCTAAAGAAAAATTGAGATTTACTTGAAAAAAGGAAAAGTGAATTAGTTGAATATTATGCTTATGTGTTGTTTTTTGGATTTTCAACTAATCAGGCTAGCTACATTAAGCTGGAATGGTGAAGGTTCTTTCCTGTTTACATCAAGTTCTGCTCCATATGATTGTAATGACAATGGACCTTGCGATGAGGTAGGTTTTACATGCAAAATATCACATTAAGACAGGGACTTCTTTTTCCAAACATTATGCGCAAACTGTTTTCATTACTTAATTTTTATAATTGCACATATCACTTGTTTTCCTCTCCTTCTTCTGATCTATTAACATCAGAGAGTCTTTTTTCCCAATTCCTTTTTGGGGTCATGGATATGTGATGACTTGTTTACTCATTGGATTGGATATACTCCTTTCCAGGATACTCCAGTTGTACCAATTGGGAGGAGCCCCAGAACTGATGTCCTTCTAAAAGCTGAAAATGTGGTTCTGGAGTTTGGTGGTTGTGTTCTAAGACTGTCGGCGCTTTATATATCCTTTTCATGATTAATTTTATAAGCACCACAAGAATACTTTCATCCGGGTGGTTCTTGCTATTATACCAAGTACCAACCTTGACATTTTAAACAAAGAAGGTAGAGGTGCACATGCTTATTGGTTAGAGAAGGGGATTGTTGACTCTCGTCCTGATCACATCCTAAATTTCATTCATTATGAGGTCAGCATGTCAATGCATCTCTAGTTATGTACTTCTATTTTGTAAACTATGATCAAAATGCTGGTGATCTTACATCCATATATTTTAAAAAAAAAATTATAATTTCGTGTACCAAATAATGTTGAGACGTTGGAGGATATTTTCTGTATAGTTTTATCACAAGAGGTTTCTTTCTTTTATTTTCACTTCCACATCATACTTGGAAATTTTGTTTCATGTTTGTTTCCATACTATGAGATGCTCTTTAATTTACTACAGATAATTTGTCTACTAACTTTCTCCTTTTTTGACCGACTTTTAGTCACATATATTAGTGGTTATTCTGATAAGTTGAGCTGATTCAGTGACACTTTCAAACCAGGATGCAGCTTCCCTCTCAATTGCAATCTTGAAGAAGAATTTTCGTGGACGGATTTTCTTGGGTTGTGATAATCATCCTTTGTCCAGGTCACATACTTTATCCTTAGAAACAATGATAATCCGCGTATAAATTACTATTCAATCTTTCGTTGGTTCAATTCCTTGTAACTTTTTGGTTTAATGTACTGATGCCAGTGTATCAGGTTGTGTTTCTTTTTCTCTACTCAGAGATAAATCTGTCACCTCAATTTATGCAGGCAAGAAGTGATGGATCTGGTTAATCAAAGTGGAAAGTTTGAAAAAAAGTTTGAGAAATTTACTGGTTAGTATAGTTTTCGTTTTCCTCTTACTCCTAGCATCATATTACTTCTAACTTTAAAAACATTACTTGTTTGTTTGTATCTTTCTTTACAGGAACTGATGGTCCTCTTGGTAAGAGATTGAACAACTCCAAAACACGCCAGGAAAT
Organism: Senna tora; assembly: GCA_014851425.1. Lineage (NCBI taxonomy): Eukaryota > Viridiplantae > Streptophyta > Magnoliopsida > Fabales > Fabaceae > Senna > Senna tora. Next base: position 6,570,787 of record CM026262.1, on the reverse strand, counting down.
AGGGTGGGAGCCGAAGTACTCCAGCTTTCCTCATTTTCTTGAGACCATTTGATTAACCCTGAGTGTATCTCTTGTGTTGAAAAAACCCTAATCATTGCTTCCAACAGATGGTTGGTTAATACGTATGTACAAAGGGTTATTCTTTAGTCATTTTCTCCGTATTGATACTGTATAGAAAGGGATTATCATTCATAATCATCAATGACTGACTTGGGCCATGAGTTTTGGCTCTTGCAGTGAGGAAAATATAGCTTAAAAGGCGTTAGCAAATTTCTTGTATGCTTGTGACTTCTGAGTTTAATTACAATCAGTCATGTACCTGTTAAAAATTAAGAACTGACATAAATACAAGAGGCAACGCCATAAAATACATGGCGCGTCTAAATACAATTTGAAATTGTGTTTGATTCAATAGTGGACAATCGAAGTTCATGGTTGACATTGCTCATTCAAATATAACATGAAACTAAGTGTTGGACATGTTGATTGATATAATGAAATTGATCATAGTAGTCAAGTAAAGCTGCTGCCGTGTCTGGTTTGTTTTAGCCATTTAACCATTTCAGATGAATTTTGTAGCTCATTATTGGATCAACTGATCTGAACCACTATTTTCTTCCAACAATTCTTGTTCTTCAAAATTGCAATGTAGCCAATGAAATAAGCGAAATTCGAATGATTGATAAAAATATAGATACAGACCTCTATACGATCATCATACCAGACAAACCTGTGAGTTTTCGAGGGGAAACAGACCTTCCTACAGATTGCTGCTTTTGCTGACGAGACACCAATCACACCATTCAAGCTGTAGCACTATGAAAAACACAGACTAAATAGCAACAAATTCTGCGAATTTTGTTCCGAAATTGCCACATTTTCGTATCCATTAAAATTAATAATTCCACTTGACATGCTATATATATTTTTTGGTTTAAATTTAAAATCAAATACCTAGCAAAAAATCTGAAAACATTTTCTTTGACTCTATTGATTTTCTTTGGATTGACCATGTATTATAAAAGAATATAATCAAATTAACAAAAAAAATTGAACTGGACTTGGTGGGGTGCGCCAGGCCCGTGCTGTAGTGCAACGCATGGGCAACGCTCGTGGACCCCGATAGCAAGCTACCGTATTGGGCCCACCCCCTAAAAAAATTAATTTAATATCATGTGGACCGATGGCCCACGTATCAGATATTAAACTGATAAGAACAGATACTACACTTGATCTTAGCCAAAAGGCCGAGAAAGGTATGCTTATGAAACTGGCTGAGCGCGACTTTTATAGGTAGTCTGAGCCTTTGGTGTAGATAATGCTTTCGATGTGGGACTTCCACCAAGGTAAGCAACTTAACAAACGTAGTTCACGAAAGTTGGTGTTGAAACTTGAGTTTTACTCATTTCGTGTCCATCTAAATCTAATAGGAGTATGCAATCAAAAATCATGTGAAGGAAAGAGGATTTTATTGCAGAGCGAGCAAAGTAACGAATAAAAGAGAATCAATTAAATCACACATATTAGAAAAATCCTCCAAGGAGGGGGTATTGTCGAGAGATTCATAATGCTCTCGCGAAGCATTCAACACACAGCTTATCCAAGTAACAAATGTTATGGACTATGGAGTGGTATACACTGCGTTTTAAAGACAAACTTGGATTCAAAACACCCAAAAATTGTACTCTAATTCTTTGCCTCCCTCTTTATCCAATCCATTACAAAAAGGAGAGTCAAAAATCACTAACCAACTGGGCGGGGAGGAAAATGGCAAGGCAAGATGGGTCATAAACACATTATGGTATATAATCTGGTCATTTTAGCCAACTTAATTCACCAGTATTTCCTAGAATACAGATTGCCAGTTTCCCTAGGTCTCTCAGCGTTAAGGTTTAGGAAAACATTTATAGACTTGGAATTAAATAAAATATGTAAGATCATTTAAAATTAATGGCAAATTTAGAAGACCAAAAACGTTTGGGTGTGGTGAATAGTGTGAGAACAGAGAATTCTACGTACCAAAAGCAAGCCAATGCCTTATATTACTTCAGAAAAGTAATATTATACATTTTTATATATTATACATTTTTATTTGAGTTCGATTGGTTCACCAGACAAACAAGCTAAAGAAACTAATAATGAACAACCATTTGTGTATATATATTTAAATTAAATTTAGAAAACATATAGGCGGGGATAGCCAATTAGTCATGTTTTCCACCAAAGAATTGAAAGTAGGGGTGAACACCGGTCCGGCTGGCCCGCCAACCCGTCAAATTTAATCCAATTTGTTATGTTGGGTTGGTTTGGTTCGGGTTGGCGGGTTGGTTGGGGCTGAAATTTTTCAGCCCGAACTATGACAGTTCGGGTTGTGATTTTGTCAATATTGAGCCCCCGGAACCGAACCAAACCGCCAACCCACCAATATTACTTTTTTTTTATTTTTTTATATACATTTATGATTAAAAAATTATTTGATAGGTTGATTTCAAAATATTCTTTTATGATTTTTTATCATTCCATTACCCGACACGCAAATCTCTCCAATCATGAAATTAATTAGATAACCACATAGTTGAATTATTAATATATTACGTGCATAATGCATTGAAACTTCAAATAACAAGATCACAACTAGTTAGATTAATCATAATTCAAATAAATTTGAAAAAAATGAATGAAACATAAACTTTATGAAATATAATTTATTAAACTATATTTTATTTTATATTAAGTATTTTTAAAATTTTGGCTAGTGTTGCTCAATGAATCAAGGAAGAAAAAAAAGAGCTGGTCCGCCAACCCGAACCAATCCAAACCGCCAGTGAATGGTTTGGGTTGGTTGATGCATTTTTCTCCAGCCCGAACCAACCCAACCCGCTGATATAAAAGAAAAGAACTTTTTAATCATTTATTTATTATTTTACAATTATTAATAATAATAATTTATTTTACATTTTGTAAATTAATAACTAATCAAAATCAGAATATCGCCGCCGACAATAATAACTAATCCCGTCTTCTATGGTCTTAACCCTATCACTCAATTAAAGGAGTAAGTAAAAGGACAAAACTTATGTGTTGTTGCTTACATACTTTTGTTAAGGTTAACCAATTAAAAAAAGACATGTGTCAATTTTCTTCTCAAAAGTGACACATGTCTTTTTTTAATTTGTCAACCATACTAAAAGCATGTAAGGAACAGCACATAAGTTTTTCCTAAGTAAAAAACCACAAAGTTGCACTGATGTGCTTGCATTTTAGATTTTTAATATACATTTGAAGTTGTTTATTTATAAACAAAAGTACAAATACAATATGATGTATTATCAAAAAAAAATTACAATATGATGGGCTTGGGGAGAGCCATGATATATGAGGAAGTCCGGGGACTAAATAGATATTTTACAAAGTTTATCCAATCTAATCAAACGCATCCATATCCATATCCACCAGCCATTTGGATTCTGCTCCTTCTAAAGTAGTTTCATCACAAAAGTTAACGGCCATGGAATTCCTCTGTCCTTCATTATCCACCTCACGTCAAGATTTCCATTCATTTCATTTCAGTTTTTCATCATTTCTGATTTTCTCACTCTAACTCTTCCTTAAAAACCAACCTCCCTGCTTCTTCCTTCTGCAAAATGTCAATGTCTATGTGTTTTTCTTCCAATTTACTCACACTCCATTCCCCCAAGCATCAAGGGCTTTCCATAAGCTTCTCTTCTGAGTCTTCTCAGTTCATCAAGTTATTCCAGGTACGCTCAACTCCTTATGCCTTACCCTCCTCCTCCTTCCCACGAAGATTATACGAACCCCTTAATTTTAGCAGAGAAAACAAACTGAAGCTGTTTGCGTCGTTTACTCCATCTGAAGCTGTTGAAACTGCCACATCTACATTTAGAAACAAAACCCCAAAAGATATTAATGTCTTGATTGTGGGTTCGACTGGATATATTGGGAAATTTGTGGTGAAAGAGCTGATTAGCAGAGGGTTTAATGTTATAGCCATTGCTAGAGAGAAAAGTGGAATTAGGGGTAAAAATGACAAGGAAGAGACATTGAATCAATTGAAAGGAGCTAATGTGTGCTTCTCAGATGTGACGAATTTGGGTAGTTTGGAGAAATCTCTTAGCGATTTAGGGGTTTCAATTGATGTGGTAGTGTCATGCCTTGCTAGTCGAAGTGGTGGGATAAAGGATTCATGGAAGATTGATTATGAGGCAACAAAGAATAGCCTACTTGCTGGTAGGAAATTTGGGGCATCTCATTTTGTGTTGCTTTCAGCAATATGTGTGCAGAAACCCCTTCTTGAGTTTCAGCGAGCCAAGCTGAAATTTGAGGCTGAGCTGATGAAGGAAGGTGAAGGGAATGATGGGTTCACTTATAGCATAGTGAGGCCAACGGCATTCTTCAAAAGCTTGGGTGGTCAGGTTGAGTTGGTGAAAGATGGGAAGCCATATGTAATGTTTGGGGATGGAAAGCTGTGTGCTTGTAAACCAATAAGTGAGCCTGATTTGGCTTCTTTTATTGTGGATTGTGTGCTAAGTGAGGACAAAATCAACAAGGTTTTACCAATTGGAGGGCCAGGTAAGGCATTGACACCATTGGAACAAGGGGAGATGTTGTTTGAGCTTTTGGGAAAGGAACCTAAGTTCTTGAAGGTTCCAATAGGGATAATGGATTTCGCCATCGGGGTTCTCGATTTTCTGGTTAAAATCTTTCCTTCAATGGAAGACGCTGCTGAGTTTGGAAAAATTGGAAGGTATTATGCAGCTGAAAGTATGCTGGTTTTGGATCCTGAGACTGGAGAATATAGTGCTGAGAAGACACCTGGCTATGGGAAAGATACATTGGAAGAATTCTTTGAAAGGGTACTTAGGGAAGGGATGGCTGGTCAGGAATTAGGAGAGCAAACAATATTTTGAGATGATTGTGGTTCATTGATGTCCAACTCTATCAACTGAATGAAGTAACCAATTTTGTATCTGTTTATATGTATGTATTCAACCAAGAGTTCATGTAATTTTTACAAATTTCAAGTAATGGTTATTGAAAGGAAGTTCCTGTCTCTGAAGGTACTTTATTGATTTTTCAATTACTTACACCACCATTCCCCTTTTGTTATATAGCTCATTATAACCCTAAGTTCACTTTTGCTCTGGTGATAGACTTAAAAATTTAGTGTTCGTATTGTCAAAAATTGATGTAACCTGCAAAGAAATTGAATTTGATGAACTCATCATTATCAATTCCTGCTATTTAGGCTGCTTGTACTTACAATTTACACTTTTGCAGTATCTTCTGTCTTGTCATATTTGAACTCTATCTTTGAATTTGAGATTACCAAGTTGATTATTAGTTTCACCTTATAAACTGAGAAGTAAGTTTATCTCCTCCAATATAGATGAAGTTCTGGGTCATGTTAATACATTTTGTTGTGTTCTTGCGATACACTCACTGTGGTGCAGGTAACTAGTTGTTCAAGGCTAAAGTTATTTTCATTTACAACACAGATAGAATACTAAATAAAACCATGTCCCTGAAGGATAATTATTATCATATATAGGCAATGAACACTCCTGAAACAGTATTCACAAACACAATAGTTCTTCACCCATGGAAATGCTAAATTATTTTACATACATATATTAGCAGAATTAATTATTAATTTAGAGTCTACTTGGGGACCCTGATATGAAGGTTGTAAGCTGAAAGCCATATAAGCAAAACAGTGACAATGCTCCCAAACAAAGCCACTGCAAGTGAACCAGCAAGGTGTTTGCAAAACTTGTCATAGGCATTGCAAACCTTAAACCAACCCACATGATGGTTTCCCTTTAAACCCACATATGCCACTCCCCCTACTGTGCCTGTTGCTGTTGCTATTATTCCCAATATCAGCTGCATACCGACACTTAAAACTGTCATTATTTTACGATATTGATACGGATACAGAATACGGAATAATTTCGACATTTCATATGTGTTAATGTGAATTTTTAAGTGTTTGTGTTGAGTGGTCATCTTGGTTTGTAAAAATGATCATATAAAGAAATATATGTTGAGAAGACAATTCGCAAGGTGAAAGGGAAAAGGAAGCTAATTAAGGAGTAATTACCGTATCCCAGAATGGAAAGTAGAGGATGAGCTTCCATTTGAGATCTGGCTTCTTGATGACAAAGATTGATGCAAGAGTTGTGATGATGCTATAAAGGCCAGAAACAGAGAATGCAACCAAAAAATATCTGCATGCACATTATATCCAATATTGATTCGTTAAAGTTTGGTTAATTAAACGAACCAATATTGATCATAATTTTTGTTTGTTTTAAAGTTGAACTCGCCTTATTTTAAATGAGCCGAAGTTGAACATTTAAGACTCGGCTCTACTCATTTACAATCGTATTAAACATATTCAAGCATGTCAATTTTGCCTTTTTTTTAAAAGAAAAAAAAAAAGAAAGACGTATTTTCAACACTTTTTTTTTATATATAAAAAGCATTAAACCTCTATTATATTGTAGAAAAGGTCAAACAGCACTTACAATAATTTGAAAAACTCCAATTTAATAATACTAAAGAATAAACCCTAATAATTGTTGAACTAGTTAGGTAAATAAAGTGTAAGCTCAACTGATCATATTTCTTCAGATAAAAAATTTCACCATCCTTGGTGTTGCCAACAGAATTGTTACTCTTATACCTCCTGCATATCAGATTAATATTTCCAACCCTAATTATTGAGAATGACTCTCCCTTTATCAATCATAAAAAGATAAATAATACAAATAAAACTTATGATTAAAAATTCTTATAACAAAAATATAAACAATTTGACTTAAATTTTTTCCTTATCATTTACATTATTGTTTTTTTTTTCTTTCAAAAATTACATTGTTTTTCATCAATAAATTATGATGGTAGATGGATATCGTTGGGCTTACTTTCCGAAAAAATGTTGGGGCTTAATTAAGTTTGGACCATACATTTCACAACAAAAGTAAGAGAAAGTAGAGGTTGGGCTCAAGTCTGGCCCAAATGAAAAAAAAATCCACTTAAGTTCCAATGACTAAAAAAAGGGACCTTCAGCCTTCAACTGATGTATGGTCCAAACTTATATCAATTAGTAAATAAAATCTGAACCAATAAAGATAAATGACAATTTTTTATATGAAATTAAGTAAAAGAACATATTTGGCCTGACGGAATTTAATGCAATTAATTCAAAAAGTATTAAAATAATAATATTTTGATGCCAACGTGTTCCTGCAAAAACCACATATTAAAACAGAGGTGAGCTGGCTAGTTTGTTGCTCTTAGAAAAAATCTTGTAGAGATGTTACATCATATATGTAATTGGACATCAAGTGGGATTAGTTTAGTGGTACGATTTGGTATGGCTTAAATAAGATTTTAAGTTTAAAATCTCGTGAATGTAATTATTTTTATTGAAAGATTCTTTCATCACAGTCAAGTGTATTATGCAAGTTGAGTTTGGATTAGTAAAAACAATACCTCGAACATCGGACAGACAAACAAAAAAATATATAATTGGAGACAACTTAGTAATTAAGTTCTAAATTATGCATATATTTCATAAAATAGGCAAAAACCCTCGTATTATTAAAAAAAAAACTCAGTGACAATTACAACAAATTAGATAATTTCATTTTAATAATGCTAAAGGATAATTAATAACAATTGTTGAACTAAAGAAGCAATTTAAATACTATGTTGATCTTATTTTTACATGTTAATGGTGTTGCCAACATATACTTATTACTCTTATATTTTCAGTATACTAGATTTGAAGTAATCTTTAAAGTTGAAAGTGCCAAAGACTCTTTTAACAGTATGATAAAAGAATGAAGCTTTTTTTATACAAATAATTCGTAAGTTTTAGATATATATATATATATATATATATATATATATATATATATATAGTATAAATCTTGAATCTAAAAATACTCAACTTATCAAGAAAGCTTCGTCAAAAAAAATTACAAAATAAAATAAACAAACTCTACTTATCATATGTCAATCTAACAATAAATTTTTACCCAAAAAAATGACAAAATTGAGCAAATCTGAAAGAAAATCATGATAGATCTACTTAATAAATATATATGTGTGTGTGTGAGAGAGAGTCAAATATAGATCAGAACTGCCCAATTTCTGAGGGGAACATTTATATTATAGATAAGCTAAAAGCCGAAACTGAATTTAATTATAGGCATCGCAAGCAAATATTTTGGCAGAAGGTCCATTTTGGATTGCTATGTATACTTGCCTCCCGTATCCACCTCCTTTTGCCATTAATGCCTCCTTTTGCCAAACGTCCCTTTTACACTAGATCTACTTTCTAAATTCAAAATTCTCTATTTAATAAGAGACATTATATATATATATATATATATGCCCTCCCTCTTCAGTTTTGACATAACATCAACATATATACAAGAAAATTATTGATGGAGATGAATGGGACGGAGGGCAAAGGGAGAGAATTAGTAGAAGGAAAGGCTAATAATAAAAATGTGAGAATTGGTGATTTGGTTTTGAGGGTTTTGGGTTTGGGATTAATCCTTGTGGCTACTATACTTGTGGGTGTGGATAAGCAGACTAAGGTTGTTGCCCTCAAGCTTGTGGATTCCTTACCACCTCTCAATCTCCCTGTTACTGCTAAGTGGCATTACTTGTCTGCTTTTAAGTAAGTATCTTGTTATTTAGGCATCTCAATTCTCAAATATTCTTGTAATCCTAAGTAAAAACAATTTCAATAAGCCATTGGCTATTATTATTATTATGAGTTTTGCTAAGTAATACCTTTAATTATGTATTGGCTAAGATTTTTTTTATTTGCTAAAAATGTATTTAAAGTACCAATAGATTATTGGTTGAAGTAGTAGGTACTTCATTCCTCTTAAATAAGTTTGTGTTGGAGACTTGCGTATAGAAAAATTTCTATTGGGAGAGCTCTACCCCATTATGTGAGGATAACTATTGGCAAAAAAATGTATTTGAAGTTTTTTTATTTATTTTTTATAAGCAAGGTTTCGATTTGAGACTTGCATATAGAAAAATCTTTGTTGTGATAGTTTTACGGTAGGATCTTTCCTTGGAGGGGCCAATTTTTTTTAAAATTTATAAGTATAATATTATATTGTATTAGAAATATATTAAATATGTACTTTCGCTTTTTTATTTGTAGTGTTTGAACAAATCCCAAACTCCAATTGAAGTTATTTAAAAATTTTGGCATGTCATATGATTTGGACTCTAGACCAAGGATTTATAATTTATAAATCTCACTATTTTTTAAACATCTAACCATAGATTTATAAACACAAACCACTCTATATTACTCTCAAACTATATTCTCAATACAAATAAGACACATAGCAAAATATTTTTTTATGACCAATCATAATAGAGAAAGAATATAGAAGACCATATTTTATATGACCAACAATAGAATAGATAATAAAACCAATTATTTAAGGAACTTTATAGCATTTATATAAAAAAATTTATCTAAGATTTTTTTTACAATTAGGAAGGGAAGAGGAAGAGATTGAAGGAAAGGAGAAGTGAAAGAAAAGGGAGAAAAATTAAGGAGAATTAACATAAAGTCCTCTAATTCCTTCCCCTCCAAAATTGTGAAAATCTAATAAGGGGAACGGCTATTAAATTGTCTCCCCTTCCCCCCTCCTATTCCTTAATACTCAATCTAAACATACACTTACGTTTTTTTTTTTTTTGTAAATAAACAATGCCTTTAAACATATAAAATTATTTTTGTTGACTTTTCATCAATTTAAAGACAATAAATTCTCTTTGCATCAATAAAAAAACCTTAACAAATGCCCAGAACATTTGTTAAATAAATTCTATCATTATTTTGCTTAACCAACTTCTTTTTCATGTTATACATATAACGTTTTGTATCCATATATTTGTTAGAATAAATTAGTTTGAATTTTGGATGCGGTAGGTACTTCGTGGTAGCAAATGCAATAGCATGCGCATATGCAGCGGTATCTCTAGTCGTTGCAGTAGCAAAGCGAGGAGGAGGCGGAAGCAAAGGGTTATTATTGAGAGCATTAATTATATTAGGCGACGCAATGATGGTTGCGTTGCTATTTTCTGCTAATGGAGCTACCATAGCGGTTGGCCTACTTGGCTACCAAGGCAATTCACATGTGCGATGGAATAAGGTTTGCAATGTGTTTGGCAAATTCTGTCGCCAATTGGCTGTGGGAGCTGCTCTCTCTTCGCTTGGATCCATAGCTTTCCTCATACTATTGCTTCTTCCTCTTTTGACCTTTCACCGCAAATACTAATTACCAAGTTTTACCTTCTTTTCTTTACCCCATATAGTTCATAAGGGATATGAATATGATAGTTAATTTGTGGGGACTGCTGTTCAAATGTACTGTTGATTTGATTTCCTAGTTTAAAGTTTTCTAAATATATATATTTTGGAGTAATATATGTATAATAATTTAATATAGCTTGTAGTGTTGAATGGTGAGAGAGGCTTCAGCATTTATAATAAGAGGATAATTTTGAAGAAAACGAATCCAAAAATTAGGTAGAGTAGAATCTCTGCAAGTGACTTTGTATGAGCCCTAATTAAAGCTAGTGTAGTAAATATCAGAAGAAAATGAGTTTGCGTATGAAATGGATCTTATTGGGTAAAAGAATAGTTGTTATATAATGGGCCCTTTTGGTTCGAGATCACTTTGTGTGTCAATTAAGAGTTAGGACATGAAAAAAATAGATGTGCATAATTTTTAATCATTTTTTTTTAATTTGAATAAGAAGAATTACATAAGTTTTTATTAATCAATACATAAATAAGGTGATACAATGTATACATATATAACATAAACGTGAATAAAGCAATTTTTTTATCACATCTTTTTATCGAAGACGATCTGTTTGAAGTATAAATATAATATTTAATATATAACTATTGACTATAAATGTTTACATAAATGCAGCAAACACCTATAATATTGAAATTCAAAAAATGCTATTAAATGATGTCATAATTTATGCCGTGTGAACTTTGAATATGGAATATTGGAATATAAATGTTTCCAAGTTTAATAAATGTTTACTTGTGGAAATTCAAACTTATGTCAGACGTTTTTATGGGATGAGATGGCTACCTAATAATTTGTTGATCTAAATTAAATCTAAGTCACACCATAGAAGACAAATCCATAAAACAAGATTGATAATTTATTAATGGAGAGAGATTAGATAGACTTTAAAATGGGAGGGTAAGAAAAAAAAAGAATACAAAGTGATTTTGCTAACAAGTGTTCTTGTGGTATTGTTTAAGGTTTCATTTCAACCAATAAAAAAATTTTAAAAATTATTCCTATTAATTTTTCATCAAGTTTAAAATATATCTCTTAACCAACGAAAAAAAGCCTTTAACAAATTCCCTAAATAAACCCATTTCAATATTAGCAGAGTAAGAATAAGAGAAACTCACGCGTGGCCCTTACCCTTTTTTTTCTGTTGATGACATGAGAGGGCTTTCAAGAAAGAAGTTGTCCTTTTAAGTTTTAAATGTGAGAGATTGGAGGAAAAGTTTTTAAGATTTAAAAAGGAATTGGAGGAAAAGTTAAATGATATTATTATATTCTTATTGTTTGGATCCTTTAAAATTCTTTTAAAATATTTTAATTTATAGTAATTCAAATTATGAGAGAAATTAAAGAGGATTACTGTGAAACTTTCTAATATTTTTTCAATCAGATCACAAAATTACTACATAATCCAATTTAATTAATATTTAGTAGCACTTTGAAAAAGGGAAAACAAACAACAACTTCTACACAAAATATTCAGACTATTTTCATTCGTGTTCCTAAGTTACTTTCAATTAATAAATTAATTTGGTTTGACAGATAAATTTAATCGGTTAAAATATCATATTCGTGAAAAACGCAATCGAAAACTTCATTCCTTCTTTCTCTTGGACTGACTCAACTCTTCGTAGACCAATACACTCGAAACTAAATTTAGACTGGGCTTGGTGGGGTGCGCCAGGCTTGTGCTGTAGTGCAACGCATGGGCGACGCTCGTGGACCCCGATAGCAAGCTACCGTATTGGGCCCACCCCCTAAAAAAATTAATTTAATATCATGTGAACCAATGGCCCACGTATCAGATATTAAACTGATAAGAACAGATACTACACTTGATCTTAGCCAAAAGGCCGAGAAAGGTATGAGTTGGGAAGTGGCTGAGCTCAAGTTTTATAGCAGGTCTCAACGTTTGGGGTACATATGCGTACCGATGTGGGACTTCCACCAAGCTACTTAACAAACGGAGCTCATAGAAGTTCGTGTTGAAACTCCGGTTTTCCTCATTTCGTGTCCATCAAATAGCTAGGAGTGTGCAAATCCAAAATCATATAACTGTGAAAGAGGATTTTATTGAGGAGAAAACAAATCAACCAATAGAACGTAATCAAATTATCATACATTCTAAAATATCCTCCAGGACAATTCAACGAAGAGTTTATTGCAATGTTCTAGAGTGGTGGACACTGAGAGTTTTGAAGACATACTTAGATCCAATACACCTAAATATTGACTCTAGTTCTCTTCTAGTTTGCCTCCCTACTTATTAAATCCATTAAAGAAAGGTGAGTGAAAAATCACCAATCGACTGGCGAGGGAAATGGGTCAAGTTCAACTTGCCAATTTTCTTGTCTCTGTCAGTTCTAATGCTTAGGAAAACACTGTAAGAGTTTACTTTTTAATTGTAGGACTAAATTGAATCAAATAAAATATATAAGATAAAAAAAATTCTTACAAAATTAAAAGACCGAAAATTAATATTAAACGTTTTCTAGATTTCCAATACTGGGGCATGGTTGAATTCAATTAAATATGTATTGTTTAGATCCCTAATATGGTATCATCCATGCAAATGCAATAGTGAGTTTGTGCGAACCACTGAACCCAAAGTAAAGCTTTTTTTTCGTAGAATATGAAAATATATTAAACCAGAATCAGAGTACAAGCAGAGTTCAACGCAACATTACAGAATACAGACCAAAGAAACATCAAAGAACTACACCAACAAGAATCTAAAGACAACAGAAGAACAGAAATAACAAACAGTACCTTACACATCCACATTAACATTAACAGATCAGGTTTTAGAGGATTTCCCACTTAAATGATAAAATTCAGTAGCCCTCATCAACACCTTCCTCCCCACTGATAGGTGGTTGAAAGGTTCATTATAAAAAAACAATCTTGTTTCTACTTAGCCAAATTTCATTCAAACCATATATAGCCTTAGGGATACTTAAAATGCCAGCATCAGATTTGACTAGAATTCTTCTTCAGCCAATCTGTAAACTCCACTTGTTGGCCATTCATCTACTTCATTACAAAATGGACAGACACATGCAATTTGTAACCCTTTAGCAATCAGCTTGTCCCTGCAAGAAAGACCGAAAGTAAAGCTTCAAAAGTCAAATATCTAGAGAAAAAGGAGTATATGGAATGAGACTAAAAAAATGTCTTAGGATATAACCATGATTATACTAATCACCATTTTATAAATGTAGCCATTTATTGTATACACTTTTACATAAAAGCAGCATTATCCCTAAAGTCATGAAATGCTATTAAATGATGTCATGGTTGTGGCTTTAAATGATATCAAGATTAATTGAAGAATTAATATCAGTAGCACTGTATATGGCATAGAGAAACTCATGGCGGTGCCCTACATATTGCTGTACGTTGATGAGATGTATCCGGTCTGCAAGTGCATAAAGTGCACAATATGAATCATTGGATGAAACTGTTACAGTACGGACACGAATCTCGAATTTTATTTAATTCGATCTGGATGATGTACTTCATACACTTTACACATTTTGCACTTCATTGAATCCTCTTCCTGATGAGACACCATTCAACTGATTCAAATTTTATCCCTTTAATTAAAGCTTAATTAATATTAACAGCAGCACTTTGGAAAAAGAGAAAAAATTGTAGCAACAAATTCTACAAAAATTTGTTTGGAATTACCTGCCGCATTCTGGGTTCTGAAATATTTTCAATCTTTCAAGTAAGTTTAGATATGTAAATTTATGTTAATGACAAATATTAAATTAAATTATATAATGTCATAATCATTAAATTCATCTATATATATTAATATGTCTCTGAATCATTTTCGTCCATAGTCCCTCAAAATAATCTTATTTTACATTTAAAAAACATAAATTAAACTGAAAAATGACCATTTTAACTAATTAAAAAAAAAATATTATGCAACAAGATAACGAGAAAGAGAAAATAGAAGTAATAGTAGTTTTAAAAAAGATAATGAAAGTGATGATTAAAAAAAATAACTTTTGAATTTATTATTTTTTTTATGAAAATTTAAAATTTAAAATTTATTATTTTAAAATTAATAAAAATTTATATTATATTTTATAAATTAAAAAAATATTTGTTATGCATGCATGAGTATTATATATTAGGAAAAAACTTAGGTCCATTTCTTTATGTCCATTACATCCAATTCCACCAATCATATATTGTATTTACACTCTCTCTTATATTATTGGTTATATAAAAGGTGATCTTCTATATTCTCTCTCTACTGTGATTGGTCATTTAAACACTTTTTGCCACTCTCTCTACTGTGATTGGTCATTTAAACACTTTTTGCCACGATAGTGTACCTAAATTTTTTTTTCCTATATACTAAGTCTACACTCGGAATACATTAGTATCACTAAAGAATTAAGATAGACAGGACCTACAATGAATTTTATACTAAATTTATATACTCATATCATACCTTCTTTATCATGTGTATACATTAACAACATACTCATCCTAGATAAATTAAACTTGAGTACACAGGCCAACCACTTGATATAATTTATAAATATTGAACTAGGCTTGGTGGGGTGCGCCAGGCCCGTGCTGTAGTGCAACGCATGGACGACGCTTGTTGACCCCGATAGCAAGCTACCGCAGTGGGCCCACCCCCTAAAAAAATTAATTTAATATCGTGTGGACCGATGGCCCACATATCAGATATTAAACTGATAAGAACAGATACTACACTTGATCTTAGCCAAAAGGCCGAGAAAGGTATGAGCTGTTTAGAGGCTGAGCTCCCCTTTTATAGCTGCTCCGAACCTTTGGTGCACATATACTTATCGATGTGGGACTTCTACCAAGTTACTTTATAAACGGCGTGTTAAAACTCGGTTTTTGCTCATTTCATGCCCATCAAAATAGGAAGGACGATCACATTGAAGAGAGAACATATTAGCCAATAAAACAAAATCAATTAATCACACATTTTAAAAAAATCCTCCAAGAAACGGCCATTGTCGAGAGATTCATAATGCTCTCCAGGAGCATTCAACAGATAATGTATCCAACCAACAATATTTTAAAGTAATAATTTAATCATTTTTCTTATTGTATTTGATGTAAAAATAATTAATGACCATTGATTGTGTATGTGTATGCATTTATTCAAATTCATGAAATGCAATTAAATGATGTCATGAATGTGGTTTTAATTGCGGAAATTGAATGTGAGAGATCAAAAGAAGAATAAAACGCTCTGAATATTAATTTAAGAATAAATCTAGAAGAAGCACATAGGCATGAAGTCACAGTGTAGCAACTTTAATTGTTATTGGAAAATAGAATCTAATGAGCTAATTTCCATGATAATTATGGTAACAGAAACAGAACCAGAAATTTGAGACACTACACAGTAGCACAATCCTCAGGTGCAAAAGAAATAACTTGTCTTTCAAGGTCATAACCAACCCAGAGATTCCTCATTTGCATGCTTCCAAATATAGACAAGTCACCCTCGGACTTGAGAATTCCAAGGCACCAAAACCCACCTCCCACTTCCAAAAAAGTATTCTCCTTCAACAACCTCACATTTGCACCAGTGAAGTGAAACGTTACAAAAGGTATTGAAGATAGATCTTGATAGCTACCATGAAAACATAGGTCAAAATAAAGCATCTTTGTTACGGGAAAAGGCACACGTAGGGTCATAATAAATAGGAATATTTCATACACGTCTTCCCTTAGCAATGTGTTGCTTGTGCCTGAATCTATTACAAACCCTTCATCATTATTCCTTGCTACATTGAAAACTCCTTGTCGAAATGGGACTTGTTGGTCACCTATACTAATGCTTTCAAGAGTGACATAATAATGCCAAGGTTTGTCCATCAAAATCGGTGTCGTGTCACCCAAAATTGGAGCCATGGACCCGAAATGCATTCGACCGTTTCCCGAGCCTCCAGCATCAGGAATGGCCATACAATGGGAGAACCTCTTTATGCCTAACTGGTTAACCAGAGAGAAATGCTCTCTGTTTAAGCCCACACACCCATTTTGCATCCCTGGGAAATCAGGTGAACTTACATAAGAATAGCCAAATTCCAAGAAACCCACATCCACTAAGCTTCCATCTGGGGCTTCAAAGGTGAATTTGTCAGTTGCAACAACTCCTGAAGTTGTGGATTCATCTGCATAAGTTAGCTTATAAGTGCAGGGGTCATCGGTTTTCGAGCAAGTTTTTCTTTCTGGGCCAAGTTCAGTGCATGAGGCATGGCCACATGATAGATTTGTGTAGGAAAAGGACTTGGAAGGATCAAAATATGGCAAGGCTTTGGTCCAAATGAGGTCACTCCCTGAATCAGCAAATGCATTGATTTTGACTGGAGGGTTGCCTATGTAGAAAGTCATGATGTACTCATTTGCACTAAAGAATATTTCCGATGAGATGTCAGGAGGGTCATTTTGTGAGGCTGCACGAAGGAGAAGCCAGTTTAGGCGACGAATTGATCGGTGTGCAGCTGCTAGGTGGCGATCGTAGGTGGTCATAGAGTGGTTGTAGAATGGAGATTGAGGCGAGTCACGGTGGATAAGAGAAATTGCAAAGCCACCATTAAAGGGATTGGTAGAATGTGATTTTGAGGATGGCATAAAGATGGAGCATGAAAGGAAGAAGATGCAGAGAAGAAAGTGCAAAGGAGAAGCCATCAGTGTTTCTGTGTAACAATTCTTTTTTCCTGTGACAGTGAAAAAAAACCTCAACTTGGATTATAAATGTCATTATTCATTAACTGTTTGTTAGCCTATAATTTAAGTCTGAATAAATGAATTTGTATCTTTCTCTATATTGGTTTAAATTAAATTCCATTCTGATTTATCAATGAATGCTGAAGTACAGTAGTCTTGCATCTACACTCTTGTTTTAATGTATGTGTTAATGCTGTTTGAGAAAATGTTTGGTACTACAAAAATATTGAATTTAATAGTTCTATTATTAATTACATGGCATTTATTAATATTAATAACAATTTATTCTCTAATATGATGTATATAACAACATTATAACTGGTACATAATGTAATTGTATATTTTCAAAGTTATGGAGCTACCAAAAAGAGGTGTGTCAGCATTTATTAAACAAAATAATATATATTTATAGATATGTCATAAAAGAAACGAAAAGAAAATTTCGCTCAGTGACCCACTATAAATTATTTTAATTAACATTATGAACAAGTACTCAGATAATCTAGCTTTCTAATAGCTAAAAAATTTACATGACTTCTTACAAGAGAACCAAGACTTGCTTTAGCTTGAATCTTCCTCTTGTGGAATGCTATTTCTAATCTACCGACCCAACAACATTTCCTCCCAACAAGTGACAAAAACTGGAATAATCAAATGGCTGGGACTCATTAATTTTGCTTGTTTATTTGTGCAACTTTGAGTTTTTTTTTTTGTTTGTTTGAGTAATGCTGAAGTTTCAAATATAAGATATTGTCTTAATTAACATGAACGGGCGTCATGAAGGATTGAAGGTGCAATAAACTACTTGGCAATAACGTTATTTTCTCATAGGTATTCTTTTGTTAGAAGTATGTTCGATGTCTGAGACATTGCCTCGATTAATCTGAACTTGATCCGCGTCGCATATCTGGTTATGATGTGAAAGTTTTTCAATAGAAAGAGTTGCATTTACAAAATTTCAAACCCGAAACTTTACTTAAACAATACTAAATCATTTATCACTTATACCAACCTCTCGTTGAGAGATGTCAGTGCCATTTTCTACAAGCAAGTTTCCACAAATTTTGGTCAGCAGCAGCTTCAATATTATTATTCTTTGGTTTGCAGGTTATAAATTTAACAAACATGGTCATCAAGGCGCGGATTAATACTAATGCGATCAAGTTTCGCATTTGAGGACAGAAGCTCTGACTGTAGAATTTGTAGGTAGAGAAGTATGATACAGAATTGAGAGTTGAAACCTTATGCCTGACAAAAACTATAGCAAGAATCAAGTGTTGATGAACACTCCCTTTAAGGGTTGTCGTCATAAACTGAGCGTTGTTTCATAAGAAAACTAACCAAACAAATTTGGAAATCTAAAAGCAGAAATTCAACCTTGAAATGACCCATCTATGATGCCTCATGGATTTAATTCCAATGCAAACTTACCACAAATAGAACATCGATTTTTAGATTGAATGTCAACCATACTAAAGAAAATCATTTGCATGCACCTTGCAATGGTGAAGCATAAATACCAGATTGTTTATTTTCTTTCTTTTTTTCAGCATTCAGCATAATCTAGTAACAAAAGTCAGATTTAAATCTTTCAAGTACTAAATTCCTTTGAACATGCTCGCAAAATCTACACAAAACTTGAGGAACATACAAGAAATGGTAGGAACAGACGAAACAACTAGCATAAAATTAATATATTTCAAAATATTAATCAACAACAAATGCTAACGTCAGTGTCTCTGTAGGAAGCTCCTGAGGATACTGTCTTTTGCATTCAGCTCTTCCAAGTTCACGTTTGCCTCTAGCCCCATGCTTAGTAGATCACTAACCATACCCGGAATATCAGATTTCAAAGAGGCAGCTAATGCCTAGAAGTACAGCAGAATAAAGCACATAATCATATATTAGTTTCTTGTGGTGCCGGAATCCAACATATTCAGAAGTAAAATTTTGGGACAATTACAATTAATCTGAAAATATTTTCTTCGGAAATTTCTATTTTGTAATTCTCCCTTTTCTTCACAACTCAAACTGTGTACCTGTCTGTCGTTTTCTTTTTGGTGCTTTATGACTTCCAAAGGCCACTCAGATACAAGCTTTTGAAGTTCATCATTTATGCCTGACTTTTTTGCATCAGGCAATATCTGTCAAGAACAAACTCCATTGTGTCAAAAGAGATAAGAGACATCCACAAGACCAAACAATGACAAATCTGGCCTTGCACCCAGTTTGCTAACAAATAATCTAGGCAAAAGTACCTTTCCTAACCCCAACGTTTGGGGGTCCTGTCAGTTTCGACCCTAACGTTTTTTCACTGTCATTGTACCCCTAACGTTTTACGTTTCTGCCAATGTCACCCTTTTCACTAACACCGTCAAATATTTAACATTTTTTGCTGACGTGGCGTCCTATGTGGCAAAACGTTTCTTTTTTCTGTCAATTGTAACCCTAACGTTTTACATTTCTGCCAATGTCACCCTTTTCACTAACATCATCAAATATTTAATAATTTTTGCTTACGTGGCATCCTATGTGGCAAAAATATCTGACTTGGTATATTTTTTTTCCACATCAGATTTTCTACTCATCTTTTCCCATCAAAGTTGTGTCGTTTTGACCTCGGCCTATTCCTTCTAAAATATAACTCAAACGCACGTGCTATTTTGCTCATAAAAACATCGGAGACGTTATCCATTCTCTATTTTAGGGTACCGTCTCCGACACAAAGTAGAGAATGGGTAACGTCTCCAACAAAGTAGAGAATGGATAACGTCTCCGATGTTTTTATGAGCAAAATAATGCGTGCGTTTGAGTTATATTTTAGAAAGAATAGGTCGAGGTCAAAACGACACAACTTTGATGGGGAAAAGATGAGTAGCAAATCTGATGTGGAAAAAAAATATACCAAGTCAGATATTTTTGTCACATAGGATGCCACGTAAGCAAAAATTATTAAATATTTGATGGTGTTTGTAAAAAGGGTGACATTGGCAGAAATGTAAAACGTTAGGGTTACAATTGACAGAAAAAAGAAACGTTTTGCCACATAGGATGCCACGTCAGCAAAAAATGTTAAATATTTGACGGTGTTAGTGAAAAGGGTGACATTGGCAGAAACGTAAAACGTTAGGGGTACAATTGACAGTGAAAAAACGTTAGGGTCGAAACTGACAGGACCCCCAAACGTTGGGGTTAGGAAAGGTACTTTTGCCAATAATCTAATCAAATACAACCACCAACTCAGCAAAGCAAACACTAACGTAACAGATGTAAAGGAAGAAAGTTGACATGGAACAAATGCAATACCAAACCTAGGTTACAACATTCAAATGACAGAGTTCACACCTCATAAAATCCAAATTGCAAAAGAAACATTTCCCAATATAATTAAACAGGACAAAATGTCTTCTCTCTTGTTGGTAGCAGAATCAATTTAGTTTTGATGTTCTCAAATATATATTTTCTATTCTGGCAACTTGATATTTTCTTTCATCTAAAAGAACTATTTTTTTAAAAAAATAATTCTAGTACCATGTTCCAGGGTAATCTTTATAGTTTCATCTTTCCCTTTTAATTTCTTAAAGCTATTGCAATTCTCTTTTCACTTTCTTTGGTGAAATAAAACACACATAAGCATAAAAATGTACAAAAGACCACACACACCTGATCTAGGGCCTGAATGATGGTTGCTGCATCCCTAGGTTTATGTTCCAACAGAAGACCCTGCACAATCATAAACACAGGATTACTTTTTCCAGGTCCAACATTATGACTTATGGCCAACCTAAATACTAAACAACTATAGATATTGCAATAAAGTTCATGGAAACTTATGTGAGGATAAGGTAAATTTTGTTAAGACTTGTCACAATGGTAGAAAAGTGCAACTAAACTCCATTTAAGGACTGCAGATTATGATACTGACAGAAATGAAAATTGGTAAAACAAAATTTGCCAATTACATAACATGAAATGCATCTTCAGATATCCACAGATCAAAATTCATTCAGATCTCACATGATAAATCACAAAGTAAGCACAGCATATTAATTCACTAACCACTCTATAATAAAAGACAATTATCAACTAAGACAATAGTGTAGATAAATTTCTACCTTGGCACATGAAAACCCACTTGCCAATGTGTGCTGCTTCATTGACTCAGATCTCAGCTTCTCAATTTTCCACAGTGATTCTGTGTCTCCTACAAATAAGCAAATAAAAAAAAAAATCAATTTGTCCTAGGATATAAGAAAACGAAATAATTTTAAAAAAAAACAAAAAATCGTCATTGGAAGAAAATGATTCAGCAAGCTCAAACAAAAAGAATGGTAAAAGCTTTGAATCATGCAGTACTCCTATCCATGCACCTCCTCATAAACAATTATTCTTTGAAATGAGATAAGTAAAGATAATTAAAGCTGAAATATTTTTTCTTTTTAAAATAAATAAGATAAGGGGGAAAAAAGAGGATTAGGGACACATTAGAAAATTACTATATCTAACATGATCCCCCAGTAAATGATGATGATATTTTATTAGAGGGACTATTCCCCAAATATTAACACAAAAGTTTATCATGCAGGCACAGCAGACCATTTTTGCCTCAGATTTGCTCTCTAGTACATAAACATTGGCCTATTTTTTTATTGGTTCCTGCAAATATTATCACGGCACAGTAACAACAGACATATTATACTGAAACAATATCTTATGTATTAATGAACAAATAATATATAATCCCATTTGCAACTTTATGATTGATTTTCTCCAGAGGACACCACTATATGGATAATACGTATGTTATTAAATGAACAAAGGACATACAAGTCAAGAACACAAATCATGTGTCCATGCATAACCCAGATCCATTATATAAGGCTAGCTACAATTGCCAATGAAAAACAATAAAAACAACTTCGAATATTCCATCTCAAAATTCCCAAATACAATAAAGGGTGTGTATTAGGTGAGAAAGTATGTATGATTAAACTCAACACCACTGCTCCAAAGACATAGAAACATTAATGTTAGAACCAGGTCATAACCCTGACTTCCCATTTTAGTAGATATTATTGTTCCCGAACCTCACCTATATAATTATGATATATCTTTTGGGGTTTTGCCCATTTTCTTCAGAACAAGAAAAAATAACTTTAGAAACGTGGGTAAAGATGCAGTTTAGGAAAACAAGGAAATTTCTCGAACAAAATGCTATTTATACAAGTCAAGAACACAAATCATGTGTCCATGCATAACCCAGATCCATTATATAAGGCTAGCTACAATTGCCAATGAAAAACAATAAAAACAACTTCGAATATTCCATCTCAAAATTCCCAAATACAATAAAGGGTGTGTATTAGGTGAGAAAGTATGTATGATTAAACTCAACACCACTGCTCCAAAGACATAGAAACATTAATGTTAGAACCAGGTCATAACCCTGACTTCCCATTTTAGTAGATATTATTGTTCCCGAACCTCACCTATACAATTATGATATATCTTTTGGGGTTTTGCCCATTTTCTTCAGAACAAGAAAAAATAACTTTAGAAACGTGGGTAAAGATGCAGTTTAGGAAAACAAGGAAATTTCTCGAACAAAATGCTATTTAGACTCAAATAGAACAGAACCAACGGTAATGATTTTGGACAACCAAGATATAGTCAAAAAGAAAACTGACAACATATTCACCTCTTTTTGCAGCAAATTCCATCCACATGTCAAATGAGGTTTGTCGTAGTTTTACACCAGCCTTGACAAACCTCTTTGCATATTTATTAATCAACTCCCAATTATCTGCATTGCAACAAATGCTGCAAATGATCAAGCCAGATGCAGTGTTAGGGGCATATGCAAAAGTGAATTAAAAAGAAGCATAGGAACTCTTTAGTATTTTATGAGTTGATGTACACATATTGTCTAGTGGTAAATAACTAAATATTAAATAACTGCCCTATGGTTAGGAGGACCATTTCCAATTTGCCCTGTTTGATTTAATTATTTAAAGTGTCCCACTGTGCCTCCCAATGGTTTGCTTTGTTGGCATATAACCATGCTGAACTATTTTCCTTCCAATTTTTCAAAAAAACACATTGCACTTTTCAATGAAAAATATCCGTTACTTCTTTTTTAAAGCCAAAATACATCTGTTACATGACTGTTGATAAAAGACCAAATGATTAATGCTTTGAAAGGGCTCAATCAAGATTTTTTTTATTATTCATGGATAGAAGAATTTTTTAAAGAGAAGAACAATACAAGACCGAGAATTTATTAAAGAAGAACCATGTGGTTAGACCCATTTGTATTTTGTCCCCCTATGGCTTAGTATGTTTACCCCCTCCATGTTAAGCTTATTCAAGAATCAAGGGAACAGCTCAAGGAAGCAAGACAATAGAAATGCAAAAAAACCAAATGAGAGGTATAGAAATGCAAAACAATACTGAACATCAGCCCTTCTTTTTCTTGATTTAAAATTGTTTTAATTAATGATATTTTATGCTTAAACATATTGACAGATGTAGAAATGCAAAACAAGAAAATGTCAGAATTTCCATTTATCGTCCTGATTTGGTTACTTTGATGTTTGTCCAAACCAGAGTGTTACAATTTCAGCTCCATAAGATTAGAATATAAAGGTTTTGACTCACAAAGAGATGAAATAAAGCAGCCTCGACAGTGCAAGCTCAAATAATGATGCAAACCAACTCAATTATAGGCTAATACACAGATAGACACTACATTGTCTCCCTACAAACAATATTTAGTTATGAAGGACTAGCAGCCTGCCAGGATTTAAAATAAGTTAGGGGATGCTAGCCAGCAACTCAGAGTAATTACATAGATTGAATCTCCAGTTACTCATTCTGAAGGTAAAATTTGAGTTCAAATATTACAATATATTCTTTCAAATGGAACTTTTACACTGCTAAACAAAAGCATGAAATTTTAATATACCTGAAAACTATATCTGCTGTGCCCGGTTGCAATGGTAAGTCATTTGTCTTTATAAGTTTCATTACTTCCACCAACAATTTAGTATCATTGTGATTCTTAGCATATGACTGCAATCAACTGCCAGTAATTTACTAAATGCAAATCTGAGACAGGATTAAGGCAAAGCATTTAGAATTTAGTATCTCAACAATACCAGCAATTGGTGTGCGGAAGCTACACTTGGGGTCAATCCATATACATTATGCTTCCACAAGGCCTTCTTTCCTGCATACATATTTTAGAATTCTTTATAATAAAAAAAATCATGACAGGATTCTGTAGCATACAAATAATTCCTATTTACAACAAAGCAGCCTGTATTCCTAAGAGAAAATTATCCAGCAGATAGCCAATTAATCGGTGTAGAACTGTAGATATGAAAGAATGAATAGAAAAACAAAAGAAAGCTCATGCAATAACTTAGAGTTAAACAATAAAAACAGATTCAGTATGCCCACCGAAGTCAAGGGCTCCTACTCGAGCACAAGCTTTAGATACTTCTCGACAAAGATTGTCATTAAAATTTGCATGAATGCGAAGATTTGACAGCCTCTGCATCCAAAATAGATTAAAAATTTTCTCTCGAACAAAGAGAAGAAATAATTAACTAAATTCAAGAGAGAAAAAGCTGATGGAAAAAAAAAATAGATACTAACAAATCTGCGGAGATTCTGCAAAATGTCAAACAGAACACTAATATCGTCACTGTTTCCACACTTCTCAATCATTGACCACAACCAAGCATTTGGAGGCATTGATCGTTTGACATTAACAGATTCAAGCATTTTATCATATAGTTCCTTCACGGCCTCTGCATTGAACATTACAAATCAAAAATCTCAAAATCAAACTTCAGACAGAAACTCAAAAGAAATTACATGAAGCTAATTAAGAACCTGTCGGACTCCCTTCATCAATATTCGCTTTTGATGTATAAAATGCCTTTGACATCATGAAACGCACCTGCACGGATTCCGTTGCCGCTGACTGTGTCATCCCTGTCTAATTCAACAGCTTGATATCACTAAATCACTCAATTAATACAACAGACTCACATCAATGGATAAACTTCATAAAGTATCTCTTTTCACATCCCACAAACCGAACGAACTGAGAAATGAATCAACGCACACAAAGCGAAGAAACCATAAGAAATTGACATCACCTGAGAAGCAAGGTGTCTGCGAAGAGAAGGTGCTCGCGTTCCGCCATGGAATGGGAAAGTGATGAGCTTGGGTGCTGTGAAGATGAGAAGAAAGGAAATGGTAGGAGTTGAGGAAAATCGGAGAATGCAAGGCTTTGGAGAGGCGGCGAGCATTCGAGAGGACTTGCATGGCTTAGGGAAACCGAGTTAGAACTGAATCAAGGAGTTGTTGTTGTGAGCCAACTCGGCGGGTTTAAGCTTCACTCTTCGGGGCAAACTGATCAAGGGTTTACGAATTACGAGGGAGATGAAAGGAGAGGATTGTTCGCGTGGAACCATGGTCCACCATTGTTACGTGGACTTGCGTTTTGTGATGATTTTTTTTACTGAACATTTTTTTTCATAATCTTTTCAATATTACTTTTTTAAATTAATAATGACTCTATTAGTAACAAAGTTATGTATGACAATTTTTTTTAATAAAATTTTTAATTTTAAAGTAAGAAATAGTTATCATTTTTAATTGAAAGTTTGGGGTAGGCATGAACAAAAAAAAATTTGGAATAAAAATAAACATTGCAGCAAAATTTAAGGACAGCAATTGTACTTTATAATTAATTTTTAGTTTTTGAAAACTCAATTAACCATTGGAGGAAGGATCCAAAATATAATTGGTAACCATTAAAACTTTTAATATTCAATGATTTATTAATTCAATGTATAAATTTTAATCATTGTTATTAAATATTTTATCCTAAGATTCTTTTCTTTTGTGATTAGTCCATGTTTGGTAAATGTTGGAAGGAATGGAAATCGAAATGTTGGAGGGAATGAGAATGTGATGTGATGAATTGAAATAAAAGTGAGTAAAATGACTATTTTACCTTTATAAGTGTGAATCGAATAAAAATAGATAAAAAAGTAAAGACAAAAACATAATTTCATCATATTACAAAAAATAATATTTGATATAAAAAATATTGGAAAAAATATTGAATTTGGCTCTAAATTCATTACGAAACAAAGCCTTATTTTACAAAACTTCAATATATATATATAGTCTTGGCCCGAGTATTTACCAAAATGAATTTGATGATTAATCCTTAAAATATTATCAGATTCATTACTGAAAGCAACCCTCCCGATAGATAATATTTCATTCTCATCCTTACAAAAATAGGATCTCAAAAATATTGATTAAAAGAATACAAATCAATTACCATAATGCCATTTGTACTACAAGAATAATATTTTTCATCATCTCTATTAAGTCTTTCCACTCATAAATCTATTGGACTTTTTTTTCTTTTTTTTTTGATCTGATAAATCTATTGGACTTAACGTGTAAATAAATACGAATTCACTTTTACTCATGCTTAAAGGCATTTGCACATGTATATACTAAAAAAAAAAGTTAAACACAAATTTAGCCACTTTTTAAAAGTATCTACAGATCTATACCACTTTTACTATTCACCTAGAAAAACGCCATCGGTGATGGCAATTTGCTGATTTCTTGACCAGAAAAACGCCATCTGTGAGGGCGTTTATAGCGTTGACCATTTGACCCTATAAACGCCCTCCGTGATGGCGTTTTTCTAGCTACCGATCAAATGAGGTGGGCTCAGTTTTTCTAGCTAGAAAAACGCCATCACGGAGGGCGTTTATAGGGTCAAATGGTCAACCCTATAATCGTCCTCACAGATGGCGTTTTTCTGGTCAAGAAATCAGCAAATTGCCATCACCGATGGCGTTTTTCTAGGTGAACAGTAAAAGTGGTATAGATCTGTAGATACTTTTGAAAAGTGGCTAAATTTGTGTTTAACTTTTTTTTTTAGTATATACATGTGCAAATGCCCATGCTTAAACAAAATGAAGAGAATAACAGGAGCAATCATGTTGAATTAAAAAAAGATTAAATCAAAGTTCATATATAGTTTCACTATGATATTTAAAAATATTGAATAACTGAATTCTATGATAACCACAAGATGATCCATCATCAAATATCATATCAATACATTACTAGCACACACACAAGTACTGGTAGCTCATGATGGGGAAACAGTTTTCCCTGTATTACCATATATCTAGTTTTTTCATATCAACCTAATGATACAGTCACTCCATAAATCGGAGGAAGAATAACTTTAGGGGTAGTGGTACAATAATACACTGCGAATCTTGATGCTCCAATAGTTCAATCAGAACAATCTAAAATAATAAACTTCAACTTCCTTCCTGCCAATATATGCTTCTGGAACCATAAATAATAAAAGGGTCATTGAGGAAGAACAGGAGGAGCAATTTCACGTGTATTGTATGATCTGCAGTGGCCACATTTTTGCCCTATAATGTGGAAGTAAACTTCAGTAGTGTCATTGCAGTCATTACATAGTATCCAAATCTGCAAGAGAGGCTGCTTACTTAGTTTTGTTTGTTCAATTGAATTATGAATCCAATGAAACTGCAGTATTTAAATGAAATGAATTTACCTTCTTGTGCCGATAATCGTCAGGCATGACAGTTGCTTCAATCTAAAGATAACATGAAAATATACAAAGATATGTGAGTGCTATTCTTGAACAAAGAAAATGCATCTATCAATGTGCTTTGAATCTAATAAGCTACCTCTTCGTCAATCATTTTCCAGATCCTGGTCATGTCAACCACAGATTTAGAGCATATGGGGCAACAGTACCTGGTCATGACACCAAAACAAGAATGAGCATGAGCTTAATTTTGGCTTAGTGATATACTAGAGTGTCGTCTCCAGCCTTTGAGTTTGAATGTCAGTAAGTAGTATCCAAAATCAACCAAAAAGGGCGGGCCCAGTGTACGAGACTCACTTGTCACGCTTCATCATCTCTTGGAAACATTCCCAATGCATTGTGTGACCACATTTCATGACAGTAGTGTCTTTCACTGAGTCAAAAAGGTACTATATATACAACAAAGTCCTATCAGTATATTCTCAATTTTCCACTCCAAGGAACAAAAGCAATATCTCACACAAGGAAAGGGAGAAATAAAGAACAGACCTCATAACAGATAGGACAGTGATGCCTCATGGAGTCCTCCACACATAAATGATTATCAAGTAGACTAAGAGAATAGCAAGACCCTGCAGTTTATAAACCATTCTTCACTAGATATCCTTGCACGATAAACAATAGTTTTATTTACAAAAATCATAGAGAAGAAACGACAGTTTAATATAATAATTAATGTTATATTCACCACAAGCTATAGTTAGAGATGATGTTTTATGTTCATAGTGCCTTCTATATCAATGAACCAGTTGCAGAAACAAATGATTTATCAAAAGAAAAGAGAATTCAAACTCATAGCAAAAACAAAGCAAACTTCATCGCAAATTATAGAGTGCCACAGAATAAATTTGTATTTTGATTTCAGAATAGATTAGTTGATATTGAGGGTTCCAACTTGGTCAATCCAATCAATTTATGAGCTAGGAATACCACTGCATCAGCAGGAACATAAAGCAAAAGGACTTTAGCAGAAAAATATGAATCTGGAACTATATGTTGTACTCCTATTATATCAGCACATATTAGCCTACAAGACTCCAATCATGGATGAGACAGACTCATGCCTGAAAATCTTTTATATATATATATATAAAATAAAACAAGGTTTATTGGGTACAATGGCATAAGGAGTGAAGTAATACTGCAAAAGAAACAGAGCTATAACGGTGGTATTAGTGATGGATGCATACCACACTTGTTGCAGTGGAAAAAGTTGTCGCGGCCACCAACTCTGTTTCCAGTGTCATAAATTACATCACCAAAATTAGTTCATTTATTTGCAGAATATGTCAAAAATTCAGGTAACAGAAGGAAGTGAGATCATAATGGAAGAGATTTACTCAAACACAGCCAACACACCTGCAGATCCCACAATCTTCACAATGAAATTGCTCTTTCTCTGTCTGCATAATAATAGTGTGTGAGTACGCATCATTGATAAAAAGTTGAGATCAACAGATCAAGAGGCAGGATTTTATACCATATTCAATTCTCAGTCTAGTTAATCTCTGAGAAATAAGAACATTCCAAACAAAAAGAATATCTATTGGATTGAAGAATCAAAGTTTAATGACTGATTTTTTTTTTAAAAAAAAAAGGTTAATGACTGATTACATCATCATCGAAGAATTTGCATATGTTGCAGAAATATTCTCCCATTTTGACGCCACAGTTTGTGCAAACTTGAGCAACCTTAAAAGAAACACAGAGAAAGAATAAGCCAAAAGCAGATCTAAAACCTGAACGTTGTAAACAAGTTAATAATATTACAAACTACGAAAAGAAGCTTCAAAGATTCAAATCTATCAGAGAAAATAAAAGAATTACATACTGGCTGCTCTGTATCACAAACCGAACAAACAACCTGAAATGGCCATGAAAAGAAAAAGCTGCATAAGTTTAATCATCTCAGCATCTGCTGTTGCACTGATGACTTAAATAGAAAATCTATATTAATCAATAATCAGAGAATCAGACAACGTGGGAGATCCTACTTGTTTAACATCTTGGCGAACGAGTTCGTGTCGATCAAGGGGATTCCTGAACATGCTCTGATGAAACATATATGGGAAATAAGTCAAAACCCCATATGAGTGAAAGACACAAAGGCATAATATTTTGAGCTGCAAAAATAAGAGAAAATGAAGGAAATAAGGGAGGAATACCGTTGCCTCGTTATGACAATGACGGCAGGAGTATATCTCGTTGCAGCAGGGAGCCCGAATCTTGCATCTTCTCCTGTAATGTTTGCACCTACCAAAAAAATCACGAAAAAAAAAATCAAGTAATGAACAACAATAAGTTAATAACAGCAACGCAATTCAAAGTGGCTGAAGAAGAAAAGTACCCGTAGCCCATCTTCCCAAAACCAAGACGTTCACTATTATAGCCTTCCATGAGTTTTGGAAGAAAGGAAGGGGCAGAGAGCTCTGTTCTTCTCTCTCAGAGAACGAGAAGAGAGAGGGAAGGCAACGAATGGAGTTTCCTGATTTGGGAAGATTTGAGGGTTTGGCTTGTACGCATCATCACGTTTAAAAAGGAATCCCCTTTATAGTTTATACCAATATTTTAATGCAAAGAATGTAATGATAAAAGAAAGGAGGCTAAAGCAGAAAATGGATCATGAATAATTAAATGAACCCACTTGGAGTTGGAGAGAGAGAGAGAGAAGATAAGGCGATGGCGGGATCATGGCAGACACAAGTAACTTCGGCAGGAAAGGGATATGGCCGCAAGCATCAGCCAATACGATTTGAGATGTGGGTCCTCTTCTGCGCAATTGCCAATTTGTATAGAAATGCGATTGAGTTTTTTTACTCAGTGAGTTATTGTAACTCAATTTAACCCAAATGTTTCTGCTTCCCAAAAAAATAGCCGCCAACCATTGTGGGCATTTTAACAAACAGTTGGAGTGCAGAATTATATGAATTGTATCAGTCAGAGATCCTCGCTCGCGTTTGGGTAAATCTAAAACTGAAGAATTTGGCATTTACCTTACCAAGCTGAGAAGTTGAAAGAACGGGATTCAATTCAAACCTTAACATTATAGATAGTATGTTTAATTAGTGAGTTGGATAATGTAATGATATTGCACAAGAGAATAAAAAAAATAATATAAAGTGACAAAAAAGTAGAGTTTGTTTAGTTGAAAGAATATAAAAGAATTACGTCTATGTTGACCAAACATTCAACTAAAGTTGCTCTAAACAAATAGCCTTTTGAAAAATATATAGTTGTTAGAAATGTTTATGAGCCCGCATTGATTAATCTCAATTATAATGCATTTTAAAAATACTTAAATTTAAGAAAAATTCACTTATGGAGTTCAATTAAAAAAAAGTATCAAAACGGATTAGCTAAACTCGATCATAGCTCGCTTTAATCATATTTTATTAGGGCTAAAATTTCTCCAACCCAATCCGATTTTATTAAGACTTAGCTGGACTGGGTTGGGCTAACTCATTTTTATTGTTTTTTTTTTAATATTGTTTAATTATTAGATCATTACAAAATAATTTTTAGTATAATAAGATATTTTATTTAAAATTCAAAATAATAAGATATATTGATCAAATATTAATTAAAATAATGAAATCAATTAAATAGAATCTCAAAATGCTTAATATAATCTAAATTATTAATTAATTCAATATATAAATATTAAAAATAAAAATATATTAACTCTAATTCGGTTCAACTCTAGTCCAGTTTAGCCATATCCTTTTTAGGATTAGATTGACTCATTTTTAATTATGATAAAAAATTCTTTAATCCAACTCTATATATTTTATAAGGTGAAACAAATCAACCGTATAATCCATTTTAATACCTCTTGAACCACCTTTAAAATTATAGTATTGGGATTGAACCGAGTGTGAGATGCATGCATTTATTTCACACTCACAAGTCACAACAACTGGCACTGTCCAACTAAAGTCTGAATCAGAATTTTGATTCTCCAAATATACTATTCTAGCTAAGCTAATCATAATTTCCTCTTATTTAATACCTTTTCTTTCATTGATTTTGACGGTATCAAAATAATATAAATTGACCACCATTTTCCTCATTTCTCCCTTACCTCTCATTTTGTCCACACAAACAGAAAGCTTGAACCTACCTTCAAATGGACAAAAGTTCAATCCTATTAAATAACAATTTGACTACTAATTTATTAAATTTATATTTCAAGAGAGACCGGAGAAAACATTATTCACTATCATTCTTTCATTCTATTATTTTTTTAATATTAAAAAAAGTTGACCTTTAATCTCTTCATAATGAATTAAATAATTAATAAAGAACCAAAGGTGCCCCTACTACTAGACTATTATCGAATAGTTTATTTTCGATAAATCCATATATACGGTTGCAATGTAATCGTCACCACCCAACAAAACAGTTCATTAACACTAACTATTACCCCATAATTAAGTAGCTAAAATTTGTTGTAATTGTTTAATTTGCTTCGTTTTGATGAACCTAATGCGTCAATGTAATAATTCATGATGTTATCATTCCCCAACTTAGCAATGACTTAATGTTGGAATATTTATGGTGACAGTTTTCTAAATATGGCCTCTTGATGTTGCAAAGGTAGTTGTTCCTTAGTTGTATTGTAACACATTTTTGTATTTTCCCAAAATCATGTTTTCCATTCAAGAAAATGAGTTGTTCACAGAAAATCTCACATAAAATTACACCCATGCTTTACCATAGTTCCTTCGCTAAGCCATAACAAGAAAAGAAACCAACATTAAAAATAATAATAACTGAATTTTTTTGAAACCCAAAAAAAGAAAATCCTCTTCTCTCAGTTTTCTTATAAGAACCAGAGAGATTCTGCTCTTCCTCATCACCACCACCACCACCACCTTCCCTCCTCTTTATTGTAATAATCTTGTTCTCTCTCTTTTTTTTTTGTTCTCAATCAACAAATGGGTTGTGGGAAATCCAAACACGACGTCGCTTCAGGAAACACCCTCCTGCGCAAGAAATCCAGTGTCAAATCCATCAAAGCCAAAGACAACAATGTTGTAGAAGAGGTTGTTAAAGGAAAAGCTGATGGTGATGTATCTACTAAGGTTGAAAGCAAAACTGAAAATGCAAATGTGAGAGAAGAAATGGTGGCAGAGAAGAGCAAGGAAGTTATTGCTGATGATGATGATCACAAGGATACAAGCAAAAGTGAGAAAGCAAAAGAGGAAGAAAAGATAGCAGAGAAGAAGAGCCAGAAAGTTGTTGATAATGCTAAAGTAGAAAAAGATGAAGAAGAAGAAAAAATAGTGGAGAAGACCCAGCAAGTTGTTGATGATGCAAAAGTAGAAGAAGAAGAAGAAATGGTGGAGAAGACCCAGCAAGTTGTTGATAATGCAAATGTAGAAGAAGAAAAAATAGTGGAGAAGACCCAGCAAGTTGTTGATAATGCAAATGTAGAAGAAGAAAAGATAGTGGAGAAGAAGAGCCAGCAAGTTGATGATGCTGAGAAAGAAGGTTCCTTGGAGTTGAAGCAGAATGATCTGAAAGTGAACGATGATGTTGCTGCAGCAGAAGAGAAAGCACCACCAACGGAAGAAAACAAAGCAGGTGATGAAAAAGGTATGTCTAAGGTTATCACATAAAAACATTGTTATTTACCAGTATGGTGTGGCACAGATGGTAAGGGGTTTGTATTTTATAAAATGTTGTCTCTCGGATTTCGATTCCTAGACGGATAGGAATGAAGCTTCATCCGTTCAGAGGCTCGATCCATCAATGGACCCCACAGTACCCAGGGATTAGTTATCCCTAGTCCAAAACCCCAAAAAAAGACATTGTTATTTTTGTTGCATTTGATATGTATGACATTTTTTTTAAAAAGCTGCTTATGTAATATTGCTCTGGTATGGTGTACAGAGGATGTGAGTGAAAAGGAAGAGACTTTGGTCAAGGAAGAAGAAACCAAAGGCACAAGTGGTTCAACCTCAGAAGTTGAAGAGAAGGACATAAAAGCTGAGGAGGTATGGTGGGGTTCTGAACAAGTTTACTTTATTACCATTTTAGTTGCTTTTGGGACTTTCTGTGAGTAAGGAATTTATATATATGAAACCATGTCATTGTTTTGGTGCAGGAGGAAACAGGAAATGCTGTGAGCAATGAAGATGTGAAGCCAAACTGAGATTAAGAATATAGCTGGAATTGGCAGAAATTGATTTGATTTTTTTTGTTTGTTTGTTTGTTTGTGTTGACCTGCATTGTATTTCGTTTGGTGTTCACTTCAATTAATTGTAAAAATACATTACAAAATCTGGAACTGTACCACTAGTGCTTCCATTATTGATGAAATAAACGATATTGATGAAATAAAAAAGTCAATCCCATTATAGTAAACATTATTGATGAAATAAACGATATGAATTATGAAGAAAAGAATTTGAAAGTTGAAACCTATTAATGAAGCACAAAACCAAGCCCTGGTTTTGTGTACTTAGCAAACTACCTAGTTGAGAGGCTGTCAGTAGCAATGAACTCCACTTCTACTGTTCGGACCTTTGCAAATATGTGACGCTCGTTAATAAATAATAGGATTTCTAGGCTTTTTTAAAAATTAAAAAATAAGAGGATTTCTTATTTCAACTCTTAAATAGTAAACTAAATACATCAGATTTTCCATATAATTCGAGGTACACATAAAAGAATATATATAAAACTTTTGAGAATAATAAGAAAAAAATAATTATATTTATATCATTTAAGACATATCAAATTATTAGACTTCATATACTTATATACCCAAATACTTCTAAGAATATAAAAGAATACACGCAGGTTGATCTATAGCCCACAAGCGAGCATCAAATGGGTAGTTAGGAATTCTTAAAGAATTTGAAGGTTAGACTGTACATTAGGAATATTTGTATTATGATAGTATCGACAAGGTCACAAGGATGAAGTTATACAATATTACATAAATATGTACACAAACTCCCTCCACTCCTCAGCCAATTTCATCTGCTTTAAGGACCATGCTTTTTTGGGACTATTCAGAAAGAATGAATTAGAAGTGTAATTCCTCCACAACTGACCTCTAGCAGCCATATTCTCGCAAGAAACATCAAATACTGTTGTTTCATTCAACACTAACACGCTTTCCCTCATTGTCAAACTTCGAACTCAATTCTTTAAGGGGAGAAGCAGGATCTCTGGACAATAAGATGTTTCCTCTTGAATCTCTGATGCTATGATCCGAAGCTTGAGGATTCATCACAATTCTGCATGTCCCTGGCTCCCCCGAACCCATTTCAACACCATAATATACTAAGTGGTCCGAGATACTATTCCCACTCACTGACCTGCATAAGATAACAAAATGATTTTTCAGCACCTTGATTAATTGAAACTACTCTCATCTGTGGGACAACTAACTACAGCTATATAAGCAAATGGCTAGGAGTTTCCCCCACCCATCATAACGCCAAAATAAAGGGAGAAGAATCAGTTTTTTTTTAATCCATGGTAGCGGCAAAACTTTCAGTCAACAAAATGATTTACCTGCTACAAGATGGATCCTCACCAGATCCATCACAAATCTTCTCAACTCTGTAAACAAGACTTCCTAATCCAATGTTATAAAGCCACACCTGCAGTCCAGACTAATTTCTTAATTTCATAAACAACTAGCAAACAAGATACAGCATTGCCCACTCGTTCACTCAAAGAGAAACAGAAAATAGCCAAAATAGCAAGGCCAATTTTTCAGGCAGCAAAAAACCAGATTAAGAAAGCAAATGAGAGGTTGGTGTCTCAAACAAATCACAACAAATGTAAGTGCAGACTTAAATATGCCACTAACCTTTAGCACAAAAGCATTTTTTCTATTGTTACATCATTTGCTTTTGAAACTGTGAGATTGACACAATAGTGAGCTCTTTAAGGTATCTTTGGATTGAGAAGAGAATGGAAGAAAAAGAAGGCTTGAATTCAACCTTCTCCTTGTTTGGGAGTTTTGGATGAGAAACCAAACATTAAATATTATGTTATTCACTACTTTTAAAATTATAATGAATAATTTAGTGAAGGATAAATTTCTAAAAGTATATCATATTTAATTTTTTTATTAGATCTTTTTTTATTAATATCATGTTAATTTTAAACATCATAAACAAGGGAAAGGGAAATTACCATTTAACCATCCCTTCCCCTCCTTTTCTCCCCTGTTCCTATTCTTTAGATTTTTTTCCCTCTCACCCCGCCCCAATACACCCAAAAAAGAGGAAAATGGAAAAAGCAATATTAAACCACAAGTTGGAGTGAGTGGAGCATGCCTGCAGTGAAGGTGACTATTTTTAATGTGATCAAGTGAAATTTAATATACTAATATAAACAAGCAGGACATAATCCCAAAAGTAAAATTTTCTAACCTCCCCCAAATGAGATACTGCATATGACATGACAATCAATCACAGCACCCATGTCACTTTAATTTAAGATAATATGATAGGATTTATGTACAAATTTTTTCAATAAAAAAAGCCATGCCTTACCTCTCTTGGGAAGTGGTGATACGTCTTCTTGGGGAAATAATAATAATATGGAGGCAAATGTGGAACCATATCATGACCATTTGTGACTCGAATTGTATTTGGCACAAGTTTGCTGTAGTAAGATGCAAAAACAGCATTGCCAACACGAGGTTGCCCAAATGTCATAACCTGAACATCTTGGGCATTTAGATTGACCTGTAAACATGTAAAGAAAATCAAGTAACTATTTTATCCTTACACTATGAATATCCCATACTATCCACATCCCCATCAATTTTCCACCAAAGAAAATCCATTTTTCTGAATATATCAAAAGTCTACAAGATATTAAATATCCTCTTCAATGGCAAAGTATAGATAAAAGCTAAAATTAGTCAAACCTGCAAGTATGATGCCCAGTCGCATAAAAATTGTCAGATAACAATTACCTTTAAATCAAGTCCACAAAAGGAAGCCATTGCTCCTCCCATTGAATGCCCTGTTACTATAATTTTAGTATCTCCATAATTCTTCTTCGCTCTTTCAAGAGCATTTACAATCGCAGGACGTAACGTTGTATTGTGGTATGCATAATAGAATCCACGGTGTACCTGAAGCAAACAAAAATATATCAGAATTGGCATACTCTACTTCAGAGCATAAATTAAGATCAAACATTTAGGAGTACACACCATTGCATCAGTCATGCCTGGATAATTTAAATCGAGTTGCTTCCAAAATAAATCTTCAATCCAGTTCTGTATGCTGTATACAAGCATTTAATATACCAATCAGCTCAGAATATATATCAAGCTGACATAAAAGTAACCTAAACATTGTAAGAGAATAGAATTGACTTGCTTTCAAACATGTTCTTAATGCGAAAATGTTTGCTTCCTAAGTATTTTGCTCTGACTCTAAAAGGTGAATCTATGAGAAAACGTGCTCCACTAACAAACAAAACAATCTATAATTTTCAGTGACTCCAACATGAACAGCCACATAAATAGCCATTTACAGTATTTGAAAAACTGTAATAAATTCAGATGACCAATTTACCGTCACAAAATTGGCATGCCCAGTACAAGTATATTGAAATGCAAAGCTTATTACAACTGCAGAGAAGACCCGATTATCAGAACACTAAACAGAACCTCTGCTTTGTTAAAGTTTGTGACTGTTGCTATTTGAATCATTAATTGCAAATGCAAAGCTAATCAAACAAAATACATTTTCTGAGCCTCCATATGCATGCCTGGGAAAATCTATTCACAAGTAACTCGCATGTCAACAAGCATATATTGATAAGAACTAGCTTTAAACAGTTTCACATAAAAAGAAAATCTTTCTTGTTTCTAAATTCTTCCCACTTCTGTTAGTGCATACCTGTCAATATCACTATGTCACATATAAAACTTTACTATCCAATAGGTCTAGTCCACTTTATGTTACTCCAGAGAAGTGGTTGACCCAGAATGCCACATTATAGAAATTTAAACCAGGAAGAAAATCTACCTGCTTTCCTGAGTTCCTCTGAATGCAATGATAATGGCATCAGGATCCTTTGCAATGCCAACAAATCCCTAAAAATAGGTAATCATAATTTCATAAGAACAAACATCACATGTGTCCATTAAAGTTAAATTAATGAAAGGAAAAGCAAATTGAAGAGACTGAGAAAATGCCCTAATTTAGAGGAACATTGTATCAGCAATTAGAGTGCACCTGTAAGCAATGCTCAACATCAACAACCAACTCTATAACTTCAAATCCCTGTTTCCATTTTAAGATTTTTAGATCAAATAATCAACTGTTTTGAAAGAAGTGACAAACTAGTATGATAGTTTTACATGTAAAGTTAAAATAATTTTTATTCTCAACACCTCGGTCAAACCATTGCATCTACTGCATGTCCAAGTAAGAAGTTCTGTCAAATCTGACAAATACACCTGCAAGAAGAAAATCAACTTCAATTTTTAATGTCAACCTATATATACAGGAGTTTGACTAATGCATGTAAAGCAATTATAGATTGACCACATCAAGCAAGTGGCAAGTGAATGAGTGATACAACTCAAAATCAAGTTACAGGCCAATAACCCTAGGTTAAGTTGGCCCATAGCCTGGCCAAGATAGGGGAGTCTGGAACATCTTGTAAGATGGTCCCCCGTTATTAAATCATTTGGTTATGCAAAAGGTAGAATCTTGTGACGTTGACTTTCTATATCAGCTTTCGTCACTATTCCAGACAACCCTCCATGATCAGGTTAGCAAACAAATAACAAGAATTATTCGTGCAAACTGTGATGTGCATATATAATGATGTGATATCCAACATATATTGCACAAAGAAAATATCTCATAAGACTCACCGCAGAAGCATATTGCACTATTATTGTTGCAAGTGTATGATTGTAGAGGGGATGGCGATTTGTGTGCTGAGCCTTGAGTTCTGCAGATATACATATAAAGCATTGTTGGAAGACAAATATAATTCCACTTCCCACATATTAATGAATTGATTGTTAACAGTATCATAAAAGGAAATGTTATAGATATTGTCCATTGTTTTCATGTATCAAATAATCCTTTTCAAAATGCATGAGAACAAAAAGGTTGATAACAAATTTCATGCTGTTTTAAAATGCATCCAATCTGAGTGGTCCATAACTTGCTCCACTCCCAAAACTCTACATTTTAATATTGTCAAAGGGCTAATGATTTTAAAACAGATTATTTCATTGCTCGCATATTCAGAGTCCCCAAAAAAAAGGGAATCGGTGTACTGGAAACAAAGCACATATTGCAAACAAATACCTACCCAACTAATCTAAATTGCATACAAAGATTAACGAAGTAAAATCAATAAAATCTAATTCAGAACATCTTTGACAAACGGAGAAAGAATTGATAATCCAAGGAATTGGGAAAAAAAAAAAAGATAAAGCACATATTGCAAGAATTTTCATGCATAAGCTCCACTCTTACCTCTCCCATCAGAAAAGGCTATCAGACACAAACAAGTAGCCAGTATGAACCATCTAGTTTTGCCCATACTCTGTGTAATCCCAATAAAAAAAAACTTAATCAGCAACGTAATCAATGTAAGAGATGTGGAGAACACTCCAAGTGCCATATCCAAATATAAATTAATTCAACAACCACACTGAGTGCTTATCAAATAAGAAAACACAGCCAGATCAAAAACTAAAGTAAAGCTCGCGAACATGTCTTAAATAATCCAACATTAGGGCAAACTAGCTAATGAAGTTCAACAAATATGTAAAAGGGAACAGGGAACACCAACTCGCATGGTTTAACTGAACTCCAAAGATAATTGGAGTTTGCCTCCTCCGTCGCGAACGGCCCCCTCCGAGAGCTCCGACGAAAGAAGTTAAGCGTACGAAAGGCGCTTGTGGACGAAGGAAAGTCTGATCAGTGATAACGACAATTAGGATCAGACCGTTTGGTAGGCAAAGCAGATGAAGAAGAAGAAGATGAAGAAATAACAAAACGACGTCGCTTGGCTTTTCTGCCCAACACAAAACGTTTCGTGTCAAGATGATCATGGATAAAATAAAAATAGTAAAATAACAATATCAATCAGTATTCCAAAACACGCGGGCTCCTCTGCACAGTCAGTTTGTGGATAGAGTTTGGATCTTTAAATATATTTATTTATATAAATAAACAAAATTAAATTATCACAATCATTAATATTTAAATATATAATAATTGGTACAGTTTGAAATTTTTTGATAGACAGATTGAATTATTTTTAGGGCCAAATTATTTTTTTGCCATTAACGTTTGCACGAAGTTTAATATTGGTCTTCAACGTTTCAACAAGTTATTTTAGGTCCTCAATGTTTTTTTTAAATTGGTCCTCTGGCGTAACATCCGTGTGATTTGCTGTTAAATGCTGACGTAGAAAGCTTATGTGGTATACTCTCTCTCCTATGTGTCATATTTAAATGACATGGCACCCTCTCTCACTCCAAAATTCATTTAAATGATCCAAACAAAACATTTAAATGAATCAAAACGACGTTGTTTTGCTGAATTTGAATGAAAGAGGTGTCATGTCATTTAAATACGACATGTAAGAAAGAGGGTGTGCTACATAAGTCTTCCACGTCAGCATTTAATGGCAAAACCAGACAGATATTACGCTAGATGATCAGTTTTGACCCAAAAAAATTGAGAACCTAAAATAATTTTTTAAAACGTTGAGGACTAATATTAAACTTCGTGGACCAAAAAAAGTAATTTGAACATATTTTTAAGGCCAAATGACTCTTTTGGTCCTCAACGTTTGCACCAAGTTTAATATTGGTCCTCAACGTTTCAAAAAGTTATTTTTTGTCCTCAACGTTTTTATTTTTGTCAAAATTGGTCCTCAAGCATAACTCTGTCTGGTTTTTTTTGTTAAATGCTGACGTGGAAGGCTTATGTGGCACATCCTCTCTCCTACGTGTCATATTTGGATGATATGACACAATCTCTCACTTCAATTCAGCAAAACGACGCAGTTTTGCATCACTTCTCTCTCACTCCAACTCAGTAAAACGGCGTCGTTTTGCTGAGTTGGAGTGAGAGAGGGTGTCATATCATTCAAATATGACACGTAGGAGAGAGGGTGTGCCACATAAACCTTCCACGTCAGCATTTAACAAAAAAAATCAGACAGAGTTATGCTGGAGGACCAATTTTGACCAAAATAAAAACGTTGAGGACCAATATTAAACTTGATACAAACGTTGAGGACCAAAAGCGTCATTTGGCCAATTTTTAATGACTCTAACATTCTTTGATAAGTTGTCCATAAACGATTTATTATATAATATAAAATATCTATACTATAATATAATGACTTTAAGTATTCTAATTTGGATAGTCTTTAAAATTACATATTATAAAATATAAAATATATAACAAATATTATTTGATGTTATATTTAACAAAATATTTATTCTGTTTCAAACAAAACAAAATATCTATTCTATATTATATTTAAACAAATTATGGGCTTACGAGTGTTGCAAACTGGACAACGAGTGTAACGTACTGAGGCCTCTATTTGTTATGGACAATAATGGGTTATGGATGGTTCTAAAAATAAATAAAATAATGGGTTATGGATGGACATTATGATATTGATACAATCATACCAATCTTACAAGTAATGGTACCATCCATCATATTCCAAACATTTTATTTTTTGATGATGAACTCTTCTTTTTTTTTTGCTAAATTTTTTTTTTGGCCATTAAATGATGAACTCTTATTTTATTGGCTTGTTTTAACAAACAATTAGGAGTCTTGTAAGACCATTAATTTATTTTCTTTAATTTTATCGCAATATCACATACAACTATTAAATTGATTAATAAAAATGTTGTCCACTCGTCTTACTTGATTTCCTCCACTGCGTTAAGTTTTTACAATGAATATGTAGAGAAGAAGTAGAAATATAAAATAAGCTTGAAAAGAAAAAACCAACAATTAGCTTTGATAATGAATACAAATTATGGATGTCAAGTTATAAACGAAATAATTTCATTGAATATATATTTGTTTTGTTAAATTGAGTGAAGTGACGTGACTTGGAAGCTATTAACGTTGAATAAGTGCTTAACCTCTTAAATGCAACTTTGACTGTTAAAAGGCTTAGAAATCTGAATTCTTAAATTGCAACTAATGGACGTGCATCTTGAATGTCAATTTGCCATTTTTCTTATAGTAATAGAATTTCTTAACTTGACGAAATTGGTTCAATATCCGTGGGGTAGAGGTACATTATATATTACAAATAAGGGAATCAGTTCTTATATTCTAATGGTTTTAGTTCATACTGTTTTCTTGTTTTAAATAAGAAATACAAAGACATATTTATAATTTGGATATAATATGCAGTCTCCAAATTAGCCTTCTATATACGAATTGGTATAATATACGTGGCGTTTAGTAAAATGAAATATGTTTTGGTAAGAAGTAAAATAGAAAGTTAAAAAATAAAAAAACAAATGAGAGGAAAATGAAATAAAATAATAAAACAAATAGATCTAGTATGCTGAAAATGTGAATTCACTTATAAACCAAATTTTTTTTATGTGATAGAATGAAAATAAATAAAAAAATAAAATATTAAAAAGTTAATTTTACTTATATGTAATTAGAATGTGTCTTCTTTACTCACCGCACTAAATAATTTAAAAAGCTTTTTAAGGCAAAATTGACATTGTGACTCAATTTTCCTCTATCCTTAACCACTCTCTCTCCTTGAGGGAATAAATTGTATCAAACATAGTTTTTTATCATATTTTTTATTTTTTAAGTACTTTCCTTTATTCTACTGTATTTTACATCCGTACATTTATACAAAGCTTACCCTTAAAGGGTGTGTTTGGTCGATGTAATCAAACATAATATCCAATATTCTTCTTACCAAACATACATTACTTTTTGTAATGTGATGAAATTATATTTTTGCTCATACTTTTTATTCATTTTTATTCTATTATCACTTTTAATGTAAAGGTAAAATTGTTATTTTACCAACCTTTATTCAATTTACATCACATCACACTGACATGACATTTTCGAAATTGGATCTAGTGCAATTTCCTTCCGTGCAATTCCGGTACAATTCCTATAAAATACACATTTGAACTTCATTTTTTAAGTATTAATACGGACTCACACTAATAATAATCCATTATAAATAGATTAGAGACCAAATTATTATCAATTTTGACAAATATCATTACATTAAATAGATTAGGGACTAAATTGTTATTAATATTAAAAAATAGTCTCACGAGGCTATTTAATGATGATATTTGTCAAAATTGATAATAATTTCATCCCTAATCCATTCGTAGTGGGTTATTGTTAGAGTAAATCCGTATTAGTACTTAAAAAATAAGTAAAAATGTGTATTTTATAAGAATTGCACCGAAATTGCACGGAAAAGAA
Organism: Senna tora; assembly: GCA_014851425.1. Lineage (NCBI taxonomy): Eukaryota > Viridiplantae > Streptophyta > Magnoliopsida > Fabales > Fabaceae > Senna > Senna tora. The sequence continues at coordinate 6,527,477 of CM026262.1, read as the reverse complement.
TTACATTGGATCCAATTTCGATATTTTCATTACATCAAACATTCTCATTCCCATTATATCCTCCACCCCACTAACTAAAGAGACATTAATTAATATGTGCAAAGAGAATCAAACTTACTTGTAGATCTATTCATTCCTTATCAAATAAAATATGCATTTAAATTTTGAACCAATTTTCCATTCTATCAAACATGGCCATATTTTTATCTATTTATTTTATATATTTTTGTTTTGGCTTACTTGTTTGATACAAGCTCCTGTGGTTTAAGAAATCATTTATTAGTATAATAATATTCAAATAGAAGGTCATATATGTTTAGAAGTGTTCTTGGACTAAGTAGACCGTGATATTATCTCAATACAACATATTAGACTATTACCCAATTTTTTTTTTTTTTTAAAACAATGCTTGGACTTTTCAATTACCTTATCCATTAAATACCAAATCTTATTATATGGACCCTGGTATGACTCTGGTACTAGGCAACTTATTTTCACAATACATCTCGTCATTTTTTTTCGTCGTGTATTTCTTACGAAAAGGAAGATATAAAGAGATAAGTTTAGAGGCTTGAGCAGCCATTTCAGTCTGCGTTATGCATGTGCTCCCTATACTACTATTTATCGTCATCTACACACACCATACAAAATGCATATTTACAACTCACCACTGTATTTTTTGTTGTTACAAGTAATTCCTTTAATTATATAAACTATATTCATTGACGTTTTGACGTGCAAATGGGAAACCATGTTGGAGTTTGTTTGTTTTTTTAAACACACTCCAAATAACCCAATTTTTGAATTTAATAACGATGAAGTTAGTGTGTAGCATTTTGGTATAGAGAATGATAGGAAAAAGAGGATAATTTACACATATATTTTTTTAATTGGTTAACCTTACCAAAATCATGTAAACAATAACACATAAATTTTTTTCAAAATTATATCCGTGTACCAGATACCTCTTGAGTGGATTATCCATTCCATTTCATACTGTATACTTTACCTGATCTCATTATTTTCAAATTTTCTCAATATTTAAATATGAGAGCTTATCCTCATAATATCACAAATCCATAACGAGATACCTAGCCAATTTTTTTTAATTAAACTATGATAATTCCTAGACACATTAATGAATTTTAAAAAAATATTTTCAAACGTGTACAAAATTTATTTTAGAAATAAGATTGGTCACACTTGGTCATGAAGTAAATAAATGATCGTGTCAGTTATTAATTTTGTTTCACTAAAACTTATAGTTAATTAAATTTATGCAACAATCACAAAATAAATTAAAATACTTTTGTTATCAACCTAACCTAAACTAATGGAAGAGCGATTTACATCAAGTAAAAAGCTTAATTAATTTGCAAAAAAAAGAGAGCAAATCTTAAATAATATACCAAAAGAAAAGAGAAAAATGAATCCCTAGTCTTTTTAGGCCTAAAAAGAAAAAAACCTAGTCCGACAGCAGTTTTTCTACAAAGCCCATGGGCCATAGTCCGAAAGAGCGCGCGTCTGACCCAAGTCCATATAGGCGGGAAACATATTCTTTCCGTACTACTGGCGGGAATCCCTCATTTCGCTTCCACGTCCTAGCTCTCCGGAGCCGCACATCTTGCGTTCCCAAATCGGACGGCTGTAAATACCTTAATCTCCCTTTCTTTTCTAAAATTTTATTTATTTATGTATTTTATTTGATTCAAGTATTTATTTATTTATATATTTGGTGAGACAGGCTTAGAATAGATTTTTTTCTCCTAACGGAAAAAAGAAACTTTTATTTAATTGTATTTCATAATCGCAGTGACCTCAATATATAACAATATATTAGAGGTAGTGTGTCTGTGTGTGCCTTTTCTCCCTCAATCGCGCGAACGAAAAGAAACCCTTGATCTGAGAAGCCATGGCCAGACCCTCGAAGCCTCAGGTGTCTTCCGACGAGGCTCTATCGAATGATTCAAGTTCTTCGGAGGAGGAGCAGGTCAACGAGCAGATCAACGATGAGGAGGACGAAGAGGAGCTGGAAGCGGTGGCCCGCTCCGGCAGCTCCGACGACGAGGAAGCCGCCGATGAAAATCCACCCGATTCTGACGAAGATGAAGCCGCTGGAGATGGCGACGAGGAGGAACTGGTAAAACCATTGTTTACTCTGATTCATTGTTTTGTATACTGTTTGTTTCTTGTCAAATGTTGGGTTGACGTGCTAGGGTTTGGTAGTGTAGTATTTAGGAATGCTTTTCACTGTCATATAAGTAATAAATCCGGATTTGAATTTCGTTTCTGTTCTCTCATTTCCAGTTCTCCATATAAAATTCCGTCCCTAGATTTATTACATTTGATTAGACTCACATGCATTCTATTGGTAAAAAAGTTGTACTATAAACCTTATATCTGTGAAACTGTAACTGTGATTATATGTTCACTCTTCACTGTAAATTTTGGTGCGTTGCCTATCTTCAGGATGAAGGTGTCGATCCTGAGATTAGCAAGCGTGAAAAGGCAAGACTGAATGAAATGCAGAAGCTGAAGAAACAAAAGATTCAGGAGATGCTGGATGCGCAAAATGCTGCTATCGATGCTGATATGGTGTGTGTGTGTATAGGGTGCCTTTTCTTTACGATATAGTGTAATGATATGATTGACAACTAAGCAAGTCTCGCATATGCTGCAGAACAACAAGGGAAAGGGCCGGTTGAAGTTTCTGTTGCAGCAAACTGAACTGTTTGCTCACTTTGCAAAAGGCGATCAATCATCTCAAAAGAAGTCAAAGGGAAGGTATTGTTGGAGCCTTCCTTCTTAAGATTCTTGCTTCCATGCTATGGCATTTTTTTTTATATTTTTCCCTGTTTGTGGGAGCATATTGCTGTAGTATTATCTTCTGCAGTTTCATGACGTAGTAAAATTTGCTTAATTATTTTGAAGTTATTTCAAAGGGTTTGTAAAATACTAAAATTTCTAACGAACGCAAAAAGATGCTCGGTTCACAATGGTTAATTATATTAAAAAAAATAATGCATTTCCTAATTCACTTTCTTCTTTTCGATTGGTATATGCTTTGTATATGGATGCATTTATGGGTTAGAACTTAGAACCTCTGGTAGACCTCCATATCTGATGAAGGAATAGATGCCATCAGGCCAAATGCCAGAAGTGAAATGACTTTTTCAAACAATAAACTAGCATTAAACAATCGTTTCACAAGTAGAGTGATTATCTGCTAAGTGTTCTTCACTGGTTAGAAGCTATTGATGTTTTTTTAACATTCCCATGTAGCTGAAGGAGTTTTGCATACATTGCCTTTTGAATTCAATTGTGCCTATTTGCCATTCTCACCTACATGTTGTCATCGAATTCTATACCTGTACTAGTGACTGGCAGATAAAAAGGAATGGAAAACAGTAATTTGTGTCTTAATTTTTAGAGAAGTTCAAACGGGCCTGGATGAGCTGTGAGCCTGTGACTAATCTGATATTGACTTTGTGATATTTTTTAAAAACAAAACTGATTTTGCTATTAAATTTTATTTATTATTTAGGGGTCGCCATGCATCAAAAGTTACTGAAGAAGAGGAAGATGAAGAATATCTTAAAGAAGAAGAAGATGGATTAGCAGGAAACACACGACTGGTGACACAACCATCATGTAAGTGTTCACCCCTTGTATGTTGAACTGTCAACGTATGCTTGCATTGGTATAGGGCTTCATTCCCCTGTTTCTTGCATTTTGTGATTGTGCCCTGGCTTCTTTTTTCTGTGAATACATGGGCTTGCATATAACACTTATCCGTATTCCATTAGTATACAGTATGGGACATTGGACAACATAATATTTGATGATCCCTTGCTCAATTCCTAAATCATCCCAGTTATTCAATTTCAAACCCTGATCCTCCTATAACAATGACTTGATCAATAATAATGAGTCGTTCAGTTGCTTAGGTTTGCACCACCAATGTGGGAGACTCAGTCATATGTTCTCTTGGTTCTCTTTTATTAATTATTTCAATATTAACTTCTACATTCTACTACTATGTTTTACTTTATCTGCACACTTGTATATGTGTGTTTCTGTATGTATATATAGAAGAATTGAAGAAGAATTTAAAAATAAAGGGACTTCCTCAGGTGGAAACCTTGGCTACCTCATTAAGGCACCAAAGGCGCCTCACCTGAGTCGAGAGGTGAGAATCCTTCTGGTGCCTTCTCTCAGCATTCAGTACCTTACATGTGCCACCTTTGAATCATGCAGGAAGCATATTCTCTCCTTTTTGTTGTCAACACTGTGTCTGTTGGATTGTTCTTAAATTGATATTTTGTAACTTGGATCACTAATCGAATAAGAGGATGCTATTCATGACTGGTCAAAACATTTATTTTTGGTTCACTTGGATGTGTTCTGTTTTTTAATGCCCTTGAACAGGTATCCAAGGGAAGATGAGGGATTACCAACTAGCTGGCTTAAACTGGCTTATACGATTGTATGAGAATGGTATAAATGGAATTCTGGCAGATGAAATGGTACACAATATATAGTTCCTTTGAGATATGTTTCATATTATAATTGAATACATAGTTACTTTTTTTTGTGTTGTATAATTCTATATATGAGTTCATTTAGAGAAGGCACTGAGCATAAAAAAACTGGTGATTTCTAGGGGCTTGGTAAAACATTGCAAACTATCTCCTTATTGGGCTATTTGCACGAGTTTAGAGGAATAACAGGCCCTCACATGGTGGTTGCTCCAAAATCTACTCTTGGAAATTGGATGAATGAGATTCGGCGCTTTTGTCCTGTTTTGCGGGCAGTGAAGTTCCTTGGTAATCCTGATGAAAGGGTAAGATGAGTGATGCTTGAGTGAATTAATTTTGGTGAATTTTATAATAAATAATCAATTTTGTCATTTTTCTTGTTGGATATTAATCTCTGCAGAGACATATCAGAGAGAATTTATTAGTTGCTGGGAAGTTTGATGTTTGTGTTACAAGCTTTGAAATGGCAATCAAGGAAAAGTCTGCTTTACGGCGTTTTAGCTGGCGTTACATAATTATTGATGAAGCCCATCGGATCAAGAATGAAAATTCTCTACTTTCCAAAACAATGAGGCTTTACAATACAAACTATCGCCTCCTTATCACTGGAACACCACTTCAGGTATTACTAATTTCTCAGAAGGCACTGAATATATTGTAATGTAAGTCTACTCTCATCAGAGAATTTGTGTTTTGGGTTTTGCTGTTTTTGTGAATTTGATGATCTTACCAGTAACTAGATTGGCTAATTATCAAGCGAAAGAGATTCTGTTGTATAAGTTTGTAGTCATGGAGGCTAGGTTGGGTATTGAATCTTTAGACTCGACCGCTTTGTTTGTTCATCATTACACCTACATGTTGGGACTTGGGGAGAAATTATTTGATCACCCTATGCCAAATTTGTGATCATAGTTGTAGAAATCGTTTGATTCATGATTCAAAACGTACAATTCAAGTTGATTCAGCAAGCTAGCAATACAGATTGTAGGATGAATAAAAAATGATCCAAAGTCATACTCTGAATGGCCGGAATGGTGCGAGTTGAGCCATAAACTCTGAATTGCACCATTCCAGCAATTCTGAAATGTAATTTCGTTGTGTCACAAATTTGGGTCGATTTGACCCATGTGACCCTAGAAGGTGATTACAGCTGCCTGCTGAATTGTATTTTTTTTTAAAAAAACGAAGAAATTATTAACTAAGACTACTTAGTGAAACACTGTTTTGCTAAGTTTATATTGCATACACAGACAAAATGCAAGTTTAAATAAGAATCCATTCACAAGGCAACAACTGATTAAAAAACCTTACGAGAAAACCTACCTATTATATTCACAAGGAAGCATGGTAACCATATAACAGTACACTGTGGCAACTTTGGAATTTTTAATAGAGTTCAGACTTCAAAATTTTGCCTTTTGCCAACAAGAATAAACCTTGGTTACTTAAGTTTTTTTTTAAAAATTTCTCTGACTTATCAACTAAGATTTTTTAGAAGTTATAGTAATATTTTATGTTAATTCTTTTCAATAAAAAAAAATCTTGTGTTAATTCTTAGTTTAAATCTATTAAAATTAACCTTTTGGTTCATATTGTATTTACAAGCCATTTATATGATATATATCAAGCTAATTTTAATTGTGCTTATGAATTGTACACTAAAAAATTAGCCTTCCGATTCATGATTTGAATTGTGATTTGATAACTATGTGATAACAATTTCTTAACCATTGTTTACTTGTTTCTTTTAGTTGAAAGGTGAGGGACATGGGAATGACTATAATACTGTATAAATTGGAATTATAATGAGGAAAGGATGTCCAAGAAACAGTTACCTCTGCTTTTAGGTCATTTTTATTATGTGCTTTCTAACAAATTTTTGTTGGACATGAGGAGTTAAACTATTATGTGTTTCTGTTAAGAAATTGTCTCAAATATAGGTTGATGACCAGGCAGGGAGTTTTAGATGATAAATTACTTGATTTAATTTGTTGCATTATGTCATTATGCCCTTTTTCCACAAGTTTTATAGTGTATACTTCCGAACTATATGCTTAGAGTTGTATCTTCTCTTGTTTGAATTCTCAATTTGTCTGAATGTACTGTGCTAATTTAAGTGTTTACCATGGTTTCTTAACAATTTGTGATGTAGAACAATCTTCATGAACTGTGGGCTCTACTGAACTTCCTTCTTCCGGAAATTTTTAGTTCTTCTGAAACTTTTGATGAGTGGTTTCAAATCTCTGGTGAAAATGATCAGCAGGAGGTTGTTCAACAATTGCACAAGGTAAGCACAGAACCTTTGATTTCCAAGATGTTCTTGTTTGTGTATCTGAAACATATTTAATATTTTATTCTTTTGTGAAAATTAAGGTCCTACGCCCTTTTCTCCTTCGAAGGTTGAAGTCAGATGTTGAGAAAGGTTTGCCACCCAAAAAGGAAACTATTCTTAAAGTAGGCATGTCGCAAATGCAGAAACAGTATTATAGGGCATTACTGCAGAAGGATCTTGAAGTTGTCAATGCCGGTGGAGAACGGAAGCGTCTCCTGAATATAGCAATGCAACTGCGTAAATGCTGTAATCACCCATATCTTTTCCAAGGTGCTGAACCTGGTCCACCCTATACAACAGGGGATCATCTCATTACAAATGCTGGTAATTTCAATTTTGAACTTCTATTTAGAGATATTTCAGAAGTCGTTTTGGGTGGATCTATATGTTTGGTGAAGATGTCTCGATTTAAAAAAATTTCTTTTACAGGTAAAATGGTTCTTTTGGATAAATTACTTCCTAAATTAAAAGAGCGTGATTCTAGGGTCCTTATATTTTCCCAGGTTAGTGTTCTTATAAAATATGACTCTGGCCACTAACAATTATGAATTGCCTCGAATTTATCATTTTAACTGTCTCCTGATACCTCTTTTGCTTTATTCTTTATTTTCCATGGTTATACTAAAGTTTGTGATTTTCATTTATTCAAGATGACTAGGTTGCTAGACATACTTGAAGATTATTTAATGTTTCGTGGATATCAATACTGTCGCATTGATGGTAATACTGGAGGAGAAGATCGTGATGCTTCCATTGAAGTTTTCAACAAACCGGGAAGTGAGAAATTTGTATTCTTGTTATCAACTCGGGCTGGAGGTCTTGGCATTAATCTTGCCACTGCTGATGTTGTCATCCTTTATGACAGTGACTGGTGAGTACTTTTCAAAATAATTAGTTTGCATTTTGCTAATAAAAAACCAAATCTTTATCATAACAAAATGTGCAGTCAGTAACAAACCTAATAAAAAAGAAAGGCAGTAACTAATGTGATTGTATCATAAAATTGTTGTTTGTTGATGGCTGGTAGTTTTGTTACAGGAACCCACAAGTTGACTTGCAGGCTCAGGACCGTGCTCATAGGATTGGCCAAAAGAAAGAAGTTCAAGTTTTCCGATTCTGCACTGAGGTTTGGATTTTTCCCTATTTGGTTTGTTACTTACTGCCTTTTTTTTTTTTTTTTAATTTATGCTAAATACCTTGTTGCATCATGGAAACGGAGCAGTATACGATTGAGGAGAAGGTCATTGAAAGGGCTTACAAAAAGCTTGCCCTTGATGCTCTGGTGATTCAGCAAGGTCGATTGGCTGAGCAGAAAAGTAAGAAATTTCAGGATGATAACTTCATTATTTCTTTCTCGCCAAATGCATGGAGTCCTTAATAGGCTTGATTGTTTTATTTGTGCAGCTGTAAATAAAGATGAATTGCTTCAGATGGTCAGATTTGGTGCTGAAATGGTTTTCAGTTCCAAGGATAGTACAATTACAGATGAAGATATTGACAGAATCATTGCTAAAGGAGAGGAAGCAACAGCTGAACTTGATGCCAAGATGAAGAAATTTACCGAAGATGCTATAAAATTTAAGATGGATGACAGTATGTAACCCATGCCTTTAATTCTAGTTTTCAAATGTTAATGTCTTAATTGTTGAATCTGTTGATTCCTTTTGACTCTTATATACTCATTTTTTAGGTAGTTGTGTCCTTCTTTTAACAGATGTGAATTTTGGATGGCTATCCGCTATTTTCTTTTTGTGCCAAACTGAAGCCTTGTTTGTCTTTTTTTTTTGTTGGAACCTTTCCCTTTTTATTATAAAAATAGGAAGTGAAAGAATTGATGTCTTTTGAATTCCTTAATTTCATACATTAGTACTGGTGCCTAGTAGCAATAAGTTAGCTTATGTTTACTAGAGAGTTCTAATTGATTAAATGTCCACAAATACACAACTTTTGGGTACTGATGATCATTTTGAGTTTGCTTCTCTGTTGATTTTGAATTTTGAGCTAATGATGCTAATATCGCCCTCTTCTTTTGCAGCTGCTGAGTTGTACGATTTTGATGACGAGAAGGTATAATAACAGTTTATGTTGTCTTTGACAAGTACTAGCGATATTGGCATGTGCTTGCGCATGTGTTAGAGGTTTTCTATGTAATCTATTTTTTTGTTGAAATTTCTTTATTAAAATTTCAAAATTATAAAGGTTTGAATGGAGTTTGGAGTTTGTGCAGTACTTTGTTTTGGGGTCTCCATCAAACTACTTTCTTCTAGAATGGTGGAGACAAAATCGGTGGTGGTTTATGACACTGTTATTTGAAATTTAAAGGAGAGTACGAAGGAGTTATTTATAATGGTGGAGTTTGTGCAGTACTTTTTTCAATGTTGCTTTAATGGTTTCTTTTATAATGTAGGATGAGAGCAAAGTTGATTTCAAAAAAATTGTAAGTGAGAACTGGATTGAGCCACCAAAGAGAGAGCGGAAGCGCAAGTAAATATCTGCCATTTTTCATTCTACGTTGGAATTATTCAATTATGTTTTTTATATGTATACATTGATTTTTTTCCCAATTTTGCTTCTTACTCAGCTACTCCGAGTCTGAATACTTCAAGCAAACATTGCGCCAAGGCGGTCCTACTAAACCAAAAGAGCCACGTATTCCTAGGATGCCTCAATTGTAAGCATTGTGTGAAACATGGTTTCTTCTTAATATAGTGTTTATTTAATGAATGAATTTGTTGCTCCTGCCTACAGGCATGATTTCCAGTTCTTCAACACACAAAGGCTGAGTGAGCTGTATGAAAAGGAAGTACGCTATCTCATGGTGAGTAATGGGTGGCAAGTGGCAACTAGAAGAACTTGCTTATATATGTCTGTGGGATAGGATTTATTGGGTTTATGTTTAATAAAATTTCAGCAAACACATCAGAAGAATCAGATAAAGGACTCAATAGATGTTGATGAACCAGAAGGTATATTAAATATCCTCTAGTTTAGTCCTTGCTGTTTACGAACAAATTCTAATACTGACGTGTCAAATATTTAGAGGTGGGAGATCCATTGACTGCTGAAGAGCTGGAAGAAAAGGAGCACTTGTTGGAGGAGGTGAGTGGATTTTGTTGGTTATTGGACTTCCTTCTGGGTTTCTGTATTTTAATTTTTAACTAGGTTACTTGGTAAATATAGGGATTTTCGTCATGGAGCCGAAGGGATTTTAATACTTTCATTAGAGCCTGTGAAAAGTATGGTCGAAATGATATAATGAGTATTGCTTCTGAGATGGAAGGAAAGTCTGAGGAGGAAGTTGAAAGATATGCAATGGTTTTCAAAGAAAGATACAAGGAACTAAATGGTAAGTTAAAAATTTTAAAATATGAATCTTTGGTAACATGTAAAATTATGTTAATCTGAACTGCTCTTTTCTGTGAATTACTTGTTAGATGTCAAGTGTGTCTATATTTGTAATTGATGGTAAAGTTGACCGACAAAGTCAATTTTATCTGTTCTGTTCTGTGTATAGCCAAAAATTTAGTGGTAAATATGAACTGTAACTAGAATCTGTTGAGGTAGTCATGGTTTTATATATTTCTTAACAACTGAATATTCTATTAAGTTTCTGGCTATTATTTCTAAAATTTTGTTCTGGACTATGACTACTGTTTGCAGACTATGATAGAATTATTAAAAACATTGAAAGAGGGGAGGCTAGAATTTCTCGGAAAGATGAGATCATGAAAGCTATTGGGAAGAAGCTGGATCGATACAAGAATCCATGGCTGGAGTTGAAGATACAATATGGGCAAAACAAAGGGAAATTATACAATGAAGAATGTGACAGATTCATGGTGTGAATTGTAGTTTTCCTTTTAAAAGATTATTAAATTTTGTTTTTCTGACTGGTACCTTGAGTCAGTGATTTTGTTACAAAATTTGTAGATATGCATGGTTCACAAACTTAGCTACGGTAATTGGGATGAGTTGAAAGCGGCATTTCGAACTTCACCCTTATTTCGTTTTGATTGGTTTGTGAAGTCTCGCACAACACAGGAACTTGCTAGAAGATGTGACACCCTCATTAGATTGGTAGAGAAGGAAAACCAAGAATATGATGAGAGAGAAAGACAAGCTCGGAAGGAGAAGAAACTTGCAAAGGTTTGATTCAGCTTCCCCCCCTAAAGAAGGGGCTAAAAATGCCATTAAACTGGTTTTCTTTCTAATGATATAATTAGGTTTGATTGCTGAAACATAGTTTGAAAAATCTTTCAGAGCATGACACCATCAAAACGGGCCTTGGCAAGACAGACCGAGAGCCCATCTTCGGTGAAGAAGCGCAAGCAATTGACTATGGATGACTATGTTAGCACGGTATGCTTTTTCTCTTTGCAGAATATGAATTGTAATCCTTTTTTATTACCTAGAATTTATTTGTTCCATGTACTCAAGTTAAACGTACTATTGTTGCAGGGGAAAAGGAGAAAATAAACGTACATATACGGCACTAGGTTACTTAGAGTGGGATAGTTGGTTTCTAAAAGACTTGGGCCCAGTTGATATGAACTGATGGTAAGGTTTTTCAAGCACAGTCATACAAACGCCCTTTTTTATGTAGGTCCTATATGTGACAGGTGGAAAGGATAGTCACTAGTTAGGGACGATTAAGGTGAGATCTGAATGTTGAAGTGGAATTGTACATTTTTTTGTATTTTAACAATTATTGAAATGATTATAATTGCATATTCCTTTGTATTTTCACAATTATAGAAATGAATTTATCAATATATGTAACTTTTGCTTTACCCCGTGACCCCTTCCTGAAATGGGAAATCAACCAGAATTAGTTATGCAGGTCTGCTTTTCTTGTACTTACACACAGAATTCTCATCCAGACTTGTTACGGTTTTCTTTTGAAAGTGCTAGTTGTGTTCTCTAAATATCAAGTTGGAATATTCATTAACCTCCTTATGGGTTGTATTTGAACATCTGATTTTTCCTATTCTAACTCATTGAGTTTTTTTATCGAGTTATTAAGTGGAGCATTTCTGCTCAGTCCCATGATTAAATTCATATTGTTGAATGGATTAAGATCACATTTGATGAATGTAAAAGTATGTATCTAAAGTTCAACTTATACAGCTCACAAAAACTGCCGAACAACGAAAAAACTTGAGCCTTTCCCTATTAACCCGAACCGAGTTACTTGAACCCCAAAATCATGACTGGGACCAAAATGTGAAGATAGAAAAGTTATTACTGAAGTCAACCAGACAGGTGAGTGCTTCATTGCAAGATAGTGGGAACTGGACCATTTTCAGTCGTCTCACTGGATTTGACTTAGATACAACCAAACTTTCTCGATGTCACCTCTTTTCTGGAAACGAAGATGACGCTGCTCGTCTAACGTGTACATTTCCAATTCTCCTCGCCTCGCATATGCACCCAGCAATGATTTATATTGTGGACTAAAACCTCAGGAGGGATCTCCAACATCTTTTTGGGTGGGCACTCCACGTCTTGGATAAGTACTATTACTAATTTATTCCTTGAATTGGGCTGATTTGTGCATGCCTAGGTATAAGGCCACAAGATGCGTAGTATAGTATAATAAACCAATTTTGTATAAGCCGAAAACGAGGCTCAGACATACAATACAACAGACACTGTACGATTACATGCAACAGCAATGACACCCACACCCAATCCACTAAGCTCCCCCCGTTTACAAGCAAATATAGGGGCAAAATCAGACGCCTCTCCTGCTCTTGCATTAACATCCTGCACCATGCATCAAATGCCCCAATCCACACTACTTTCTCCCACCCCTCCCCACCACTTTTACCATCTGTGTTTCTTTCAACACATGATGACCAATTACCAGAATGATGTGGAAGAACACTCAGAGTCAGATCTATGGTGCTTACTCCCGGGGTAGACATGAAAACCAAGATATTGAAGGATGACCCTTCTGCAAATTTCTCTCCTGACTCAATCATACATCTCTTCCCTAGTAGATTAAAACCAAAATGATTCGGTGTCTTCAATCATTTGTAGCATCAAAGCTACCCATTGCATTTGCCCGTTTTTTCTCTCTCCAATTCTCGCCCCACACTTTTGCTTCTGCCACTGCACGTTCTCTGTCTAGGTCACGGTTCCTTGGAGTTTCCCTCCCTCTCCCAGTATTTACAGGGCTGTCTCTCTGAGATTCCAGCCTTTCTACATCATCCAATCCCCATCTTCTTCCTGATCCACCACCAGTTTCACTCGGATCCCTACCATCTCTCTTCCTGTAATCAGGTGAATTACGATGGGTGGAAGGAGAACCATGATGGCGTCCACGGTCTGGGCTGTCCAAGCTGTCTGCCATGTTCCTCCGTTCCTCCTTGCTCCGAGGGGTTGATGGACCAACTCGGTTACTCTGATTGGCTGCATTTGGGTCATATGTCTGTGAGGCCAAGTACGTGAGAGCAGTCACAACATCTCCTATAAGAGGCCTTGTAGCAGCTTGTTCCTGTAAACACATAGCTGCAACTGCAAGTGCTTGGTAAAGTCCTCGCATTGGATAACGACCTTGCAGTAGAGGATCAGCCATTTTTGGGAACTTCCTACGGTCTTTAAAAAGAGGTCGTGCCTGCAAAATTCACTCACAAAGAGAAATAAAGACAATAGTTTTAGAAGCAACTTATTGTTCATCGATGCAAGCCTATAGTTTTAGAAGCAACACAAAGATGACCATGTCAGATACTTACCCATGCAACAAGATTATGCTCTCCAGGTGCCCGTGTGTTATCAATAGCCTTCCGCCCAGTGATAAGTTCCAGGAAGACAACTCCAAAACTGTAGACGTCAGACTTCAGAGTCAGTTGTCCAGTCATAGCATATTCCGGGGCACAATAACCATATGTTCCCATAACTCGTGTGGATACATGAGTCTTATCACCAACCGGACCAAGTTTTGCTAGCCCGAAATCTGATAACTTAGGATGGAAACCCTCATCTAGGAGAATGTTGGATGATTTCAAGTCTCTGTATATTACTGGGGGATTTGCTTTGTCATGCAAATATTCCAACCCCTTTGCTGCTCCGGCTGCTATTTTCATCCTTGTGTTCCAGTCCAGGGGCTCCTTATCAGGAGGAAGATCTGAAAAGAGTCTTAAGTAAGAAATATTTTTTTTGTATACTGTATGTGGGCTGAAACCCTATATGGGTCAAGTTCATTTGTATAACATACATAAGTAAAAGCAGTGTCATATGATAATTGAAACTACAAAATTATAATGATGGATTTCTAAGAACTCATAATCATGAATTCATCAGAGGTATGTCCTTCAGGTGCAATATACTTTTTAAAGATATTCAGAAATATAGTTCCCTGTCAACTCAGAAATAATTCATCACGATTGCAATAAGAACATATAACAGCAAACATTAGACTGGTCATCAGCTAGGTAACAAGCCTCAATGAATTTTGGAGGATGGGATGCTTTTACTATATCAGTGAAAAAAGTCACACACACTCACCCTTGGTAAACACAATTACTGCAGTATAAACTAAACTTCTCCGAAAAGAGTATACATTGAATACTTTCCCAAGCATTGCTTCATTATGTCTTCCTACTGTCTATTGATTATACACTGTATTAACAAAGGCATTACTGTAGCACTGAGAAAAGTTCACAAAGATTATTCAGCAAGGATGCTGTTCATTCAGTTAATCCATATTTTTACTGTCAGGATGCTGTTCAATCAGTTTGCACATATTCTATATAGTGTCAGTTATTCCTCTAAGCGACGGACATATTCTTCAAGGCCATTTTAGCTCTATAGGAATGAGGTTTTGATGCATATGAAAATATAAAGAGATAGGAAGAAATATATATAACAAGCAAAAATGCTTGCAACATATGCAGAAAATTCACAACAGCCTGGTGTAGCACAGAACCAACAAAATTTGAATGCAGACTAAAACCCATGATGTCCCTACTCCCTAGGTTAAGATAGGAAACTCTGGGGGTACTTAAGTGGCTTGATTCTTTCCCCTCAATGGCTAGCTTTTGAGGGAGAGTTCCCAAGTCATTTGGGTTCACCAAACAATTCAATCTAAGGGCATAATGGAGGATGAAAAGAATGACAGCAGAATATTCTGAGATAAGTGCTGTAGTTCATTTATCCATTCCTCACAAATTTAACATTGCAAGTGACTGTCCATCATGTGCATTGTTCTTAAACACCACATTTACTACCAAAATAACAGTGTTTATTACAGAGAACAAAAAACAAAAAGTAAAGAACAATATCACATAATCAATCACTAAAAAGGTGCAAACAAACAAAGCTTTCTGGGAAAATTTGTTGAATTATTCATATAAAATGGAAATGCATAATTTTAAAAGAAATATAATTGAAATCCTAGATTAGCTATATTCCTAACAAAGTCAAATAAAGAATTAAAATTCAATTCAAATGAGTTCCTATTCTGAAGGGTGGCAAAAACCCCTATGGGATATGGATTCTATACCAAATGCTTGAAGCTGGAGAATAAGTTCTTGTGAATTTGTTGAAACTATTATAACTGCTTCCTTTTAGAGAGATGATCAAATATTCGAATTATGGCAGCAAATTGCTCTCTTGTTCTTGAGCTGAGATCAAACCCTTGGCGCGATCCCTATGTTAACTTCCTTCTCCTTCTTAGCTACTATTCTGTTTGCTTTACCATTCTAAGCTTCCCAGACCTACTTTCCTTGGCAGACAGCATTATGAATTTATCCTACCAAAACATCAATTTTTCCTTCATTAACTTTTCCCTAAAACTTATCAAATCCCAGACCGTCGCAGGCTGCAGGTACTATTCATGGCACCTAGACAGACACTTGCCTAACCTTAAAACTACATCATGTCACCTGCAAGTTGCCCTTCCCTTAACAGACCACCTATGAAACTTGAATCCTCTATTTTTCTACCTTTGATTTACCCTTGAAACCCTAATTCTCAGGCTACTAAACCACAATCCCCTTGCTGTCATCCTACTCCTTGAATATTCCTAGCTAGGTACCCAGTTATCTTAGGATAGCCCTTGAGTGACTTCCCTATGAGAGAATGCAACATCATGTAAACAAGTTTAAAGCACTAAATATCATAAATTGCTAACTTCCAGATAGAGGACATAAGATCTGATAAATTAAAGTAACCATTGACAACTCTTGTTTTAATTGACACATAAAAGTTCATTGTTTAACATGAGGTTATAAAGGTTGTGCAGAAATTGCACGATCTCTTAACAGATGCATCCTAATCCCATTTTCTTACACAGCTTCTTGACAGACAAGATTCTTTCATTTTTCCCTGCTGTTATGTCAGTTATTATTTTCCCCATTATTATTAAAGAAAAGAACAAGGTATAGCTTAAAAACATAATTGTTTAGTTTGATACCAGTAAATTTAACCATAGAATAGCAGAAATGCCCCGTTCGACAGAGAAACCTATGATGCTCCTTCACTCACTGCCTTTTAATTCTAAGTTCTACCTCAGTCCTTTTTGGCTCTTTAACATCTAAGATATAGTAAAAATTGAATAAAAATGAAAGTTCTTCACACAGCACAATAATTCAGGCAGGAAAGGAACAAAGGAATAAAATCTGACCATGTAAATGATCCTCCAAAGACCCCAATGGCATAAATTCATATACAAGCAGCCGCTGATCCCCATCAGCACAATAACCAATTAAGTTCACAAGATTAGGGTGATGCAAGAGGCTAAGCATTAGAACCTCCACCAAAAACTCTCGATTTCCTTGAAGGCCATTGCGGTCTAGCTGTTTTACAGCAACTACCTGTAAGAACATGATTCCATACACATAAGTTATAAGAGAGATAGAAAAAGAGAGGATTTCAAAAATGACTGAATGGAAATCCACAACTGAGAATTAGGAGATTTTATGCCCAAAATGTAAGTATAAAATGACTATTATTTACATGAAAGAGAAATAATTAAGTTTGGGAAGTCTAAAATCTTTGCAGCAATAATCACAACTTACTTGCCCTGTGCTTTCGAGGCGACCTTTATAAACACGTCCAAAACCTCCTTCACCTAATAGACATTCTGGTCGAAAATTCTTTGTAGCAGCTGCAAGCTCTCGAAATGTAAAAGTTTGAGCAGCAATGTGGGCAGTTGATCCATCCTTCGGAACAGGCGGTTCCTTCTTAGGATCGCCACTTTTTGATTTTGATTTGTCTATTTAAATGATTAAACAATAAGTAGGAGAAAAGGTACAGAAAAATATAGATATTGGAGAAACTAGACAATAAATCAGTAGAGAATGAAATGTTGATACTGCAAATTAAGCAGCCATATAAGGATTGATGGCATACAATACTAGGAAACAGTAACACAGTGACCATATGCTGCTTCATTGTGGAGTACACCTAGCATCCATATTTGGAATGAAACACTCTCAATGATTAAGATTTTCTCTGGTCACATCACATCATCCACTAAATATGATTCAACTAAACTGAATAGTCCAGAATTGTACAGTAGCAGAAATACTATGCCTGGATTATAACTTAACAATTATCTAGATAATGCATTCCACAATTTTCATAGAGACACAAAGCATCTTGCTAGAAGTTTTATCCCACTGCAATTTAATTTTCTAGAGTATCAAATAAGTTACCCAAAATACAGCCAATAGCATTAGCATCTGCCTTGTATATGGTAATAGTAATTTAATGGAAAATGTCATTAAACAATGTCAAAAACTTGTTATAATTCAGAGCCAAGGGCAGATCTCCCACATTGCTACCTATTTTATACCTTTTGATAAGAACAAAAAAGCAGTAAACTGAAGTTAAATGACTTCCACTGACCATCAAATCATCAACAGTATCAATGGAAGTACCAACCTTAGATGAATCAGATCAAAGCACCCAATAAATTTAACCAAAACATATCATCACAAAACTAACGAACAGAGCTTAAAATGCAAAATTCAACATAATTCAAGCAAACCCCACCAATAAGGAAGAATTCTGCCAAAATAAGTTCACAATTTGTTCTGACCTGAGGTAACCCTATTGACGTGATGAGACTGAGCAGCTGAACCTTCTTTAAAAGAGTCCTTCTTAACCACTTCCTTCACCCTACTGTCCTCCTTGTTGGATGATCCAAAACAAGGAAAACACCCACCCATATCAAATCCACACACAAATCAAAGCCACTCTCAAAACACAACCCAACAAGGAATAACTCTCATAACAAAACAAAGCCCTCAAATTCTCACAATCAAACCTCGAACTCTTCGTCTCCCCCAAAGCTGCTCACACAGACCCATATGAGAAATTCAAACCAGACACGCCCTTTTTCCTCTCTCACTGACTCACTCTAGAATATAGCACACTCTTCTCGTGCCTCTATGTGGTTATCATCGGCCATTAAAGGAGAAAAGATCGAGAGACCAACATGCCGGAGTAGCAGATCAACCAATCGAAGAAACCGATGTGGTGTAAGAGAAGGTAAAGAAAAATAAAATAAATGAATAAATAAACAAAGAGGGCAGAAAATAAATGTGAGAGAGTATATATAAATATAAATGAAAAATGAGAGAACTTTTTAATTAAAAGTTTTGAGATGAAGTATTAGGAAATTCAAATGCGATTAGGAGCAGAATTGTCTTACATAATCCATGGGAATTTGTACGATTACATTGAATTTTTTATTTTTATTTTGACCCCTGCAATTGCAAATAATTACAGATTTATCCATGTATAAATAATCATCACGGTCGAAAAGTGGGTCCCACCAGATGGATGGATGGATGGATGTGCGATGGACATTCTCAACACGTTTTTTTTTATAATTGAGAAATAACACTACACCTCAACCTCTTTCAAATATTCTTTATATAAAGTAATTTTTTCTTATTATAGACATAAATTTTAAGATGGTTTAGTAATTTAAGATATTGTTTTTCATATAAAGTTTATCATTTTGTAACAAAATCCTTTATATTTATTTTTCCTAAATTCTTTTTGTTTGAATTTGCTAAAACAATTAGAAGAGAGAGGGAGGAAGAATAATTCAACATTACATATAATAAAAAGAAGAAGAAGATGGAGACGACCTACAAAATAACAGAGTGAATGAATTTGAGCTTTGGCCAGCAATAATAATATTTATATTATTATTATGTAGTACTGGTTAAGATTTTTTTAATCAATGAGATAAATTATAAAAGTATTTTGATTGATTAGTCATAGTGATAACTATACATAATTCGGACAGTACAATTTTAGACAATAGAAAATCCACATTCTAAATTTTAACATGTATGTAAGTTTAAGTCATAAGTTATCAAAAATATGTATTTGGAAAATCTGATGATCTTAGGCTTTTTAAATGTGACTTTAATAATACTCTTTTAACCAGCAACTGTTTTGATTCGAATTAAAGTAATGTGTTATATTTATTGATTTGGTTTACGTTCTTTCTCTCTTTTTTAAGGGTAAAATATCTTTGGTATTTTCAATGTTTGTGGTCAAATATGCTCTAAACGTTTTATTGCAATCAAATATGCCCCCAACTTTTCAATTTTTGGGCAATCTTACCCTTTTCACTAACACCGTTAACCATTTTAACAGTTTTTGCTGACTAGGCATAACATGTGGCATTAATATCTGACTGGATTAATTTTTTTCATTTCATATTTTATTTAAAAAAAAGAAACCTTGCTTCTTCAAAATCTAAACCTAAACTATTTCTTTTTTTCTTTTTCTTTTAAATAAAATATGAAATGGAAAAAAATTGATCCCAGTCAAATATTAATGCCACATGTTATGCCTAGTCAGCAAAAACCGTTAACTATTTTAACGGTGTTAGTGAAAATTGTAAGATTGTCCAAAAATTGAAACGTTGGAGGTATATTTGACAGCAATCAAACGTTTGGAGTATATTTGACCGAATGCGTAAACATTGGGGGTACCAAATGTACTTTTTTTTTTTTTAATAATTTTTAGTTTTTGACTAACCATAAAAGTTGAATCATGGTGTCCATGAAAGTGAATAGAGGCACAATTTTATATTGGGAAATTAAACTAAAATCGATAAGTTTAATTAATTATATTTACTTTTTTATTCGTCCCCTTTTATTTCTATTGCTATTAGTGGACCACTATTGACTATACATTTCAATTAGGTTCTTTTTCTTTGACCTCCTCTTCACCTTTTACCTAAAGCAAACAAAAATATTATTCTTTTACAATATTTTTAAACTGTACTTGGAAGTTAATTGACAATTATATATTGAGTTCACATTTGATCACATGGTATCTTAACAAAGTTAGGTACGCTTGATATAAATGTATGGATGTAAAGTATAATAGAGTAAAGTACTGTAAAATAATTAAAGTACTATAGAAAAAAGTGAGAAGAGAGATGGACAAAAAAATTAAGATAAAAAGTGTGTTTGGTATGTATAAAGTATGATATAATATTTAATTTTTTGGGAAATTGTAAAACACCATAATTTTACTGTTTGGTATCCTTACCAAACATACCCATAACTACTAAATATTAACTATTTCCTTATTATATTTTTTTCGGGAGTGGATCTTCTGCCATTATTTCTCTCTGTCATTCTCTACTATTAGCTTAAAATAATACTTTTTAATATTTTTTTTACAATAAAACAATTTAGGTGCTTCAAAATATATTTGAGATGAATAAATTTTGGAGTTCAAGTCGTCTAAGTTTGAGAAATGACAAACTTTTCTAAAATATGAATAGATACAAATAAAAGTGTAGTCCCTAAACCATTCATGATTGGTCCTAATTAATGTAGGGTATTCAATTTTTTTTATTTATATAACTCTCATACTTTTGAGAAATGATAAATTTGAGGCACTCAAAACTTTTAATTGTACAAAAAAATATTAAAATATAATATTTTAGACTAATAGTAGAGAATGACAGAGAAAACAATGATAGACGATCTATTCTCTATTTTTTTACTAAAAATACAAAGATTAAATTTTTCCTATTTTTATCTTTAAAATATATACAAATCATCTTAAAGCTTAGACAATATCAAAATAAACCCCCCAAAAAAACACCTGAATACCTTCAGAACAATATATATATATATATATATATATATATATATATATATATATATATATATATGTTTCTACCTACAGAAATTAGTTTCTTTTAGCTTGGAAAAACAGTGTTTTTTTTTCAAAACAATATTATTTATTAGTTGAAAACCATAAATAAATTTATTTGAAATTTTAAAAAAAAATATTTAATAATTTTTATATTGTATAAATAATAAATATATAAGACTATTTATGATTAAAATGGACGAATTTCTAATTTATTTGTTGTGAAATAAAAATCTGTATAATATATTTTTTTACGGGTATTTTCTTATTGGAGGCAATCATGTTCGAGTTAGCTGAGATCCCACAATGGGGATAGAGCTATTCTAATAGAGGTTTTTTCATACACAAAACTCAAACTCTATATCTTGCTTAAGAGAAATGAAGTATCTACCATTCTAACTAACTAACTGTTAGTTACTAGTATAATACATCTTTTGATTTCAGTAAAAGAGTATATAATTGTTCATATAAAATAAGAATGTATTTTAATTCTAAAATTACTTAAGGAAACCAAAAAATATATATAACTAACTTTTTTTCACCAAAAATACAAAGAGAAAATACCTTAATTAATAAAACAAACCTTAAATTGACAATCATTTGGTGTTCCAAACATTAATATACAAAAAAGAAACTAATTAAGCTGTTATGCAAGTTCATGCACCATTATTAGGAGGAAAACATGTCTAAGTGAGGAAAACACCTACCAACAATAATTCGATGTTTTAATTATTATTAGCTGCATCATTAAAGCATAATATTATCTAGCTGGAGAAAAAATCATTTTTTAATTTATGCTGCTGATCCAGCCAAGTCTACTATACTAGCATAAAATGTATAACCGAGGTTCTAATAATATATATGTTAAGGAGGCATTTCCAACATGATGTTTATAATAATTAAAAGAAATTATTTATGGGAAACCAAAAGTATCTACATGAGTAGTCCTTCAATTTTTCAAGCCATTTATAGGTTAAGAAATTTTCCATATTAAGCATGAACAACCAGAAGCGAAAGACAGCACAGAAAGAAATTAAAGTTTCATGATTTGGTAGATCGTTTTATTTTATGGCATAATATATAACACCTAAATATTAATAGTGGAAAAGAATAATATTGTTGAATGATGTGAAAAAGACACCACATGTTATTAATTTGGTTATACACTTGCAACTTCATATGAGATGTTTATTAATATATAATTGAGGCAATTTCACAAGAAACAAGCAAATAATTAAAATCAGATCATTATTATTGAAGACAATCTTGAAGCTATAATATGATGTTTTAGCTAATTAATTTTATTTTTTGCTTTTTTACCATAAGATAAAATTATGATTCATTTGTTCAATGAGAAAAGAAGTCAAACCACTCATAGCAAAACATTAAAAAAAAAAAATCAAACTATATGATGCTAAACTGTAAAAACTTTTAACTAGTTTCTTTGGTTAATTGCCACAAGCTAAGATTTAATAAATGGAAAACTATTAAACATCAAAATTTTAATTATAATATTCATTCCAGCCCAAGGTAATTTATAAAATGGTTTTGAAAAGATACAAAGATTAAAAAATAAAGTAAATATAATAATATATAGAATGCTTTTTATACAAATTATCTTAAACAGAGACAAATAATACAGAGTAATTAATTAATAAATAAATAATGGTCACATGATCATGAGGGAGGGCATGGGAAGAAAAGCAAGAAGTGGATTGGTCAATGAGTCAATGAACCAAACGACAAAACAAACAAAAGTCAAAAGTCCAATACTTCCTGTTCCCACCATCTCTGTCGGTTAGTTTAAACCCATAAATTTGTGTATTTTCTCCACCCATTAATCATGTATATTATTGTAATTAATTTATAAATATGTTTTTTCTCCTCAAGAACAAAATATTTATTGTTGAACATAGTAATTATTATTTAGATATATTTTGCACTGAGAATAAAAAATCGAACAACTAACACTCATAAATATTATTACAATATCTAATTTCATTAAAATAAAAATACACTACTGGATTGCACAAATGATAAATGATCTGTAAGAAAACTCTCGCTTCAACTATGGGCAAGGATTTGAATCATCTTGAAGCTATCAAAATTCTCACTTGGTGGGTTTGTCATCTTAATGAGATCTCTTGGCATCCAATAACTAATTGAGTAGTAGCTGTGATTGGTTAAAACTACTTGTAGTTTAGACATATATAATAATCTTTTGTGTTGAACCTATGTTGATCTCCCTAATATATCACTAACGTCTTACCCGATAATATTTAGAACTGCATTCTCTTAGTACTATTTGTTTTTACCTAAACTAAAATAAAGACACAATTTTCATAAACACTTACTTGAAATATAGGCAAACAAAAAAGAAAGAAAGAAAAAGTTATATTAATTTAATAAACTTTCTGCATTAAACATATTAAAATAATACATTTAAGATATTTTCATCTTAAAATTAGTTGTATCTCACTCATACATATCACTCTTTTAAACATCTTCAGGGTTTAAATATAAGTACCTCTTTCAGTAGTAAAAAAGATTTGAATCTAAATTCATTCTATTAATTTTTTTTTCTATTGAACCTTCGTTGATGTTTTTTTTAATTAAATTAAATTAAATACTTTTGTATATAGCCAAGTGGGCTAGATCAGATGTTTCTGATTTTTTATAATTAATAAACAAACTAAGATTAAAACTCCATTTGACCTAATAGGCTTATGGAAGATTGAAGGTTGAAAGTCAAAATATGCCGTATCTAATTTTAGATTCTCTGGTCATGTGTAGAAACTTCTCTCAATCTACATTTCTGTTGGGACTGAAAATGGAAAAACTAATATATATATATATATATATATATATATATATATATATAATCATAAAAATCAGGGGAAAATGTATAAATTAGGCTAATTCTGAAACCAGCATTGAAGATCAAACAGTGCAATTTGGAAAACACATAAACCTAAACGTTGAAAACTATTATAGTATTGATGAATTTGTTGACTTTATAATAAATATTGCAACCATTTTTAATTAATATACGTAATTTCGTGTTGAAAAGGTCTCAAGTCTTAAGGTAATACTTTCTGTTCCAATGTTTTGTTGACATTGATATTTTTTAAATATTTTTTTCCTGTTCACGGTTAATATATGTAATTAATTGTATTGAGTTAGTTTCACCTAATAAAAATGTTTAGGGGGTAGATCAATTGGTGTCAAATATTATAATTACATATAATGATTAGTTATACGATAGTTGTTAGAAGTTTAGTCATGCATGTGTATATATATATATTGGGATATGATGTTTTTCTTCAATATAATAATTTTGTCAATGATTTGATTGAATTAATGAATTCAGGGTTTACAAAAAATCAGTTATATCATTGACAAACTCAAACAATATCATAGTAAATAGTAATTACCAACACGACAATTAGCCATGTCCTAATATATAGGAAATGTCTATTTTTTTTCCTTTATTTCAATAAATAATATTATATAAGTTATATTATTGCTTTCTTATATTAAAAAATTTTGTGTGTAACTTCTTTTATCACCTTTTAGAAAATTTTTTTTTTTAAATACAATTACTTTTTATAATGTTTTACTTTTTTTCAGGCAATATATGACGTGCCTGTTTTACACAAGGTGAAAGGATTTCGTTTTTTCACATGTGTCATGTGACCTGGGATTTTGCAATAAGATCAGGAATTTTGAAAATTTAAATATTGCATAATAAACTTTTTTTTCTTATTAGGATATCTAGAGTGAGTTGATAATTAGGTTGAATTTATTATTATAGACAATTATATTAATGGATCGCGTTTCATTCTTATCTTTTGAAAGAGAAAAAAGTCCAGTAAAAAAATATCTCTCTTTTTTGTTTTTGTTTTTGCTAATATATAATTTAGGAAATTAAAGTAGTAGTAAAAGAAATAAATAATATCGTATATATTAGTATATATAATTAAAAAATGGAAAAAAGATGCTAATTCCTAAGAATGCCTAATTGGGTTGGGCTTGAGTTATGTAGCTTCGAGAATAAAAGGGCTAAAGCTTGCTTAAGGTCATACTCTAATTTCCAACCCAAAAAAGAGCTAATAATTTATGTTAGGGAGAAGCCTAGCCCAATTAGGCACTTTTGGTCCATATATATGGACTTACATCAATTTCTTCTTCTGTTGTTAAACAAAATTAGTATTATCCACAACACAGTTTATAACTTTATATGTAGTGAGTAATTATTACTTGATAATACCACACCCACCACTTGCATGAGGCCATCGCCCTAACCCGTTTTAAGTATGGATAAAAGTTCAGCCGTACTACTGAACTTCAATGTATCTCTTTAATAATGTTATGATTCATCTTAAAAATTAATTGATTGGATAGATGTACTGAAGTTCAGTACTACTGAACAACCCTTATGTATGTCCATAGTAATCAAGGCGTGGATATCACAAAATCAAAAGATACCTGCATCAACGGTCGAATCTCCAAAAATCATGCCAAGTTGTCATATGTAATATAAATGTGTCCACCTGATACAAATTTAAAAGATACTTACACATCTGAGAAAACACCAAGATATATAAAAGTTGTTGAACTATGCAGATTTTAATTTCTTTTTCAGGTACATAAGCTCTACACACCCGTACTAGCTAAACTCTCTCTTGACAAAGTGATCTTTTACCATTAGCTAAGTTTAAAACAAACGACACCAACATCCGATAAATTTGAACGATGTAGAGATTTATCTTAATAACCTCTCTTATTTATTTTCTTTTCATCTTATACCCTTTAATTATTATATATTAATTTTGTTTTTATCTAATCATGTTTTTGTATAGGAGCCAAACCATCTTCCTATATATATATATATATATATATTCACATCTAGAAGCCATAACTCATAGATCAATCTAATCATTTCTAACTGATTTAGTTTTATATATAATGGTTCATTCCCAAAAAAGTGAGAGGTTCATTTGATGCCGATTTAGATAGTTCTAAGATCGATATTTGCATATTCTTTCGGCGCCTTTCAGCCTGAATGACAAAAAAAAAATAAAATTAAACATTGCTCTTAATTATTCGATAGTCGATTGGCAATATATATATATGGCCTTGGACTTTTTGGTGTCATACAAGCAAAGTGTGACACAAAAAAAAAATAATTTCCCCCTCAACTTCCGATCTCAATAAATAATCAACTTCTCACAAAATAGTTATATTTTATAATTAAAAAATACAAAAAAATAATATGATAGGTGGTTACTAAAAAAATGGAGAAGTGCATAACTTCTCAATTTTTAATTTTTTTATTTTAAATTATGATAAAAATTCTAGTTAAAAATTTAAATTTTTTTAATTTTTAATGATTTTAAAATATAATAGTTATTATATGTATGCACGTAGGTGCATGCGAAGCCTCTAGTATATATATTAGAAGATATTAAGTAATATGGTAATATTGAATGTCAATACATCTTTTTAATGAGTTAAGTTCCTAATCCATTCAAAGTAGGTTCTTATTAATGTGAATTTATATTAATATTAACAAATAACACTTTAGAATTAAAGAAATGTACCAAAGTTCAGTACTACTACTATAGTACTGAACTTTTATCTATATATTATATTATTGTTATACCATCCATCATTAAAATTTTAATTAGCGTGACTCCAAGACGTGACAAAAAGCAAGCCACTTTATAAGCATATCTAACTTATTGTTAATTTAATTAATGGCCTCTTAATTTGCTAGCTGTCTATATATCTAGATTAATTAATTTAATAAGTTTGAAGCTTCATTTTAATTTGTGGATCGATGTATGTTAATTAGCATATATATATATATATATACTAGTTTTGGATAATTAACCCGATACTTTTTCGTTTTTAATCAAGGTAGGGAGGGTTTAATAATTAATTTATATTTTCACCTACTATATTACAATGCATGATGTGACATACAAAAAATATATAATTAATTTGTGATACAGATGGAGTGGAGATAATAGTATATATATGTGTATGTTAAACAGTGTTAATTAAAATTTAAAAAATAAAGTTATGTAAATAAAGATCGTGCATATATAAATGAGAGAGTGATCAATGGTATAAGTTGGTGGATTATAAGATAAAGTGGAATCTATTCTTCATCACTACTACTTCAATTAGACAGCATGAATATTTGCCTATCTTTCTTTTCTTTCTTTCACCAAATTGGAACAATGCATGCACTCCTCATTTATTCTCCTTCCTTTAATTTAGAATCTCATGCATGTGATGAAAATGGTTGGGCACTCGGTTATTTTTTACTATCTATCTATATTTTAATCACTATAATATATTAAATACTCAAATTTTAATCAAACTTGAGAAATATATTATTTTTAATGTTTGTATACAAAACTATCCGATATCTATAACACTAAAAAAATTGAATATAAAATATTAGAAACTCTAGCTAAAATCAAATAAACTATCTTACATTCAATACCCGATCGATATCCATTCAAAAATAAATGGTTATAAAAAATTATTTTTTAATAAAACATATACATCATCGTTATGTATTAAAATTTAAAGCAACAATTTTAATATAATATTAAAATCATAAAATTTTTTAATAATATATATTATATTTAATATCATACTCTATAATATATATTATTTATGTATTAGATATTGTATATATACCTTATTTATTCATTCATTTTGGACGAAATTAAATAAAATACCCGAAACTAGTATCTGATCCGTCATATACTATACCTATCCCATCCTTAATTGATAATTATATATATATATATTTACTATATATCATATTGATGATCAGTATCGAATGTTTTTCTGTGGAATACCCATAATATGTACTCAGTGCCATCCTGGCCTCTTCATTCACCAAAAAGTTTATACTGAAACAAGAAAGAAACTTTTGGCCAAACATGGATTAATTAAACAATGGTACCATAAAAAATATCTAGTTACGTTATTTTAGTTTATATATATATATATATACGTCTTGACTATTTGAGTTGCTGTGGACGTACGTATGTCTCAACATACAAAAAAAAAAGTAAAAAGAAAAAAAAATTGAAGAAGGGGAGTAAAAATTTAGGGCACGTTCTTTACGCAGAAATAGAAATGGAAACATAAACGGAAACATAATGCGTTTCTTGTGTTTAATAGTAAAAGTTTGGTAATGGAAATGGAAAATGAATGTATTAAAATGACTATTTTATCCCTTATATTAAAATAATAAAAAGAAAATAAGGTTATAATTGTGTCAAATCATATCAAACCAGAGGAGTATAATAGGTATTTTGTATTTTTTTTTAAAGTTGATAGGAATGAAAAAAAGAAAAAGTAAGTGGGACCCGATTGACCCCACTATATCCATTTCCATTTCCTTACCAAAAATGCCCTTAGTAATCTTTTCCTTGTTTAATTTTTAAAATGTTGAAAGGGAATGAGTTAAAAGATTTTATGTTAGTTTTCTTTTAACTTCACAATTTAATCATTTGAATTACTCTAACTCAAGGATTTTAAAAAATCGAAATAAGTGAAGAATAATTTATCATTTAACTTCTCCTTCCTTTCTATTGAACTTTTCCTCCTCTAATAATTGCTAAACATACACTTAGGATATATTTGAATTGAGAATTAAGGAGGACAAGAAAAGAGAATGTGAGACTTTCAACTTTTAAGATATCTTTCTTTTGTTTGGAATGACGAAAAATGGAAGGGAATATAATATAGCATCAATTCTTAATCCTCCATTATTCTTCCCCTTTACAAATTTAAGATACCTCAAATTAGAATATTTTAGAGCAAGTGTCAACTATCCAAACAAGAGGAAAATTAATTTTCAATTTTCCATTATTATCCTTATTCCTTACCTTTTTGAAATACTCAAATTTAAAGCATTTTGGAGGATATATCCAAAAAAGAGGAAAAGAAAAAAAAAAGGATTAGTCTCTCTTTCCATATTATTTACCCTTCCCCTCCATTTCAATCTATTTTCTTTTCTCCGTTCCCAATTGTTAAGCATACTCTTCTCAAATACTACAGTTCCCATCCTCAAATTCTTACATTACATACATATGTATATGACAAATGATGAGAGGGATTCTTTTTTTATTGTTAGATTAATTAATTGAAAGCTTAAGATTAAAATATTATTTTAAATCTTGCATTCTCACATAATATATATATATGGTAAGCTTTACATTAATTAACATGACTATAAGATGTTGAGATTGAAATAATATTTATATATTCCAACTAATTAAGGTTTTTGATATCTTCATCAAAATTATCTTAATTTCATGTTGAGTTCATATATAGTTCTTCTATTTTCAAACGAGCCCTACATTCCACTAATTCTCACCTAATTGTTAAATCTAACATGTGTATATATATAGATATATGCATGATTAATATAATATGCTTCTAAAAAGTAATTCAAAAGCATTAATAATTTGTGTATAGATCTTTGTATATATGATGCAAATTAAATCAAACTGAAATTGTGGGTAGACTCAGTTTGGAATTCACAATCCTGCTTTTCATCATCCAATAAAGAAAACATTTATGCTTGAAAGGGATGGAATGCAGCTTCTCAAGCAAATGCATGTAACAATCATACTGGAACGTCACAGCCAAATACTGTTTGGAATTAATACTTTGATTTTGATCGAGTAGATTTTTTTTTTTTGGTCTTGATAACAATAAGTACTAATTAATTGTGAACTAAAAAGGTCTCAAATTTTTTTAGTGAAAAAGTGAAGCATACGTACATGGTCTCTGTTTATAAACTATTCTTAAAAGTAATTTTTGTTTTAAAAAAACAATAAGAGACGAAAAAAATATTTTGTGTTTTGAGAACAAAATAAGAATTGTAAACTCTAATTTTTTTTAAAAAAGAAAATATACATAAAACATGGGTTTTTTTAATAGTATGTTAATAATATACATGAAAAATATATTAATATAAAGACTAAAATGTACTGAAAGTCCACAAGTTTTAGGTTATGTACACATGCGTCCATTGAGTTTCAAAACCTTGGAGACAGACCTTTTGAACTTTCAATTTGAGGCACTTATAGCACCCTCATATTTTCATTCACATTCAGTTATTATCTGTCACGTAAACACTTTTTGTATGGGTATTGTAGTTGTTCTATGCGACGTAAGTATATTTTGTGAAGATATTTTAGCCATTACCTACTGTGTAAACACATTTTATGAGAATATTTTAATCATTATAATGCTATTTTAGACATTTTAGTCATTCAATTTAAAGTCGCTAGAATATGAAATATTTAAAATATCCCTACAAAATATTCTCTATCTTATGCAGTAAATAACGGTTGAATGTCGAAAAAAAGGTGTTGGGTGTTCAAAATTAAAAAGTTAGGCGGTCTATCTGCAAGGTTTTAAAATTAAGATAATGTATATATCCGTAGTCCAAAACTCAGGGTCTATTTGCATTTTAGCCTAATATATATAAATTTTCAAAACTAATTTTAAAGAATAAACAAATAAAAAAAATCCAAGATTGCCTATAGTTATGATTTTCCACAAATGCAATTGGAAAAACTTACATGTAATTTTTATAATTTTGTTATGCGTATAATTTATACATCTCATAGATTTCGATTATTTTTAAAATAAATTCATACATTTTATTATAATTTAAAATTAACTATAAAGTAGTCCTGTATAATCTAGCTACTCATCCATCCCATTTCTGAGGATATGTGAATCACAATTTTTCGACCCCAATTTTAGTGGATAATTGAAGAGCGTAAATGAATTGAATCGATCACTACTATATATATATATATATATGTGTGTGTGTGTGTGTGTAATATGTGTACAATCGAATTTAATTTGTGGACCACACACAAGCAAGAGAAGCTAAAAATAGAACTTGTCATATTGACCAGATAAATTTGCATGAAAGCTCTTTAATTTGAGTTGGCTAGTAATTGTTTCTTATTTGGATTCCCAAATATTAAGGCTACTATTTTTTTCCTGGCAGATTTTTAAGGGTATGTTTGGTGTAAAATCCAAACAGTAAAATTTCGGTGTTTTACAATTCTCAAAAAAATTTTATATCATATTTTATACATATTAAACATACTTTTTCTCTCTCTTAATTTTTCTCTCTATCTCTCTCCTCACTTTTCTCTACAGTACTTCCTTTACAGTACTTTACATCCATGCATTTATACCAAGCGTACCCTAAAAGTTAGCTATATAATTAAGTTACTAGATAATTAATGATATATATATATATCATTAAGCTGCATAACAAGAATTTATTTTCATACATATATAAAAGTAATTAACTCGAACTGGAAATTTTTTTTTAACGTAAAATTAAAGCACAGTATTGTTATGGAAAAAACTTATGTCCATTTCCTCTAATTCTACCAATCATATATTGTATTTACACTCTTTTTCTTCTATGATTGGTCATATAAAAGGTGGTCTTCTATATTCTCTCTCTACTGTGATTGGTCATTTAAACACTTTTTGCCACGTGTCATAATTATATTGGAGAAATAGAAGAAATGGACATAAGGAAATGGACATAAATTTTTTCCTATTGTTATTCATCTTAAATAAAAAAAAAGAGTATTTTAAAAAATATAATTTACATGGAAATTATTTAAAGGCTTTGAAGATATATTCATATATATATATATATATATATATAAGATATAGGCAGGACATGGAAAATAAGAATCCCCACAAGTAATAATGTAATATAATATTGAAGGTGGACCCCACATGATGGTGTGGTTGATGGAACAACACTAGTATAAGAATATTGGTATTGGATGGGAAATTTATCCACTTGGATTCTATATGGAATATATGCCATGATGTTTTAAAATAAAACGACAAAGATTTTGCTGCAACATACATACATATGTCATTTCGCAGCATTCACATATATGTCAACGGAAAGGATTCTCAACTTTAATTTATTTTTGTTGCTAATTAATGTTGCTTTGATAAGTGTATACTACTTATAATGAGGTCTGTTAATTGATATTTTTGGAATTTAAAAATAAAATTGTATTTTCTAATCTTTGTAAGAGTTAAATACCCTTTAATTAGTAGGGTTGTGCATTAGCTTATTATTGTCGATCCATCTATAAATTCTTGGCACTGACAGTTTTTAAGTTATCTATATATCTATATAAAATCATTAACTCTTTTGGAGTCCAAGTTAAATTGATTATTTTATAAATTAAAATTGCAGTTTGTCTGTTTTTGAATCTGGAAACTCAATTAAATTTTTTTTATGAAATTAATCCATGAACAAAATTTATATTGCATTTAAAAATTTGTTGAGAAATATGCATGCATGTGACTCTCACTCACGTAACTCAAATAAAGCACCAATATTTCACTTTAATTTGGATTGTAACTATATTTCTCTTCTTTTTTTTTTTGGTAGAGAAAAATAATAGTGAGAGAAGGCACTCCCAAGTACTACCGGCAGGGCGCCAGTGACATGTTAGGGAGACCAACAGAGACTCAACCCTAAAAATTACTGCACAGGCCTAAACCGTAAACAGTTTAATGCATTCTCTTCAATTTTATAGTAACACTAACAATATATTAACTAGTAGAGTCAATCTCATAAACTAATTAATAATCTGAATCCAAAGATATATATATATATAAACCAATAAAATTAAGAATGCCTCCAGATTCCAAGATTATTATTACCATAAATTATATATTGATCATATAAATTCAGGTATGGCAAAAAAAAAAAATCATATAAATTCAGTTTATTAATTATTATACATAGAGAGTATATATAGCAGTGACATTAAGGAGCCTCAAAAGTCATGATTGGATTAGGGAGGTTACATTATACAAGAATGTAGACTCTAATAAAAATATAGCCGCCAAGATACATACATAT
Organism: Senna tora; assembly: GCA_014851425.1. NCBI lineage: Eukaryota > Viridiplantae > Streptophyta > Magnoliopsida > Fabales > Fabaceae > Senna > Senna tora. The sequence continues at coordinate 6,494,488 of CM026262.1, read as the reverse complement.
TAGAAAGAAATTTGAAAAGATAGCGTACCGGATAAGGGAGTGTTTGGGTGGGAGGGGAATTATTACAAGTTAAATTAGGTAATTAATGTGAGTGGGATTAAAGCCAGAGGGCGCCGGCGTCACGGAGCATTTTCTTGAGGGAGCCATTGAGGTGGAGGGTCATGACGGTGTTGGCGGAGCCGACGAACTTGCCGCCGATGAAGACGGCGGGGACGGAGGGGTTGCATCCGAGCCTGATGAGGGCCCACTCCATCTCCTTCCCTCTAGAATCTTCGTCCAGCTCGTAGATGCCGGGCCCCACCCCTTGCTCGTACAGCAGCCTCTTTATCGCGTGGCTCATCCCGCACGAGCTCTTGCTGAATATCACCACCGCCTTCTGCGACGCCAGTTTCGCTATGCGATCCATCCTAATTCCTACCTTAATTAATTATTACCTCCTTCTACACCTATATATATATGATTACCTTAATTTCTTCGTCTAGCTAGCTAATTACTTATTCTAAAGAGAAGACGAAGAAGAAGAGAGCACAGATATATATATATACTTGTTGGTTTGTGCTAGCCGTGATGTCATTCGAGGTTGAAGGGGATGGTGTATTTATATATATGGACTATGGAGAGAGGGAATATCTTAAATTTAGGTTCACCATAAAGAGCTAATTAAAGCGTAATTAAAATATTAGTTTTTTTTTTTTGTATATATGCAAATTCTTTATTATTCTCCACTCTTAATCAAAATATTAAAATAAGTATGTGTTGGGTACGTTGATGAGCATTAGAAATTAATTAATAGCAATTGATCACAATATATTTGATAACAAAATAGATCAGAGATGATTAGTTGCATGTGTTAGAAGATGTGATTAGGGGGAATTAAATTAATAATGATTAAAATTTAGAAAGATGAGAGGAGGTAGGGAGATGTGGATATATATTTAATATATAGGTGATATTGATAGGGACATGTGTGGCGTGATGGTTGGTGAAACATATATATTTATATTAGATATTAGATAGTAGTGAGTGGGCCGGGGGATGGAGAATCTGATGTGGTGAATAGGGGCGAAGGCAAATGCGAAATAAAAGGGTGCCGAAAGTGTGAGCGTGAGGAGATGGGTGACGTGGAATTAGTGGACCAAACTGCCCTTGCATAGATTCGGTTGGGTAATGGTTGCGTTTGGGCGCCATGGAGAATGTCAACTAGGGATAGATCTAGATAGATGATGTGGAGCAGCATTGGTGAATGGTGACATATAACGGATATCAATACTTGCATCACACAACCCACGTGACCCACTTCTAACTTATAAGACGACCACCACATTTGCTCAACTAATTAATTTCACTCTAATGTGCAATCATACTTCTCAATATTTGATTCACATTGTTCATTCCGCTCAACTTATTTCAATGACTTTGCTTCCCTCATCATTACCCCATTCTCATTTAACGCACCATCGCGATTCAAAACCAATTTCTGTCTTCTTCTTTTTTTAAAAAAAAAAATTTGATCTCCTATATGACGAGAAAGTGTAGAATGTAAATAGTGATATGTCACTATTTAACAATCATATCACTCGATTGAATAACAACTAAATAATTGACCTAAATAAAAGTTTAAAAATTAAAAAAATAGTCTATTTCATTATTCATAGTTGACTTCAGATATCAAATTTCAATATTTAAATATTACGTAATAAATTGATCAATAATTCAAAAACTAAAAAATAAATTTCCTCCATAAAAAATGACCAACATTTGACATATTTTCCTAAATCTAGTTTTATAATAATTTATAAATAAAAATATTTTATGCCATCAATTAAGTAGTACTTACATATCACTATCACATGATCCAAGCCCATTTGCTTTGTGGCCTATGGGGCGTGTGCGACGAGTACGCAAATTGTTATAGTGTGACGGATAATATGAAAACTCCTGTTTCATTTTTATTTTATTTTTTTAAAGAACAAGATGCAATTCTTTTTTTGTCTAGACCAAGGTATCTACCGTCGAACATAGTGACTAATCCCCTGGCTGAATTGTAAGCACCTCGAAAGATGAGACAGGTGGCCCAAGGATTTAAAACTGCTACATACGCAAGGCAGGAATCGAACCCCTAACACTTAGTTAAAGATGGATGAATACAAGATGCAATTCTGAATTCTAATCATTTATGTCCTGAATTTACTCATTGAACCAAGCAATCCAGTCTTACTGAATATTGATTAATTTATATAAACTCTATATATAGTAGATTGTATTTATAATTCTAATTTTGTTAATTAAGTTTTTTTTTCAACGTGTATCCTCCTATTAAATTTATGTTTAATTTTCGATCACCGTATATAATTACATAAATTAAAAATCTTAAATTATAACCGCCCCAATACTGTAGTGCGATAACATTTTCTGTTATTCTGGTGGAGGGGCTGTATACATATAGGGGACGAGATTTTTTTTTAATCGTGTTGTTTATAATAAATAATTAGTAATGTTAATTAAAATAGGCCCCAATTTACGGAATACATATATATACCATTAATTAATCATGTTTTATCACAAAAAAAAAAACAATAATCATATTTTAGGCGCTCACCGGTTAAATGAATTTAGGCAGACTATACACAAAACACACCCCAGTAAAGATAAACACAAAATACAGGTTAGTTTGAACAAATAATGATTGATTATATTGTATATATATGTATGGACCCACCCCTTAATCTAATAATCCACTAGCTAGAGTGCAATAACTATAATTTCATGCTAAATTTTGTAAAACTTAAATAATTATAAATATGCAATCAAATAGTACAATTTTTTTTTAATATTTAAAATGTATATTGTGTATTAACTTTTACATATAGTAATGAGTATAGTCATCAAACAAATTTGGGTTAGTACTCGGTGGCTTTGTAAAATTACACACACACACACACACACATATATATATATATATAAAATATTAGAGATATACCATATATACATATAATTAATTTTTTAAATTTGTTTTAAAATATAATATAAAATTATTTTTCTTTTTTAAATTATAAAAAATATTTATTATTGCATTTTAAAATAATAAATTAAATCATGAAAATTTATTTGTTTCTCCATTTTTATAGTAATTGCTCAACATATTTACTTTCTCTCTCCCACATAATCTTCCTATCACACATTTTAATTGTATTGTTTAATTAAAAAATAGGTATTTTGTGAGTCCAATAACAAGAAGATCCTACAATCATATTAATATAGATTTAACATATATATATATATATATATATATATATATATATATATGGGATACAAGTTCAGTACTACCGTACTACTGAACTTAAGTGCATCCCTCCAATCATGTAGCACTACAACAAAACATGAATTTACCCACGGAAGAAATATATTTCGTGGGTAATCCGTGAGAAAACGATGAAAAAAAATAAAATAAATTTTTTTTAATCAAAATTACCCACGGATTCGATTCCGTGAGTAATTTCATAAAATTAGCCACGGATTTACAATCCGTGGCTAATTTCCGCGGGCAATTTGTTAATTAGCCACGGATTTACAATCCGTGTCAAATTTTCGTGGCTAATTCATTAAATTAGCCACAGATTAATTTTCGTGGACAATTTCTTGGAATTAACCACGGATTTATAATCCGTGGGTAAATGTTTATTATTTAAATTTTAGATGTGTATATATCAAATATTTTACATTAAATAAACAACATGTGATAAATGGTTTAGTGATAAATCTAAATATTATCATGCAAGGTATCCTGTCTTCGAATCCTCAAAGGACCATTTTTCTTCAGAAATATAATTTAGTCGCCGAAGGAGTTGCCGGCGGCGGCTGGCCAATAGCCACGGATGGGTCCGTGGGGAATTCTCCACGGACTCAAAATTCCGTGGGTAATTCCGTGGGTAAATCTGTGTTGTACTAAAATTCAGTACTACCGTACTAATCAACATCTACGGAGAAGATAAGGGTGGCGTTTGGTACGCTATAATCTCCTGTTATCTCAGATATCATAGTATCTTAGATAACGTAGTATAGGATACTATAGTATAACATACTATAGTATTTATAATGCTGACGTTTGGTATAACAATGAACGATATCTCATATGTCAGACATGTAAGATGCACATGTTTGGTATTTTTTATAATTAGCATAACTTATTTTTTTTAACTTCCTTATTTAATTTATCCTTATAAAATTTAATAAGCTTCATTTTTTAAAACAATGTAAAAGATATTTCATTTATAAAGAAAATATTGCATCAGTCATCAATTGAGGAAGAAGCCATAATATATCATGTGCTAAATGTAGAACAACACCAGAAAATATAATTGGTTATTGAAAGGAATATATAGGAAAGAAATTGGATATTGAAAGGAATATGTAAAAAAAGTGGCGATTGGGTATATGGAAAAAATGTGGCGCTAAATAAAAAATTTGCGCCAAGTAAGAAAATTGAAAAAAGGGATAAAATTTGAAGTTTAATAAAAAAAATCTTTTTTAACCATGTGATCTTAGATGACATAGTTTTTGAGTTGTCATCACATCACACCCTTTTGGTTGTGATGTGATAACAGGGTGTTATCTCAGATGTCGTCATGTGATAAGATCACAGCATACCAAACACGACATTCAACCCTGACATCTAAGATACTGTGGTATGTAAGATGGCGAACATAAGATCACAGCGTACCAAACGCCTCCAAGGACTTGCATATACATGTTATTATCTGGCATAATTTGTTACATTAAATTTAGATTTTCTTTCACAGCTATAGACCAAACAAGCGCATGACAATGGAATATATATTAGAAATTTCTCATGTTTTTTTAATACATATACATGCTTATGAAGGACGTCGCCGCAATAGCAGAAGATGCTATGCTAAATAAAAACGAGGAAAACCAAAGTTATTTAATTTAATGCAGCTAGCTAGCTAGGTATAAAATCTTGGAATATATATGTAATATATATATAGAGAGAAATAATTTATTCTTAAATCAAAATAAGCAAATATTTGTAGAGAATATTTTTGTTTTCTTTTTCCCCATAGTAGTGCTCTTTGGCGTTAATAAGTGGATATATATATATATATATATATATATAAATTATGAGAGGTGCAATAATGCTATTCTCTTTGTCTCGTATCTTAAAAAGCTAAGCAAAGGAATTAACAATATATAGCCAATGATTCTTTTTCTTAATTTCCCTCTTTTTATCACTCTAACTAGAGAGAAAGGATAATGCATGCATGCATGCATATATTTAATTTGTCATTAAAGTTTTGTTAGTTACTATATTATATTACATATTCTTCTCATTTTTTATTAAATAAAAATGATAAATTTTAATTAATGTACAAAGATTTTATTAACTTCATAAAATAATACTGATTAGTATGTAAAACTTTTTTATTTATTATAATTCAACTAAATTAAGAAAATGGCAAAACATGTACATATTGTAAAGTGTTGTATGTACATGTGAACCTTTTACGCCGACCTATATATATAAACCCTAATGTGATGCCAGGATCCGTCATTGCAATGGTTTACTATACATAGAACAATCTTTTCTAGCTTATAATAAAGTTGACTATATATATATATATATATATATATTCTCTTTCCAACTTGCCGCCACCACACTTTTCTCTTTCACACACATGATCAATGATCAATCTGGATATGGAGCTAGCTAGCAAATTCATATAAAATTAAATTACCTAGTCAGTATTTTAAAAATAAATTTCATCGTCAATAATATATCGCTCTCTAAAGGGTGTTCTTTAAATAGAATCTTTGATGGAAAAAGAAATGAAAATGGTGGGATCCAACGAACCTACTTATTTTTTCATTTTCATCAATTTTAAAAAAAAGAAAAAAAATACAAAATATCTATTATACCCCTTTGATTTGACACAATTATAACATTCTTTTATTTTTATTATTTTAATATAAGAGGTAAAATAGTCATTTTAATACATTCCATTTCCATTTCCATTACTAAACTTTTACTACTAAACACAAGAAATGCATTCCATTTACGTTTCCGTTTTTGTTTCCATTTCTGCGTAAAGAACGTGCCCTAAAAATGTTTTGGTAAAATTATATATATAAAATTATCATTTGAGGTTTGAATCTCTATATATTCTAATATTTTTCTATTGATGATAAAATTAATATATTTTTATACTATATATATGTGTGTGTCTTCATGCATGATTTAAAAAAGTAAATATGTTTTAACTAATTTTCCTATGACATTAAGAATCGTCTATTAAAATTACTGACTTATTGTTAATTTAATTTAATTGCATTTAATTTACTGCATGTTACATTAAAAAATCACAGTCTTTATCTCTTTTCATAGATATTTACCATTGGAATCCTAATAAATTTGACAGTGAACATTTCCGTTAGATCCAACCTCTTTAAATATAAACACAAAATGGCTATTGGTTTCCCCGTAGAGCCGTATATGTGCATATATATATATATATAGAAGTTTTTTGCAATTTTTGTTTTCCCCTTTTTCTTTTGGGTAAACTGTAAAGTACTAAAGTTGCTATTTTATATATGTATGTATATATATATATATAAAATATGCACTTTTTTTTTTTGTCTTTTTAATAATTTAATTAGGCGAACATGAAGCACTATATAGCTGCACGACCAAGATTCGTAGTGACAACGAAAAGGTCGAGAAGAAAGGCAACTAGTTTTTTAATTTATTTGATTATTGGATATTTTTCTAGATCAGAGATAATATATAATATAGGACAAAAGCCAAGCATGAGTGCAAGTGTATATATATATATATATATATATATATATATATATATATATATATATATATATATATATATATATATATATATATATATATATGAGCAATTTCGCTCCCGACCCGAATGAGACTAGTATTTATCTAGATTGTTAAATCAGTAAGAGACACGCGCCCATTGTTATATACCAAAAAAATTGAGCTTTTAATTAGAATCTGTTTCATATTATATATAACTAAACAAGTTCTTAGATTAATTAATATGTTTTCTTAATTATTAATTTATTCAACGTAACAACATATAAATATCATTTCAAAATCTTATTAATTAATTAAATACTACCTGTTCCTTTTTTTTTCATTATTTCATTTGGACACATATAAATGATATGAAGATAATCATAAATTCATGTTACAAATAGGATAAAATGGGATTATATTTTATTTCTCTAGTTTTTTTTTGGGAGAACTTTTATAGTTTTCTCTAGTTTAATCATATTTACATATTATTTTTCAATATTATTATAAATAAATTGTCTGATTTATTATAAATGCTGTTAGATTTTGTCTATAATATGAATTAATGAGGCTTAATTATATATAAATATATATATATAAGTAACAATGATATAAATTTAATGTGTAGGGTTTGATTTCTCTTCTGTTTATTTTCTCCTTTCCCTATTCTCGAGTTCCTCCTGTCTTATTTGTTAGAAAAAAATTATGGTAAAAACAATACTGATTAATAAATAATTGACCTAATTATATATTTGAGAATAGGTAAACTAGTGAAGGAAAGACATAAAGAAGACTAGCAATTACTAAGAGATAAGGATAAAGACCTCTTAATTAGGAATCCAAATTATCTTATTAGCATCAACTTGTGGCATACCAAAAGATAGCAATCTTTCATACAGTTGAATTACAACTACTGATCACGATCTCAGCAACTGTACGTATATATATATAGCTATTGCATGTAGGCCGGTCTATCAATAATTATTCTCAGTACTAGATTTGATTTTTGGCTAAAGTATTATTTTGGTCCTCAATGTTTGTATGAAGTTTAATGTTGGTCCTCAAAGTTTTTATTTTTGGTCGATTTTGGTCCTCGAGCGTAATACCATGAACTTTTTGCCGTTAAATGATGACGTGGCATACTTATATGGTACTCCCTCTCTCCTACATATCATATTTTAATGACATGGCATGACACATCACTGCCACGTCACCCCAGATTGCCACATCATCATCTTCTCTTCTTCATCAGCATCATTATCATCATCATCTGGGGTGACGTGGCAGTGATGTGTCATGCCACATCATTAAAATATGACATATAGGAGAGAGGGTGTGCCATATAAGTATGTCACGTCATCATTTAACGGCAAAAAGTTAATGGTGATACGCTCGAGGACCAAAATCGACCAAAAATAAAAACTTTGAGGACCAACATTAAACTTTTGAAACATTGAGGACCAACATTAAACTTCATGCAAACATTGAGGACCAAAATAGTATTTTAACCTTTGATTTTTTCTCAACGATGACCCTGTAATTTATTTCTTTATTTATTATTGTTTATGTATTTCGCATAAGTAAATTCTTAACCCCGTAAATAATTAATGGATCGACACTACTTATAATTAATAATTAATCACAGGCGCCAAAACTATAGCTATATATATAATAATTGGCTTCAACTATATAAAAAGGTTAAATATCATACTTCCCTTTCTGGAATTGGATGCGAATGTTAATAGCAAAAAAAGGGTCCCAATTGGATAAATTCAACTTTTATTCCAACGCGCATGCAGTAGCTAGAATAATATATGCTTCAAATTAAAGATAGATAAGGCACAAACCACAAACCCCTATTCATCTTAATTATTAACTATAGTATATATATATATATAATATTTACCCTACATTTTTAATTTTACCTTGATTACTAATTTAATTCGTAAGTCATAATAATTTTATCATATTTTTTTCCATTAATATTCTTCTTTCGATTGAAATTGGATACATAAAATAAAAATTGAAGGTCGCTGAAAAGTAAAATATATATGTTGATTAATTTCGTACCAAGAATCATATAGATATGCATGGGAGAATGAAAGTAGAAACAAAAAAACAGTGAGGATTGTGTATAAAAAGGACATGATGAGCATAAAATAATGTTAAGTCCGTACCAAGGACACGTGTGTGCGCTTCCGTATGGCATAGATTCGTTCGTTGTAGAGAAATCTGGATCAATCATTTTCAACATTACTGATCAAATTAAAGCCAAGAAATTTCATTCAGAAACCGATCCAAATATCTAATCCAACATTCTCTTTTCTCTTCACCATATCTTCTTCTTCTTCTCAAACTCCTATATAAACATACCCTACTTACACCTATATATATATGCCACCACAATACACAAATCCCTACCTAGCTTTTATATATCACATTCTAGCTACACACACACTTAGCCACTTTTGTTAATTTTAATAAAGTTTCAAACTCACTTGAATTTGCCGGCATTATTATTGTATTGTTAGTGGTTCTAATTATATTATATTTATACATACATTTATTTGAAGGTAATTAATTGGTTGGAAAATGGAGAGGGTGACGAATATGGCATCAGAGAGGGCAGTGGTGATATTCAGCAAGAGCTCATGCTGCATGTGTCACACCATCAAGACCCTCTTCTCCGACTTCGGCGTCAACCCGGCGGTTCACGAGCTCGACGAGATACCGAGAGGGCGGGACGTCGAGCAAGCCCTATCCCAGCTCGGCTGCAACCCCACCGTGCCCGCCGTCTTTATAGGCGGCGACCTCGTCGGCGGAGCCAATGAAGTCATGAGCCTTCACCTTAACCGCTCATTGATCCCAATGCTTAAGCGAGCAGGTGCTCTTTGGGTTTAATTAATTATTTCACATACAACTTCTATATATATATATATATAAATATAACTAAACACCTTATAATTATATATACAATATATGTATGTATGCAAATGCTGTAGCTAGCTAGCTAGAGCTTAATATATAATGTAATAATAATTAAGGCTAATATATATAATAACTTAACCGTTTTTGTATATAGTGTGAGTTTTATAATTTGCAGTACGTAGTTTCACAAACTGAGTAATTAAATTAATAATTTAGTAGTCGTAATTTGATTGAAATTAAAGAAGGAACTGTCACAGTTCGATAAAAGAGAAAAGAGTTTGGTCGCAGTCGCATTAGATACTCCTCATCAACTTATCATACATCACACACAAGACTATAGATTTTTTCGGTATCAAAATATTCGTATATATATATACGACTTCAAATTGTGGTGTGTCTCATTCTCATGCATGCAATTTAATTTTCGTCATTAATCAGGGATCTTCTTAATTAATTGGACTTCTCAGTACGATCGAGAACATGCATATTAGGGATAAAAGTTTAATGGTATCGTACCACTGAACTTCAGTGCATCCTTCCAATCATGTAGTGTCATCATTTGTTAATATTAATAAAAACTCACATTAATTAGGACCCACCTTGAATGGTTTAGGGACCAACTGATTGGAGGGATGTACTGAAGTTCAGTATTACTGTACCACTGAACATCTACTCGTATATTAGTGGGTTTAATTTCTAATGAACCCTTCATTATTCAACGTTGGCTTATTAAAACAGTTAATTAATTAAATAAGCCAAAATCTTATTAGAATAAAGGATAATATATATGTGAATGAGACAGAAAAGCACCACTTGTAATAACTAATTAATTCACGAGGCTATAAATTCCTTATCGTGTTATGAGAGACACATGCGCGGGTGAAATGGAATAAACTTAATGGCATGTAATTAAGTAGTGAATGTGACATCTATCTATAACATGCATGATTAATTCCTCTGTAACATCATCAAACAGTTAGATATATACCCAACTTATTTTATATATATGTATATATATCAATTAAGGGAATAAACAAAAAGAATATAATATTGTAATTAAGTGATCCGTATATGGTTATTGGTGCATATCATGTGGTTAAAAGAGACTAGGAGTTTTGTAATTATAATAATAATGATGAACATTATTCTTGGGATATTAAACACTATATGTGTTAAATTTCCAGAACTAACAGGCAACAATTAAATTAAAAGGATGTTATTAAAGTACCGGTTAGAATATTGTGCATGAAAAAAATTCATTTTATTAAAGATAGCTTTATTTTTGTTTTAAGATCTTAATTAATTATAGTTCGAATCAAATTAGTTAGAGGTTATCAATTATAGAACTTTGAATAAGGGTGATTTTGGAAAAAAAATCTTGTAAAGTTGTCTGTATAGTAACAGTGTCCGTATATTATCTCTTAATTAATTATACAGAAGTTAAATGAGGCAGTGATCCATAAAAAGGAATAATACATATATTAGAGGTTTCAAATATATATTCTGTGTGTAATTTATTTTTTAGTTTGTTTAATAATATAATATAAAATTATTATTATTTTTAAAATAATATAATAACAAATTAAATATTTAATATTTTTTTTAAAAAATTAGTCTCATTAGAGGTGATCAGCATGTTAGGTCAACTCGCCAATCAGTTTAATCCAAACCAACTTGCTCTATATTATATTTTGATAAACAAACTTAATGAAATAAATAGATATAAGTTGTCTCCCTAAAATCATTGTTATATATATATATATATATATTGAAGTAAATGAGTCATTTAAAGAACTAATTTTTATGAAAGAAAATTTTTTTACGAACTAATTTGTATAATAATATAATTTTTTTAAAATTAAATTAAATAATTAATAATCAATGGTGGCAGGTTGCTAATCAACAGTTCACTTCAGTACTTTTGACAAATGGATTAATCTGTATAATAAATTTATCTTTAAAGACTAAATTAAATAACAAAAATCTTGGATGGACCAAATTGTAAATATTATCTATATCTATAAAAATTTCACCAGCATCACCCTTTGACTCACTCACCATAATAAATGATAAATCAACACTTAAACAAAGGTGTAATTAATGAATCTACAGTAAACCCCAACGGTCACTGTCCTTTTTACACCGCGGCGTAATTTAGAATCGACCACTGTGTCTGTACCCAAACACTATTCCTCACCTCATCGGCCATAGCTCATGGATCAAAGTCAAGAGTTGTTCAAATTTGATAAATAACTTGTAATTCCACATTTTACACATTAATTTATATATATATATATATATATATATATATATATATATATATTAAAATTTAGAAATAAATTATTATGTTATACGTTAATTCGTATAAACTGTGAAGTAACACATATCTTCTCATCTCATATTGGAATAACAGTTCAATCTATTGCTTCAATTATATAATGTGTTATTCTCAACTTCAATGAATTAGGAACTTATTGGAGACCGTACTACTCATCCTGATGCAGCAAGCAAGCAACCAAATACGACTATCGCTAACATGCGCATCCTCTCTCTCTCTCTCTCTCTCTTCTGTACTGTGTTGTATATTTTGTCTTATTCACTCTCTGTTCCGTTTTGCTATATCCAGCTCATGCCAATAATGCCTCAGCTTAAAAAGCTCTGCTTTATCACTACCATTTTTCTCGTTCCCCACACTAACCGTATTTGATTCGGCGTCGTTTGGCGTTTCCTTTTCTCTTTCCTCAGCTTTCTTGGCAACCAAACAGCCTCTCTTTTATTTTTCTTCTCCAGGACTCACACCTGCAGGTCACCTAACTCTACTTATTCAGACATCATTTCCTTTTTCGTTCTTTGCTCAATGCTGACTTTAAGGTTGCTTAATCATGGTTGCTTCTTTCAAGCATTAAATCTTCCAGCATAATGTGGTTTCCCCTTGTGGAGTTTTAGGGTTTATTTTCAATTTGTTTCTTGCTCACCTAGTGTTGGGCTGATTCTTGAAGATGTTTGGGTTCTCTCGTCGGCGTAGGAAACTTGGGAGGTGAACCATTCTTTTTTTTTTTTTTTCCTTTTCCTTTAAATTTTCCAAGTCTTTGTGTGGTTCATTGAAAGTAATAATTATATAATTGTTTTTTCATTACTTTGCTGCCTCAGGTTGAAGGTTCAGCTTTCTGAGACCCCTCAGGGGACTCAAAGTCCTATAAGGCAGCCCAAGCGTAATGGAAGCTCAAGTGTAAGCGTTTCATCTTTATTCCTTCTGGGTCTGCTCCATTAAGTGTGCTTATAAAGCAGAAATGCTTAAAAAAAAAAACAGAGTTATATCATCATGTTATTGTATATGACACTTGCATAGTTGCATTTAAGCACTGTAGTAATTTGTATCCATGTCAGTATCAGTGCTTCTAATGGACGTTGCTAAGTTCATGGTCTATTTCAGGCCGAAGGAGTTGCAGCTGCAAGTAGTCATTCTGACAAACTAGATTGCCAATGTTCATCTGCAGTGCCTGAGATAAGTACTTGTACAACAGGAAACTCAGAAAACTGGATGGTGTTATCAATTGCTGGGGATAAGCCCATTCCTAGATCCAATGTAGACAATCTTATGACCTTTTCTTTTATTTACGTTCCTGGGTTAAGTATTAGTGCAAATATTCATATGTAAGAGCAGTTATGGTGAAAGCCTGAACTGTTATTCATTGTGAATAGCATGCAGCAGCTGTAATTGGGAATAAGATGATAGTTGTTGGTGGCGAATCTGGGAATGGATTGTTGGATGACGTGCAGGTGAGAAAATTTTTATCTACATCATTACATGTCAATTTTTAATAATAGCAAATACTTGACATACGTCTTATCCTTCTTGGTTTTGACTTTTGACATTATATATGATTGGGACTTTGAAGATTGTTGTTCAGAAAATGAGAACCAAATTAATGTTCATCTTGCAAACTGTGATCTGGATGCTCCTCTTTTCTATGTCAGGTACTAAGTTTTGATAGGTTTTCCTGGACCACAGCATCATCAAAGCTTTACTTGTCACCAAGCAGTTTGCCACTAAAAATTCCAGCATGCAAGGGTCATAGTTTGGTACTGTAATATACCCTATTAGCTGAAAAAATTCAGCATACCACATTGTGTTATTATGTGCTGTCTTGGAGATAATTATGCTATTATCATCTTAGTGTTTCACACCTATGAAGCACAAACACGGACACGGGACACGACACGGACACGAGGAGACACCAAATTCTTAAAATTATAGGACATGACACGGCATATATATAGAAATATATATTGTAATTCCAATGAACTTGAAGAATAATAGAATTTTTGAAAGAATGAAGAAATGTGAAGGAAGAAGTGAGTTGAAGAAAAGAAGAGAGTTGAATAAGATGAAAGAGTGGATTAAAAGGGCAAGGTTGAAGACACATATAAGAGAGAAGAGAAAATGAGTATAGGAGATGAAACACGCGTTTTCTTTTAGCAAATGGGATGGAAATGTCAAAATTCCAAAAATGATAAACCTTGCACATTTTACCTCTTTTTTCTAGAAAGAAAATTATTTTGCCGTGTCCAAAGTAGTGTCCATGACGTGTCGGAGTTGTGTCCGACGCGTGTCCGAGCCGAGGAAAATTATTTTTAAATTGGACACGTACAGACGCGTGTCGGACACGTGAAGTCAGTGTGTCGGTACACTTAGACTTTGGAGTGTGTGTGCTTCATAGTTTCACACTTAGCATGGCTTCTTTGTTTACACCTGAAGTAATATGTCTGTCACATTGAAAAGTTCATAAAGGGATCTTCCCACAAAAGAAAAGGTTTATGTGACTATGTGTTCATGTACAGTACAGTAGAGAAAATTGATGATGAAAATCATTTAAATTAGAAGTATTCTCCAACAGAGTTTTTGATAAATTAGACCTCATTGCTTGAACACCTAGGTCACATGAGCCAGGACATAATAAGAATGAATAAGAGATAAGGGGACAAAACCAAATTAATTAGGAAAATATTATGTCCGTGTTGCAGTGTTTTGTGTCTTTATTTGCACTTCATAAAGTTGACACTTGGGATGGGTCACATAAGCTAAGATTTGAAACAAAACTAACTGTATAAACAAAAAAGAAGACTACTAAGACATTTTATATTCAGTATTAAAATTATAAGAGAAACTATTAAGATGGATTTAACTATAAACAATCTAAGAGATATAAGAATGAGCTAAGATAGAACACATTGACGTCTAATGATCCATGTAGTTGACTCCACCTAGTGGGAAAATGATTTGTTTATTGCTGTTATTAAAACTATAGTTCCGTCCAACTTTAAAGATAAAGATGATAAAGAGTAAACCAAGAGATATAAGTGGGGAAAAAAGGAACAAAGATGCAATTTCCTAATTCCTATACTTAAAAGTGTGAAGACAAATCCATCTTCCGTGCAGCTTGAAGTAGCAAAATGAAGCTTACTTGGGAGGGTAAAAAGAAAAGAATTGTTAATGAGGTTATTGCTATATAGTATATATTGCATCAATGGTCGTCTCTTTTAAAACTATATTCAACAATGATATGTATCTAGTGTCAGTTCTCTCATGTTTAATGATAACTTGAATATTGAACAGGTTTCCTGGGGGAAAAATGCACTCCTGATTGGAGGAAAAACAGAACCAGGAAGCAACAGAATTTCTGGTTCATCTGCATATCCTTTGCACATGTAATAGCTTTGTTCTGGTTTATTCTGTCAAATTGTCTAAATTATCTTTCTTGGTGTTTTTAGTGTGGTCATTTGATACAGAGACAGAGTGCTGGTCGCTTATGGAAGCGAAGGGAGACATACCGGTAGGAATTTTCATTTCATAGAAGTTTAAATGACCTTGTGGTAAAAATAGTTCACTGGAATTACCCTTTGCAATGGACCCACATATTGGGAGAATGGTACTGGATTACATGATTTTCTCTAGTATATAACTATATTATGTACATAATCCTTGACAAGGGTATAATTCTCCCATCACATCTCACAAGGCACATTGTCCAAAAGCCATGAGCACATATATCAACAAAACTATTATGTTGTCCTTTTCTATTGAACTCCCTATGTTGACTAGCTAAAAAAAGTCTCCATGTTGATTCTGATACGCAAAGGTCTATTCATAGAACTAGGCCGTAATGATCAAATATTTTGTTCTTCATAGATTGCTCGCAGTGGTCACACCATTGTTAGGGCAAGCACAGTTTTGATTCTGTTTGGGGGTGAAGATGCCAAAAGGAGGAAACTGAATGATCTACATATGTTTGATCTCAAGTCCTTCACATGGCTTCCACTTCACTGCACGTAAGTGGAAGAAAAATTGAAAATAAACTATTGATCTCCAATTTGGTTATGTACTAAAACACGTAAAATGTTACCATGCTTGTGAAATTTAAGGTTCTTAGTATTCCCTCTTGCCTTCTAAACTATTATTTTACTTTCAGGGGACCAGGACCTTCTCCAAGATCAAACCATGTGGCGGCTCTCTACGATGATAAAATTCTTTTTATATTTGGAGGAGCATCGAAATCCCGAACCTTAAACGATTTATACTCACTTGACTTTGAAACGGTGTGTAAGCTCTTGTTTTTTTAAATGTCTTGACTGCAACACCATGTGATGAATCTGATTAATTTCTCCAAGAAAATCTTCATTCATTATGTAATTTGATGAAAGGATCTGTTCCTCAGATGGCATGGTCAAGAATCAAGATACGAGGTTTCCATCCTTCACCTAGAGCAGGCTGCTGTGGTGTTCTTTGTGGCACTAAATGGTATATTACAGGGGGTGGGAGCAGGAAAAAAGGTACGTTTTACAGTCAAAGATTTTTTTCAACTTCTTGAAAGAAAATTTTGTGTGAATTTAACTCTTTATTTGTTGCATATTTTATCGTTACTATAGACTTTAACAGCAGTTCAATCTGTTTTGGAATTTTAAACTTGCATGTGACATTCAAATTTGGGGCTCATCATTTAATCCTCGTTGGCTAAAATATGAAGAAACAGAAAGGAGAAATGATGAAATGTGAAAAGAGAAGAGTTGTAAAATATATAGGAATCATGTATGAAACTTTGCATGGCTACCTTATTCTTTGAATTCTAACTATAAATACAAGAAGAAAAAGAAATAGAAGATTAAATAATAAACCTTCAGCACAAATTCACAAGTACATCTTGGTCAAGACCTTATCTATAGAATGGAGGATAATATTGTTGACGTAGGTAGATTTAAGTGCACTTTGGTTAATGCTTATTAATGGATTGATTAGTGAGCTATAGTCTGTTCTATTAATTTAAACCTTTTTCTTCATGTTCTAGCTGTTTAACAATCATTTTAAAAATGTCCTTTTTTAAAAGTACAATTCCAATTCTTCCCTACATTTTCTAGGTCATAAAGAGACTCTGATATTTGATATTCTAAAAGTTGAATGGTCTGTGGCAAACACATCGCCACTATCTTCTATCACTACCAACAAGGTGAGCTATTTCTTGTATCTTTATTGTCAACAATCAATTAGAAGTCATTTTCCATCAGGTGTTCCGTTAAATTTTTTGTAACAAGCTTGTGAAAAATAGTGCTTCATTTTAGAAACCCCACTTGGACTAGTGATTAAATCTGTAACTGTAACTTAATTAGATACGATTAATCTTTCTGATATAATCCCTGACTTTTCTAAAATGAATTTTCATTGATCATATCAACCAATGTGATGTAAATTGTATAAATGCATAGATTATGTACTTCCTTTATAATAACATGAAATCTTTTTACTTTTTTAGATGCCCTTATTCCGCTATAAGAGACCAACTTATACATAAACCATTTTTGTCACTGACTTAACCCCCTTATACTACAAAATGTTTTGGGTTGGGTATGTTTGACCATACGTACTTTCTTCTAAATCATTTAAAAGCATGTTAGTGAGATCTTTTGTATTACCAGGGTTTCAGCCTGGTACTGGTGCAACACAAAGAAAAGGACTTTCTTGTTGCATTTGGAGGATCCAAAAAGGAGCCATCAAATCAGGTCTGGCTAATTTTTTTTAAGTTAGTGTATGAATTGATTATGGTTCAATTAAAACTTCTAACCTTTCTTCTTTTGGACTACAGGTGGAAGTGTTAATAATTGAAAAAAATGAATCAGCCCTTGGAAAACATACCACTTCTACTAAAGTTGCAGGTTCTATACTATTTGATAAGCGATCATCAGCCACCGGATTGACCACTCAACTTAATGATCCTTCCCAGCGATTAGTTAACTCTGTTGGTAAACAAAATTTAGCGTCTGCTATTGAACCTGCTTCTGGAAGGAAATCTCTGTCAGAGTCCCTACTTGTAGATTCCAATGTCTCCCTCCACCAGCATTTTGATAACGATGAAGAATACAACACAGATGTCAGGGTAGACAGGACTTCAGAAGATGAAAGTTCTTTCAATCAGGTAAGAGATATGAATTTCTTTTTCCTTTGGCCAAGGACAGAACATTAAGCATAAAATTTTAAAATTAAACACTTAGTGGATTTTCAAGTATGATGATGGATGTACCTTGGGCATTTCTGGAGCAAACTTATATGCAGTTTTTAGATATTTGCTATTAGATTTTCTAATGAAAATATGACAAGTGGAGATTTTTTTATATCCTAGTAGTAATATGATTGTCTGTTTTAAAAAAGTTCATTCACATTATATTTTGATTGGAGAACTTAATAGAAAACACCTAATACATATCCTAGAGTTTTTGGCCCTCTTGTTTCAGTGTCTACTGTGTCATATCTCCTAGACTAAGTGCTTTGAGACTTTGGTTATTTCTTTCTAAATCTCTTTGTCAAGTTCTTTTTGAGATATATTCGTGATTTTTGGCTTTTTCGAAGAAGTGACCACATGATTCATTTTGATGGCCCATTCCACCTTTACAGCATTTCCCTAAAATTATTATTTGTAACAGTCAGAAGTCTGAACCATATAATGTAAAGTTCAGAACATTCAATCTGAAATAATAACAAAAAAGGAACTGCCATTCTTATCCTTATTACATGAACTGAATTGCATGCTGGTTATGGTGCCAACTTGCTTATTAAGGCAATTTTCTGGTAAATTCCATGTTTTACCCCAAATTTGCCTGATGCTAACATTAATGACAAAAAATTATTAAAAAAACGTAGTAGTCATTTTTTTCTTTTCAGGCAACAGGTCACAGAATTAGTCAAAATGATAATGGAACTCAGATGAACAAGAGTGGATCCAAGATCAGTGTGGGGGAATTGCAATCGTTGGTATCTGGAACTTCAAATCAACAACAAAACCAAGGACTTGGAAATCTGGCACTAGAAAAAGATGACATGTCATTCCCAGAAAACAGTAAATCAGAACCGGTGTCTACTCCTTCAAATATTCATTACTATGAAACCAAAGTGGCTGCCTTCATTAGGAAAAATGGGATTCTTGAGGGACAATTGGCAGCTGCACTGGCGAGCCAAGAAGCCGCAGAGAAAAGCTTAGCATCTGTTATTAAAAGCAGGCAAGAGATGGAGAAAAAACTGGGTGACACAGCAAAGGAAATGGAATTGCTGAGGGAGAAGCTGACTGGTGTAGAGTTAGCCCAAGAAGAGGCTAATAGCCTATCAAACATTGTCCATTCTGACAACGTAAGGCTTGAGCATGATGTTGCTTTCCTCAAGGCTGTTTTGGATGATACACAGAAGGTATATATGCTGCATCATTTGATGAAAGAAGTTGCATACTTGTGTTAATAGTTATTATTGGCTGATGAAATTTTGTTGTAGGAATTGCATTCAACAAGAGGAGTTCTTGCAGGAGAAAGAGCCAGGGCATTCCAATTACAGGTAAATCTTTGGGTTCTTGTGTTCTTTAACTGTAGTTGATTTTTGGTACAGCTTTATGTTTTATATGCCCAACATTCTTATAAGGATTTAGATTTCTAGGGGAAGGGAAGGAAATTGAAAAATAAAATAACATCCATGCATGTCTATTCATGATTAGCTCGATCTGCCTTTTTTCTTTAAATAAAGTCTTTAAGAAATTCTTAGCTTCATTTTCTCAAATATACGTGTTATCATATTAGAATATTCTTGCTTCTTCTTTCCAACTCAATGTCATAACCTTCTCTTAAAATTTCCATTAAGATTTTGAACATTTCTGTTATGCAGGTTGAAGTTTTTCATCTCAAACAGAGATTGCAATCAATGGAAAATCGAGCACCCACCCCTAGGAAACCTTCTCATGTGTAGTGAATTGTTTGAATACTCAATGATGCCAATCAATTTCAGTAAAAAAAAATGATGAGCAGGAGGCTGTATATGGAGGGAATATGCTATGTAGGAATGGCTTTTGAAGAATTGGACCTCCTCCAATCATTTTTACCCTCATGAGTCATGACTGGATCTAAACACTCGGCTCTCAACAAATTTCAGAAATTTCAATTTGTACATATTTAAATAAGTGAATTCACATGCCACCCATTCGTTTTTAGTATTTTCTACTATAAGCCACAGAAATACTGCTCATTTTAATATCATGTACAGGTGTCTGTATGGTTTTTGTTTTCCTTCATGATTTCTTTTATAGAAGAATTTTATTGATGGAAGAAAAAGGCCATGCAACATCTGTTATCAGATATTCTAAAATACAACTAAAGTAGATAACAATCAAAGCGAGATCTTTAGTTTAGCCATTAATCAAATACTGCATCCTCTATAATTTTAACAAATAAACTTCCTTAAAACTTAAATTATAAACTATAATTGAAAGTAGTTTACATGGAAACAAGGTGAAAATGAGCTCAGGGCAGAGATCCTAAACAGTCTTAGCCGAAATCCGAAGCAAAGCCAAACAGAAATGTTTAATAAATGAATTTTAGGGCTACAGAAGGTGAAGGTGGCTGTGTCTGAGTTTTCACTCTACTAAACAATAACAGAGAAAAATGTACAATGGATAAAACAAAAGCTTCCAGCTAATGATACATCTTTGGCCTGCAAAGTAGGAATCTGATCCTCTAACGCAAGTCAGGTTCCTTCTCCATGATTTGGATATAGAATTTCATCAGTTACACTCTTTGTTCCGTATTCATACTGCAAAGTTGGAATCTGATCCTCTAACGATTCTTTCTTTTTTGGTGTGACTCTTGCTGTTCTGATAGACAGAAACCGAGCGTGTTCACCGACACGGTAACTTTCACCCTACTGCTTATGCCATCTTTCACAATAAACTATCAGTATGAGGATTTATCAGGTTAACAGATCTTCTTTTGCCACTGATACTCATAGAAGTTCAGTTTCTTCTTGGTCTCCATCAGCATCTTCTACATCATTGTCATCATCTTCTTCAGGTGCATCTGGATCCACTCCCTATCATTACCACTCAAAGGGGAAGCATCATAAATTTTGGATCAGACCTTTCATAAATTATAAATAAACACTAACATAATCCAGCAGGTAAAGTTGGTTAGGAGGAAAATGAGAGATATATAACTAAGGCATTGAACAAAGAGGGCAAACCTTCATCTGCTTCTCTAAACGCTCCAACCCTCGTTTTGCTGCTTCGTTCTGTGCGTTTAACCTGCAATGCATGCTGAAAGTTAGATGTAGAATAAAATCATGAGCACAAAAACATGCATAACATGGATATTCCTAAAAATAGGGAGTCAGAGAACTTGACTATATAGAGAATGGAGAGGGAAACCCTATTACAAAACCAACTTTAGCTACATAGCAAGATCCATAATTAACATAGTATCATGATCCATATGGCTTAACCATGAGGCTAATTCAATCCATGCCTAAGCTATGAAGCATGGACAGACTTATTTAGCATGTCCTTGCCATGACACACTGACAACACTGCCCATGTATAATTTGAATAATATAATTAGCATCTTTTAATTCAGTCAAACATTTTCGAAAACAGAACTAGGTATAAAAGACGATGCCCATTGCGTTTTTCATTGGTAGGAGCTCATGAGTTGGAGGTTTAAAATATTTAGATTTGAGTATGAGTGTATGACACATGTGCCAAATGTGTAAGTGTCAAAATGTGTACACCTGTGTCGTTCCTATGCCTTTAAAAGTTTAACATGTCAATGTGACTATTCCGTGTCAGTGCATCATAGTGCCCAACTTGAAAGAGAAAAAGGCATAAAATTCAGAATTCACATCCTGACAGTCTTTGTAACAATGCAAGGTCAACCTTAAAGCAGCTTGATAATGTGACAAAGCCTCCTGCAGCATATTAGTGGCAGCGAAAACCTGAGCCAATTTTACATGAAGAGAGTCATCAGCCCAATCTTTGAGATATCGCTCAAGTAGAGACACAGCATCTCCATTTCGGCCTTCAGTAACATGGAGCTCAGCCAAAGCTAAGGCAGCTCCAAGGTAACCAGGTTCCAGCCTTAATGCAGACTCATAGAACTTTTTTGCCTGTTTTAATTAAGCCATATATTTAACACATAAGAAAACTTGAATACAAAAATATGCTGCCAATACTAGTTCCTAAGTGTCAACAGGTATACCTTTTCTCTGCCACCAGAATTACTGGCATGCACATCACCTACTAGTTTTAAAGCCTTTGCAGATTGTGGCATTGCTTTCATTGCTTCTCTTGCAGCATATAAAGCCTCTTTGATTTTAGAGAGAGCCAAATAAGTATGAACCAAACCTAAAAAGTTAAATTTAGGTTCATGTCAAAATCTGAAAATTTTGTAGTTTCATTATCTTGCAGGTATGAATTATAAGTCATGCAAATATCAATTTTTCCCATTATAAAATAAACCTTGATATGAGCGGATGTCAGGTCTCAATTCTTGAGCTCCCCTGAAGGCAACCACAGCTGCTTCTGCCCGTTTCATTGTCAACAACAGATTTCCCTGAATAATTTCAAAAAGTCAAATCAAGTTGGCAAAGTTTATGATCTAATAAGTTTCTATAACCATATATTAATAAGATAGACCCAAATTCCATCTGAAGCAATAATTATCTTTGTACCTTCATTATATATCCTGGTATGTGCCTCTCATCAATACGGATACTCTGCAAAATAACCAGTCAATTGTAATTAATAAAATCATAGAGAAATCTAGTCTGCAGCTTCAAAATATAAATAAAATAAAAATAAAAATAAATTATGACCTGCTCAGCATAAGATAATGCTCTTCTCTCGTCTTTCCTTTCCCATAGAACAGATAGAACTACAAACACCTCTGGTCTTGCAGGATCGATATTCAACAAATCATGTACCAACTTGTTTAGCTTTGAATAATCAGATTTTAATTTTAAAAGCATTGCATATTCATCCATATATGTCATTATGTATGGATCAATTGATCGGGCCTGTTATCACCAAAAAAATATCATGAACTCAGTGAATGATTGTATATTTGTATATGTAGGTTGGTCGGCAAAGAAAATCCACTTATGATGTTTAATGAACTACAACTTCATATACCTTCTCAAAATTCATAATGGCCTCTTCATTCTTCCCAACAATAGCTTCAACCTTCAATTACAAGTTTACAAACTACATCATAATTTAGAACAGTGTGCTAAGCGTTCAATTCAAGGCAACTAGATGTACAAAAGTCTTTTATTTCTTTAAACATAATGATAATTGCAACTAAAACTTCCAATGTAGACAAAGCAACAACCAAAAGATTTTGGCATTTTTCACAAGCTCTAACCCTTTGCATTGAGTCTAACCTTAGCAATCTCAAGCAGTAAATGTATATTATTTGGGAAACGTTGCAAAAGATCTGCAAAAAGTTCCAAGCCACCTGCCAACATTAGGAATACAATCAGACACATATCTTAGAAGAAAGTATAAACAAGTTCAAATTGGTTTCTTCCATTAAATCTTGTGTAGGATTGAAAAAGATAAGCAAGTCGCATAAGTAATAAAACAAGTAAATTGATGCAGGATTTGTTCATATATTTATTGATTTTATCAATCCTTATCCCACCTATCTTTTTCCTATTAATCCAAAGTAGGAATGGCCATATCCCATGCTTCAAAGGGAATTTGCAGGCAGAACATCAAAGCTATAAAGCTGTACTGATTTCAAGGCTATTAGAAGGAAAAGACAACAGTTACAATGACACAATTACAAATGAAAAGGTAAAACTTCAATGGACCAGCTATTCTGGACTCAATCAAGAACCCATATTCATTTGGAAAAGTCACAGGCTTCACAGGGGAAAAAAAAACCAGTAATCCACTACAGTTCAGCATTATAAATTATAGCACTACATGTAACCAGAAAATAAGAAAAAAAAATCATGGTGCCAGAGTATGAAATAATTGGAGCAAGCAGAAACACAGTGGCCCTAGAACACACACATTTCATCTGTGATTGGATCCTTTAGTTTCTACAAGCAAGCATCGAACTATGAGAGTCTGAATAAAAAATAACATCTTACCTTTGTAGTCATTTGAAGCCATGCAACATTGAGCCTCAACATAGCGCTACAAGGAAAGAGAAATACTCCTAAACTGTTAAATTGCTGCATTTCCTCAGGAGCAAAGTGGTAAATAAGAATTTCAACAATCTTATGTACAACTTACTTGAAGCCAACGGCATGGTTCAAAATGATCATATTGAGCTCTCCCACTTCTATTTGGAGTCTGACATCAAATGATTACACACCAATTACAATTGTAACATTGGACAATATTCAAATCATAATTTATTTAAGCAAAAACGTTAGGTTGACCAACATAATCAAAATTTAGTTACATGAAATTTCTTTATGCTTTTCGTTGACAAACCTGTGGAAATAATGAAATAATATCCTTTGCAGTAGATCCCAGTTCGGCTAAAGCTGTGATTGCCTCAAATATGAAAGGACAGTGTCTGTCAAAAAGATATCAGTGAAGGACCTTGATTTTAAAATGCAAGAATAATATACCATAAAAGAAAAACTAAAAAGCTAGCAGTCAGTCCCATAATTATTAAACATCTGAAGGTCTGACTTCTAGTCTTGCACTCTATGTCAGAATACCATTAGTTCTAGCAAACATTAAAAGATAAAAACTCCAAATAAGCTAATGTTATCAGTTCAAGTACAAAGAAACTAATGGATAGGAATAGGATGGGATGCCTGAAAATTTGTATGCTTTAAAGACATGAAGTTTGGACAAATTAAATAAAAAAGTTAAAATCAATTGATTAAAAAGGAATGAAGGCATTTAACAATGACCTATTGGTGCCATGTAACAGGTTCATTCAGTTTAGAGAATTTTACTTTACAAACCTTAGACATTCTTTGTAAATAGCAACAGCTGCTCGATTATGTCGAGAATTTCGATAAAGCTTCGCCAATAATAAATTCATTGGCAAGTTTCTGGCTTTGCTTGGAATTCCTTCCATCTGTAATGTGCAGGTGACACACAAAACTCAAAAAAGATGAATTTAACGAGAACAAACTAAGAAAATGAATTAAAAAAATTTATAATGGCATAACATTTATTTCCCGTTATAAAATGCATAATCAAACCGATCAAAGATACACAATGAAGCCATTCAGGAATTTTATCAACATTGGAGGGGGGAGAGAGAGAGAGAACAAACAAACAAACCTCGACCAATGCTGCCTTGTTTTCATTCAGAGTGTAGTGACATGATGCTATTTTGAACTTCACCTGTTATGGTAATAGAAAGGGAAACCCTATAAACAATTTGGCCATGCAAAGTTATCAAAGTACCTAGAAATATAATCCAACTAAGATGAGCTATAACAAAGGGAAGTAAATTAGTCCACCTCATTTTCATTGATTGCTGTTACATTATAAGAATTTGGAGAAGACGACCTGTTTGACGATAATGGACTCCGAGATGAGGGAGTGTTTTGTTTAGGAATCATCTTGTAGTATTGCAAAGCTTGCTTGTAGTTATGCTGCTCATCAACAGAACAAGTAAAATGACTTCATGACTCCCCAAAAAAAGAAATATATATTGAATTGCCTAAACAGGAAAAAGTCCTAATGCAAATGAAAAAAAAGAAAAGAAAGAGAGTGGAGTCTCAGTCTCTTACAATGGCTCTGCGATACTCCCTTTCGCGGAACAACGAATCACCAATAAGCGCCTGCAGAATACATAAAACATATAAAGCTAAAGAATGAATCTACAAACTTGAATAAACTCTTAACGGTTAAAAATTTCAGCACATGAGAACGAAATTTCCAGAGACCAGGCTCTCAGCTTTGAGGTGTAGGCTGGTTTCAGCATTAACAGCCGGTGACGAAACAAGAAAACAACCCTGCCCAAAAGAAACCGAGGAATTAGACTACCAACGAAATCAAAAGCAACCTTCGGAGCCCAATTTCAGAAACGGATTTGAAAAAAATTACGAGCATTTGAGCTGAGTCGTAGAGGCCATTCTCGAGAAGGGTAGCGATTTGATCCTTTGGGACGTCCATTGTTGATAGCTCTGAGTAGAAGATTGGATTGAGTGCTTCTGAGACAAAAGCAAAATCAAAAAGCTCCTGTCCTGACGCGCTCTTGTTTTTCAAAAAACCTCAACCTCTTTCTCCCTTCCTCTGCACTGAGCTTCTGAACTCTCAAGGGCGTGTTTAGTGTGCACTAAGAAAAATACATTAACCATTTAACTTTGAGTAAATTTCACTTTCTTTCTTTCCCAAAGGTTTAACTAAATTATATTTAGTATCCCTTTTATGTTTTTAAAAAATATGGGTAAAGTACCCTTGATGCCCCTAAACTTTGCTGTAATGTTCATTCCTGCCCTCAAATTTTTTTTTGGTTCATGCCTACCCCAAACTTTCAATTTTGTTCATGTCTGCCCTTTTTACTAACACTGTTAACTTACTTGACGGAATTTGCTGACGTGGACAATAAATTTGCATCTCTTTTGCCACGTCATTGTCCACCTCACATTTTATTTTTTTACTTTTATTAAAAAAAAAGTAACCTAATCCCAAAAAAAACCAAACTTTTACCTTAAAATGTTTTTTTATTTGGATTAGGTTAATTTTTTTAGTAAAAGTAAAAAGTTAAATGTGAGGTGGACAATGACGTAGCAAAAGAAATACACATTCATCATCCATGTCAGTAAATTCTGTCAAAAAAGTTAACGGTGTTAGCAAAAAGGGTAGGCATGAACAAAATTGAAAGTTTAGGGGTAGGCATGAACCAAAAAAAAGTTTGGAGGCAGGAATGAACATTGCAGCAAAGTTTGAGGGCGGGAAGGATACTTTACCCAAAAAAGATTACACTTATCTTTTTAAATTTTATTTTGAATTGAGAATCAACCTGAAGCTATTTCAAGTGTTAAACTTTTATATCGTTTAAAAATTTTCTGGAATAAAGACTTTGTGAATAGTTGGGAGCGGAGAGAATTTAGGGCACGTTTGGTTTGTTAAAAAAATTAATGTAATTCTTTTTTAATTCAATATTCTCTCTAATATTCTCATTCCCTCTAACATTCCTATTCTCATTCACATTCCTATTACATCCAACATTCACGTAACCAAACGTGCTCTTAGTAGTATTCCTCTTGTTTGGTTTTCAAACTTTTAACAGGAGAAGAATTTGAGGATTTTATGTTAGACCTTGTTAACATTCTCTCTTTATTATTTATGTTTGCTTTTCATTACATTGCAAAAAGTGAGGTTTGTTTAGTAGAAAAAATGTATGAGGGAGAAGACCATTCCATTACTTTTTCCATCAACCAAACATGACCTTAGGGTATGTTTGGGTTGCGTATTAAAGAGGGGAATGAGAGGCATAGAGGGAAAATAAAAGTATTTAATGACATTCTCATTGTTTGATTTTTAGCTTAACCAAATATCTTAAGTTCGAGCCTTGAAAATACAGTTGTGTTAAAACTTGATTGATAGAGCTTTGCCGCCCTTGTGATCCTATCCGACTCGAATAGAATTAGTCTTTGCTTATATCATTAAAACGGATAGGCTCAAAATACACATGGTTCACACCAAAAATTTTTTTGGAGGAAAAGATATTAAAATATTTTATATTAACACTCATTTACCTTTCCTCTTGATTTGAATTTACTTCAAATTAAAAGATTTTGGAAAGCTTCAAACAAGATAAAAATAATCCATCATTTAACCTCTGTAATCTCCTTCCCTTCTAATCTCTCAAGAAGAATTATAAATAATCCTCCTTTATCGCCCTCTTGAATTTCTATATTCTCAAATAAAAAAAATGTTATATTTCTCTTTGCTTCTCTTCTATTCCCGTCCTTTAGTAGCCGACCAAACACACCCTTGAAGTTGTTTTTTTAGAAAAGAAAGCTAAACACAGGCCAAAAAAAAAGAAAGAAAGCTAAACTACGTGGTATTGAATTTGGGCCCGATTCGGTTATCCAACTTATATTTTATTTGAACAAGCCCAATTATTAACCGCCTTCTAAGTTTTATACTTTATTCCTCAAGAAATTTTTGACCAAAAAGAAATCTCTCTCGGTGGGTTTTTTTTTTGGCCAGATCTCTCGGCGGTGGTTGATTCGTTCAGTCATGGAATCGTCTTATCGTCGGAGAACGGTGCGGCGGAGAAGAGAGGAGGAGAACCTTGCGAGGAAGGTAATTTGGCCTTCAATTCAAGGGCATTCTTGTCCAATATGTTTCATGGACCTGGAGGATCGTTATAGAGAAGCTGCAATTCTCACAGTGTGTATGCACGCCTACTGCATCGGATGCATTCGCAAATGGAGTAACTTGAAGAGGAAGTGCCCCCTTTGTAACTCAACCTTCAATTCTTGGTTTTGTAAGCTCAGTCTTTCATCTAGAGAGTTCCGGAAGGAGGTGTTGCCCTTGGAGGGTTTAACCAGACATTCTCGTCGGGAGGTTAATGCAAGCCATTTGGATGCTCGCAGGTGAGTTCATTCTTCTTATTCTTCCTCTTTTTTATTTTCTTTGATAATTTTCCTTGTTGATACTTCCCTACTAGTTTGTCTGTTGAGAAAACTTCTGAAATTATGAGAGAAGGAGGATTATTTATTTATTCATTATTTTGTGTTGAGATCACTTATTGAATTTTGTTTTTATCTTTCAATTGAATGGAATTAATGAATTTGCAAGTAACTTTCTGAGAGATAGATTACGTGTATAGTAAAATCTTTAAGCAAACAGAAGTTGATGCAACTGTCTGGCTGAATTAATTAAGCCTGTTTATGGAATTTACACATAAAGCTTGCCTTTCATTGTGTGTTTTTATTCCAGAATGTCTAGAATTCTTCATAGAACAAGAGTTGCTTTAGATGAAAGGCGAACTAGGGCGATGCCATGGCGGAGATCATTTGGCCAGCCTGGACTTGCAAGTCCAGATGTTATTGCTCAAAGGAAACTTGAATGGCGAGCTAGGTACATAAACTTATTTTCATGCTTTACTCAATTATAATACCTTGAGTCTTAACTACAGCATCAGTTACTTTCTCTGTTTTTTCCATCTGTTGATATCTTGACTACAAGGTCTTGCTAATGAAATTTGGTTTATGAATTATGATGGATTTGACTTACAGCATATACAATCAGCGGCTGCAGGCAGTTCCTTCAACCTTAAGTTGTCAAGAGCAGGTATATTCCCTCTACTCGAAATATATAGAAGATGGAAATGTTCTGTGTTTTTTTATTTTCTCTATTGATCAAGTTTTTACTTGCAACTTTCTGAAGGCTTCTATGTTGAACTGTTACAGAAAAGCTTTTGGTAGTTTAGCTTTTATCTTATGGAATTGTTTTTCACTGTTGCAGTTAAATATCTTTTTCTTTTAAAATAAAAAAATAAAAACTAAGTTGTTCATTGCGACTGGCCTTTTTCTCTCCATTTAATGCTCCCTCTATCTCTATACCTTTACCTTTACATGAAATGTGATTTTGTCCCTTTATTGAAATTTGAAAGAGTTACAACAACCTTTGTCCCTTTATTGAAATTTGAAAGAGTTACAACAACCTTTTATGAATGTTTGCCTTAGAGAAGGCTTTAAATTCTATTATTTACATAATATATGCCTCATTTAGATATGATATTTTCCTGCTTTTTCTACTTTATTGTCAAAATTTTCAGATTAAATCAAGAAATAGTACTGGAAAAGAGAAAATGTTGCAAAAGATTGAGCCATGGATACGGAGGGAGCTACAAGCTGTGCTGGGGGACCCAGATCCAACTGTCATTGTTCATGTGGCAACCTCACAGTTCTTTGCATGGCTGGCAGAGAAAGCTAAAGTACCATCTGGTGTGTTTGATGTTGAAGAGAGGTTTATATCACCTCTGCGTCCATTCTTACTAGATAAAGTCAGTATCTTTTGGCATGAACTGAGGTACTTAGTTTTTGTTATAAATCTATAGCTCAATCTATTTAAACATATCCTTGTTATGGTGAATCTTTGAAGGTTGCTATTTTGATGTTAGTTTTTGTTATAAATCTACAACTGAATCTATTTAATCAGCTTGGTGAATCTTTGAAGGTTATATTTACATTTTGATTAACTAGCTCAGTTTCCCTTCAGGTTTTAGTTGAGTTCCATTTATAGTTTTCATTCATAAGAGTAGGTATTGGGATCAGAGTTGTTTCAAGGAGCACATTTGGCGTACCATCTATAATTATGCGATGCATTATGTGCTTATTTCCACTTATATCAGATTGTGTATTCTTATTTGTTTCAATTTACTTTTTTAATTTTATGTCATTTGGAGAAGTGAAGAAATGATCCAATATGCATTTTTTTTTTCTAGTTTTTATTATTTTTTTCCAACAGTTCATTCTACTGGGAAATTTTAGAAGATAAATTTAGACCTTACTGTCTTTTCTGACCGTTTTCCAATTTTTCGCCCACCAGATGTTTCACAGAGAGTTGTTACAACATGGATACATATGATGCAGTAGTTGAATATAAACGTCTGGAGTGAGTGAAGAGAAATTACTTCAATCACTTCTCATCTATAAAGGTTATAGGTTGGAAATTTGCAGTGGGACAACACTATTCCAGAACTATCATAGATATTCTATCTGCTTGCACTTCTCACAAGCTGATTGCTGCATTTTAAGATAAATTTGGTGGATGGCGCTTGGCATAGCATTACATATGAGTGAGTGAAGAGAAATTAATTCAATCACTTCTCATCATAAAGGTTATAGGTTGGAAATTTGCAGTGGGACAACACTATTCCAGAACTAGCATAGATATTCTATCTGCTTGCACTTCTCACAAGCTGATTGCTGCATTTTAAGATAAATTTGGTGGATTGCGCTTGGCATAGCATTACATATGCAGATGCTTACCATGTGTGAGCAGTTTGGTACTAGCAACTTAAAAAAGATCTCCGTGGATTGACATTTGAGGTCCTGGATTCTTTACATATGCAACTGTTGTATACTGTTGTAACCATAGGTGCCTTCTTTACAAAGGATGTTCTTGGTCTGCATATTGACTGTGGTCATCAAGTTTGATGTCTGCCCTTGCTGGCTGCAGCACTGGATTAGAGACGTGGATATTCATGCTTGCTTGCCTGCCTTCTGAATCTGATAGGCAACCTAACTTAATATATGGGTCGGCAATGCTGCTGTTTTGATATTTATTATTTGTTGAGGATGTATGCTGTAACAATTGGATATTACTAAAGGATGTGTCATATTATTTGTACCTACTTTGATACTTTTCTATCTTCAAATTGTTGATAGAAGAGACTCATATGACCGAGGCTGGAAGGTTTTGGGTGAAATGGTAATCTCCTTCGTTGTGGAGATTTGTACTACACGTTTTATTAGACCAAAATATAATTTCTCTATGAAATCAGCACGAACGATTTCTTGATGCTTATTATGTATATAGTAGCGGCTTCAGTAATTGAATGTGTCATTAAAGAATAATGAGTGTAGACTGTGTAGTTGTCTATTTCTGTGGCAATTTGTGGTTGAACTTTTCGTCTTTAAGGCATATATCATCTATTTGTGAGATAATTATATTCTTCGCCCCTATTGAGAGATTCTATTTCTAATTAAAATGAGCAAGATAACTCTATTAAAAATTTTGAACTTGTTAATATTTTTTGTATAATATAAATGATAAATATATATAAAAATATCTTGGCAAAAAATGTGTAAGTGTTTATCAAGGTATTAGTAACTGCAGCGTCATGATTGGTCATTTGCTAGTTTGCACTTGTAACTAAATGATGTTCCAAACATTTAAGGTCCGTTTGTTTAGTAGAATATGAAAGGGAATGTAAATAGAATAAATATAGATAAAATAACTATTTTATTATTATATTAAAAGTGAGATTAAAATAAAAGTGAATAAAAAAATAAGACAAAAATATAATTTCATCATATTATAAAAAGTAAAATTGATCTCAAAATTAAAATTAAAAATAAAGTCAGTACTGTATACTCTGGTCTGGTCCCATGTAGTTGACCTCAAAAAATCCTTACCTATACTATTGATGCTCTGGTCTACGGAATTATCATTCAACATTTCCATAATCTACTGCTTCCTCCGGCTAAGCTGATATATTTAAGACATAAGTTTACTTTTCCAAGTAAATTTTCAGGCCAATTATAGCACAAATCAGCTGGATAATGGATTATGTTCTCCTCCTCTTCCTTATCAAACACATCTAGTCAGAAATCTGATGTAAGCTGGATTTTAGTGCGGGAAATTGGCTTTATCACACAAGATTTGACAGAAAGTGCCACGCGTTTGTTTGCCTTAAATCCTGTAACTGGTCATTTGCAGTCTGCATATGCCACGAACTTCTTCATTTCTTTGAAACATTCTGTTCTTTTGCATACAGCTTCAAAAGCTGAGGAGCATTATCCTTAAAGCTATCCACATATTGCTGCACGAATAACTTTTCAGGCATAAGAAATGCAGCATAATGTCTAGCATTCTTACGAATCAACCCATTTGACTGGAGAAACTGAATAACCGAAACTCTGGGTAAAATTCTCTTCTGCAAACTGTATGAAAGTAGTTTTGGATATTTTGCAATCTCCATAGAATCCCAGCCCTTACTGATAACAAAAAATTCCATAATTTTCTCAATTTTACCTTCAGATACCACCATACACCAAGGATGCTTTGAAAATGCAGAAACAATTGCATCTTCAGACCAACCCCACCTCTTAAACAAATCAATCTTCCTTTTCCACGAGGATTCACTCATTATAATCTTGATGTGCAATGCTATGACAAAATCTGACTTGAGAGGGTTGAATCCCAATTCCTTCACTTCCTCCACAACCTTTTTGAAGGTTTCAGATTGTAAGTTGACTGAGAGAGGCTTTCTTAAGAGTAACAGAGCAACCTTGGACTCGGGGACTCCATCATCAAGCAACATTGCAGCATTATTTGCCACACGAGAATCTGAAATTATAGAGACTTGGCGCTTTATGAGTTCCATTGTTCGTTCATCAGACTGAAAAATTTTCTTAAACAAATCATAAGAAGGGACAATACAATTCTCTAAGCTTCGCAGTAAGAAACTGGGATTCAAGGACACAATGTGGACAAGTTCAGACATGGACGCACCCTTAGACCGAAGAAACTCTAACTTGGGAAGAATGGTTTTGTGAGCCTTGGCCACGAGCAGCCTCGGTCGGGCATTGATCATTTGGGAGATCTGAGAGTTTGAGAATCCGTAGCTTCTAAACAAGGTAAGCACTGAGTCCGACTTGTCTGGTTTCTCAAAACGAACATGCTTGGACACTTGGGAAGCGATTTCTTGTGAGCACCCCAAATTGCTGACGAGGTAGTTCGCCGTAGAAGATAGTGGCTCTGAAGTGCTTGTGCTATATGAATTGTTATGCGCAATGGAGCAGAGTATCGGGGTCAGCGAGGTTGTTGCAATGCGACTGAGATAAAGAGTGGCTTCGCGATAACAGTTAAACAAGGCCATAAGCAGTGACGAAGTAGATCCACCGTGATTGGCAGTGGAATGTAGGGTATCATGAGAAGTGAGAAGCCTCGGACGAAAACCCTAGCTATTGAAGAAGAAAGGTAACCCTAGCTGTAACAAAACGACGACGTAAAAAATCCTCAATCTTGTATTTTGATTTTTGAAGAAGAGGACCGTACATGTAAAAGATGATGAAAAAAAAAGAGAGGGATCACTTCTCCGTTCTTTTCTTTTCTATTCTATCAAACAAATTTTATTTTTTTAATGTAATAAAATTATATTTTTATTTATTTTTATTTTATTCTTATATTTAATGTAAAGATAAAATACTTATAAAAAAATATAAAGATAAAATAGTCATTTTATCAACTTTTATTCCATTCACATAATATCATATTGACATGACATTTCTATTCATTTCTCTTTCCATTTCCATTCTCATTTCTATTTCCTTTTCTTTTGTCCGAGCTTCACAATTTTATTTGGAATTGTATGCAAATAAGAAAATCATGCTTTTGAACAGATATATACCAAATAAAAAATATATACACAAATTCAGCCATCTTTAAAAACTATCTACAGATATATACCATTTTTACTGTGCACATTAAAAAACGCATCAAATTGTCAACCCTATAAAAACCCTCACTGAGGATTTTTTTTTGTCAAAAATTAAGAAAAACGTCGTCAATGACAACGTTTTTATTCGTGCACAGTACAAATAATATATATCTATAAATATTTTTAAAAGTGACTAAATTTTTATATATATTTTTTATTTGGTATATATCAAAAATTACATTATTACACCTCTAATATATACACACAAAAATGCGAACGTGTGATTGATCGTTCGTAGACAGAAAACTGGGAAAAGGATCCTCTACTGTCCTTTTATTTTGCTGTCTCTACTCTCTATTGTTCATAGAAAACGACGTCGCTTCGCGTTCAACTTGCTTTTTCTTCTTTTACAGATTTTGAAGGGAAATATTATATTTCTGTACTTGGGATAAAATTAGTCTTATAATTTAGTCCCAATAAAAATATATTCTTGCAATATATAAAATTTATATTTGTCTTTCATTTTAGTCCCTAAACATATAATACTTGGTTTAATTTTGTTTTTTCTCACTAACCTCTATCGTTCTTGTAATCTTTTTTTAATGAAAACTTAGTCCTTTTAATTCATACATAAATACTTCGGGTATGTTTGACAATTAAAAGGGGAAAGGAAGGAGACAGATTATAAGGGAGGGGAGGAAGGGAATGATTGTTATCTTCTCCTTATTTGGATTCTCCAAAATCTCTTAATTTATAGTAATTCAATTTAAAAAAGGAGATTGGCCGACAAAAAAACGACAAAGGGAGAGGTTAAGGAGTACTATTAACGTTAAAAAAAAATCATCCAGTATTTTTTCCTCTAAAATTGTAAAAATCAAATAAGGAAAAGGTCACTAAGTACTATTATATTCCCCTCCTTGATGAAGTATAAATTAAAAAAAATAAAATAATTTTTTAATATAAAATTCAACAAAAATATATTTTTAGGGACTAAAATGAAAAACAAATACAAATTTTATATATTGCAAGAATATATTTTTTATTGGGAGTAAAGTGTAAGACTAAATTTATCCCAAGTACAGAAATATAAGGAAAAGCAAGTTGAACGCAAGCGACGTCGTTTACACGGACAGTAGAGACAGCAAAATAAATGGACAGTAGAGGATAGTTTTTCAAAAAGGAAAAAACTGAGGGCGATGCTGAAATCCAAAAACGTAGAGGCATAACACACAGCACAAGGCAGATTCGAACTTCGCAGGCTTTCCTCCTTCAGCATTTGTGGAATTGAATCCCTAGTGGCTAGTGCGGTAAGCTTTCTTTCCTTGCGAAATTTATTGGTTCAACTCAAAATCTTGTATTTTACTGAGTTAACTATTAGGATAGGCTACCGTATCTGTTCACTAGGAAATTGTTGTAGCACGGGTTAACTATTAGGGTTGGCTTAGATTTTGATCAAGTAAGAACAACCTAATAACTATTCATGAAATTGTGAAAAATCAATTTCTTTAGTAGAGTGCATGGCGCACTTCAGAGGAGCGAAATTCTAATTATTAATATAGATTCGTGTTTTTTGGAATCTCATTGCATTTACTCATGGTTTCTCAATTTGCAGGCAGAACCAGGAAGGTTTGTTAGTTATATATAGCCTTATAGGTGTAGCTCAATGGCGTTATCTGAAATAAAATCCGGGGCATTAGTTTCTTTACAAGATCTACAACAATCATCTCCATTTTTCAAGCAAGGGGCTTCGCTAAGAATTGTTGGAAAGTAAGACTGCCCTCATTCTAATGCTAATGTATTCATCACTTTTGACTCCTCTAATATCGTGGCAAGTTTCATGAGTATTGTGATTTCGCTGATTTTAAATCCTGCTATTGTTCCCTGCGTTTATTTAATAATGGTAGAATACCAAAGTGTATGTCTTCTTTGGGACCGATGGTAAATAATCCAAGGGGATAATTATGCTTCTTTATCTTCTTTTTCTATTTCAATAGCTAATCCGTTGGAAAATATTCATGAATATGGGTGTTGATTATAGCACTGCTTATGAATTTATATTGCTCTTCAAGGTAGAGCTGTTAAAATGGTTAAGTCGAATGAGTTGGTCTAACCCATCCACCAATTTTAGAGTTAATGAAAAATGGGAAGATTTTGATTCATTCTTCAAATTCTGATCAGATAAAAGTTTTCAAGACACAGATGTTTCACTATTCATGTTATAATTTTCTCGGCGAGCTCTTATAATATTACTTCTCCATTTCAATTTGATTTTATCTTCTGTCATCCTTTTTTATTCTAAAATCAAAAGGAAATTGGATTCCAAATTAGTTCTTCTAATTTAATCGTACCCAGTAGTGGCAACTATACACAGTTAGGGAGTGCCTTCCTTTTTTATTGAGTTACACTAACACAGCAACCTGGTTTGCAATACACAACACCTGTCTTAGTGTGGTAATCTCAAATACCAACTTTTCCACTTAGGTTATTAAGCCTTGACCCAGGTATTTATCAGCTTTTGTGGCTGCCTAACGGAAATAGTTTTGTACTCCACATGGAAGCCTAATAGGATAGAGGTATAATATCAAATTATCAACATATAGCATACCTACTATACTAATACTAACAATTAAAATATTTCATGCAGAGTGTAGTGATATCATAATGCCTTAAGATTTTCTACATTGGTTTTGCATATACAAGTTGCTGTATGATTGTAGCAAACAGTTCATATGGCACTATTATATCTTCTGATGTTCCTGCTGCTGCTGTCGTAGTTGTGAAGTATCATTCAATAATTTACTGTCCTTCCTTTTCCAGGCTACACGAATACTCTGTAGAGACATCCCTAGCAACAATAGTTGACGGTGATGTCACTCTAAAAGTTAGTACTCAGCACCTGAGGAGCCTTACCTTCCGAGTTGGTTCCATCTACCAATTCATTGGTGAACTTCTCATCCAACCTGATAACAAGGTGTGCACTAGTCAAAAAATTTTTGCCTCATCACACATGATATGCATTCATCCGTAATATGTGTGTGCAAATGAGATGATTGACCTTGGTGTTATTTGTTCTTTATTAGGGAGTTTTGCAGGCACGTGTTGGTAGAAATGTTGACGGAATTGATCTCAATCTTTATCATCAATCTTTGCTGCTCGTTAGACAGTTTCAGGGTGATCACATAAATAATCCAACAAATTAACTTTACATGAAGATTGTGCAGAAAGAAGTTTTCATAGTATAGTATATCAATTATATATTTTCTTAGAATATCAAACAGCTGGAGCCGGGAAGTTTGCTTCTTAGACTATTCTTATGGCAGTACTTAAGCATCTTCATGTACTTTAAGATATGGTGTTAAATTCTGCAATCTATGTCACGTAATTGAAATCCTTCTCACATTCTGCAATTTATGTCGGTTAGGAAGGAACGATCTTCTTGTGAAGCTATAGAACAAACCTAGGTCCATACTGATGTTACAATTGAGATATTTCAGCCGTAAATTACAGTTCACTATTTTTATTTTGGGTAATGTTATGGAGAGTTAGATAGTTTTGGCTCACCAGTTTCTTGCCATTGAATTTATTTTGAAATCTATATCATTCTAAATTAAAAAAAAAATTAGCACAGATATCAAAACAGATCTAAGTAGAAAACTAATAAGCTAAAGCTATCTAATTTTCCATAGCATTACCCTTTTATTTTTCAACATCTTTGTGGCATTTCTGACCCACAAGAGACAAAACAAAACAAAATCTTGGCATTTGGTTACATGGAAGATATTATTAATCCATTCGTATGTTAGAAGTCCAATCATCCATTTTTGATAGGTTCCACTTTTGTAAGTTAATGCGGTAGCATTCTTGAGATTGGAATAAATTTAATCATGTGTAACTGTAAACTCACGAATTTCTCAAAAAGTTGGTTTTTCTTCTGTATTGTCCGCAATTACACATTGTCTAAGGATCAGAACCAGAAAACAAAGAACAAGTAATACATCTCTCATACACAAACTCTAGACAATATTATAAGAACATTAACAAGAAGTCAACAATCTTCACTAATATTTACAACTACCAAGAATAAAAAAAGTACAAGAGCGCTTCATTCTTCAACAACTCATGCACAGAGAACAGCTCGAGTTTTTTCTTCTAAAAACCTATCTTTGGCTAAAAATGTCAAAACCATTATAGTGCTTCATGGTGGTCTCTAAAACTACTGAAAGCATTCCATTAAAGGATATTCTGCCATTTCCAGGTTGTATGATAAGGGTGAACTCGGTAAACAAATATATGTATTTAAGGAACCTAATTCCAAAAATCTTGGCCACTGTCAACTGGAATAAACCCTTGACATTACCATCTGAACTGCTTCTTCATACAGTAGAATTTAACAAGTAGTCATAATGCAACTATCATCCTGAAAGCTTGTTCCAATAGAGAGAATCCTGTCAGAGACTTTTACAACTCATTATACAATTAAAACTTCCTAAGGCCAGAAATTAGTCTCCTAGAAGAATCTTGAGGAAAAAAAATTCAACGGAAAGACAAATACGCAGACGCATAAAACAAAAGAGAGGTAGTATCATGTAGATTACTAACTATCCATGGCTATAAGAAACAGTCAATTGTGAATCCATAACATCGAATGAAACAAGCAACCTAAAATAGCTAGAAATCACGTCCATATGAAACCCAGTAATATCAAGAAATTGATACTAGCCAGCCTCAATTGCTAAAAAGCATAACCTCAATTTTACAGAACTATAGATAGACGCCACAATTACAATTTCACGCTGGATGCAATACAAATGCTGTATGAATTGCATCGTCAGACGAATCCCACCTCTTGAACAGATCGAAGAATGGGAAGAGAGGTGGGGTTGGTCTGACGAAGCAATTCCTACACATCACGACGGAACCATATGTGAAACGGCGATTCAATTTGGGAGTACAGTAACGCGCCGACAGGCTTTTGCAGCATCGAAATAGATCGGTATATTATTATTTATTTGTACTGTGTAATCTCAAGGGATAAAATAGTCTTTTTGATCCAAGCTTTTAGTTTTTAAATAAATAAAATAAATTTACATACATAATTAATAAATTAAAATATATCAAATCTCTCACATAAAAAATATATTTTTAAATTCTCAACTAATATCCTTAAATTACTTTTTTTTTTTAAATTGAGCGTGAAAGAATTCCATTCTTCCATTAACATCCCATCTTCATATCCATAGACTCCAACGCCGTCTTCCTCTCAAGGCCTCTGCAACATCTGCATCTACTTTCCTCAAAGACGCTTGTGTATTGTTAATGTCATGCATTTCTAAACCATTGTGGTTATCATGTATTTTAATATTAATATTTTTTGTTACTAAACTGTATATAATCCCTTTGTTTATAAAAAAATAATTTAAAATCTCCCATTAGTTGTAGGAAATTTTCGCATTTTAATTTCAGTAAAATAAGTGCAAGTTAAATAAAAACATCGTATTAATTTTTTTAAAAAAAATGGTATACTATATCAATGTAAAACAAACCCGTGTATGATAGAGGAGATATTTCAGCACTCAACATGTAGATAAACATGATGTTACATGTTATCGTCTTAAGAATTAGGCCAAACAAAGATGTAAGTTCCAATACATGGGCTAGATACACTAGTTTCGAGTTTTACAATTAACATACAATACAAGACAACACAACTAACTGCAAATCTAGAGGATGCATCTTGTGAGAACCCTAAGATGAAAGTATTAGGCAACAGTTTTCTGTTAGCAAATCCAGAAACAGACAAGTTATTCTTCTTCTGGTTCTTCTTCTTCTTGGAGAAGATTTTCTCTATTGTCATGGGCCCAAAAGCCACGCACATCTATGAGCATACTAGCTACAGTTCCTCCCTGCTTGCAGGACAGTAGATCAGCCAATGTTATCCTAAGAGGATCTCCTGGCTTAACCATATCCCATATTTCGTCTCTTACATCTTCAATACAAAGTTCATAGTTGCCACCTTCTATCCACTTCTGGTGTACATCTCTGTGTTTAGAACAAAAAATATACAAATGAGCCAATTTATTAAAATTTAGGGTACCCTTAATGTGATGTTAGATGGTCACATTAGCAGTCAAGGCACATAAAGATCTCAAAATGATGTGTATCAATTAAACTCATGTCCCTGTCTATTTGAGGCTTGTAGGACCCGCTCAAGCACTACAAGCAGGAAATGACAGTTCTTTCTATAGGAAGATTGTATCAGGCAACATCTCAGCTTTTTAATGTTCCCCTTCTTTACTTCCACTAATTGGACTGAGCATTCATTACTTCGTTTAGAAGTTTGAAAACAGAGTATAGAGATTTAATAATAATTAAAATAAAGGAGGGTAATAAAATCAAAGAGCATGGGATAAAGGAAATAGACTATCCTTAGACAGGAATTGAACAAAAATGATGCTGTGCCAGTTTATACCTGAAAAGGGAGTGAATATCAGCTGTCGTAAGGTAACCACGACCATGTAGATCAAGACATCGGAACAAGTATGTCAAGCCTTCTGGTGTGTCTTTGTTTTCTAAAGCTAGAACAAAATCCAAGAAACTCTCGAAGTCCATCTCCCGGGCATTACCACCACCACTCTTTCCACGACGAACATGTTCATCAAATACTACAAGAATAATAATAATTTTTTATTTTAATAAAAGGACAAGTAACTGTGACTCAAAGAACATAATCAATTCAGAAAGGTGCAAGAGTAAAGAGTGGCAGGTGAAGTTTTCTACATGGGAAAATCAGAAGAGAATTATATAGACATAGAATAGGAAACAAAAACATTGTTAACTACACAGTACCAAATTTCCAAGTTAATCTGAACTACTGTCTCAGGTAGAATAATCAACTTAAGATACCAGTAACAGCACCAAATGGTACCAGCCAGAGATTCAAAGAGGAATATGCCAAAAAAAACATCCATGCAAATAGAATACTCGTCATCAATCACAACATAACAATTGAAATTAATGCTAAATTCTACCTCTCTCGATAAAAATTTCAGTCAGAGTCCCATCTGCATATTCCCGAAGCTCCTGCTTGCTCAATGTCCCATTTGCATCTTTATCAAGGGCAAGAAACATGTCTGTAGCAATATTGAGGATACAGATGATTAGAAAACCATGGGCAGTAGTTTTAACAGGAGGTAAATGAATGGTAGGCTATAAAACCAAGTGAGAAACCAACCGCATATGCGTTGAGCAGATGTCAAAGAGAACCAGTTTTCAGCTTGTTCTGTGTCTGTGACTTCTTCTTCACTTTCCTGAAATACATGAGAGCAAATCTAAATCATAGACATTCAAATCAAAGCTTATAACGGTTTAAAACAAACTATATCTCAAAGTTCTCAAAATAATACAGAATCATATCAATACCAGAAAGGAAGAAACCACACAGAGAAAGAACTATGAGATTTAGTTGTAAAGACTAAAGATAATAGGAAAACTTCTTATACAGTTTACCTGGTGAAGCTCCATCAGTTCTTGGAGACAATTACTAAGCAACACTTTCTTGATGCAGGCTTTTCCTGCCAACAATTACAAAGCTCATCAGTTCCTTATTGGAAGGCTGCTATTGCATGATTTATGCTCTGTTCATTTG
Source organism: Senna tora (assembly GCA_014851425.1). Classification (NCBI taxonomy): domain Eukaryota; kingdom Viridiplantae; phylum Streptophyta; class Magnoliopsida; order Fabales; family Fabaceae; genus Senna; species Senna tora. The sequence continues at coordinate 6,452,621 of CM026262.1, read as the reverse complement.
ATTTGTCTAAACTTACATTAATTCTTTAAGAAAACAATAAAACAAGTTCTTTTTCCCCCTAAAAAAGATCCATGTCAAGCAAAATATGAATGTAAAATATCCAACAACCCTAAAAAAATTATTTCTTTTTCTATTAAAAAAATATCCAACAACCCTTAGCAATAAATATCAGCCATGCAAACCTCGTCTATGAGGATCACAAAAGAAGAAGAATTTGTGTGCAGCAATGCGACAATACATTTGAACAAAGGCTGCTGGCATATCTCGCAATTGTGCCAAGTTGGGAATGAGACCTCGTATATAGGCCTCCATTTCCTGAAGAGAAAAGCACAAAATTAGCACAGTTAACCTAATTATAATAGTATTATACAAGAAACATTCCAAGTTTAATTCAGCCTTTCAACTGCATAACATTGTGCAGTAATCATTGCCAAAGTTGAGTTCTCATTTTTCTGAACTCAGGAGAAGGATGAAAACAACACAACAATCAAAGCCTTTTCCCACTAGGTGGGGTCGGCTGGGATGAAATCAAAAAGGACAAAAAAGAATTGACTTAATTGTACCAAAATATTCGTTTGAACAATAGAACCGAATCCATGCACAATGAATCAAAAGGTTAGATAATGATAAACAAAAGAAATGACTTTATGCAGGTGGTTGGCCCAGTGAAACATTGATATAACTGGAAAATAGTAATGACAAGCTGGCATAGACCAAGTAGCTATTTTGCATAAATACTCATAACAGAAAGATAAACTGATTGTTTAATTTTTAAAAAAAATTAAAGGTGTATTAACAATAAGAACCCATACATGTGGCTGAAGGAAACCATCAGAATCTTCATCAAGCTCACTCATATCGATTCGTGCTTGAGTAAGTGAAACCTGTACAACCATAATCAGTAAGTAGCTATCATAAACATAAGATGCATTATTTAATCAGTAAGTAGCTATCATAAACATAAGATGCATTATTTTAAGCACAAGAAAATGACATAGAAGTGAATTGCTATGGAGAACGAAAGCATCAGGTCACATAGTTAATCTTCAGGAGAATTAAACAGCAATTCAACTGAAATAGAAGTTGGCAAATGACCTACCGTACGCATCACGTAAAGGTAGAAGGGTAGAATGGCAATTCTTCCTTGCTCATCTTTCTCAAACTTCATGAAATTTGAAGGACTAAAAAAGCGTCGGCATTTGGGACCTATTTGTTCTGTACATACAGAGGCTATGTGGCAAAAGTCTTCATAATTCATCTACAAGAAACAAATAAAAGTATGCATGAGGATTACTGAGCAATAGGTCTGGGAAAATCATGATCCAAAATAAAGAATTAATGGATAATTTAAGATTAACTAGATAAGTAACTTAGTAAAACAATATTTTATATTTCATTTTGTGAACAAGAACTTACATCATTACTCAACAAGAAAATAATTATTTTTGGTATATAAAATAAGAATCCTAGGGGTTATGCTTAGTGTATGTTTACACATCATTGCTATAAAACAAGTGAAGATTGTTGCAGCAAAAAAATAAGTCTCTATTTCAACTTCTACTTTGTCATATTAAAAAATCTGATAGGGTACAGCATGAGGATCTGATACCGCAGCTGTTAAAGACATGATATTATGAATGTAGACTACTAGCCTAAATACTTGTATGGATGAAGAATTCATCTTTTTTTTTTGGACATGAGAAGGGGGTTTCATCAAATCATGCATTACTTGTTTAGATTTAAGTATTTATCATACTACCAAGAAAATAGGATCTGTTGGTACTTATATGTGTCATTGAAAATGGCAAAACGATGAACAGATGAAGAAGATTGGAAGACAGAAACAAAAAGGTCACAGACCTTTTCTGCACCAGTGGCATCATCAATCACACAGTTTTCTCTTAAGCAGACCCACATTGCATCCAAATCATCAGCATTTAGCAAAAGATCTGATTGTTTCTGTGCAAAGAACGGGAAATGTCACCAACAGAGAAAACTTAAGCATTTAAGCAGCAGTTACTGAAAAATAGGTTAGTAAGAAGATGCTACCTTTAGAAACCGATACTTTGCCAATCTCTGGACCCTATGACTGATTGACCCCTCTTCAGGTTTCTGGATGAAGATAAGGCATATCAATATTTACATCACAGATGGAGGCTTTATATACATACAGAAGAAATCAAATATCAAATATTGACCACAATATAATCTATTATAGACAAAATGAGGTCTAAAATGATGCAAGTTCAAAAGGTCGACTCTAGACATAAGGGTACAGCTATTTATAGTTGCCTTGCCAATCTGCATTTGTTGCATCTACTAGCTCAATTTCTTATGGAGCTTTTTTAAGGGGGAAAGCAGTTGATACTTTAAGAACATGCATATTTTGACTGATATATTGTAAGAACTGCATAGGTCATATATGGTGCAAGTCCTTACAAAAAGAAGGAAAACCTTTTACCATACATTACCAAGGAAGATCCACGCATGGGTGTTCATGCCTTCATGAATGACCATGCTATTCCTAAGGATAATTGTCCTACTTAGAAATTATGAAATTGTTAATGGCTAAATGCTTCAAAAGCACAAATATAGGAAACTAATAATTGTGGCCACTTCAACATGTGTATATTATATGCAAAAATTAAGTATTAAAACATGAATAAACAAAGCTAACACATGCCTTCTTATAAAAACTTGGAATTGAACCAGCTTCAGCGTTTTTCTTCTGCTTGTCTTTAAAAATGTCAAGCAAAATCCTTTTTGTCTCAAGCTCTGTAAATAAGAAGTTTAAATATTAACAAAAAGAAGAAAACACAGTGTTGTTAGGGTTTGAAGTAAAGGGATAACACGTTGCAAAAGCTTGGAAGAATTAGAAATAAGAAATATTACATTGTTAAGATATTTATGCATGTCCCTATAGATCACATTAACAGTATCCTACCATTTCAAATCTGGAATGCAATGACAAAACCAATGTACTACAAAGTTACAAAAATCACCATCATGCATCAGTAAGCTGGTAAAGCATCTTCTCTGAGAAATCAAGAAAGAAATCTAAACAGGTTACATTCAACTATAGCCAATCCATCAGCAAAATATAGTTATTCCCTAACATTGTTGGAAAGGGCTTCATCAATTAAAAACCACGTGCTTTTCTCATATTCATCAGTGGTTTGATATGGTGCATGGTGCAGTGCCACATCAAATTTCAAATAGGCCCCCTTCAAGGAGAGTGTTTTTGGCCCTCTAGACTCTCACAGCCACAGGCACAGCCTCAGTCCAAAAACGTCAATGTCACAGCCCCTCACGCCTCAATGTCTCTTGTCTCTTTATCACTGCACTAGAGGAAGCACCAACAGTTTAGGAACTACCTTCTTTTTGTGTTAAATCTCTGTACAATCTCTCTCTCTCACTTTCCCTCTCCATTTCTGTGAAATTCTCTTTCTCCATTGCTATTTTCTTTTCCTTCTTTCTTTCCCGATAGAGAGAGGCTTCTCTAGCAATTTACAATCTCTACCCTCAGTGTTTAGAATTAAAAGAAAGAAAGATTTCAGTTATGATTATGAACTTATAGACAAACTTATAGATGTCAGTATCAGCAAATTAGAAATTTGGGGAATGACATTTGCAATTTATGCTTGATAATTCATATAAAACTGTTAAACAGTTACCTCAGTAATACCAAAGCCTAACAATTCATGGTCCAAAGCTCATATCATTCAATAAAGAAATAATCGTTTCAAAGTCAAAATACAAGTGCAGATTGGGATGGAATCTTCGCACTTACCCACACCACTTCATATTTTTCAATGTCATGCCAGTGCTTCTAATAAGTAATAACCAACCTCTAACAGTCACACTCAAAAGCCTCGAGAAAGGCATCTCCTTTCCTCAACCCACAGTCCCCCCCCCCCCCCCCCCCCCCCAACACACCAAAGAATAAACTAATAGAAATAAAAGAGAATCCTCAAAAAGGACATCAAATTAAGGGTTTCAAATTGAAAGATTACGTACCCATCAATGCTTCGGATCCTAGACCGGCACCGGATCCGATAAATCGGCGTAAATTTCGGACCCAGAGCATGGACGAGGCCGGCGGAATTTTCCTCTGAGCGGCCTCATGGGCTTCGCCGTCACTGGAGCCGCTGTACATGACGGAAGCACCTCCCAATGCGATGACCTAATCAACCAGTCGGATCTCAAAGTACCGACTCCGACTTTAAACCCCACGACAAGTACACAGATAACTCAGCAACACCGGCTATGAAGCTTTGATCTATCACTGCAACACAAGCAAGATCGAACCTTTTCGCCCTCTTCCCTTTTTTTTCCTCGTTTAAATGGATTTTTTTTTGCCTGATGTTTCAATGGAGTTGGGTGAGAAAAGACGCATTGGACTATTTGAGTGAGAAAAGGAATAACTCAAGAAATTATTTATTTCTTATAATTTTATCAAGACTTTGATTTGATTATTATTGCTTACAAATTTGTAGTTGCATTTTTTACTTTAATTTAAAATTGGTAACTTATTTTTTGAAAACAAAATAACCCTTGAATTTTTTTTATCACTTGCACCTAGTTCCTAAATTTTGTAAAAGACCCTTTTTAGATTTTAGTAAATAGATTATGTTGTCTAATTTTCTTTTAATTGCAGCTATTCATTTGCTACTTCAGCGTTCAGAATTTTCATGTCAGCTAGCAAACCTTTACAATGGAAATTTGCAAATATATCTATTTAATATGTCAAAAGTAAGTGACAAAAAATTAATATTGTTTTAAACAAATTAAACATAAAGGATTATTCACTAAAATAGATAAACTCAGAATATTCTTTAACAGATATACTATCCAAAAATTAATAAAACGTGTTTCATAGATATGGCTTGAAGCAGGTACTTGTGTAAACTTACCATTTTTATTGTTCTTTAATCATCCTCTAGTTTGTATATTTACTCCCTAAAATATACTTTAATCACAAAATTAGCAAAGGAAAAGTTTACTATTGTACATTACAACGGCATGACACCTGGCGCCTTATCCAATTGAACTTTTGCCGCTATTTTCCTAGTTAGTGCGTTATGTATGGGATATTTGTTCCGAGGAACGCAGAAATGGCTTCCTCTATGTCCGTATGCTTCTCTCCCAAAGCTCTGGCTCGCCCCAATACTCAGAGTCCTCGCAGAACCACCAACAAGAGGACTTTCCGAAACCCTAATCCCAACCCTAAATTTAAGAAGCAAATCGGCCGGTTCAAGCCGCCGCCCGAGCCGGTGCTGCTTTCCGGCGGCGAAGCCACTACCTATACTCGCCTACCTCCTAAGGATGACTATGAAGAATACTCCGATTCCTCATCCGAAGTCAAGCTTTCGGAGTCAACCCCAGCAGCATTAAAGGATGAAGCTCATGAGCTACTCGACGAAGAGGAAGAAGGTGAAGACGTTGATGATGACGTAGTTTATGGTAATTTGGGGGAGAACTATGAAAAAATTGAAATGTTGGGAGGCAATGATGATTCTGAATTTGAAGATGGCGATGATGATGATGAAGAAGAAGATTATGATGATGATGATGAGGAAAACTTGGGGTTTATGGATGGCACTACTGCGACCATTTCTGGTAGCGATGAAGGGGGAGACTTCTCAGAGTTTCAAAATGGTGAATATATCGGCGACGAAATTTTTGAGGGTGGAGCTATAAAGGAGAAGGGGGTGCCAGCTGTGATGCGATGCTTCGACCGTGCCAAAATATATGTGAAGGCCGGGGATGGTGGTAACGGAGTGGTAGCTTTCCGTCGTGAGAAATATGTGCCGCTTGGTGGGCCATCGGGCGGTGACGGAGGGAGAGGTGGAAATGTCTACATTCAAGTTGATGGGTCTGTGAATTCACTATTGCCATTTCGGAATAGCGTGCATTTTCGGGCGGGGAGGGGAAGTCATGGACAGGGAAGGATGCAAAGTGGGGCAAAAGGAGAAGATGTTGTAGTCAAGGTGGCTCCAGGAACAGTTATAAGGGAGGCTGGAAAAGATGATGTGCTATTGGAATTGCTGCATCCAGGGCAGAAAGCATTGTTGTTGCCAGGTGGTAGAGGTGGGAGAGGAAACGCATCGTTTAAGTCTGGGACAAATAAGGTGCCCAGGATTGCTGAGAATGGCGAAGAGGGTCCAGAAATGTGAGTTCCTCCTCCAGCCTAAATTTTTTTTTTCTCGTGCTGTTTTTGCTCCCACAAAATTCAGTTTTATCTGATAGTCTGCTTCATGCTTCTATTTATTCTGTTGCTGAGATTATTCGGTTTAATTAGATGGCACTCATGGCAGCCGTTTGATTTTGAAATATGTAATGCCATTTGGATAACAAGTATGCTTAAGATTATATGTAAAACTGCTACATACAAAAGTATTGGCATTTCCTTGAAGTGAGAGACTCGTATATGGGTTGGATGACTCCAAAACTAGGCATAAAGCTGTCCTTGACTGTACTGCCTTCCTAATTCCGTCCACAAATATTTGTATATGGAAAGGAGGATTGGCCATGTTCAAAACTATTATTGTTTCCATGGTTCCATCTGAAAGGAACAAGTTTATAACTGTCAAAGCTTGTTGCAATGATCAAATTAATCTATTTATCTTCTTGCTTCCCATCCCACAGGTCTAAAATTAAGACACCCTATAGACAGATTAAGAATACTCTTTTTGTTTTTCCCCTTAATCAGGTGGTTGGAGTTAGAATTGAAGCTGGTTGCAGATGTTGGTATTGTTGGTGCTCCAAATGCAGGGAAAAGTACACTTTTGAGTGTGATCAGTGCGGCAAAGCCAACAGTAGCAAATTATCCCTTTACAACACTGCTTCCTAATCTAGGGGTTGTTTCCTTCGACTATGATTCAACAATGGTAGTGGCGGACCTTCCTGGTCTACTTGAAGGAGCTCACCGAGGTTTTGGTTTAGGTCATGAGTTTCTACGACACACTGAAAGGTGTTCTGCCCTGGTAAGCACTTCTGGTCATGAAGATACATATTCTCTTCTGCTTCTTATGGTTAGACTGACATACCAATCTCACTTGCGTGCATCTCAACCCAGGTGGAGCTATGTCCACTAATTTCTTTATGGTCCCTCCATTTTTTTCTTAAAGCACTTTAACTATTTATACTTTGGATTAGCCACCTTGAATGGATCTTCCTCATGGACCATCGCTTGACCTCCCAATATGAGACCTTAAGGTGTTACATTGATTCATTGCCAATTTTTGAAAGAAAAAAAAAATTAAAGCCACATCTTGTCTTCGTTTCATTTCATATCATTTTTCCAAGTCTAACATATTTGATAATTTTGTCTTCTTTTTCTCATTTCCCTTCTTCCTTCTATTATTATTTTTTCTTTTCAAAAGCAAAAAAATGTTGTTTGCCAATAAGCATTCGGACTGGATTCCAGGTACACGTTGTTGATGGTTCATCACTGCAGCCAGATCTAGAGTTTGATGCAGTTCGTCTAGAGCTTGAGCTTTTTAGTCCTGAACTTGCTGAGAAGCCCTATATAGTTGCTTATAATAAAATGGATCTTCCTGAAGCAAATGAAAAGTGGCCATCCTTCAAAGAGAGGCTACAATCTCGTGGGATCACAACTTTTTGCATGAGTGCTGTGAAAAGGGAAGGTACCCACGAAGTTATCTGTGCTGCTTATGAGCTTTTGCGTAGAAGTAAAGAGGCTAAGGAGGAATACCAAGGTTTGAGTTTTATTTTGTCTTTTTCTTAAGATTATTGTCTTGTTTTTCAGTTACATCCGAGAACTCAATTTACTATATATATCCTTGCATGTAAATAAATTGGATCTGTTTCAGATGGAAGAGATATGGTAAACTTGAACCATGTTGCCAAGGCAGTAGAGAAGCAGCGAAGTGCATCCATTAGTGACTTTGAGATTTTTCACGACAGCAGTTCAAATATTTGGCATGTAGTTGGATCTGGATTGCAGCGTTTTTCTCAGATGACAAATTGGCGGTAGGTTAAAGAACAATAATACATGTGATCAAGAATACCCTTTATTCTTCAATGTCTTATTGTGAGTTACTTCTTAAACATAATGTAATTGTTAAGTTCTAACTTCTAATCACTTTTAAAATGATGAAGTGTGGAAATATTATGCCTTTATTTATCTCATACTTTTCCTCAAAACCGCACGAAATATGTGAACAAGCCAAGACAATATAACTTCATCCTATCATGTAGCTTCTGTATTGGATTTTCAAAATCTTCAGATAATATGCCATAAATAAGAAGACTCACAGAATCATAAGATTTGTGTCCTGAAAATATAACATTTTTCATTGAGGATCATCATTCACAGTAATTGCTTATTGTGCTCTACACATGTAAATTTAGTTCCCCAAGTGGAAAATATAATGTTAATTTCAAATGTACGCATACCTTTCATGTGCTCATTTTGTCCTCTTTACAAAGATATACATATTTGAGACACAATTATCAGTGCCTAGTAGTATGCTTGAAATGGCTATTCATGTAATATGGCTGACTTCAGAATAACTGGTAATACATGTTTAACAATTAACAGGTACGTTGATTCTGAGAGAAGATTTCAACATGTCCTTGAGGCCTGCGGTGTGTATAAGTCTCTCATGAAACTTGGTGTGAAGGAAGGTGACACAGTGATTGTTGGAGAGGTGTGTGTCTTTTGTTTCTCATTAGTGTTTTTGTATCTTGAAACATATGGTTGATGTATAAACCTGAAATTTATTCATCATGAGTTGCTTTAAATTCTCTTAAGATAATGATTCCTTACAACTTAGAAGGAAGAACAATTTTGACTTCTACTATCCTATGCCCCCTCAGAATACCTGGAAACAATATATACAATACAATAGAAGATTTGTTTTTTTACTTTTTTTGTACAATCCAACTTGATTCTCTATGACAATATTTTGTGTATTGCATTTTGCTGTCTTCCAGATTGAGATGGTATGGCATGACTCCAATGACAAGTCTAGTGCATCAAGAATGAAGAGAAGATCCACGGATTCTATTAAATGGGCGGAATGGAAGTAGTTCTGCGGTGCTGCTTAAATTGGTGCACTGCTTTCATACGATAGGTAAGGAAAACCATAATCTCACTTTGCAACTAGGTAATACTTTGATTACCGCAGTTCCTCTTGTAATTAGATGGATAATTTTTTTCTGCAACGTTTGTATATAATGGGCATGGTAAAAGCCAAATGAACTGGTATAAGGTTTTTTTTAATCTTTTCTTTCCTTCCCTGATATGTTTGAAACTTTGAATTACAAACCTGCCATCTCTCCAATACCACTTTCCTTTTTTGGACAAAACACAGGTACGTTTTAGGTGTTTACTATCAAATTCTCCAATTAGAACATGTAGTCTTTATGTTTGCTATAAAAAAATTTCTCTATATTATATATATATATATATATATATATATATATATATATATTAAAGAATTTAATGGCAAACACTTATAGCTATGGGACTATATCTAAGTCTGGTTTTTTTACTTTTCCCTTGAGTGGGAGGTGAGGAGGATAAAATCGTCATATGCTACTAGTTGCTATTAATTTTGGACATACACAAAGCCTTTTGGTTTTTGTGAAATATCAAGTTTACTAGAATAGTTCCCATTGTAGTATGTTTGTTGCTTACTGATGAGTGATGATCACTTTGTGTAGAGAAGCAAATATAATCAACATGAGAAGACATGTAAGAGAATGAAATCATAGCATAGCCGCCTACGAAACAAAAGTCTAAAGGAATGTTAATTGCCTGTTTGTTCTTTTGATGCAGCTTGACGCCTAGTGCAATTACAAGTGCTTCAGGTCAAAAGGAAAGCTGATGCTTTTTTCTCAACGGCTTTCAGGTGAGGCAGATACGATACTAGTGTCCGTCTAAGCATTATCTGTTAGGTTAAATTGGTTTTAAACAGTCAAATAATCAACACAAGACAAGAGATAGTAATTGATGATTTAATTTTATGACTACATATGATATTGCAATACAAATATTTCTATCTAATTACCGCTCATTCATTTCCACAGGCTGCTGTAATAAATAATTTGGTGAAACTAGAGGGAACCTTCAGTATCACATGAACGGGTAATCATCAAGGTTTCAGTATTGAGATGCAGCATTGGTTCTATTGGTATATTATTATATTTGTAGTGTAATTTTGGTGTACATTTTCAGTATATTATTTCTATGGCATATATATTAAACGGGACGGCAAAAAGTAGTGAAATAGCTTTGTAGTTGAACTATCTTGCAAGTTTGGGCCAAAACTATTCACTCGTATATAATTTATAAAGATAGTGTTATTCGACTCTCATTCTAACCAAAAAAAGAATTCGACTCAGATCACCACAGTAATTTTCAAGACACTGATTTCAATTCAACTAATTAACTTTTTTTTTTCATATAGATATTCAACTAACCATTGTCCTTAGGACATTAGTAAAAGCTTTTTTTGTAATTAGTTGATATAGCATTTAATGTTCTGAATTTTTGTCTATAGTCAACAAAAATAATATTTTTTATTGTTTAAAAATTTATTCAACCAAACAAGTGTCTTGGAATACTGGTTAGGAAAATTCTTCACTTTAACCTTTTCAGTTAAGGGCTTACGGCTCCATTATTAGTACATTAATTTTTAAATGTAATAAGATGCATTTTTATTCTTTGTAATGGGAATTGGGATTCCTTACATAATAAAATATAGAGAAGATAAATATAAAATATTTAGATGGAACCGATTAAAATGACTGGGGTCTCCGTGTGGGATAAGTTAATACTTTTTTTATGTATTTTTCTTTAATTTTACAATGTAAAATTCTTTATAAATTTTAAGGGACTTCAATCTAGTATCTGATGACTGATATGAGTGTTATGCTTTGAGAAAACTATACTAAACGGGTGTGTCCACACTAACCCCTTGTAGAATACCACAAGTTCTCTCAATCTATCTCTCTTTAACTTTAAATTTTGATATTTTTTTAATTTTAATTTTGCACAATATATTACTTTGTTTAAAAAAATAGAATAATTGAAAATGAAGCATTTTCTTTCCCTATTTATTATCCTTTCAGTTTTATAATTTTATTTTTAGAGAGCATTCCTTTCTCAATCTATATATTATATATTTAGCATCACAATGGACATTAAATACCATGATAACAATCACATTTACATCTATTATTAATTATTTAAATAAAATTTGGATTAATAAAAAATCACTTATAAACTGTATGTTTATGGACATAATTGACGACAAGCAAAATTTATAAACAAAATAGATAGAAACATATATTTTAGGGAGTAAAAAGAGTTAATTTTTTTCCAAATTTTTTATTTTTTTACTGTTGTATTGCTTTCTCAATTCTCCCATAGACATATAAATTGCATGTTTATAGACATAATTGACGACAAATAAAATAAATAGGAACATATAATTTAGGGAGTAAAAAGAGGTAATTTTTTCTTTTCTTTTTTTTTTTAAACTGTTGTATTGCTTTCTCAATTCCCCCATAGGCATATAGGCATAAAGATTTGAGTTTTGAGGGAGGAGTGCGTAGTAGTTAGTAGAGTGAGTGAGACGACTCTGAAATCAAAAGATTGGGTTTCACTGTTTGGAAGTGTGCGTGCGATCTGTGCTTCCGACAAATCCTAAGCCTAATGGCTAATAGTAATAATCACTTTACCTCGTTTTCATGGTTTTGATATATATGTTCGACACGTGTGGCCACACGCACATTAAGGTAAAAGACTCCTCAACTGTGCCATGTCAGATTAATCCTACTCACTCACTACCATGGGGTGGGCCCCTCACAGATCATGTCTCCTCCATGCTATTGCAAGATTGGGTGGATGAGATGCAAGCAACGTTATTTTTCTCAACTGATTTAATTAAAGGGATGATAAGTTGTATATATAGGTTAAGGTAATTTTTTTTTTTTGAGATTTCTTTTGGGATAAGTTAGGCCTCTTAAGATGGTATCAGAGTGGGTCTGAGCATGTGTGGATGGATGGGCCTTATTATGGGCTGCCCTGGAGACTGAAGATAATCTGTTGGCTTCACGCTCCTATGTTACGCGTGAAGGGGGCGTGTTGAAGTCTCACATTGCTTAATTAAAGAGCTGATAAGCTGTATATATAGGTTAAGGTAATCCTCTCCCCTTGAAAGCTCTTTTAGGATAAGTTAGGCATCTTAAAAAATTATAATGTTGGAAGATTTAATCACTCATGATTCAGGTTTAGGGTGGTTATTAGGTGTGAAGGGGAAGCCATAGCACTAGCAGAGAGAACAAGAAGAAGATGATGATGATGATTAGAAGGAGGAGGAGGAGATTAAAAAAAAGTGCACTGACTCTAATGAAATTTTTGAAGTTAAAGAATAGGTAAAAATATAATTTTTAAAAATTTTCAGCATCTCATCTCATACCTGATCATTTAACGGAAAAAAAATTATATTACACAAAAAGAATTACTTGAAATAAATTGTAAAGATAGATAATCAATGTAAAACTAATGATAAAGGTAAAGAATCAAAATAGATATTTGGCCAATATTTTTATGCTTAATCTACATTCATTTATTCAATATTTATATGCCAATCAATCTAACATATAGATTTAATAAATATGTATAAAATATGGGCATTTTGATTGGGGGACAAATTAAAAGTTTAAACCAAAAGAGTGGTACTAAACAAGTTTTACTTAAACGTGATTAGGCTTTCGTTGTTGTGTTTGTGTCAAAGTCCAAGGCCTAGAGAAAACATGATTATCTTCTTCCCTAAATCCCGGACCACCATTTAATTTAACTTGCAAAAAGTGGGTGCAAGTTTTGAAGAATGTGCAAAATTCTCTTCTTACTCCTCACTCCTCACCTTTTGTTATTTTTAAAAATTATTGATTAAAATTATATTTTTATTAGTTTTTTTTTTACAAACTTAAAATTGTCAAATGCTCTATTAACAAAAATTTTAATTTTTTATTGGAAAAAGACAGTTAAAAGAGCCTAAACAGTAACCCTTCGAAGAAAGCACACGCCTCTCAAATCCTCCTGAAATATTTAGGATACATTTGGTATAAATACACGGATATAAAGTAGTGTAAAGAAAATATTATAGAATAAAAGAAAGTACTGTAAAAAAAATGAGGAGAGAAAAAAAGTATAATAAAAAGTATATTTAATATGTATTAAATATAATGTAATTTTTTTTTGAAAATCGTGAGACACCACGATTTTACTATTTGAATAACATACCCTAAATTACAAACAAAGACCCCCACCGACCTGAATAATATGAGAGTGATTGAATCCAACTCGATTAACATTATATTAAATCATAACGATAACAATTATATATGGAGTAGAATTATAATTTAGATATTAGAAAATTTGACAAATTTTAAATGACTTTTGAGATTACATTTTTGAAAATTTATATACAAATCATTGATTATCGTGTCTGCGTAACAAATCTCAGAATGTATGTCGCTCACAGTGAATTTTGACTACCAAAATGGGCTTCCTCGTGAGTTGTCTAGCCATAATATATAGAAGAATCCCAATCTATATAATCTATTTTGGGGAATTCTATATGTCAATATATTTATATTGAGATTGAATATAGTGCCTTGACTAATCTTTGTTCTTTCTAAAGTGGTCACTTTTCAAACCTTCATGTTAAGAATGGGACATATCCTACTTTTATGTTACATATAATCATATATAGAATTGAGGGGAAAAATATAATCAAGATTTAATTAAGTGACACTTACAAAAAAATAATAATATTTTTAACCATCTATATTTTGTTGGTCTTTACCAATTCTTAAAAAAATGTACTTCCTTTTAATAATTAAATCTTAACGCGTCAAAAAATGATATTGTAAAATGTCAATAATCGATCCATAATTGTCGACAATATAATATTTTTCAATAATACATTTTTCAACGATTATAAAAAAACCGTTCATAAAAATATTGTCAAAAAAACTATTGATAATTATTTATCGTAAAAAATAATATCTTTCTTCAACATATTTCGACGGTCAAAATTTAATCATTGAAAAAAATATTTTTTAACAATTAAGTGGCTATCAAAATATATGTTTTTGACCAATAGGTGGTTAGTTGGAGTGGTAGGTATTCCATTTCCTTTAAGCAAGATCTCGGGTTCGAGTCTTGTGTATGAAAAAACCTCTGGTAAAAGAGCTATACTCCCATTATGAAACCTTAGCTTGAATAGGATTGCCTCCAATAAGAAGATATCAGTAAAAAAAATGTTGTTGAAAATATTCAATTTTCTTGTAATTAATATGAATGAGAAAAACATAAAGCACCCAAAATTAAATGTACTCAACTTTTTAACAAACGAAAGAATTATTTGTTATTAAAATTAATTAATGTACTGAAATTATAATTATTTCTTTGTTTATGAAAATAAAGTGGATTTTTTTTTTTCAAAATTAAAGTACTATTCCAAATTCAAAATGAGAAATTATATAAGATGACTAGAAAATAGAAAGCTCCACGTACGCTCCTTTATTTGTTTTCCATTTATGTATATTTTATAGTCATCTTGTCTGGTTACACATGAGAGCATTATGATACTAATACTAATATTTTGCTCTAATTAAGTCACATTGGGGCCAAATGGAGCTTACATTATATATCTCTACCTTTCTGCTTGTTGAAATGTTTAGTGGAAGAGTCAAGGCTCTTCTTGGATACAAAACCAACCAATTATTAAGAGACAAAATTGATTACTTAATTAATCACACACAAGTATATGTAGTTGAATCAATGTGATATCTTAGCCTTCATTTTGAATATATATATTTTCACTTCTTCTTTTTCTCCTTCTGTGTTTCTTTTAATTAATATAATGAAATTTTTTTATAAAACTAACTTTAATATAAATAACTTTCAATTATGTTGAAATGCAACATCTGCCACATGCATTTGATTAGTGTGTGTTATTCCCAATATTAATGCTATAATATGATATAGAGAATTTAACTTGTTAATAAACTAATTAAATTTTATATGTTCCGCTATAATATAGCTTTTGTGGGGCGGTTTAAAACTTTAAGCCACCTCACTTTGGAAATGTCCCTTAAGCTTTTCATCGCCCTTTTGACTACACCTTTTTATTATTTATTTTAATCACTTCTGGGGATGAGAGACAGTGATCCCTTTTTTCTCATTATTGGACTTAATTGAAAATAGTGAGATCAAGAGAATTTATATTTATTAAAGTGTAAGTATACAAAGTATATAATTCATATTCTCAAATGAAAATTAAACTTCGCTTCGTATTTATACTACAATGCTCACATTTAAGTTTAATTGTTTGAATCATGCGCTTTGTATTTTAAGTTTTAACCATAATGTACTTTAACGGATTTAAATTCAAAGGGTATATAGTAAAATGAGCTAATAGTTTATAACAAAACAAACTAATGTTTAAATCACTGTTAATAAAGATAGTATAATAGCTTAAGTTTCCAGATTGATCACAGTGAATAGAGCTAATTAAGACCATGGTCAACTACTACAATCAGTTGTGCATAACATAAACCCACTACACTATAATAATAAAAAAAAATCTAAAGTTGAAATGTGAAGCATTTATATATATATATATATATATATATATATATATATATATATATGGGGGACAAAAACAGAACAAGACTAATTGGAGGGAATATTTTATTTATTTGTTTAATTTTGCACTCTTGTTTCCTTTCCATGACACAAGATATGAAATTCTGAGATAAAATTAATGTGTGATTTTAACTGCTCCCTTTGAAAATCACGAAGCAAACAAGAAATGCCCACGTAATTCATTCATTCATTTTGCATAAAATGCGGATTCCCATGTGCATATTACACTAATTAGTAGTTAGTTTAGTACCTTCAAATTCAAATTAAATGTTTTGGATTTGAGACTCTCAAGGAGTATATATATATGCAGACAAAATTATGCATTTGTTTTTTGTTTTTCCCTTTTCTGGTTTTTCCATATAGGATGTATTGCTTTCAGTTTAATTATATTATTTCATTGGTACTAATCATTCAATCATGCTTCTTCTAGCTACTCCTGGAAATTTTAAGTTTTGCAAAAATGGCACTATGTGTATTGTCTCTCAACCAAAGCTAAATTTACTAGGTCATCAGTAGCTATTTAATTAGTCCTAGGTTCTTATTAGCTTCAAATTTAATTGCAAAAATGGAATGTACTCTTCCTAAAGCCTTATCTTATTTCTCCTTTGATTTGAATTTCATTTTTTTATTGTTTGACACACTTGTTCAAGATATTATTATTGAGTACCAAATATAATAAAGATTTGAACTTCGATTCGTCACGTTATAAGGGATTAATCCCTTCTATTGTTAGACTCAATTTCTGTTGGTATTTTCATAGAATTTAAAGTAACACCAAACATTTTGTGAAGTACAAAATTGATAGCAACACCACCTTTTTGAGGATCAAATTAGGTTTTTGATCATAATAAATTATGGGGACATGTTAATTAGTATCTAAATGAGTGTCTATTTCAATCATTATTCTATCTGAGTAGAGGCTAATTATAGAGTTTACCACATCAAGTTCAAGGTAGTTTTACATGTGAACTGATAAGCATGAAGATTCAATTTTATTTTCTAATCCCTATCAAATCCCAATAACTAATTGCATGGACAACTTGTGATACTTAATTAGCTCAGTAAGTTGAAAATCATTCATTGTGGTTCTGAATTATAATACTAATGTAATATACCTTTTTTTCTTTTTCTTATTAATTAAATCTCTCTCTCTCTATATATATATATACCTGTGCTCATTACTAAAATACAGAAAACACACACGTCTTAGACTGTGTCATTGGAAGTGGAAGGAAGAAAAGAAAGTGACTGTTGAAAAGAAATAAGAACTCAAGAGAGCAGTTAGTTAGTAGAGCTCCCTCTCCCTTTAAAGCACTTGGCAAGTGTAGGGAAGAATCTTTACTTTCACTGTTTAGTCATAGCTCTTTATAAGAGAATGGGATGGAGAGAACTACTAGAGACTTAATAGAAAGACTGAAAAAGTGGGTGGAAAAGTAACTATTCATTGTATTTTAACAAATTAAATAAATATTTTTTTTTCTAAAATTCAAAATCCAAATTCAACCATGATTTAGAAATAGATAAGTTTAGACAAAATTGGAGAGTTTTGGAAAGAGCAAATTAACATTTTGGTGAATGCAAGATGTAACTTGTTTTAATTTAGTTTTTAAAAAATAGAAATGCTAAGTTTAATCACTGAAATATGTAATTTGTTTTAATTTAATCCATAAACGATAGAAATATCAAATTTTTTATCATTAAAAATACAGTTTGTTTCAATTTCGTCCTTGAGGATCTTCATTAACATATATAACTTACAAAAAATATGATAGAAATAAAATCGAAACAAATTTTATCTTCTAGAGACTAATACATTTAATCTTTTAGAGACCATGTACATTGAGACAAATTATATCTTTCAGACACCATAATGTTAATTTACTCCTTTGGAAAATATGAGGACAAGGTTACCTTTGTTTAATTTGGGGGACCCAATTGAAATATTTATCAAATTAGATGGATCAAAAGTGTATTTAAACCCAAAAGAGAGAAAAACTTCAAAAAGTAGGTGGAAAAGAAAAGAAGGGAGAATGGCATTCCAAAGAATTATGACATCTGCAAAATGTACTTTTCCTTCTCTCCATCATCAATTTCACTCTTTAAAAAGCCTTCCCATAACTTCTTCCACTCCCATCCATCCCTTCTTCACTGCTATACTACCTTCTCATCTACTCCCAAACAATCCCATTCTCTTCAATATCATAACTACTTTTTCATTCTAGCCATGTCCAGCTCTGCAGAAAACCAAACCCAGAATATGCATGCAGGCTTGTCCCTTCTCCAAAGAAACACATCTCCTTATACTAATGGTGAGAGAAGAGGAAGAAGAAAGCAAGGAGAAGCAGGAAGGTTCCTAGGTGTGAGAAGAAGACCTTGGGGAAGATATGCTGCTGAAATAAGGGACCCCACAACTAAAGAAAGGCATTGGCTTGGAACTTTTGATACTGCTCAAGAAGCAGCTCTTGCTTATGATAGAGCTGCTTTGTCCATGAAAGGAAGCCAAGCTAGAACCAACTTCATTTACTCTGACAATACCTCTTTTGAGTCTCTTCTTTGCCCTTTTGATCTTCAACTCCAATCACACTTCCACTTTAACACTGCTACTACTACTACTCAGAAAAGAAGCAGACAAGAACCAACCAATCAGAATAGTCCATGTCAGCTTATTGATCAGGCTGCATGTGACAATTCTTCAGATAGTTTGTTCTTCTTCTCAAATGGTGATTCTAATAACTCTGGATACTTGGAATGCATTGTTCCTGATAGCTGTTTCAGACCTTCTTGTAAGAAAAGTACTACCAATAGTACTAATTCATCTGGCTTTATTAATAATGCCAGTGCTGCTTCTTCTTCTTCTACTTCTAGGGACCAAAAGGCATCTCAAGAAGCTATGATGAATATACCAACATTGATGGTGGCCTCTGGCTTTGAAGATTTCTCTTATTATCCAAATGAACTTGTTCAAGAACAATCATGGGATTGGAATAATTACAGTGAACTTTCAGCTATATTTAACAATCCATTAAGGGTTGAAGATGAACATAATACAGGCAGTTCAAGCTATGGTATAATGCCTCAGGCTTCTGTTTCATCAACTACTTGTTCTCCATCACTACTTCCTCCAACTTTTGGGGATGTTGATTTTGGATACTCACTCTTTTGAGCTCTAGTTGAGTAAAAGTTTTTATTTTGGTTCCTGAAAGATAGGAGGGCTTCTAATATAGTCTTTCACATCATTTAAATATTTGTAACGTTATCCTTCCATTCCATATTTATTCAGGATTTAATGTCATATATATAATGCTAAGTAAACAAATCATGTGTCCAAGTCAACAAATTAACTGTGAGATTTGGCATTACATTTTGAATGATTAAAGGACTAAACTGAAAAAAAAAATTTAGAAAACTAAATTAAAATCTCACTTAACTGTCAAGGACCAAAATATATACAAATTATCTCTTGATCACAATAATTTATCTAGTAGTGCCTTAGTCCTTGTGTACTTGCATGCACTTGTACTTGTCTAGAGGGGTAAAGTGCACACTCGTGGGGTTTGTGAATGAGGCCTTTATGTTTCTTTAAAGAAGTTTGAAAAAGAAAAAAAGCCCACTTTGAGTTTCTTCTCTCAAATCAAGGGAAAGTGAGCCATGTATGTTAATGTGATGCTCTGTCTTTGTCCACATTATTATTATTATTATTATTATTATTATTATTATATTTTGATGGACGCATATTGATAGCATGATATATCCTTGTTTTAGGATACTTGCCTTAACTTTTGGATACAATAAAGGAACTCATGGTCATGTCATGACACACCATAGGTTCACACAAAGATCTTCTGTCAAGTGTCAACTCATAACTCACCATTTCAATTATGTCTAATCCTTCCACTAAACTAAAAATCCTCTTTTACTCACTATTGAATTGGGAAAATGTTATTCTTGGTTTACCAAATGATGAGGTAGATTTAGTCTAGATTAATTCTAATCAAGTTTAAAGTGGATATATAAACATATTCTAAGTTCTAATAGCATGCATGTTTCTTTATAAGTAGATATATAAACATTTCTTTGTTTAATGTTTGTCTCGTCATTGAAATTTGTATAATATTAAATTTTGCTTTTGTATCATTATTTTGACCTTCATGTTGGAAATTTGTATCCATATTGATAAACAACACATGTGGTCTCTATTGATTGATTGGATTGTTGTTGTTATTATGTTTTTTACGTTAACTATATGGATTTTGAACAACTCAAAAAAGTCAACTTTTCTTCTATTCTTTTTTAAATAAATGAGTTTAATCTTCTGATGATTTTAATTCATTTCATTATTCTTTGATGAGTATATGTCTCTTAAGTATTACATTCGAATTAGTATGTGTCTAGAAACTTCAAATTTTCACGCTTCATGTGTATCCATAGGTACTAAATCCAAACATACAGAAAAAAAAAATGGCTGTTGCTTAGCATTCAAGCAGATTGGAGAGACAAAAACTCTGTAAATCGCTTCAGGTAAAACAACAATTCTATGTTAAAAAAAAATCCCAAAAATCACCCAAGTATACTTAAAATTTTAAATTTTCAGAGGATAATTATTTTTTAAAAAAAAGAAATTATCAGATCCCCATAGTAACATTACCTGATCTCACGTTGAAGCTTGATCGAGTACGCCATAGAATGGATAGGGAAAAAAAGAAAAAATTATTACAAATTCAGCGTGTCAATTCAAATGAGTTTCTCCTAATATTTGTATTTTGTAATTTAAATACCAAGTCAAGCATTTCACTTGTCACAACACTGTGTATCTTTGCAAAATAGCAATGTGAAACCTCATTGTGGTCTCCTGATTATTTCTGCTTCACATAAACCCTAGACCCAAAAAGATGGGAAACAGTAGAGAACAGAACCTTCTAAAGTTCCAAGTAGGAATTGAAAATGGTTCCCAAATTCAAAAAGAGTGGATATTTGAAATAAGGGTTGGGGAGAAGACACATAAACACATTGGCAATGAAAGTGTGGGACACAATTCTCTTGTATCAAAGAAGGCTGAAGCATAATATAAGCACAACAAAACTCCAAAAATAGGAGATGCATGTGGATGGACATTTGCAAAAATGACTTGCAGTTTTCTTTCTAAGTTATTTGAATGCCAGGTGACTGTAGGTGTGCTGCTAAATTTCTCTAGGTTGGCCATGGCTTATTCAAGATCAATTGGATGGCCGTGGAAAGATTATATGAACACAAAGATAATTGGCACTGATGTCTTCTAGCCTGAAAGTGGAACTGGGATAACTGAAAAATAAAACCTGTTTGAGGACTCCCTTAAATAATGACGTCCCATTTAAGAATTGGGATAAAAAGGAGGAAAAATGAGGTATGCATTCACATTGCTTAGCTCGAGGTGTGAGAGCCGGTGCTGCTTGCAGTGCTAGTGGTAGTCACTAGAGGAGTAGAACTCTGGGTGGACGGCTGGACCTGGACGCTTGATTGAGAAACGGTTCCGCCAGTTGATAAAGTCAAGCCGACTGATCCAGCGGAAGTGCTCATTGATGAAGACATTCGGGAGGATACAGACTCCTTGGTGGATCCGGAGGTAAGTTCAGGTCGCAACTCTGATGACGAGGATGATGGAGCAAGAGTACCAATTGATGAACCCACAGGATAAGGCGCGACTGGCATGTCAGCAAGGGAGGAAGCAGATGGACTATAACTAAGTGATCCCATAGGATGATCAAATTTGCAAGCAGGACCAAACTTACATACTCCACGCTGTGCATAATGAGTACAAGGTGGTGCCCCCTGATTATCAAACACCAACATCAAAGTCTTAGCAAGTAATTAAGAAGATAGTCAAATATATAAATTTTATACAGATAAAATTTCCATTGCCAAGAGTTAGTTCTTTAACCAACTTAAGTCAAGACATAGAATTAAAATAAATTGCCATAATTTCTTTTTCTTGATTGATAGACAGAGAAAAGACAAACTGCTAATAATTTTTGGACATTATCACATGCTATAAATTGAGGAACTGTATCATAAAGTAATGCATATTTTGTCCATAAAATGGTAAGTTCAAAGCATTCTCTACTCCAATATCACTGGAAGGAAACATGTAAACATGGATATTTAACCAACAACAGAAAGGTAGTACAAGTATAGCATGTATTGGAAGATATGGAATGGAGACAAAACAGATGTTAAGTCTATGCTCCAAGCAGAGTAACGCACAATATAAGGTGTTCATGGTAGAATAAAACTTTCAGGCAAATCCAAATGAAGGAATTCTCAGCACTGCCCCAAAGCCAAACAAGACGCATATAAAGCTTGCATCACAAACCTTAAGCCATTTCACGATAGAACTTTCCATTTTATACCACATGAGAGCAGACTCTAACACTATAGTACAAGATTAAACAGAAGTACAGCACCTGCACAATCTGTGAGACAAAATCAGCTTAGACTCTGACAGTTTGCAAGGGAAAATGAAACATGTGAGTCTCTTCCCTTAATGAAATACCTCATACATTTATGTCAGCCACTTCAGACTTGCCAATACACCACAGTACGGACTAGGGAGTGTGGGAGACAAGGAGTGGCATGAGAAGGGAAAATATGCCCTTGACCTGTACATTACTCAGAGGTCTTGTCTATCAATCTAAGTTAACAAGTCTCTGCACTCTGAAACACCATAGTCAACATTAAACTAAGAAAAGCAATAGTTTTTCTGCTTCTTTGCTCAGTGCCATCTTATGACAGGGTATTGTCTCCATCCTCCAATTTGAATAAAGGAGCCCAATATACATCGTAACAGAGGAAACTTATGTGTTAGGTCGAAAGTTCCTCAATTGTTTTGATCAATTAATGAATAATTTAGTATATAAGGCCAAAAGTTTTCATGGAAGACAAAAAAAAGGGGAATATATATAAATATATATGTTGAAGTTTAGGAGCCAAAACTCAAAAGTACACAAGACTAAAATGCATCCATAGCTTGAGAGATCCAATAACCAAATGATGGGCTCTTAGATATGGTAAAGAACAGACAGAGTTCTTTGAACTATAGAATAATGGAGTACAGTATAGGATAGGTATCTTCTTTGGCTTCTAATGAAGAATGCCATAAGATATTTCCTTCAATCCCAAGGGATATGAGAAAATATTGTTGCCATGACACTTTCAAAATTAAACACTCACAACAAGCCAGATATCAGGTCTTCAATAATAATCCAAAACTCTGGAAAATCCTACTTTGGTAAAAGAAAATTATTTAAATGAGATCTGCTACAATTTCAAGAAGTCTTAAGGAGAAATAAGGAGGTAAATAAAACAATAATACTGCTTATTGTACTGTAAAAAGTAACTTTATTTCTGGCATTCTTAAAAACATAGCAGACAATGATGTGCTAGCTCTTGAGGGAACCAAAAGTACAAAAATAGAAGATTCCAATCATCCCTTAAACCAGTTATATACACGTTAGTGTTAATTATATCTAAAAGCAGATACTGTATATGTAGGCAACAACCTAGGATCAAAATAATCAACCCAAACATTAATCATTGAGACAAGATCAATGGCCTGCCTTTGTCTTATATTAACATTTTGAGTTTAGACTCATCATCATATAAATATTTCTGACAATGAGAAGGCAAGACCTAGACCTGTGTATGACATATAAGTCTATCTTATGGTGACACATTTAAAACAATTGGTAGTAAGTTCATATACACATAAGAAGTACAAATTGGTTTTACTATAAAAAGAAGATACAAAAGGTAATATAGGATTGCTACCCATTTATCAACGGCACAACTATGCCCTATACAAAGGTTGATGAATTTTGATATGCTGGCAAAATGCTGAGAGGAAGTGCGTTTCATTTGAACAAAAGGAGAAAAATTATTTGTTTGTTTCTTTTTTCTTTCAATGATTATGATGGAAATAAAATATCTTTGGAGCTGATAAATAAAGCTTTTCCAGGGGGAAAAATCTTCTAAAGAGCACAGTGTACTTTAGAGTTTAGAGAGTAAAGTGCATGGTCAATCACCATTGACTATAAATCAACAGTTCAGAATTTTATGAAGCAGGAGCAACTTTAAAACTACCAATAAATCTGTAAACATCAATCCCCTACATTATCTCATCAAAGATTACCCACTTGCACTTTATTCTCTTAAATGAACCTTGTTCTTTAGAGGTGCATAATCCCTTTTATAGATGGTAAAGAATGTTTATGTTTAGCAAATAGTAATTGAACACAAGATATGAAGACTTGTAAAGTTATTGGTTGCAGATCCTACTAGAGTAGGCAAAAAATTTAAGAAATGAATGAAATAAGTTCTCAATAAGGTAAAAGAATATGCATATCCCCTCACAGTAATAAATTAATGAAGGGATTCCCCAGTGGTGGTGGAGAAGAAATAAGTCAAAGTATGGTATGGTGTCAACATACAACTGGAAAATCATTTAATTCTTAATATCTTGACTATAATTCAGTATTATCTCACAAGTTACCACATTAAAATACAGTGAGAAAAATATTCAATCTTTTATTGTTCACAATATTCAAATCCATGCCAAAGATAGATCCACATTGGATTTGAAAGAGGTGTTTACTTGGCAACTTGGAACAAGATGCACGACTAAAGCTAGAATCAAAGCACAAGAACAAGGAATAACAACAGTGAGAAATCCTACAGTAATATTTTTCAATGACTAAAGAGAGGTAAAGACTGAATAAAATTTCTGTATAGCAAGCTTCAAGTCTTACATAGAGCAACCATATAATATGCATGAATCAAATTTAAGAAGTCAATTTTGTAAGGATCTAAATTGTAAATAGATTTTAATCACTAGTTGATGAGAGGAGTTGAGGGATGATAGTTACCGGGCGCAAAGGAAGACCAACAGGGCTTAGGACCACATTCATATTTGGTGCAATTAATTCAGGTGGATGATGATATCTACAAGAAGGACCAAATCTACACTCCCCTGTCTTCATGTAATGCTGACATTCTGGTTGACCAGGCCTCTCTGGAAATGAGTGCTCCTTCTGACTAGTGCCTGGAGGACCAATCGAGGAACCTGTAGGTTGATAAGGTACAGTGTAGGCAGGTGCTGATGAAGGTAGCTGGGTTATGCCATAAAGCTGTGTTGAACCAACATTAGACGGAGTACGAGAAGGAACTACAGGATTTGCAGGAGCCTGCACAAGCGCTTGAAAGAATCAATAATGCACATATAACTTGGCTAAGCATTCAAACTGTCAAAGGAGAACCTTGACCTACCTGATAAGGATTCCAACCTGAAAAGGGTACAGGGGACACTACAACAGGCCCATAAGGACTTTGGACTAATGAACTTGGTAGTAGAGGCGGCCTTGCAACCATTACACCATATTGTTGTGATGAAGGACCAGAAGGAGGCTGCATGGTTGGATATAATGGTGAAGGAACGCGTACAGGTAGTGGTGAAACTGGGGGCACAGGTGAAGGTGCAGGAACTTGAACACCAGCAGGCTGAGGGTGATGGAATTTACAAGTTGAGCCAAACTTGCATTGACCTGTTTTGACATAATAGGAACACTCCTTCTCACCCTGATATTGTAGAAGTTCAAGTTTCGATCAAACTCTTGCCATGGTTAGAGAAAATGAATTCAAAATTTTAATATAACACCATTAAGTGGTAAATATAAAGTTTTACAAACCGGTCGCAGTGGATATCCATAATAATTAAGTGACACGGGGGCAACAGTGCCTCCTCCCTGCCTAGGGTGGTGGTACTTACATGAAGCACCAAATTTGCAGGATCCTGTCCTCATATAGTACTGCAGTTTAAGTAAGTAGATTTAATCAACACAAAAGGCAAGCTATCAACTTTGAAGACAATAACTCAACCACACTGGCAAATATAAATGACTGGCAAGTGTTAAGAATATTATTTTGTATAACAAATAGGAACTTCAGTATCAAAGGCAATCATATGCTATGTGAACCTAGAGTATATAAAAGATCCAGACTAAGCACCTGGCATACAGGCTGGCCTGCTCGCTCTGGATACTCCCCTCCAGTCCTTGCAGCTCCAATAACCTAAATAGCATATACATCACCAAATTATGAAAGATCCACTCAGATTATCAACTGCAAACATCTTAATCTGTGTTGACTGAATTTAGTTAACTTGTCAGTTATCCTAAATATAACTTGAAAATCCAATGCCTCCAAGGCAATCCGAGCATTGAATAGCCTTCTGATGTTGTGAGTTCAATTCTTATGCACTGCTCATCACCAAGATCAACCCAAACTTAACCGAAAGATCACATCAAAACCCACACAAATCCCCTTATTATTAAAAGCCCTCAAATAATAAACTAATAACAAATTTACCGCGCCACGGTCACGAGGATGATTGAACCGACACCGCGAGCCATACCCACAAAACCCTGTCTTCAAATAGTAGATACAATCAGCCTCATCGGGTCGTTGCGGATACGATTCCCCACCACCCAATCCCAATTGCCACATAGACTCTGCATTTGCGAAATCAAGATCAAACCCCAGTTCATTACACACCACATTAAGCTAAAACCACAAATCGCAATAGCAGAACCCAAAATTCCCGTCAAACGAGGAACGTAACTCAGAATGCAGACACAGATGCACTTACCTTCAAGGCCGGTTTCGCCTCCGCCGGCTCCGGTCCATTCCGGCGACGAAACAGACTGCGACCCGTCACTAGCCCGCCCGTACCGCTCCATTGTACGGACCAGACCGAACGGGGAGGAAGCTGATCGATCACACAGTGATTTGGAAGCTTCGGAAGGTTGAACAGAGAATGAGAGGCTCCGATCAAATGGGGGTGTTCAGATAGGGAAGCTAGCGAGAGAAACGGAAACGGGTTTGGATTATTTGGGGTTTCGACTCTCTCTCTCTCTCTCTCTTACACACACAGACGCAGACACAGAAGGAAAGAAAGAGAGAGAGAAACAGCGTCTCTGCTTCTAGTTTAGTCTCTTTCTCTCTCTAGTCTCGCTTTCTCTTTCAGTTTCAAAAGCGTTTTAATCTTTGATCTTTCCTTCTATGCCTCACTTTGAGACTTCTTCCATTGGTCTGAGAGTTTGTTGGTTTGCTTATATACGCGCCAAACATTCCAGAAATTAACGAAAATAATAAATAATAATCTCCCTCAAACTTTATTTTTTTTATTATTATTATTATTATTATTATTATTATGTCACATTTTCATAAAATGTTAAGAATAATAACTTAAATAACAATAATACAATTGTAAACGACTTGGTATCATTCAAACAAGATTTCAAATTTAAGACCTTATAAATAGAATTATTTTTATTAAGAGACTTTTTTCACTTTAACTAAATACCTCAAAAATCGAATAGACAAAAAAAACTTAAATACAATTTTGTCTCTCTATCTATCTATCTAATTTTTATGAATATTGTAGAGGATTTTAAATTTGATCCTTTTTAGTTATATTTATAAATTATGCCCTCGTGGTTTTTGGAAATATCCAATTTTGCCCTTTCTATCTTGTTTGGATCCAGAACATAAGTACATAACATTAAATTCATATTGATTTAAGCATGCGTTTATGATACTAAGCAAATAAATAACGTATGACTTGTATGTTAAATAATAAATACCTAAGTTAAGCAACGAGAAGACAGTGGGATTGATATATTTAAGTTTTTCTTATTTTAAATGAAAGTTGTAATAAATAAATAACTTGTTTGATAAAGACTTTTTTGTCGATAGTCTACACATTAGTGTCTTGTTAATTAATATTTCATGTACTATGAGATTTTTTGTTATGAGTGATCTTTTCATCAAGCGAAATTTAATTTTATTTACTTAAAATTGAACTTTAAAATATGATAATTAAGATAATACATACTTTTTTTATTATCTGCGTTACATTTCGATGGTCATATCATACTCGTATATGAGATTTTATCAAAATTTTTATTTCGACGTTTTTTAATGCCTTTTACTTCCATCACTGAAAATTGCATGTATTTAACAATATAGACCAGTTTCATTAATATATATATATATATGCCAGTTAATTTTAAACTTAACAAGAAAAAAAGACAAGCTAATTAGACATACTTAGGAGTTAAGAGACTATCCAAACAATGATGTGATTAATAATAATTTTAAATAGAAGCCCATGCTTTTATTCTAAAAAAGATATTTCATATTTATATTTTGACTAAAGGTGTATTTTGGTCTTCAATGTTTGCATGAAATTTAATGTTGGTCCTCAATGTTTCAAAAGTTTAATGTTGGTCCTCAAAGTTTTTGTTTTTGGTCGATTTTGGTCCTCGAGCGTAACACCGTTAACTTTTTGCCGTTAAATGATGACGTGGCATGCTTATATGGCACACCCTCTCTCCTACATGTCATATTTTAATGACGTGGCATGACACATCACTGCCACGTCATTCCAAATTGCCACATCATCATCTTCTTTCCTTCATCAGACTCATTATCATCATCATCTGGGGTGACGTGGCAGTGATGTGTCATGTCACGTCATTAAAATATGACATGTAGGAGAGAGTGTGTGCCATATAAGCATGTCACGTCATCATTTAACGGCAAAAAGTTAACGGTATTACGCTCGAGGACCAAAATCGACCAAAAACAAAAACTTTGAGGACCAACATTAAACTTTTGAAACATTGAGGACCAAAATAGTACTTTAGCCTTATATTTTTGCTTCCAAAAAAAAAAATCTACCTCATTCTTTTTTTTTTGGTGGAGAAATCTACCTCATTCTTATAGTAAATAAAACCATTTCTTTTTGTAACGAGCTTAGCCAAATACAATGAAACTTTAAAGTAGGTATTTTCTTACAGATTTTCCTCATAAAATCCAAGCAAGTCCTTAAATAAAAGGACTAAAACGCCCTTGAACTTGAATGAAACTTTAAAGTAGGTATTTTCTTACAGATTTTCCTCATCAAATCCAAGCAAGTCCTTAAATAAAAGGACTAAAACGCCCTTGAACTTTTTTTTGATAAAAGGACCAAAACGCCCTTGAACTTGACTACTTGAACTTTTTTTTTTTATATATATAAAAAATATATTATTGTGGGGTATACTGGGTCAAGAAAATAATAATAAAGATTATAGGATATGACAAGTTTTTTTGGGGTTGAAGACAAGTTATCTTTCTTGTATTAGAGTTAATACAAAAAGTAATGATGAGATTAATTAATCTTGGCTCCCAAAAAGCAACATAAAACAGATACTGTTGGATCCACGTGGCATAAAAGGTGGATCTTCCTTGAAACTGGTAAAATCTAACAAGGTCACTTTAATAGTTTATTTTGTTATTAGGAGAAAAAAAATTATTAATTCTATTTTTTACTTAAAAAATAAGAAAGTATTATGTTAAAATTAACTTTTAAAATCTTTTCTATTATAATTAGGTATGCAATATAAATCGAATTTAAATTAGTCAAAACAGTATTTCAAAAATTAGGCAGACAATCAATAAAATTTTTTGTTGATATTTCAATTTTGCTTCTTATCTTTCTTCTTTTATTTTGTTAGTAAACTTTTCACATGCCCTTAGTCATATTTAAAACTTTAGTCAAATTATTATTGTAAAAACATAATTAAAGCATAAATAAAGTCAAAACATTTCTTCTTTTTTTTTGAAAATTCTCATTTAGATATCCAAAACTATAATAGTATGAACTAAAAAGAATCAATCAAGTTGTTTTATCAAATAAATAAATAAAATCAAGTTGTGATTTAGACTTTAAAACTTATTTGAACAAGTTAGGTTTAATTTTGACCATACAAGCAATAGACTAAGCAGAATAGTGTGGAAGCAATAGATTAAGCAGGCCAAACAAGTTAGCTCAATTATGCTTTAACTAAAGTAATTTTATATAAGTTTTATAAGTGACATTGTCGTAGTATTTAATATATACATGTAGTATTTGGTTAAGGGAATAAATTACATCAATTAATAAAAAATAAGAGCAAAATTGAAACGTCACCTGAAGTTAGGGCACGTTTGGTATACTTACCAAACAATGCATTACATGTAATCTCACGATTCTAAAAAAAATTACATCATATTTTATACATACCATACCAAACACACTTTTTATCATACTTTTTCTCTCTCTTAATTTTTTCTCTATCTCTCTCCTCACTTTTTTTTACAGTACTTTATATCTGTGCATTTATACCAAACGTGCCCTTAGTTTATTAAAATAGTGAGTAGTGTAATTTGAGTTTTTATATAAACCAACAAATTTTCTCGTTGTCTTTTTATGATCAAATGTCAGATGTATATATCATTAACGATAACATCATATGTAAAATTAATATCAAATTACTTTTGTTAAAATGTGGTTAAAGTATTAAACTAACAGAATCGCTTAAACTAGACTAAAGTGATCATTATTACATTTGTTTTCATATAGGATACCTTTGGAATTGTTCGGAAGTCTTAATTTTTGAGTTTCAAATACTCAATAAAAATTTTCAAAATCTGTTGACATTATCTAAACACCAATTATGTTTTGATTGGAGAAATTTCATTTTAACTTCAATATATGACTAAGAATTTTGGAAAGGAGAATAAATTACACCAATCAATAGAGATAAGGGACAAGACTTATGAAAAGGTAATGGACAAAAAATGATTTTAGCCTTTAATATATCATATTTATACATACCTCATATTAATATTATTTCTTGACTTCTAAATATATTAATTTTTAAAACTCACCTCTATTTTTTTCATAAAAAAATTAATTAAGGAAGTCACTCTCAAATACTACCAGACAGAGTATCAGTGCAGACCAAATGAAGCCCAATTCAAATAATTGTCTAAATCGCAGACAATTTTATCCAATCACAATTATTTACTTAGTCTTTGAATACAAGAGGATTTAGAATTTTTTTAGGAGGGATATTCATCAAGCGGAAATTTAAATAATTTTTACAAAAATTGAAATTGTTGCTCATAAATATAAGTAAAGCGAGAACATTCCTCCAAATTTTTGTCACCAAGCCGCATTACCATCTCACGTTTATTAGTTAATGTTATTGTTGAGATAAACTAAAATAATTCATCCTTCCAGTGAAGTCATTGCCCATTGGATTATTTTAAATATAAATATCTGAAAGATTTCATTATGTATGATTAGTATTATCAAAACGGACCAAAGCTTGCGGGCTAGCCCGGTCCGCCCGCAAAATGGGCGAGTTTGGGCATTAAAAAAAAGGTTCGTTTAAAAACGGGTTGGTCCGTTTAAGCTCGCGTGTCGGCCCGTTAAAAATAAAAAAATAAAAAAATTAATATTTATTTGTTTAAAATATGTATAAATATATATATTTTATGTAATTTTATGTGTTAAATAATAATTTTATTCTAATAATGTGCATAAAAAATTTAAATAATAATTAAAATTAATAAAATATTAATTAAAAATAATAAAAATACTACTTTTTAAGTAAATATATAATTTTATAATAATTTTTAAAATATATATAAAAAGTGGCCCGCGGGCAATATGGACGGGCTTGGACATCACTTCCCAAGCCCACCAAATAAACAGACCACCGCCCGACCTGTTTAATGCTAGCTCATTTTGACACTACTATGATAAAAAGTGACTAAATCTTTTACTCGGGCCCAAAGAAGCAATATGTAAGAGAAACAAGTTTTTTCCCCAAAATTAGTTTTGGTTTATGCGATGAAATTTCACCGTTGGAAAATTTAAAAAGAGTGAGGTAGAGGGGTTATTAATGAAATAATATATAGTAAGGTGAGATGAAATAAAATGATTTAAATTATATTCTATTATAGTTTGGTTGGGAGTTTTGAAGAGAGTAGGATGAGATGGTCATTAATAGAGTTGAGTTGAATGGAATGTGGTAGAATAGTTTAAACAAATCATTCTATTGATTAGGAGTTTTAAAAAAAATGAAAAGTGTGTTGGACAATATTACCTTTATAATAGATGAATAAAAGTAAAAAAAAAAGAGGGTTAATAATAAATTTAATATTATAAACTATGTAAAGCATCCTAAATCATTCCATTCCATTAATTACTTAAACATCCAATCAAAGATTTATAATTCCAAATCACCTAATACCACTCTCAAATTATCCTTATATTATGTATTTCAAAGCTTTGATTCATAGTAGATACTAAATTGATACGAGGAGAAAGATTTAATAACATTAATTTATTTAATGAAGAAAAGTTATGATGTCATTTAAAAAAATATGGTTATTGATTGGAATGATTGATACTTCATTTTATTTAAGTCAAATCTTAGATTCGAGACTTGTACATAGAAAAATTTTTGCTACGAAAGCTCTATCACCGCTATGGGAGTATGAGATCTCAGTTAATTCAAACAGGATTACCTCTAATACAAAAATACCTATAAGAAAAAAAACAAGGAAGGGAAAAAAAAAGATAAACAAAGTCAGATTATTACATAAAATATTAAATATGAACCCAAAGCCTGTGGCATTTGACAATTGTAGTTTTAGGTAATGCATCCCTTTGGCTATATTCAATAAAATTGGAACAAACTAATTAGGTAAAATAATTTGTTTTTTAGTTGTTTATAAATTATTGTATTTACATATACTATTTTAATTTTGTCTTTTATCTTAATTAATGGATACAATTTCACTTTTATGAGTAAATGATATCTATATAAAGCACTAACAACATAATTGTATATCAAGTCACATAAAATTATTGTTGTCAAAATATGGTTGAGTTAATTAGTAAAACAACTCACATGAATTAAAATAAATTCTTTTATTTTTGTTTTTATAAAATAAATAAACAAATAATTCCATAAAAAAAATAATTTTAAAATAAATTTTATAATTTCAAATAAGTATAATCAACGAAGTCTAATTTTTCATTTAACTTTTGAATAACAATTATGTTAAAAAAAGGAAGAAAAAAAAAACCCTAATAGAGGAACTCTAGTAAGTTTTATTATAGGTCTGAGATCTTCTCCTTCCATCACCGTCAGGAAAAGAGGAGGCAAATCGTGTGAGGTCTGATCTGAGCAATACACCACAGCATATAGCCATACACTTTCCCGCCGCCGCTGCCGCCGCCATCATTACCGAACCGCCGAACGACGTCGGAAAACGCACCCCGTTGGTTTTCGAGTTATCGGATCTTTCCTCTTGGTTTTGGCCGAGAGAGGTGACTTCCTTTTGCCTTTCTCTACTTTGTTTTAATGTTGAATGCCATGGTTGGTGATTAGGGTGTTATTTCTCCTCTATTTTTGTGCATCCTCTTCTCATTATCTCTCCTTATTTGGCACCATTGTTCAGACTAAGGGTTGGTGCCGTTGGGTTCCGTTTTGTTTCCCATTTTCGTTTTCTGCCTGTAAGTGTGTTGTGAATTGGTTAAGAAATCGCTAAAACGCTACATGCTGTTAATTAGAATATGTGTTACTTCTTTTATGTTTACAAGCATGTTTCAACTTTCAAGTAGCTAATTGTTGGTGAATGAGTGCTGGCTTACTTGGTTATCATATATATATATATATATATATATATATATATATATATATATTACTCTCTCCATTACTTGAATCCTTGTTTCAAGAAGCTAATTGTTGGGGATTGAGTGCTGGTCAACTTGTTTTAATTATTATTTTGCTCTTCTTCATCTCTTGAAAGCATGCTTCAGGTACTAGTTGTTGGCGAATAGGTGCTGGTTTAATCGGTTCTTTCTTTCCTCTTATAGCTAAATAGAGGAAGTCACTCTCATTCTCTCTGCACCAAACAAGACGGGTTCTATTTGAGACGAAGAAGAGGGCTACTGCCATAGTCCATTCATTCTCCCCGAACAGCTCATCATATTAGTAATGGGAAAGACAAGTGCTAAGTGAGTACTTCCCTAACTTCTATTTTCTCCCTGAAAATTTGAACTTTTTAAATTGCTCTCTGTTTTCTAGTTTGGTTTTCAACTCTTGCCCTTTTATAATCAATGAATGCAGTTCAGGATCAAAATCTGATCGTAAGTTTGGAAAGAAGCTCGATTTTTATGCCAGTAAGTTGTATTTTTTTTTTCAAATGTAATGTTGAAACTAGTAATTTAAGCCTATACGTGCTGTGTTTTCTTCTTCTAGCAGTAATATCATTTGGGTTTAGAAAATTTTGCTGCTTGCTTGTTCTTCATAATCTATGAAGCACGGACATATTTTAAGGTGTGTAGGTGTGTCGTTGATGGGAACTGGGGTAGAGGTAGTTATGGGATACATACCAAGGGAAGATACTTTTAGGATTAGTTACATGAATTAGTTACAAGATTACTAGATTAGTATAAAGGTAGAAGAAGAGGCTGGTAAAGGATATCTTTGATCATTTCTATGGAGTAGTGCAAAATCCACATCTGAATGGTTCAGATAGTTCTAGCAACACATCCAAGAATGATATGTTGGGAGATGGTATTCCTTATAATTTGTGCTTGCTGAAAAAGAGCTTTGCTAAACTAGTAGTTGAACTGGATATAACATTGTTAATATGGACACGGCTGAGACTTTTTTTCCCCATTTTTTGACTAGAAACGTTGGAATTCAAGAATTGTTCTGTTGCTTTGGTTGTGGGGGTCACAGTGAGTTCCAAAAGTCATTAGGTTCTGGACTTTCGAAAGGTAGACAAAACTGGCCTGTGACTGATAAGTGTCCAATAAACATATAGATGTGTCAGAATAAAAAGTATAATTTCTTTTGGTCCAGTCACTTGCCAAACAAAACTCAGACATCCGTCTGACATGGCTGGCCCCAAAGGAATGTAAACTATCTAATAAAAAGTTAGAATGAGGGACTAGAAATTCCTCATTTACGAGATAATAAAAGTTTTCCTTTCTTTTCTGTAATACATCAATTATATGAATAATATACTTTAGCATCTTTTTATTTAGTTGAACTTTTGGAATATAATAGCATGCAATATTTAGAACGTAGGATAGTGACGTTTGTGTTTTTCTTTAAAGTAGATAATTAATCATATGTAGTTATTAGGTGGTTTCCCCAATGTGTTTATGAGGTCCATCTACTTTTGATCAATGGTAGATAATAACTCCTCTCACTACACATACTCCCTTAATATATGTGTGTGTGCGTTCGCGTGTTTAAAGTTTAATGTGTTTAGTTGTCCATGTTTGTGTCATGGCTTACTTGTAATGGGTTGAAAATTGTATATTTCATTTACACAAAATTGTTGACACTATTTTGAGAGAGAGAAAATGCATTGCTTTGGTACTAGTTGTATGAATGATTCGTGTTCGTTTCACATGGAATGGGCATTTGTTGTTTGATGCATGTTACATATCACATCTTAACGTCTGATCGTATTTTAATAACTTCCTCTCCAATCCCTCATTAATGCAGAGGTTAAAGATGCAGTTGCTTCCTTGAGTGCTCAAAAGTCTATAAGTAAGGTAAGAATCTTATCTCAATGGCATTATCCTTATTTTTTTAAAAAAATTGAAGATATTAGTTTATTACCGCCTGGATGGAACCATGGGAGAACTAAGTATTAGTTCTACTAATTCAAGAAATAGGGAACTTCAATTCATTTGCCGATAAACAGTTTAAACTGTTGGCTTGTTCATGGTCATGTAGAACATTTTCTTATACTTAAAATGGCTAGGCTTGTTAAGGTTGTCCTGGCCCATTGTCAGATATACATGGTTTGACTGTCATTCGAAGTGATTGTGTACATCTCTTGGTAACAGAAAATTTCTAGTTCGGGTTCAGTATTTGTTGATGAAAATTGCATACATCGTTACTCATAAGTCATAACTCTAGAAAATCTAAGAACTAATTTAATATTTTCTATATATATATATATATCACTCAAATTTCATGTGTAAACACGGGTTAATATTTTTAAGACATCTTATTCTGGCAGAATAAAAACAAACAAAGAAGCCGTCAGAAGAAACTAAAGGCCTACAACCTCTGTGCACTCTCTGATGCCCTTCCTGAGTTGAAGGCACCACGGCAATCTGCTCTTAAGGGAGATTTCAAACTCAGTTGCAAATCTAGGCGAAAGCTAGTGTGAGTGCTTATTTCATAGTTAAACGTTATATGGTCACCTTTATATTTGATGTGTAAGATTGTATTTGTTTCCGTGTCTCCTTTTTTTTTCGTTTCAGAGTGAAGGAACGAGAATGGTTTCTGAAAAATCTTAACGATCCTGCCTTCACAGTGGATCCCCTGTCTGCCATTCATCAGCACTTACTAAGTACACAACCAGTGTTAGAGGAGGAGCAACCCAAGAAAAAGGTTAACAAAAATGGATCGAAGAAGAAGAAAGAGAAGAAATTGAAAGCTTCCGTTATATCACACAATATGGTCATGGACATGTGATTTGAAACGCTTTTTTTCTTTTGTAAAAAAATATTTAGGAATCTTTAAAAAAATATTTATGTTTGGTTCAATTTTTTTTTTGGAATTGGAATTGGTGACGATTAAGAATTGAATTGATTTTTTGGAATTGAAAAATATGTTTGGTACGTAAAAATATAATTGAAAATTTGTAATTAATTTTTTTAAAATGCTTTGTTAGCAAAATGATTTTTTTTTTTAAAAAATTAATATTGAATGAAGGGCTTTAAATATTAAAAAAAATCGTAATGAGATAGACAAGAGCATGGTAATCAAGATCGCAATCTAGATCGTAAGATCGTTTAAGATCGCGATCTTGTATCGTAATTTCGATCTGGATCGTGCTTAGGATCGAAAAATTCTAAGATCGAGATAGGATCGCGATCTTGATCGTAAGAAAGGATCGTAAGATCGTAAAAAAAGATCATAAGATCATATATGTTAATTTTAAAAAAAACAGAGGTCCAAAAAGCAACTTTAGTCTTAGATATTTATGACTATGAATTTTGATATTTTGTTTGTTGAATTGATGTATAGATACCGTCACTTTGGTGACTTATGAACTAATTTATGAAAATATCATGAAATTGTGATAATTTTATATATTTATTTAAAATATATATTATTAAATATATAGATTAATTATTTTTTTAAAATTGATAGGATCTTACGATCCTCGATCCGATCTTACGATTCGATCTATCTTATGCCTCTGCTGATCCTACTTAAAATCTCAATCTTAATTACCTTGGACAAGAGGGAGGAGCAGAAAAAATCGAGCGTAAAATGATCTTTCCATCTCAATTCTATAAAACCTACCTCAACTCCATGAAAAATACATGGAATTCAATTTTAAATTCTTTTAACTAAATATAATTCTAAAGTTAATTTCAAGAATTTAATTATAAGATACATTAATTGAACTAAACATTAGAATTCATAGAAAAGCGAGCAATTTTAATTTCAAATCCAATTCTAAAGCCAACCAAATATTGGACTCCAAATCCAATTCTAAAGTCAACCAAACATTGAAATCCAATTTCAATTCTAAACTCAACCAAACATTGAAATTTTTCAATTTTCGTACAATTTCAATTCTAAAAAATTAAACATTGATATTCATCGATTTCCATGCAATTTCAATTCTGAGTTGAATCAAACGCAGCCTAATTGTTAGCCTAAAATGATTATTTTCATTTTTCTATAATTGTTGATTTTAACCTTCTTTTGGCCTGGAATTGTTAATTTTAACTCGTGTACATCTTTCTCTACTATGTGGCATGTTCATATATAATTTATTTTAACTTGAATTCATAAAATCAGCATTCTTAATTTAGTCTTAGTGTGGGTCAAAATTAAAATAATATTGTTTAAAACATTAAAATAAATCAAGAATAAAATTATAACAATAAAATAACAGCGGTACCTTTCAAGGATTGAAAATGATTAACAAATAGAAATGCACAAAATACACGAGTTCAACTGATGCTTAAATTTACTGGATACAATTTCTTCAACAAGAGGCTTGCCATAGCATTGAAGAGTGAAGGCAAAAAGCTAACAAGTCAAATATTATATGACACAACATTAGTTCAATATTTGTCCTTCCATCAATTTTCCTTTTTCCCAACCTAAGTATCTTCACAGCACAGAACGATTACAGATCTTTGTGCTCCCACTTTTGCATGAATCTATATTAGGTGCACAACATATCTGAAGAAGATAATATGAATGGAGGGAGATGAATAAATTTAGAGCAATCAAATACCTCAATTTACAGGCCTCTCTCTCTAAGCCTAAAATCTTAAAAGGAGGCAATGAAGCAAGAGGCCAATCCAATTGTATTTCAATGAAATGGATCAAGTCACCGTGTAAAAAGCATTGGGATATCTCTTTTGAATGGCTGAGCAGGTGATGATGCTGCCTAACAGTATATGCAGAAGCTGTCATAATCACCTTGCAATTCATTAGTTGCCAATTAACCAAGGAAGAACTTGAATATGTCAGTCAGTGAAACAATGCCTTCTACACGCTTGCTACCAGCTTCCACGATAACTAGCCGCCTGATACCTGAAATCCACAGTTCGTCAACAAATATTTAACAGCACGGCCATATCCAAAATATAAAAAATATATTGGATTACTCGACTCATTTGGTGGAAAGCATTGCATCAACTTGACATCAAAGATGGAACCTCTAAAACTACAGCACTCAACTATGATATTCGTCACTCAGAATCTTTTATTTATTTTGTCAGCTGTAATTGAAGAGGATATTCTCCTTATGCCCGAACTTAGATGATTCTTACGGGAAAGAAATTTCTGAGAATGAGAGGCCATTACAGGAAGTTGCAGTGGAGAGAATGCAGAAAGGGGAGAACTAGCCCCATTGCAACAGAAAAATATTAGATTTGGACCGCTCTCTCAAAATGAAACTGGAAAAGGTATCCTCACTTGTACATGAGAATACTGCACATTTATTCAAAAATGGGGTACAAGATGACATTGCTTTCAATCATATTAGCAGATACAGAAGAATGATCAATAGACTGAAGGCAGCAAAAGGAAGAAAGCATAAAAAGGAACAGGAGACCTCATATGAATAGCCTATTACATCATTAACATAGAAAATGAAAGAGAGCTATTTCATTGAAACACTATATACAAGAAATTACCTGGATTAGCTAGCCGTTCCATCACTTTATGCAGAGAATCAGATCGCAAACACATCTGACATCTTTGACTTCTCAGTTCGTAAGGCTGGTATGAATCCTGGCCCAATTGCAAGGCCTAGAGATATGAAGCACAGTAAGAACTCAAGAAGAAAATTAAGATGACACATGTTGATAATACAATTTAAACGTCATTATGACTAGAAATCATAATCCATGAACACAATAAGTAGCAGACAAACACTAGGCATTTAATTGAAAATTTTAAAAACATGAATTGAAAATGACTAAAAAATCTGTCACTGGAACAAAAGAGGACAGCAAAAATCCACCCAACCTATAGACTCCAAGATGTAACTGTAAGTTAATTCAATAATGTAAGCAAACCCATGACCCAGAAAGTAAGGAATATCCACAAAATACGGCATTTGTCATTATTTCTCCAATTATGATTAGAGTCTGTCACTCTCCTAGACTGTCTACTTTGATATCAGACCCATTACAAATTAATAATATAATCCTCATTCATAGGCAAAATTGCCTGATTAAATAGCTCCCCTTCAAAGCAAATCGTGTATATAAATCTATTAATTCAAAGTTTATCCTATATAAAACATATATACTCATCCAGCTTTAAATAACATCTCCACTAGTCAGAACAAGCCATTGCAATGGTATTACATCTTGCTCAACAATCATTTCTAACTTACGCCAAACATATTTATAAGCCAATTAGTCTTTGAATCTTCAGAATCAGTGCGCCTCACATAGTTGCTGTAATTGAGGCATGAGTTATATACTTGACTTGAGCTTTATTATGCAATTATTGTCAGCTTTATAACAAAAAATGTCAGCAGAACTTTATTGAAATAAATAAATAACTTGCCTGATGAACAGTCATTTCATCAAGATTAATATGTGTATATGCTCTGTCCTTTGCCAAAGCTGTTATATCACTATCAACAAAGCAGGGAGAAGAGGAAAAGTGAGAAACATGAACTGCCAGTACAATCCAAATCTTGAATCCTAGATTGACTGAAATTTCTCAAATGATATATGACAATCATACTAAGGATTTAAAACACAACTAACCTCCGGCA
The DNA here is from genome assembly GCA_014851425.1 of Senna tora. NCBI lineage: Eukaryota > Viridiplantae > Streptophyta > Magnoliopsida > Fabales > Fabaceae > Senna > Senna tora. The sequence goes on along the minus strand of CM026262.1, from coordinate 6,412,717 downwards.
ATATATATCCAATAATGAATCACTATCATCGACTATTGGTATGGAACTTACTTGCGCTGCAAAAGAGTGCAAGATATAATGTAAGAATAACTACTTTATTTTTTAATTAAACCATACAGTGATTACCATTGTTCCTAAACATTCAACTCTCTTTCTGATGGTTCCAAAATCACCCTTCTGCTCAGTGTGGGAGAAGAGGCCCCCTACAATTAGCCTAGTTACTGTTGTGCAACGGGTTGGATCAACCTCCCAACCCGTGAGATAGGGTTGGCAGGCTGGCTTTGTATTGGTATTAAAAACATCAACCCACAGGTGATTGGTTCAGATTGTGGGTTGAGAAATTTTCAAACTGCTCAATCCAAAGGGAACCGCCCACCTGACCTCTGACTCTTTATTTCCTTTCTAAATTCTACTTATGTGAGGGATCTAGCCGTAAATAATCTAACCATAGAAATGTGCAAAGATAGAACACATTGGCATCGCTTGATCCATATAGCCGACCCCACCTAGTGGGAAAAGGCTTTAATTGTTGTAAATTCTACTTATGTGAAGCTGTGCATTTTGCCCTCGTCTTCTCATCACACAGCATCTCTTCTTCTCTTAACCTGACCTGAATTGTTTATTATCAGATTGGGTTGATTCTGACTAGCCAGTTAATTTCAACAAAAACCAACCCAAACCAACCCGTAGTCATTAGGTTAGTTCGGGTGGAATGATATTCCCAATCCAACCCATGCACAGACCTAAGCCTGGTAGTAGTACACCAAGAGCAACTCAACAAATGAGTGAACAACCATGCCGTTTTTAAATTAAACCGCAGATCGAACCCACCCTTATTTCTTTATACTTAAACATTCAAATTTTCATCATGATGGTTAACACACACGGAACCCTTATACTCATGGGAGAAGAAGCCCTACCGTTAGGCTTCTACACTAGGAGTAAATTAAGATACTCTTTATTTCAAGCTACTGCTTTTCCTTTTGATATAATGTTTTCAGGGTCAAGCAAAGAAAGTACACCTTGGACTAATAAATTTAAGGCTGAAGCAAGCGAAGCACTTGGTCTTAACATTGCCAAAGGCCGTCGATTTGACTCCCCAATTTTGGGCACCCAGGTCCCCACAGGAATTGCAGAAATTGGTAGTTGGAGTATAGGCAGTGTATTAGTACAATGTCTAAAATACCTGCAAATGCCTGAAAAATCAATTCAGTCAGAATCAAGCATACTTATTAACAGTATAAAGAATGCTATTCTAATAGCTTACATTTAAGTATTCCAGAAAGTGAAGCAAGATGTAATAGCTGTGGAAATGAACCATCTTCTGAAGATGAATGGATAATAGGAACTGTTGAGACTTCATTTTGCAGGATCTTCAAGGCAATATCTTTCAAATTATCATACGGTCCAGCCTGCATCATAAACATCACTAACCAATGAGCAGTTCGCTACATAGGGATACATCAGCCATAGTAAAATATAAATCAGGGGATTATTGCATAAAGTTTCATAACTAACCCAAGGATCAGCTTCATAATTCAAACATTAAAATAAATGGATTAGCAAGCAGCACAAATGATGTGAAAGAGACATATTCATGATTAATCATAAGTTGACAAAATGACAATAGTCAAATCCTTCCATTGGTTATTCCAGGATTGAGAATATATCTGTACAACCCAGGATAGGCTTGTAAGAAGATCACCCAGGCAATATTTGAAGTCCAGGTAATTAAAATTCAATGATTCTCTTCCTTTGATCTTTGGAGAAGATTTCCTTTTAGTTTGAAACAGTCCCCGACCTCCAATAGACACTATATGCAAAGCAAACTGAATTTAATTTATATAAGAACAATTTTTTCTTCTCTCTGGTAAAGAAATGATCAAAACGACAGTAAAGATATATATTGCAATTACTGTTTAGCCTATAATTAATAACACTTGAAGTGGAATGTACATCAAAGCCTTGATAATTTGAAGTTTTAATTTGATGGTGAAATAAACTACGACAAGTTCATGACTAAACTAGTTTGCTTCTTAAAATAAGAAATCAAAACTGACTGCATTGCCATGTGTTCCCTAATAATTAAGTGAATGGCTGGTTACCAAAATAATTTTTTAATGAGAACCTCTTCCAAAATTTCTAATTTTTTTGCTTGAGAATAGACATGGCAAAACCTATCTTCTGTAAAACAAATTTTGTCCTGCTACCTGCAAACTTCAAGACAACTGCTGCAGGTACAACTCATTCAGAAATCATTTCTTTAATTAATCATTCGTTTCTTTTGGTGCATATATACATCATAATACATTCATTCGACCTAGTGCTACCCAAGCATTAAGGTCAACAAAGCATTCCCAGAACTACAATTAACTCATGATGCCAGTCAGCATTACAGAAAGATATACAATATCAAATCTGAGAGAATATCTACATGTTAATAACTAGTTAACTACACAAGAAATTGACCCAAAAACAGCAAGTAGTCAAAATTATGAACAATTTCACAATATTAAAGGCTGTACAAAGGCACATAACACACTTACATTAACAAAACGTCTCGGAAATGCCGTTCCATTAGTTTGTCTATTAAGATATGATTTTCCTTCTTTCCAAGCAGATATGGTGTGTGTTTCAAGCTCCTCTTCTGTCAGATTGGATCCATGATTCCCAAGCTGAGAATGGGACAATTTCACGTTTTAACAAGAATTACAAATTACACAAAGCACTGGCACAGACGTAATTACCAGAACACATGATTAATAAAAACTTTACAAACAGCCTTGTAAATTGTAATAGACAGTAAAATAATTACTGGCAGTGTACAAAGCAACCAGCCATAAATTCTCCACGTCAACACTTCAAATAACCAAAATCCTTCTCATTCTTCTTCTTCTTCAAAAAAAAAAGAACAACACTGAAATTGATCCCATTCTATCGATTTTCTTTTCCTATGTCAGATTGGCATTTCATATACATAGGAACCCAGCAGTTTGAGTGAAAAAAAAAAAAGAGAGCCAATGATCATTCTTTCTTTAGATGAAAACAAAGAGCTAATTATCTTAAACTTAACTTACCTCTCTTAAAATTAAAATAAAATCCAGAGCACTAAGAACACCAACAAACTGCCCCTTGCAGAAGTCCCAAAGAGGAGCCATATGGATTCCCTGTAAGTAGCCCAATTTAAAAAAGAAGCATAAGCAAGCTTCTAATCAGCTAAAGATAAACACAAAGGATGACTACAACTGAGAGTGGTAGACATGTGAGGCAACAAGGCTAAAAGTTAAATCATTGTCCAGAGAAAAGCTTCTGAAACAATAACTTGAATTCCACAGAAGGAACCAAAAAGCATTCAAATTCTCTCTCATCTATTCATTTGGTTAAAGGCTAGTAAAGTGGCTTGGCAATAAGTAAACATGTTTCTAATACATATATCCAAAATATGTAGAATGCCCTCTAAGAAAATTCCAGTCTCCAAAAAACAAGGATACCTGCTCATGCAAAATATGAAACGCCTGTTTCACTGGCAGATCAACATCCAAAGCAACAACCTGCGCCAATAATCTCTGAATAAGTAATGAAATTATGCAATTCAAGGTAGAAAACTTGACCACAGAAAAATGTAAAGACCAAAATAAAGGGTCAATGGTAAAACATCCAAACCTTGCCTGACTCAGGAAGTAATTCATAAGCCGTGTGCATCGACAAGAATGCAGCAATACGCTGACGGGAGATCTGTACATCAGCATCAGATATTCTGGGCAATATCTCTGTCAACGAACCATCTGTCAACCGGACCTGCATCATAAGTGAGCAACATGTTTCACTTATCAACTGAACGATTGAAGTTTCAGATACAAACAAACAGGAATTATGATAAAGAAAAAAGCCAATCCATGAAGAGTAAATAGTTGGAAGATTCAGAAGACCCAAATGGATCAAAACTATTGGCTTCATAGGCATTATTAACAACAGGTGTCTAGGACTAGTAGAGCTACAATGAGCTACAAAATAATCTCCAAACAGATCAAAGCAAAAGCAACTTTTTTTTTTAATCTGAATCAAAATTACAATATAACCAAAATCTGGATTACAAAGAGCAGCTGTCATAGTAAAACTAACTCCTACCACACGTCGAAAAGCCTCATTATCCACATCCATGTTAGATCCAGAAGTTATGTCTGGAGTTACGACAGGCATGAAATTAGGATCAGTAGCTAACAAGACTGTGTTAACTATCCCATATTCTCCAGGTACATAAGGTTGACGATCATCGTGTCGCCATTCTCCATCAACAAAAAACTTGTACTGCATTAAAAAAATTTATAAGTAATCAGCCACCAATAATAAAGGCCAAACATTTCTCTTAAGATCACATCTTTCTAATTCCATTTTTGCATATGCATAATCAAATACTTGCAATCTCAAACATAATAGCAGTAATATGAGAGGGAAAAAAAAACTATTTTTAACAAACTTAGAAAAGTTAATATTAGGAAACAGATTTTGTATTCCAAAACTGTAGATAACACTCATCACCATCATACCATCACATTTGCATATTAACCATTTATTACTAATATAAAGCGTAGGCCTCAGGCTTTGCTTATTCAGCTTTTCTACAACATCTTATTACATAGTTGCCAATGAAAATCATTAAATCAAACAAATCAGGTCACGCATACCTTGGAATATGAACTTCTGAAGAATCATACTAGGAAAAACATTTAATAAATCATTCCTTATCATGCACCATCCCCTATATACCTTTCCCCAGCTTCATATGAACCATAAAAATCATGCTTGACCAGTTACTAAAATGCGTGAGGAAAATACCATATTTCAATGAAGTATAAACTAACCTGATGGTAACCAGGGGTCAAGCTATAAATAACTTGAAATACAGTCGGACAACCCTCGACTGGTGACATTGGTAGAAGCTCAGACCATCTAAGGAACAAGATTTCAAAAAAAAAAAAAATGAGCGAGATAACAAACATGACCAATAAATTAAATTAAATTAACTACAGCATTTTCCCCAAGGTAAATAAAGATGATACAGAAAGTAGATTACAAAAAAAGTTTTTAATGTAATTAATGGCAGACGCACCGGGTAAAAGAACCACTGAGATACACACTTCTTCCTCCATATGGCCACACAAACCGCATGGGGATTAGCACCGTCCCCGCAACACCTCCCGTGTCCCTCGCAGATTCCATGCTCGGACTAAACATTCAACCTCGAATTAGAGTGTCACCCTGAGAATACCCTCCAAGCACTCGACTTCATCACAGCAGCTTGTTCAATTCGTATGAAGCAAATTGCAACAAATGCCGCACCAATTCAATGCACTATAAAGCCAAAAAGTATACCAAATCAAAAAGAAAACTAACCTAAAAGGCCCAAATTTTGATGCTTTTTTTTCTCTAAAAACTCAAAACAGATAGTGTTCGTTGCTCACTACTACGGAATCAAAGAACCATTTCAACCAAGTACGAAAATAACACTACCAATTCACATGCAACCTACCCATTTGACTTGTACAAACAAAACCCTAACCCTAAATCCAATAAATCAAAAAACCGACCCCAAATCAACCCCAACCAACTGCGAATTTGTAAAATATCTTCCAAAAGCACGACATAGACTCCAAAGCCAAAAAATAATCGAAACCCTGTTAAGAATCAGAACAAACTAGTTGAGAAAATCGAGAGGGGTGAGATACGAATCCAACCCTAAAAAAAGCCGAAACCTTGATGGAGATGCTGAAAATTTTATCCCTGGTGGAAAAAAAATTAAATATGTAAGAAAATCAAATGTAATAGAATAGGTGGTCTTGGGGTCAAATGAAGCTCTGCTAAATTATCACAGTGATGTTGTAATGAAAATTAAAAAATAAAAAATAAAAGATGGTAATAATGGCATGATATGATGGCAATAATAATAAAGCGGCTGTGAAATGTGAATAAAACTGTAAAAAGCATCCAAAGGTTAGTACACGTGCGATTATCAAATACATTCTTCTTGGCAACCTATTTTTCTAATTTCTAAAAAACAATTATTTGGATAAATTACTCTAAGAAATTAGCTAAATGGGTTTAAAACTTTAAAACTATGTTGAAATTAGGCTGAAAATCTGCTAGTCATAATTATTGGGATTAGGACAATGTTAACCTAGTTGGATCTTCACACGCACATAAATAGGATATAGATATAGATCTATAAACTCAACCAAATTATTGTCTAATTTAAAACATAGCTTTTTTTAAGAAGACAAAAAAACTATTTTGAATATAAATTAATTTTTTCAAAATAAAAGTTATGTGTTTTTTCTTTTATTTGTTAGTAACAAAGATTTATAAACTCAACCAAATTATGTTATGATGTCTAATTAATAAATATTAAAAATTTGAAAAGGCTACAAAATATTCAGCTTAGCATATAGCTTACCTTAAAATTTAGGAAAACAGAAATGTTTTGCTTTTGACTTTTTATGTATGTACTAGTTGCATTAAGAATATCCTTTTTTTTTATGAGAATAATTGTGTAATTGGGATAATTTTCTATGATGTTTCGTGACTGTTTCATTTTAATTTAGGTGGAAAGACAATTTCACTACAGTAAAATGTCATTGTTAAATTGCTTTACATAGTTCAAATTTAGGTAGCCCTAAGAATCAAAATAAAAGTTAAACAAAGTTTTACCCTCATATTGTCCCATCATATTTCAGTCTTCATAACCTTAAAGTATTATCCATAGACCATAATTATGTTTACAAAATTGAGACTTCTTTGGTTGTTTTGTTTTGTTGCCTGCGTTATATATATTTGGCTTTTGAACATAAATATACTAAATAAAAAATATATACACAAATTCAATCACTTTTAAAAATTATTTATATATATATACCATTTTTTCTGTGTACATTAAAAAACATCCTCACTGTAATTTTTAACAAGAAAAACGCCCTCAGTCAAGGTGTTTATAGGGTCAAATGGCCAACCCTGTAAATGCTCTCAGTGAGGGTATTTTTTACAATTTTATCACATTTATTTTAATGTAAATATTAGTATAAAAAATGCCCTCAGCGAGGACGTTTATAGGGTTGACCATTTGACCATATAAACACCCTCACTGAGGGCGTTTTTCATGTAAAAAATTACGAAAAACGCCCTCAATGAGGACGTTTTTCAATGTACACAGTAAAAATAGTATATATCTATAAATAGTTTTTAAAGATAACTAAATTTGTGTATATATTTTTTATTTGGTATATTTATATTCAAAACCTTATATATTTCTTCAAAGTGATAGGTGTACAAAAAAAAAATATTTTTTTAAAATAATTACGTGTGTCCGTACACGGCAGGATAGACTCCATGTTTTTTTGCTTACTTATTTTATAGACTTAAAATTATATTAAGGAAAAAACTTAGTTCTATTTCCTTATGTCCATTATATTCAGTTCCCCAATATAAATATGACACGTGGCAAAAAGTGTTTAAATAACCAATCACAATAGAGAGAGAATATAGAAGATCACATTTTATATAACCAATAATAGAAGAGAGAGAGTATAAATACAATATATGATTGGTGGAACTGGATGTAATAAACATAAGGAAATGGACCTAAGTTTTTTCCTTATATTAATTATATATAGATTCTTCATGTAATAAAAAGGTTAGTAAAAAGTAAATTTTAAAAATAAATAATTTTTTAAAATGTAATATTTTCAATTTTATTAAGACAAAATACTATTTAGTCCCTGAATTGTTGGTCAAACTACTATTTAGTCTCCAAATTCATCAAAAATACTATTTAGTCCCTGAATTTTTTTAACTATGTCAACTATTTAGTCTCTGAATTTGACAAAATACTATTTAGTCTCTGAATTTATAATTATATCAACTATTCAGTCCCAAAACTTGACAAAATTACTATTTAATAACCGAAATTTGCAACTCTGTCAACTATAACGGGTAACAGTCTTATAGTTGACAGAGTTGCAAATTTCGGTGATTAAATAGCATTTTTGTCAAGTTTTATGACTGAATAGTTGACATAATTATAAATTTGGGGACTAAATAGTATTTTGTCAAATTTAGGGACTAAATAGTTGACATAGTTAAGAAATTCGAGGACTAAATAGTATTTTTGATAAATTCAGAGACTAAATAATAATTTGACCAACAATTCAATAACTAAATAGTATTTTACCTCATTTTATTGTTAACCTGCTATAAGTTGATATAACGACAAATTAATGTCAATGAGCCATATTTTTAACCTTTCATATTATTATTTTTTTCAAAAAGACGAATTGAAATTGCAAATTTCAATACTCCTAAAAAAATATATAATTTCAAACAACGTACAATGAAGCATATTAATTTATGCATGGTTTGTTGCCTCAAAACAAACGCTTCCAAATTAAAGTACAAAATTTGTTTTAGAAATAATTAGACGACAAACTATAGTATTTTGCGGGCTTTGATCGGAAAAAGTTTAATTATAAATGTTTAGCCTTTATGAATTAATAAGAAGTAACTGATAATAACAAATTTATCGACTATGGTAGGCAACGAAAATGGTGCCGGTGGTAATTGAATCTAATAAATTTGCTTGAATTGAACGTTGGTAAAAAAATTATTATTTTTTATTTAACTCAACTTAGTTTAAGTATCATGTAATTTTAATATACATTGACTCTTACCTAGATCTCTTTTATGGGATAATTGTTGTCACACTTTAGCCAACAATTTCTTCTTCAACAATTGTCCGTGAGAAATCAAACTTGTGACCTTGGTTTTTATATCTATAGTTGTTAAAATCTATATTTAGATATTAAAAATTTATGACTTTACAATTTTACACCCTTAAATCTTGTATAAAAGCGTTACTGCAAAATCACAGTAGAATAGGTGAAATCAGGTAAAATCCCATGAAATTTCGATTTTGCTAGTGAATCCACAATTTCACTACAACCTAAAAAAATGTTCATCTGGAGTTAGTTTTTTTAAAAAAATCAGTATATTTGTGTAGATATCCATAACTCGCCCCAACGCAAAGAAAACTCACATATTTTCTAAAATCCTAATATCCATACCCAGATTCCCCTACCCCATATAACTCATTCCCTTCTCATTCTTTCTAGGTTTTAATGTTGATGATGTATGATTTGGTAGTACTTCAAATGATGCATGTATTTGAGTTTACATAACATTAATGGGAATGAAGTATCAAGTGGTGATGATAGTAGTGATTATGGTGGTGAAAATGAGCCAAATGAATTTGATGGACTTGTTGAAAACGTAGTTTAATTTCTTTGGTTTAATTGTGTGTCTATAATTTATTGAACTATTAATTGTGTATTGAACTATGGATATTGAATTATGTTTAATTTGTTTTCATATAATTAAGGTATAATAGTTAGGTGTGTGTCTGTGTATAGATAAATTCATATGATTTTATCATAGGTAAATTCATACGAATTTACTCCCTTTCTACAATTTTATTTAAAATATAGTTTTTGACAACCTTGTTTATACCGATTATTAAATCATGCACTTATCATTAGATTAAAAATTATAGTTATTAATTATGACGCAATTCTATGTAACTCGATTTAGCTTACACAGATTGACTATAACTTGATATCCACTCAAAATAATTCCTGCTATACATTGACCAACAAAATTAAAGAATATTGGGTAAGAACATTAAAGATTGGATATTTATTTTACTTATTACTTGTTAACAATCAATATTAATAAAAATCTAATGTTCAGTAATATAAATCTCAATTAATATTCACGTGAAATAATAAATTTTTCTCAGTAATGGAGGAGTAGATGTTCAGTGGTACGGTAGTACTGAACTTCAGTACATCCCTCCAATCAGTTGGTCCCTAAACCATTCAAGGTGGGCCCTAATTAATGTGAGTTTTTATTAATATTAACAAATGACACTACATAATTGGAGGGATGCACTGAAGTTCAATGGTACGGTACCATTGAACTTTTGTCCGTTCGTACCATTGAACTTTTGTCCGTAATAGAGATGACATTTATCCTTGTGTGAATGTGCTTTAAAACGTCATCTATTATGCCAAATGCCTACTTTCCAGCTCTTAACGCTACTTTATGCATCATCTTGTCTTTGAAAACATTAATATTTTCAAATTCATATATATAACCTTGAAATAACTAAAATAATCAAAATAATATATATAAATTTATGTAAAAGTACATTTTTGGTGAAAAATTATGTTCTTACACCTTCAAATTGTAAATAATTTTGCTATTCACAATCGCAAAGAATTAACTAAAACTACATATTATATAATATATTCTACCACAAAGAAGTTTTATTAAGGCTTACAACCCCTATTTAATAAACAAATTGATTTGAAGACAAAAACTGTAATTTTGCCAGAAAAATTATATTTACTCACTTATGTATCTTTATAACTTGTACCTCCCCCACCCCATGCATTATAGTTACACACCATTTATGTCTTAACAAATTTAAAAATAATTTTTTTTTGGCCTGGAAATTAAAAAATCATTAAATATTAGTATATATAACAAGATTAAGATTGAATTGTAAGTAATATATATTTGTTATGTTTTTATTTGATATTCTAATAACAATTATATGAAAAATACACATAAAACAGTGTTCTCATTAATTAGAATTATTAAATTTATCATAAATTATTAATAACTAATCATAAATTAATAAAACCCAAATAATAATAATAATTATATCAATATCAATATTAAAGATAAAAATTCAGTACTACCATATCACTGAACATCTACTCCAATATTAAATAACAAAATAAATAGAGGAAATATTTATTTTTATAAACAAAATGTTAATATTTCAACGGTGAATTTTCATTTAATAATTGGCGTTGAAAATGTGTTTTCTAATTTATAGACTTTCATTTTCATGGTATTTTATTAATCATCATCTCTCAAATTTAATTGATGAAAGAATGAAAATGAAGAAGCATTCGTTTTAAACATTTACTCTCAATAATAAATTATTAATAAGAGGCAGAGTTTGTTGAATAATATGATGATAGACAAGAACAAATATATACAGCGTTGAAAAGTGTTGAAGAAAGTGAAAACAACAAGAATGTCACAACTCACAATAAAAACGAGGAGGTAGTGAAGAGAAAAAGAAAATAAATGATAAATAATTTAACTTCAAATCCAGAGACCAAAAACCCAGCTATTCTGTGCTGTGCACATAAAAAAACCAGAGCGAAGTGGAAGAAGATTTGGAATCCGTTAGAACTTTCCGTCAAACTCATTCGAGTGGGCACCGATCGCCGCCGTTTCATCTTATTCCCTTGATTGTGAAGCTGAAACCGCCGTTTAATCATTATTGTAATTGTTTAAGTAGTAATTTGTGTTTTTGGTTCATATATATGTCGGTTGGTACACCATTGAACGCTTGTTGTACTTGTATGGCATGATCACACTCGGCTTAAGCGGATTTTCCTTCTGGGTTTCAGAGAGTTTTGTGGGTCGGTGTGTGTGTTTCGGTTTGACCAGTTTGGGCTGTATTGAAGTGATGCTCGACTTCAGGGAAGGTTCTTGTGTGGAGGGGTTACTGTTAGGGTTATGGGGTTAGGCAAGGGCTAGATATGAGGCGTGTGGTCAAGATGGAAGAGGATACTGAACTCGAGGAAGGAGAGGCTTGCTATTATAAGGATGATGACGACAGCTTTGACATTGAGTCTCTCTCCTACATTGTAAGGGTTTCACATGAATCTAATTTTAAGAAAGTTCATGGTTTTCCATTAGAATTTGGTTCAGGGGAAAAAAGAATAAATAATAGTTAATTCTATTTGGCTGAACACACAGAGTTACTTTATCATAAGCGGTGACCTTTAAATGTATCACTTTGTTTGGTTCACGATGGCATATAGAAAATGGAAGGGATATATGTCACAATTTTCATGATTGAACTTCTATTTGTACTGAACTATGTTGAATTAATACAAGCCGAAGGCAACTTATGCTTTCTATATCTATACTTTGAAAGAAATTCAGAAACATAAAATCTGCTATGTGGAAAACATAGTGGTTCAATCTGTTATGTGAATAGCCTAGTTGATTAGTAGCCAAGCAACTGTAATTACCGCACTCTACACTCACTAATAAGGACCAAAGAGTAACATTATGTGCTACAATATTTGTATTTGAGAAAGAGTTCTTGATCCCTGCTATAATTGCACTGCATCTCAATGATTGCTTGATTAGTACTTTTTTAACTTTAATGTCCTCGAGTTTAATTTCATTGTGAAAATAATACATCTATGACTTTCTTTCTGTCTCTTGAAGGATGAGAGGATTCAACATGTTCTGGGCCATTTTCAAAAGGATTTTGAAGGTGGTGTCTCTGCTGAGAATTTGGGTGAGTGGGATATTAGGGTTTGGGGTCATTGTAGTGAAAAACAAAGAGCTGTCTTTGCACACACAAAAGTGATGGCATTGGATGTGAACTATTTTTTTCAGGTGCAAAGTTTGGTGGTTATGGCTCTTTTTTGCCTACCTACGAACGTTCTCCTCCTTCTCGGTCTCATCCAAAGACCCCTCAAAGAATCTACATCTCACCAAAGTCTCCTAACAATCACCATGTGGAGGTATTTGATTCTTTTTGTTGATAATTTCATTGGGAGGTAAGCTGTGTTGCATATTTCAAGCTTGGAAGAAGTTCAGTTTACTTGAGTACTGTGGGTTATGCTATTTGCAGGCTGCATCTGATAATTCAAAAGCACCTTCAAATGGATCTCCTTCTATAAGGCTAGGAACTGTTCCTCACAGTGCTCATTCATTTCATAATGCAAGAGTACCATCAGTTAATGATTCAGTGAAGAAAGACATAGGAGTTTTTTCCAATGTAGGTGTTGAAAGTTGCCCCCTGAAAGATGATAGTACTAGTAAGTCAGGAAATTCAACTGACCAGAGAACTCTGAAATTTCGAATTAAAACAAAACCTGATAATGTAGCACAAAAGAAAGCAGAGATTTACAGTGGGCTTGGGCTTGATATCTCTCCTTCATCAATGGAGAACAGCCCTGAGGAAATTGGACGCATGCCACAAGCATCTCAAGAGACTGGTGAAGAATCTCCAATTGGCATCATTCAGGTGGATGATGTTTTCCATTTCTATGCATTCAAGCTTTTTTGACATTAGATGGAATGTTAGATTAGAAGGACTAAAATGTTTGTTTTTTCAAATTGTTTATGCGTTGGAACAGGCTATGACTTCCTTCCCTATTCCAGGGGGTGCGCTAATATCACCTCTACATGACAATCTGCTTTGCTTGATAAGAAAGGAAAAGGTTCTTGGAGACCGAAAATCCTTGTCTTCTTTTAATGGTCAAGAATATTGTTCCATGTCTACTGATGAGTTAGATTCTATTGTGGGGGAGGAACAAGTGTTGAAGGAGAGGAAAGTGAAAATATTGCATTCGAACAAAAGATTAGGAAATAAAACTCCAAATGCTAAGGACCTTCTCTCTAATGACTTGAAATACACACCTCTGTCAAGCTCTATATGTAATGCTGGGGAAGCAGCTGAGGTAACTGAGAGGGCTTCTAAAGTTTCCAAGAAGGTCAATAAGGATGGGGAAAATGGCAGAATGCGGTCCAGTGAAGAGAGGGCTTCTGAAGTCTCCAAGAAGGTCAATAAGGATGGGGAAAATGCTAGAATGCGGTCTAGTGAAGCAGTGAAGGAGGAATCGCTGGAGTCAATACCTGGTCAGGATTTTGACAAGAGTGAGAAGCAACATATGGGAAATGGATCCATGCTAAAGGTTATAGATCATGAGCTGGCAAATTCCCTTAAGGATAACTCTATTGATCCTAGTAATAATAGCAACTGTAAAGGCTACATGATTTCCAAAAAGGAGAAGCTTGATGTGACAAAATTTAAGGTTGGTCATGACTGTCAAAAGGATGAGACTAATCAGAAGAGAAAACCGTTATCTGATGGCAAGTACAAGCCAATGGGGGATCAGAGTCCAAGTAAAGCAATGGCTGTTGCAAAAAAAGACAGTTTTGAAGCTGTTAATAATGCAATAATAAATGATAAAAAGAGTGCTGGCTTTGATGATAATTGTAAAAGTAAAATGCTTGAAACAAAATCATTGAAGGATAATAAATTCAAAGACACAGATCCGTTGAAAGGTCACAAATCAGAAAGGACAGTTAATGGAATAGATCCAGGTGGGCTTCCTGGTCATAGAGCTGTAATAAATGCTAACCATGATAATTTTGAAAAGCAGAACGTGTATCAAGTTAAAGCAAAGGAAAGACCAAGAAGCAATAAAATGGGTGACAAGTCTATGGCTGGGCCAGGCATAAGAGATGCTTCAAATGAATGTTCTGTTGCTGGAATGAAATCTGCTCCTGAAATAGTTCAAATAGCATCAGCACCTCATCTTATTGAAGAAAATTGGGTTTGTTGTGACCGTTGTCAGAAATGGCGGCTCCTACCTGTTGGTATAAAGCCAGACCAGCTTCCAGAGAAATGGTTGTGTAGCATGCTAAATTGGCTGTAAGTTGCTTTCTCATATGGGGGGTTATGCATGATTGTATAATGCCAGATATTCATTTAATTTGTTGTGAATGTTAACCAAGAGTTTAGAATTATATCTATATTAATATGGCTGTTAGGTCTTCTGGTTAGTGGTCTCCCATATTAGTCATTTAAATAATTAAAAAAGAAAATAATTTGTGATGTGAGAAGATAATGGCAGAGAGAAAATAGAATAACAGTAGTTTTTTGTTTTTTAAATTTTGAAATGGTAGTTATCAAAAGAATGAGAAAGAAAATAACTTCCTAATTTTTAATTTATTGTTTTAAAAATTAATAATAATAAGTTTATATTATATTTTGAAAATTAAAGGGAAAAAATGACATGTACGAATGTGCATGCAAAGCCTCTAGCTTAATGATATACAATTGCAGTACGTTTTTTTCTTTCTCCATTTGTGCCTATATGTCTTTGCTGTATGTGTTTTTGTCTCTTCATTATTTTTCCATAATTGTTGCTAGGCCTGGAATGAATCGGTGTGACATCAGCGAGGAGATGACAACTAAAGCACTTTATGGCTTATGTCAAATGCCCAATTCTGAGAGTCAAAATAACATCCAAAGAGAGAATGCCACTGGAACTGCAATTGTAGTGGGCTCTGCTGAAGCTCTGCAATTTGGCTTGAGTTACCAGAATTCCAGTTCTGATGTGTTGTCTGACCATGGAAAAAAGAAACTTGATTTTAAGGAAAAGAAAAAGGCAGGAATCAGTACTGACAAGCTTCTAGTGTCAGATTCTGCACAGAACAATGCTCAAGAAGCTGGAAAAACTAAAAGCGACCAGCATCCTGTAGATTTAAACCCAATGAGGAAACCTGGTTCTCAACGACTTGGCAAGTTGAACAACTTGATGGAAGTGAAACACTCGCCTAAAGAGAAAGACCAGAAAATGAACGGAGGTATCGCATTCATTCAAAGTTGATATTGACGTGTCAGATGTATTTTTATATTAAAAAAAGACGATATTTTGTGATGAAAATATCCATGTTGTTATCACAATGTGCAGGTGATCGAAAGCATATTAAATTGAATCATAAAATGGATGCTGATCAATATAAATCTGGAACACCTAAGAAGTCAAAGACTGAAGATTTTTGGTCTGCTGATAAACAGCTGAATCCTAGCATGAACCTTGAGAAGGAGGGTCAAAATTCAAGAAATGGTTTTCCAACAAAGGCTAGTGGGAAGGATATGCGGAAATATGATGAGTATTGTTTATCTGATGATGTACAGAACAAGTTAGTAGTTCCTGTAAAGAAACAAGGAGACCAAGCTCAGGTCTCAACTGATGGTGAGTCCTTGGATGTAAAACGCAACCGTAAAAGGGATGCCTCCATGAAGAAAAGGAAATTGGAGGACCGGAAGGATACTGATAAGCCTAATGACGCATTCTCCTTGCAGGATGATAAACAGTATGGTGAAGGTAGTTTAAGTGGATATAGGAAGGAAAAGATGTTTAAAGTTATCAACATGGAGGAAAAATCAGTTTTTGAAAATAATGATAAAATAAATAGAAAAGGTGGGTCAACCCAAGGTTGCTTGTCAATGTCAGGCAGGAAAAACCATGCCGCTGTTGCTGCAGAAGAAGTTGGAAGTGTTGACAAAGTCTATCAGCCAAGAAAACATAGTAAAAAGATTGCATCTCACAAAGTTTTGGATGCTGTTGATCCATTGGGCAGGGATCTGGGATCTGGACAAGTATCATCGGCAGCAACATCAAGCTCTTCTAAGTTTTCAGGTTCTCATAAAGCTAGAACGAACTTTGAACATACGAAAGGTTCTCCAGTAGAATCTGTTACCTCGTCTCCTATAAGGGTCTCCAACTTGGACAAGCTTATATTGGCAGAAGGGGACACATCAGATAAGGACAATGCTACAAAAGGTGTTCTCTCTTCAGTGAGTTCCAGGAGATACTTGGATAACAGGGAGGGAAAGCTATCAGTAAAAGTAAAGGAGAGAGTTTTATATGACTTACCTCCTGAATCACACAATTGTGTTTCAAAGGATTTCCTGGTTGAGGATGCTAAAAATAAAACAATGATCCAAGCTAAAACTTCTGAAGTCAGGGATGACCATTTGGTTAATGGTGATGCAGCTACTGTAAAACAACACGGTGATTGTGCTAATCATGGAGACAAAGTAAACAAATGCAACCAGGAAAGTGAACTTTCTTGGCAGAAATCTGGTAAGGTTTCATTGCGGGGTAAAGAAAGGGATAGAAGGTCTGGTTCTGTGGTTGATAAGAATAAGATGAAGGTTTCGGCTTCAGAAAATGGATATTCCAAAAATGGTGGGAGGTATGAGTCAGCAGTTGATCCCAGTTATCATGCCTCTGGTCATGGCACGAGAAATTATGCTAAATGCAGTTTAACTGAGTCTAAACGTGAGATTGACAATACTGGTAAGAAAAATTCTGTCAGACATTGGCCAAGTGAAATTGAAACACAAACTGAGCTAAAACAAAAAGATTCTGAGAATCCATCTCTGAAAGCAGATGCTCCTTGTAGCACTAAAAAGGAAGTTCTTTCCCGGTCAAACCTAATTGAGGGCTTTGTGGATGAAAATAAAGCTGTTAAGCTATGGTCAGAATCACAAGATCGGAAATCAAAAGTTCTCTCATCCTTGGAGAGTGAAGAAAAAAGGGAAACACTATCAGGTTCCAGAACTGCACCTGGGTCTCAAATGGGAGGTGTCTTGACTGAGCATCCGGTCCATGCATCCAGCAATGGTGATGAGGCAAAGTTAATGAAAAGTTCTACTGGTGCTAGTAGCAAGGGTGGATTTAATTGCAGTCCCGAAAATTTTGGACCCGATCGACAGCTCACCGTGTCAACTTCTGTTACAAATTCTAGCCAAAATGTCCATGATACCCTAAAAGAAGCCACAAACCTAAGAGATAGAGCTGATCATTTCAAGGTTACTTGAGCTTTTCAAGATTTTGTTTTTCCATATTCTTTTGATTGGACCTAGCATCTTTCCTTTTCTTCTGACTGGTGGCTTAATGGCTGTTATTTTATAGAACACTGGATTTGAATTTGAAAGCAAAGAGACATACTTTGAAGCTGCACTGAAGTTTCTTCATGGAGCATCACTTCTAGAAAATTTCCATAAGGAGAGTGGCAAGTATGGGGATATGAGTCAAATGCAAATCTATACTACTGCCGCTAAACTTTTCGAGTAAGTTCTGAGGCTATATATATATATATATATTTTCATATGACCTTATGTTTATGTTTATTTCTTGTGAACCGCACTGCTTACTAGAGTGTAAATATGCGTCTGTTGGGTCTGCTAATTACTTAGCTATTTAGTTGTTAATCTTTAAAGCATGGATACAAATTAGAGTGCAAGTACATACCCATACAGGGTTATGACAAATTTTTAGAAGTTCAGGATATGGTATGGCTGGGATAATTAATGAATAACAAAATGTTTTTTAATTAAAATTATTGATACATATACTGTTTTAAAAATAAAATAGTAATATAAATGAAACATTTTAATATTTTCTATGATATATTTGAGTTTTGTCTAAACTTGTCTAGGTGGAACTCCTAAAGGACTAGGAATTTATAATTAATCCTTTATCTAGGAGTCATAGAGTTTATTATTGTCTAGGATTCTTATAATGATCTTTTATCATTATTTTTAAGAGTTTATATTGTAGTTTATCTTTATTTTTAAACTACTATAGATAAAAGAAAAGGGCTTATACAGTAACATGTGCGCAAGCCTTCTAATTCATCATATTTTTTTCATACACTAATGCTTTTGCTCCCTACTTCTCCAGCATACCTTTGGTCTTTAGTTTATACCACCCAACTACTTTTTTGGTGTCTTTACAGATCTAATATTCATATATTCCACTCTTGGTACCAATAAAGAGCATTACAAGTTTGTTTGATGAACTGTCCTCTTTTCCTTGATAAATTTGCTTTAGCTGGCCTTCGGCCATAAAATGCCATTTGAAATGTGTTTCAGGTCCTGTGCTCATGAATATGAAAGACATCATGAAATGCCCTCAGCTGCTTTGGCTTATAAATGCATGGAGGTTGCATACATGAGAGTTGTTTATTGCAAATATTCTGGTGCAAACAGGGATCGGCATGAATTGCAATCAACTCTACAAGTGGTTCCTCAAGGTAACTGAATACAGTTATAATTTTAATATTAATGTCTTCAGGCCTTTTGGTCATTGATATATGTCAATTTTGAATGTCTTTTATACTTGAATATTTCTTCTATAAATGGGTTAATAAGTTGATGCACCTATACACCTAAAGTCAGAGAGAGAGAGAGAGAGAGAGAGAGAGAAGGGGGTGGGGGAATCAAACGTTATATTTATTGGGTGCTTGGCAATCTATAGCTGATGTTGCTTTCTTGTTAATGAAGTTTAAGAATAAGGTACCTTCTGTTTTTAGTGTTTGGAAATTTCAGTGGGATATATTGAAAAGTTATGGAGTGAGCAAGAGTTCAGGACTAAGTTTTGATTGGCCCTCATTATTATTTTCTGTCTTATGTATGTATGTATGTATGTATGCATCCGTTAGTGATACAAGTCTATGATGTCTGATGTATCCCTGCATTTTTATTGTATTCTTTAGGTGAATCTCCTTCGTCTTCTGCATCAGATGTTGATAACTTAAACAATCAGGCAGCAGTGTATAAGTCTATTTTGCCCAGGGGTACTACTGGTGCTCATGTTGCTGGTAACCAAGTTATATCTACTCGAAACCACTCAAATTTTGTCCGGCTTCTTGACTTTGTAAGTTATAAATTTTTAGTGATACACTAAGGTTTATTTGGAAGGTTTGTCAAGTTATTTTGATCCACAAAAGTCATGGAGATATATTGTGACTACTATTGGTGATCAAGGGGTTGAGTGATGCAAGATAATACAAGGAAATGTAGTTCTTTGCTAGATATTAATGTTCGAGAAAAAGTCAATATGGAGGGCAGCTTTTCTTACTTTGCTTGTTGTGCAAGATAGGAAGTTTAGAATTTGTTCCTTAGAAACAACTGTCTATGTCATGCAGGATCTTCGCACAAATCTGTACTTTCTTGGAAGCTGTGCACTTTATGCTATGTATACTTTAGTTGTTAGTGAAGATAAAATGACAAGCTTATTGTATTGTTTCTTGCTTTTGTCCTTCCTCTTTCTCCTTGGATAATGTGTACTTAGTTTGTACAATTATTGAATTTCACTTAGAATATGAACACTTAAAGGTTCATCATGTAATTATTCTGTAGTTATCATTAATTATGCATAGTCAGTATGGATGACAATTAGCTTGTGATTTTGCAGACTCAGGATGTAAATTATGCAATGGAGGCTTCTAGAAAATGCCTGAAAACTCTTGCAGCTGCTAATGTGACCATGGAAGAAGCACGGAATAAGGAATCTATAACTTCTATTAGGAGGGTTGTTGATTTAAGCTTCCAGGATGTAGATGAGCTTGTAGATCTGGTTTGGATTGCAACGAAAGCCATAAGTCGTGCTGATCTTGGTGATGCTAGAGATTAACTTCATACTGTATATAATGTTAATTTTTGGTTTTACTTTACCAATAAAGCCTCCAGAAAGGAAGGGGAAAAAAGGATATCTACTTAGGCTGGCACTTTGAAACATGCAAAGAGGCAGGTTCCGACGATATGTTACCCTTCTGTACATGTGTACAAAATGAGATTGATTAGCAAATTTTGTAATGTAGTTTTAATTGTTCAGTTTCTTCTTGATGTGGATAAGGGCATGATACTCTGACCCTCAATTTTTTATGGTTTAGAAAGAGGTATAGGGTTCCTGCTGTTAAATGACACAGGATGAACTTTTTGTTATAGTTCTGTGCTATATTCTTTGTTCCACTGAGTTGGAGCCCTGAGAAAAAAATAGAGTCTGGAAATGTTAGGCAACCATTTTTGAGGACGTTATATAGGGTCTATTTTTTATGAAAAAGACTTTTCTATCATCTTATGGAATTTTTAATGAAGTTAGAATTCCTTGCATAAAGTTTCCTTAACTGTGTATAAGTCATTGGGTTATAAACCTTTACTTTTGTCATGCCAGCTATTGGTATCGAAGAAAGTACATTTTGACAGGTACAAAGAATGTATTTTTCCTCTTTATGACGTCATGCTAAACCTCTGTTTTCTGGTTTTACCTTTATTTATAATCTAGTCTCTTGTATCTTTGTAGGCCAAACCGTTGATAATTGAAGTCTGGTTAACTGTTAATATGGAGAAGAGTCAGCAGAAAAGGTGTATTTGATATTCTGTGCATGCATGGCATTTCATCTGAACCTAATGAGTTGATTTACTGGGATTGCAATATTTTTATAATTGCTTTGGGAATTTCATTTTATTCATCTCCTTATTTATTTGCAGGGATCATTTCATCTGAACCTATTATTGTTATTGGCATGAATGGCATTAAATTATCCAATCATTCTTATGCCACAAAGGTACAAACTATATAAAGCTTTGGCAGTAATTATCTTGTAGCTTGTGCCCTGTATTGTCACAATTCAATGGGTCAATGTCTGAATGAGTCTATTCTGTAATTTTCTCGTTGGGTTACACATGTCCAAATTAGTTTCCTTTTATTCCTCAGTTTAAGTAAGTTTCTGAAGTCTGATTATCCTTTGATTTGTAAGTGTTTTTTTTCTTTTAAAAATTGGTTTAGTTGGTATCATTTTCCTAACAGTTTGAATACTTGGTATTAACTTTTTATTGTATAGTAAAGACACATCATAAATTTTGTAGTATAGAGCTCACATATTGCAATTATGCAAACATGCAGATATTTTTCAAGTGGATTCCAGCAGTCTCATTTCAAGAAGCCTAAAGCTAGACGGCGGGCGATGCCATTCCGAGAATCTTAAAATTGAACTCCAGAGAATTGTTTTTTTTTTTTTTCTAAGAGAACACCAGAGACTTGTTAGTCTTGGACAAGTTATACACGGGGAATTTAAAGGCTCGCAGTTTTTACAGTATGAGATTGTGGAATATTTTCTCTTTAGTACATGCCACTCACTAAGGCTACATTTGGTGTAAAATTCAAATAGTAGAATCCATGATTCTCACGGTTCTCAAAAAAAATTTATATTATATTTTTTACATATCAAACACACTTTTCATTATATTTCTTCTCTCTATCTCTCTTCTCACTTTTCTCTACAGTACTTTACATCCTTCCTTTACCATCCATACATTTCCGCCAAACATAGCCTAAGTAGTTTGCATTTGACAAGTTCCAGTTTTGTTTCATTATTATCATTTTATAGTTTCTGGGAAAACTGCGAGGTTGTTACAGAGCTATGAAGACATACAAAGCAAGTGTAGTAGTAGTAGTAGTGGGCTCCTTCACATTCAACACTTTGGTGAATTTTTCTGAGCTCTTTTCAGTATATATTGTATGAACCTAAGAATTTTTAAATGTAACCTCATTCTATTCTTATTGTGCGTTTACAGTTTTTGTGTGTCTAGCCATCCTATATACGATTGACTTGCTATTTATCCCTTTCTACCTCATTTCACTAACTTGCATGTAGTACACATGACATGCCCAAATTGATCTTTGGCAGAAGCCTCTTCTAGAAGCTGTTGCACCCTCACCCTCACCCTCACCCTCACAAGGGCTCACATATTGCAATTATTTAGTGTACTTCTAGATATTGATAGTACCATTGTGGACGAGTGTTTGAGCTCCCATATTATGTGGAGATAAACTGTTGATTTCATGTATCAACACTGCATTATCATACTGGATAAAAGTGTAGAATTACGGGAGTATTGATTTTTCAGTATATCCTCCATTCATTTAATGTCATTTGTCAATATTAATAGGGATTTACTCTTCTGAACAGATTAGGGGTCAAAATTTTCATTTATATTGACAAATGACTAGTAACGAATAGAGGAAGTACTGCACATCCTCTCCATGATACCTGAGGTCTCTGATATTAATGGAAGTTCATTAGTGTTGGTCCAAACTCTTCCATGGAAAAAAAACTTGCCTAAGCAAATGATGAAAGTGCTTTAGTAATGACACTAAAATAAGGAGCATTAGGTTTCGGTCACATGACATTGTCTCAGCTAATGGTTTCTGGATTCACAATCAAAGTACAGAGAAAAGACAGCTAATGAGATCATACATCTACATAACAGATTTTCTACTACAATGTCTCTAATGATAGAGAGAGATCAAAGGCCACAAGTCTACACTTCATTTGTTCAAATTTGGATCAAAGGCAACTCCAGTCACTTCACGCCAAGTACTTGTATAAATTCACATCCTGTCTGTCCCTTTCCATATACTCTCTAAGGATCAAATCTTCAATCCTCAGTTTAATTGCCCTCACATCAGGCTGTGCATTTACCAAATCAACAAATTTAGATTAGCAAGACATACAAATTTATTTTAAGTGGATGTCTTGTTTTTAATGAGTTTTTCTCAACACTTGCAAGAATTTCTTAATATTAAAATTATTTTCTAATTTTTCATGGGTATCCTAAGTTAAAATCAATTCTGCACAATATACTGTTAGACATTAAATGTAGATATATCATTTGAAGCAAATAGTGCAATACATACCTTAAACAAGGGACGGAGATGCTCCAAACACTCTATGATTAGTTGGTTGTGACCTAAAACTCTTCGACTCTTCATAATGCGCACAAGTGATGCATCAATGACACATCTTCTGTCCGTATCAACATCCTTAACGATCTTCTTTTTCTCATTCAGACGAGGAAGAGGAATCTGTATGCATCACATTTGATTTGAAAGAACAAGAATTAAAAAGAATGGAGATATATATAAAAAAACTCCCACCAGGAAGGGTCTGGGGAGGATCAGATATACGCAGTTTAACTTCTGTAAAAAGATAGACTATTTTCAGGATTTAAACCGTGATCTCAGGTCACATGGCAGCAACTTTACTGTTGCTACAAGGCCTACACTTCGATATATATATGACAACATAAAATTTTTGTCCAGTGGTATACCTTGATTCTATTCACTCTATTAGTGAATTTTGAATTAAATTCAAAGTAATCAGTAGAAGATACTGTCTCTGAGTTAGAAGCTCTGTTAAGGATTTTGTATTTTCCACATGAGACAGAGCGAAGCAGTCTAATAACATCATCATCTGACAAGTTCAGCTTCATCTTTATCTCTGAATAACTCAATCTATCAGAAGAATTGAAAAGCAGCAACAGAGAAGCCTATTGAAACACAAAAGAGGAGACAACGTTGATTTAGCATAAACAAATACTTACACATACTAGGAATAATGAGACATCCAAAAAATATACATCATATGAAGCACAAATCCTCTAAATTGCGCATTTCATGAAGTGCGTGAAGATGCCTAAAATGAGCATTTCATGGGATACGTACTTCAGAGAATCTATTCTTATCTAAAGTGTATGGTAAGTGATACGACCTGGCCAGGTGTCACATTCAGTTCCATAGTTTTTGCTTCAAAATTTCCAAGTACATCACAGGAACCCAAAGAGTAAATCCATTTGAGTTTTCTCCGCTGTGTATTTGTGTGATAGAATTTTTCAAATACTTCAACACATCTCACCTTAAAGAAAAGGCAATAAAGAAAATGTGACATTAGTTTTCAACCATAATTAATAAACTAAATCAAGGTCGAGTAGTATTGAAATGATTCATTGATTATATCAACAAATCCACATGTACCATTTCTCTTGGAGGAGTGAGGTTAAAAGACTTGTAATTAGGCCAAGAACCACTAGTTAAAACTGTGACATCCAACTCCATTCCTGCATCTATATCAGTATTATTGTTCAAATATTCTACAAATTTGTTTTGATTTTCCTTTGCCAGCATCAAATCCTTAACCTGGGAAGAACGAAACACACAATAACCATTTTTAATAACATCCTACAAAAGCACTATAGATTCAAGAGTAAAACTCTATTCTGATCCTTCAGAGATTATCACAGTATCACACACCAACTTCAAAGATTTTTTTTTTACTCAAAAGTATAATTCTGCTGCAATTTCATCCTTCTATGGGGTTACTCATGAGTTCAATACATAATAAAACTTTAGAACACTAACCATTCCTTCCATCTTTAAGATAAACATATAACCAAATCGGTGCTTCAATTTAGTCAAGAAACTCCTCACTAGATCATAATCTTCATTTTTTTTAAAAAGAAGCCTATAAGCCAGCTTCTTCCTGCAAGCAATCAGAACAAGTTAAAAAACTCATCTTTGAGTTTAATGAAACATTTAAAAATTTCATTCAACTTAGAGAGCACCTAAATCACCACCAATAAATAGAAGATATAATCTCTAATATATAGATTTTTCTTCTTCTTTTCTTTCCCTATTATCTTACCTATAGAATTCAGCAAACAAGTCTTTGTTGTCGATACAAGAGATAAGCTCAACCACCTACAAATTGCAATAAGCCAAAAAAATTAAAAAAGAAAAATCATAATTTTAAAGATAGAAATCATGTTTGTGTAAGTACATAACATCTGGGTTGATGCAAACCTTTTCAAGTGTTTCCTCAATATTTTCATCACCAGTTTTTCTTGCACCTTTCTTGAGAAGATTATCACAATAATAAGCAAGCTGTTCTGAAATTTCACTTCCAATATGACCCTCATTGCAGAGGACCACATGAGCACTCTTATGAGCCTAGTGAGCATAACACAATCATA
Organism: Senna tora; assembly: GCA_014851425.1. Classification (NCBI taxonomy): domain Eukaryota; kingdom Viridiplantae; phylum Streptophyta; class Magnoliopsida; order Fabales; family Fabaceae; genus Senna; species Senna tora. The sequence goes on along the minus strand of CM026262.1, from coordinate 6,387,390 downwards.
TTAGTAAAACAATAATTTCTTTTTTGAGAAAAAAAAACTTCAAAAGGCATTAAGTCTGATGAAAACCTTGATGAAAATCATGTGATTATCGAACTTATCTCTCACATAGTCAAGGTACTTGTTATGCAGTTCAATCAGATCCTGAATGAAACCCTACACATACCAATTTCAGTTTCAAAAAATGTTCTTTCAACGGTTAAGTTATGCAGGCGCAAGAAAAGCAAAAAATAAATATGGTCACAGAAAAAGTGAATTGCTGCAGTGTGTGGCATAGTACACAACTAGAAAAGTAATTGAAGTGCTGGTAAAAAAGAAGGAAATTAATATAAAAAGCTTTTGGGTAAATTATCATTTTAGCCACAAAAAGATGTAATTTATCTCAATTTAGTTCCTAAAAGATGGAAACGACGAATTCCCTCCGCAAAAGATGGAAAAGTCAAATCTAATCTCTAAAAGATGTGTAACTTGTCTTAGTTTAGTGCTCGGGAATCTCCGTTAACATAACTGATGAAAATTTTTTCAATGGTTAAATTGAGATAAATTGCTTCTTTCAAGAACAAAATTTGATATTTCTATCTTTTACCGGCTAAATTGAGACAAATTACATCTTTTAGGGATTAAATTGAGACAGATTATATCTTCAAGGACGAAAACGATGATTTACAGTTACTCAAAAGTCAAAACTTTTGAAGAGGTTCGTGCAACCATTTCTCCTGTGGGAGCTAATAAGGGTATTTTAGTCAAAATGAATAAAAATTGTAGGTTTTTCTTATTCCGTTAAGAGGAGAAAGAGAGACTAGATTTTCAAAATAGAAAAATGAGAGTGCAATTTTGATATCTACCAATAAAAAACAGTGTAATTTATTTTTTTTTTTTAAAGAAATTTGAACACAATAGAGGACCATACCTTAATACAACTCCCTTCATATTCTGTTTGCTTCACCAGCTCCATGCCTTTAGCAGTAACATGCTGCATTTTTTGAAAAAAGGGATAGCAAAGGAAGATCCATACTCAAAATGGCGTATACAATTGAACAAAGAAAAGAAAAACAATATAAGTTAAAGATGTGACAAACCTGCTCAAATATTTTGTAAACATGGTTTAACCCATGGGGTAGTTTGGAGAAGAGAATATATGTCTTTGACAGATAATCAATCTAATTAACCATTAAAATGAAACTATATATCAGAATGCTGCTACATAAATATCCAAATTTTCAAAAATTTAAAGCATAATATATATATATACCTTCTCATCATCCCTAAAATTAGAATGACAGTAATTGAGCTCTCTGTCCAAGAGTTCTTGTGTATAGAACTCTTCTTTTACTTTCTGAAGGAGAAATTTATTCACAACAACAATAAGAAAAATAGATAAATCAGCAAATTTGTGATAGTCACTGACATTATTCTTTAAGTCACCTAGCTAGCAATAAGCAAATTATATATATTGCAATGAATATTTTTGAAGAGTTTCTAGTAATTCATATGCTCATTTGTCTGGGTATTAGACAGGGTCTTAGTCTATATTCTATAATATTTTTGAATTGACCGCCAATAATTAAAACCAAAGTTTTAAGAATTGAGATAATCTAACAATTTAGTCCACAGAATATCAAAATACACTTCTTGGTCCCTCAAAAACAAGACAAACAACTAGTTAGTCCCTGGGCGGTTAGCTATTAATAGAGTATGCGATGTAGCTTGTTAAATAATGATATGGTATCATTAAGTACTTTGTTAGAAGCCAAATAAGCTTACCTATATGAAAAATGTCATCTTCACCTCATAAACACAGGTCACATCACGTTAAGTGTTTTATTGGAGTCCAAATCTGAAATGGATTTATGAGGTAACACATTGAGATGACATTTTTTCCATATAGACAAGCTTATTTGACATCCAATAAAATATATAATAGAACCTCATCATCATTTAATGAGTCACACCACTTGTTCCATCCACAATTAAAGGCTCAGGGACAAAAGAGTTAACTTTTGTGATCTCTCAAAGACCAAAGAGTATATGATGCTTTTCTAAGGACTATATAGTTAGATTGTTAATTTTTTAGAGACCAAAAAGCATATTTATTCATTTGAATCGGAAGCTATTAAAGCACTTGGTCGGTCAACTTCTAAAAATCAAACGATCATTCACTCTTTTGAACCAATCAAAATCGAACAAAAAAAAAAGGCCAAAAATAAAGAAAATAAAAATCACAGTTCTTCTAATTTAATAATCGCTCTAGTTTAAAAAAAAATAAAAAAGATGAGAAGGAACCTGCAGTAATAGTGGCTGAATACTAGAAGGCATGTAAGGAGCTATCCTCTCTTTCTCCCTTTTCAAGCACTCCTCAGCCTGTATTAGTATATAACCATAACATCAAATAGAAATTCTTCACCAACCAAAACAAAACAGAACAAGTTCTTAAGATTTGGATATGTTGAAATACAAGTGCACGATGGACACAATCTGATCCATAGGATGAAAGTGCTACAGCACGAACACAGATTTCGATTCTCTTCCGACGGCCCAAATCATGTACTTCATGCAGAAATGTACTTTAGCTGATTCAAATCCAATTGTACCACGCTATTCATACAGTAACTAATAAAATTCATCTAATTTTTTAACTTTGAAAGCATGATAAATAAAATAGATGAATGTTATTAGTGAGTACTCAACTAACACAGTAGCACAATACATATACCTAAGAAGTAAGAAGTGAAACATATAGATGAAATCACAGAGAAAGTAGCATGTATACCTTGAGAACATAATCAGAGAAGGAATCATGTAGAAACCAGTTTGAAGCCTTTGGAGAATAATAAATGGTAGCACTTTGAAGAATGACAACTTCAAATTCCTTATAGCAATCTCTATCCACCTTTCCAATCTCAAACATTACATCGGCTAAGTTCCTCAATAGAGCTCCATCAAGCTTCTCTCCTTCTCGTTCTTGATGAATCTTTGAACAAAATCAAGAACTTGGTTAAGCCAAGAAGAGAAATGAAAAGATTGATTTAGAGGCAGAAAGAAATTAAAGGCGTACATGAGAAGTTACTGCATTCACCACTTTCACTCTCATCATTGCTTCACTGTAGACCTAAACACAACAACAATAATAATAATAATAAAGCACATAATGAATAAAAGGTAGGTTTTGAAATAGGAGGAAAGGATGTAAGAAAGAATGAAGATACCAAATGGTGAAAGAGCGTGATTCCAAGGTGATGAAGGGATGGTAGATTCTGGGCAGAAGCGTAAAAGCGGTCCAAATAGCAGAAGCAGTGGGAAAGCCATCTAACCAAACATTTATAACGTTGCCATCTCTTCGCAAGCTCTTTCAACAAATATTCCTCACCTTGCTCCATCAATCGGGGTAATATCTGAAAAATAATTAACAAGTATATTTATGCTCTTTTGCTCATAGTGGACACACAAGAAGCCTTTGCTCTCCAATTCTCCTTTTGTCTCTCACACTCTGTTTTCATCTCTTTTTACCTTTTGTTCATCAAACATATTCTACACATGAAGACCAAGCTTGCCTCTACTTTTTTCTTAGCAGACTCAACATTTTTAATAAAACTTGCTAGCTGCTAAATTGGACAGTACGTGCTGATTGGTATCAGGGAGTGTTTAGTGAGAAGTGTGAGTGGAAATGGAAGTGAAAGTAGAGGTAAGTGATAAAAATTATGTTTGGTATGCAGTGAAATGGAAGTGGAATGTAAAATAATATTGTTTGGTTTGGTGGGAAGAAGATAGAGAATTTGCCCTTACTTTTTTAAAAGCCACAAATTTTTTTTAAGAGCATTTTGGTCATTAAAACAAACCTCACCTCACCTTCCTTTTACTTCCCTCCACATCATGAGGGAAGCAAGGTTCCCTATGCAGAGGGAAGCTTCACCTCACCTTCTTTGTACTGAAGGCATATCAAACATACTCTTATAGATTCCACTATATATATATATATGCATCAATTTGAATAAAACTTTTATTTTAAAGAAAGTAAAAGTATCTTTTTGGTTGAAGCTTCAGTAAATTTAGTCACTAAACTTTGTTGGCTCTCAATTACGTTCATAAATTTTGGAACCAATTTTGGCTTTTACTAACTCAGTCTAAATAATCAAAGGTAGATGCAAATATGTGTTTAGCTGACCTCCAAAGCCAAATATGATGTGAAGTCATATATTTATATTTCATCAATTTAACTACAGTAACACATCTTATTTTTATAGTGCTGCAGTGATAACTATGACTAAATTGACGAAACAACATAGTTAAATATATGATTTGATATCACGATCAAAATTAAAGGTCACGTGAACAATCACATTTATATATACCATTAATCCTTTAGACAGAATAAAAATGAATACCAAAATTACTTGAAAATTAAAAGCTTAGCAAGGCCTAAAATATTTAGAGGCAAAATTAACAAAATCACTGTAGTTTAGGATCTAAAATGATACTTTTACCTTTTTAAAATTCAATTAAAAAGACAGTGGTATGAAATAAAATGAACTTTCCTCAAACAAACATAAAACCATAACATAACATAATATTCAAAACTTGAACATGAGCTAAATTAGTCTAAGTCTAATAAATTTTTGGATAGTGATGATTGTAACAAAAAAAAAGGATAGTAATAATCACCATTGATGTTATATACTCTTCAAGAGTTTTCCGGTATCTCTTATACAATTCTGCATAGTTACGGCTCGTTCGGAAACACATGTTATAAACAGTCCTATGATTTGATTTAAGGAAAAATATAATTTTAAGTAGTAAATCAAATTCAAACATATAATATAAATAAATAAAAAGTTATATTCCTCAATAAATAAAAATATAATTTTAAGAAGTAAATCAAATTCAGACATATAATGTAAGAAGGATACGAATATAACATAGTGAATTCCTCAACAGATATTCCAGGTTCGGACAATTCTTCTAGAACATTCTCCAGCCTTACAATGACTTGCCTTATTGTATTCCATCCTTCTTCCAGGCTTGTCAAGTTATCATTCATTTTGCCAACAAGTTTGTAAGTCTATACTAAAATCTGCAAAAGCATATATATAATTAGAATTGAAGAGAGATATAAATGTGACATCTAGAGAAATTCAAGGCTAATTTATTAAGAAGAAATGCTATTTTCTTTTATTGGTCAAGATTTCTTCCAACAATTTCCCCTCAAATATTTATAAGGATTTTCAGACTATTTTGAACTCGAAATAACTTATAATTTTGTTTGACGCACTGGAACGCGAACACCTCAGTAAACCCCCAATTTCCGACCCCCAATTTGATCGAGTCTAAAATTGCGAAAAACACATGTTTTGTGACAGCTCATAAAAATCTGATCAATCTCTTAGATCCCAATTTCCGACAGGTTCGAGAGCAAGTAGATTTGATCGAGTCTAAAATTGCGAAAAGCACATGTTTTGTGACAACTCATAAAAATCTGATCAATCTCTTAGATCCCAATTTCCGACTGGTTCGAGAGCGAGTAGATTTGATCGAGTCTAAAATTGCGAAAAGCACATGTTTTGTCACAGCTCATAAAAATCCGATCAATCTCTTAGATCTGAACAAACCTAATAAGTTATAGTTGATAAAAGAAATCGATCAATTTCGATTGATTCTTGTAACCTAAAAGATAACTAGCTGAGGTCATATAACTATAGGTTAATCATCTATAGGCAGAGAGGAACAAGATTTGAAGGAGAACACTAATTCTAAATTTACCAGTAAGCAATTAGGCTATGGTATTTAAAGTTGTAGAAATGGTGCTTAGATGACTAGATTCACACCTCATCAATATAGAAGAAAAGTCACAGAAATCTTACTCAAAGGTGATAGATAGAATTAGTACAGCTTGGCAATACAAAATATTAAAGTTGCAAAAAGTTGCCAACTATCGATATTCCTTGGGAATCAAAGCCTCCTCAGTCTTGAACAATTGTTTTCAATAGACTTCAAGCCTTCTAAAACAACTCTGCTCTCTCTCTAATTCTTTCTTCCCATCCTATGAGTAATTCTCCCACTCATCTACAAAATATCAAAGTTACAAGAGTTGTACTCAGAGGCAATACTTATAATAAACACACCGGCCTCATCAAAGCAAAATATATGCGCGGAAGAGAATTAGATTTATTTTGTATTTTTGTGAATTAATTCTAAATGTTGAGTCTCAATGAGTCAATGATAAGGTATAGAATAAATATGTAAATATTTTTGTTATAAAGTTTTTTAATCAAAATAAAATATGAGTAATTTAAAAAAACACAATAATTATGGAAGAAATGTATTGTATAAAATATACACGTGCTTATTAACCCTCTAACTAAGCAATGTGGAACTTCAACACGCCCCCTTCATGCCCGACATAGGAGCGTGAAGCCAACAGGTTATCTCCAGGGCAGCCCATAGTAAGGCTCATCCATCTACACATACTCAGGCCCGCTCTGATACCATCTTAAGAGGCTTAACTCACCCCCAAAAGAGCTCTCAAAGAGGAGGAGATTACTTTAGCCTATATATACAACTTATTAACCCTTTAATTAAACAAGCAATGTGGGAGTTCAAGACACTAAAATTAAAATTTTCTCAAATAGTCTCAAATATTTAATTCACAATCTGCACAATCAATATGCTATTTAATTTGGCATTTAAACTAATTTTAATGTTAATTTATAACAAAAGACAAATACAACCTCTTCAATTTTATGCTATTTGCTAACACAAGTGTAACTTACACTAACCCACATTAAAGATTGATAAAATTACACAAATATCGATTTTAATTTATTTTCAATTAATAAAGCTCACATTTTATCATGTACTAATTCCAAAACAGTAATTCTCAAAAAAAATTCCAAAACAGTAAAGGTACTTAATTATTTTTATTGTTACATTAAGAATTTCATAATAAAGCTTTGTATAAATTTAATTAAATTTACCGTCACATTAAAAAAAAACAGTCTTATTGTATACAAAAAGTTGTGTTCAATGACAAAACATAAATTATAAGACCAATAAATATAACTTTTCAAAGTAAAAAAATAGTAAGTAGTTTAACTAATATCCTAAAACTACCCTAGAATTTTTTAAGCATTTTTTTAACTTTTAAATCAATGAAAGGCTTGTTATTCTCCAGATTAAGAAAAATGTGTGAAGTAACATATTTGTAAATGGAGATAAAGTTTTCAATGTTGAACAGTAAAATTTCATGGACTAGTTTTTAATTTTAAAATAGAAAGATAAATGTTTTACGAAGTGCATTTTTTCTTTTTGGATAAAATAATAAAGAAAATTATATTTTACCACTTTTAACTAAAGGTTTGAGACTAAGAGAGCAAGAGACTTACAAATAATTCGTAAATTATATATTATTTGGATTTAAATTCAAAATATACAAATTATCATAGGCCAGAGGCGATAGCCAATCATCTTATTCATGGAAGAGAGTGCATACACAATACACAATGTCATGTGTTAGTAACAGACTAACGATTATGTGTGCGGCTGTGCGCATATTCCGGAAACAACTTTTGGATGTAAAATCATGTGACTATGTCTATGGATGCCAATGTGTGGGTACCCACTTCTAATCATAGGGTTGAGACTAAGAGAGTAAAACAACTTTTGGATGTAAAATCATGTGACTATGTCTACGGATGCTAATGTGTGGGTACCCACTTCTAATCGTAGGATTGAGACTAAGGGTTTGTTTGGATTTTGGGAGGGGAGGAGAGGGGAAGGGGAGGGGAGGTTAGTCTCCCGTTAATCCTCCCTTTGTTTGGATAATTAAAAATATGAGAAGAAGGATATTAGAGGACTAAATAATTATTTTTAGATTGAAAGAGAGCAAGAGCGAGAAGCAGCAATGAGGAGACGCGTTGTAAGAGTAGATCTAAGGGTTATAAGAGGAATATTTTAATAAATTAGTTTAGAATATCCTTTAAAATACCCAAATGGGGTATTTTAAAATAATGAAGTAAAAATCCTCCATTATCTCCCCTCTAAATTTTTTGTTTACCAAACAAGGGGAGGAGATAAAATTTATCTCCCCATCCCTCCCCTCCCCCTCCTTAATTCCAAAAACAAACACACCCTAAGAGAGTACTTTTAAGGGACTTGCAAATAATCTATAAATCAAAAATTATTTGGCTTTAAATTAAAACTATACAATTATCATAGGTGAAAGGTAATAGCGAATCATTTAATTCACGAAGACATAACATTCACAATTCAGAATATTCATGTGTACTAGTAATGGGCACATGGTTGTTGTGTTGCTCTGTGCATATTTTGCAAAAACAAATTTTGAATGCAAAGTCATCTGACTGTCTATAAATGTCAATGTGTGTTTACTCACTCATTTTTCGCGATCTGTATTTAAATTTGTCCAATACATTCAATATCCTATAATTTAATGGAGCTCAGATCCGTCCAATACATTTTGAATGCAAGTGTTGGGGGTTCGAATCTCACCTTGTATATGCAGCAACCAATTGGCCAGCAGCAAACCCTTAAATGGAGCTCAGATCCGCAGAGGATTAGTCCTTGGCCTGTCGGACTTAAGGATACCTTGGAAAACAAAAAAAAAACTATAATTTAATAAAAAAAATGCCATTTTCAATATTTGCATATAAATCTATCCGATACATCCAAAACAATCGAAATACTTGAAAACAATAATAAATATAGAAAATTAAATATTCTATAATCAAGTAAATTACTCCATATCTATCTAATGAATAAATGGTTATAAAAATTATTTAAAATAATAAATCCACATAATTGTATAAAATAAAATTAAAATCAACAACGCTATATTGAGACTTTGAGAGTATACATTTTTATTTAATAATATATATTATGATTAATATTTTATAATATATATATTATTTAAATATTGAGTATTGGGTATCATATATGTCCATTCATTTTGGACTGATAGAGTATCCAAAGTTAGTATTCAGACACGCTCAATATCTATAAATAATTATATTTTATTATCTATAACTTATTCTATATCTGATGAATATCAAATAATTTTTTAAACGGATATATAAATAGCGACCGCCATCCCTAATCTACATCCTTACCCATAAAAAATTAGTTAATTAATCATTTTCTCCTATATTAACCCAATGAATTTATAACTTCACTTTTTTTTTTTTCTTTTTTGCTTCCTCCATGAAATTTATGGACTACTTCAATTTAGAAAGGTGAAATTAACATGTTATAATTAACTCTAATTTTTTGTCGTAAAAACCCCTTTCTCTATTAAGATCAGTAAGAACCGAATCGGACAAAGATTCGGACAAGTGTTTGATTCATGGTCTGACCAGTTTAACCGTCGAACCGGATGATGCAATAAATAATGAATAATAATTATTTTTAATATATAAAATGACATCACTCAAATTTTAGGTTTCAACATACAATTTTAAAATTTTAAATTATATGACTTCTCAAAGTTTTAATTTTAAGACTTATCAAACTCTGAAAGAACTTGATCAAACCAAACATGAAATTTTTGATAATCATAACTTCTTAAATTTTAATTTTCAAGACTTTTCTAATTTTAATTTTTAAGATTTTTCTAATTTCTTTTTTTTGTTGTTTTTTTTGTTATTTTTCAATTTTTTATTTTTTTAAAAAAATAAAATTAGACCGATTGGACGGTCCAACTCGATTGACCGATTGGACCCGATAAATCCGATCCAACTAGAAAAATAGTTTTCTTGATCCAACTGACTCGAATTTGTATCCGGTTAGCGGTCGAACCGTCTGGTCTGGTCCGATCCGATCCAAACAACACTAATCAAGACCCTGTCAACCCGAACATAATTTGCTACATTATAATAAATTAATCCCTTTCACTAAATCAAAATGAGTAAAAACGTAAGGACAAAAATATAATTTCATCACTATTGCAAAAAATAAATTTATTTGATAAGAAAAAAAATCTTTCACTACATTATAATAAATTAATCTTTCACTAAACTCAACTCCTAACCCATCATTTGATAAATCATCTCTGCTAGTTTTTTCATTTTGGTCTACGTAAGACAAGAAAATTAAAGATTATCGCAAGGCAAAAAAACATATGTATCATTTCGATCGAGATTCAAGTGTTTTAAGCAGTTTATTTATTTGTTTTTAACTTCAAATTTGAACTCCTTGCCAAACCCTCCAATTTTCAGGAAGCAAAAACAATTTTTTTAAAAAGAATTTAATGCCCAAAAGGGTCACATCTCACAAGTTAATGATTGTTTAGGTATGGTACATCCAGAAAAAACCAGTGACAATACACAGAGCAGATCAATCCCCTCAAACTAAATATATAGCAAATGCCAGCAAAACCAGATCTTTGATACAAAGCTCTCCACATAAAACACAGCATCTGATGAGAGACTTTCTCAGGTAGCCCCCTTGGTCGGACACTAGAAATTGAACTAGAGATCATTATGAACAATTATAGCCAAGCACCATATAACTGCACTTCTGGGTTTGGATTCACAAGACATTCAAGACCATTCACTTAATGGTTTCTAATCTGACAATCAAAATACAATTTCACAGGAGATACACTCATACACAATTCCTATTTTCTTCTGGGGAGGTATGAAATAATTAACAGACCGGTATCGACTATGTCAGATGATGGAACTGCAACAACAAAAGAGAAGATAGCAAAGGTCCCATTGATGAACTGGACCTATATATTCTACAAGAGCACTGATCTACAATAGCAGTCCATACCTGGACATAATAGCAAAATGTACAAGCACTTGTAGTTCCATCCATAAGCACATTAAGAGGCATCCAGTTTTTGCAAACATGATCCTCATTTTTTTTCTAGTTGCAGCAACCCATCGAGACTTCATTAGGACAATCAAGGCCACATCATGCCAAGTATTTGAACAAATTTGCATTATCTTTGTCTCTTTCCAAATAGTCTCGAGAGATCAAATCTTCAATTCGCTTTTTAATTGCCTTGACATCAGGCTGTATAATTTCAAAATAAGTATATTAGGGTTAGCAAGTGATGGTAAGAAGAAATATTATTTGAAACAAGCAATACAATACAGACCTTGAACATGCGACCCAACTGCTCAACACACTCCATAACTAACTGTTGGTAACCCAAAACTTTCCGACTTTTCATAATACGCACAATTGATGCATCAATGGCGTATCTTCTATCCTTGTCAACATCCTCAATTACTTTTTTCTTCTCATCCACAGGAGGAAGAGGAATCTACATGATGAATGGTGCATCACATGTCATTCAAATTTCAAATTCAAAAGATTGTATAGAGAAAATCAGATAGCCAAAAATACTGGTACCTTGATCCTCCTCATTTTGTCTGTAAACTTTGAATTGAATTCAAAATAATCAGTAGAAGATATTGACTTGGTGTTTGGTTCCTTGGTAAGTATCTTGTACTTGGCACAGGACAAGGAGTGGAGCAGTCTAATAACATCATCATCCGACAAGTTTAACTGAGTCATTATCTCTGAGTAACTCAATCTATCTGAGGAATTGAAAAGCAGTAATGCAGAAGCCTAAAAGAAAAAACAAAAGACATTTATATCAGCCTAAAGAAACTATGAACATTAAAAAAACACACACATGAAAGGAAAAACTTCAAGGATACAAAATAAATTTTAACTCGTAATTTTATTCTAAAGAAATACAACCTGGTAGGTTGTAACGATCAGCTCCATGGTTTTTGGTTCAAATTTCCCACTAATGTTACAGGTACCCAATGAGTAAATCCACGTGAGTTTTCTGTGCTTTGTTTTTGTTTGATAGAATTCCTTAAAAACTTCAACGCATCTAATCTAAAAAATTAAAAACAATGAAGAATAAAATATTAGTGATCAACTATAGTTAAAGTAATCTAGATTAGTAATATTGAAAATTTAGCTGTATTTGTTTATATCATTAAGATTAAGACGTACCATTTCTGCTGGAAGATTTAGGTCAAAAGATTTGTAACTAGGCCAAAAGCCAGTAGTCAGAACAGTAACTGTCAAATCAATTCCAGGGTCTGCTGCATTTGGATTATTGCTTAAATATTCTTCAAAGCTGGTTTGATTTTCCTTGGCCAGTGTCAAATCCGTAACCTGGTGGAAGATCAAAATTTCAAATAATCTCTTCCAACGGGTTACAAAACTATAAGAATTCAACATATCAGTTCAATTCAAAAAAACTTGAGAACACTGACCATTCCTTCCATCTTTGAGGTGAATTGGCCACCACACTGCTGCTTCAATTTTGTCAAAATACTTCTCTCATGGTCATCATTGGCACTTTTGTCAAAAAGAAGCCTCCGAGCAAGCTTCTTCCTGCAGACAACCAAGGAAGAAACCATATGAGTATTCCTTTCCAAAACATTTCATAGAAACACAATGTTATTTTGATATTTCCATAATGCCACCAGAGGCTGTTGTGAAAATAGCATTAGTAACAATGTCAAAAGAAGCCTTTCAAAGCAATTTGCCATTGGTTCAATGTTGAACTACTATTTAATAAATATCCTGGTAAAATATAGTGATATTGCTGACTTGTAAGGGATTTTTGGTATAATTAAAAAAAAAAAAGAAAAAACAACTGTTGGAAGGAAAGTTGACTTAATTCTTAATTCCAAACCAACGGTTTCTGTTGAACTTGAAAAACACATACAACTACCACAATCACCCCAGAAATTGCCAATTTCTCTTTTATTTTACCTATAGAATTCAGCAAACAAGTCTTTGTCGCTTATATAGGCAAGCAGCTTGACAACCTGCAATAGGCCACAAAAAACCAATTTTAAAGTCAGAAATCAAGTTTTCTTTTAGATGTGATAACATCTAGACTGAAGCAAACCTTTTCAAGTGTTTCTTCAATAGCTTCATCGCTCAATTTCTCACTCCCACCTTTCTTTAGAATATTATCACAAAAGGTGGCAAGCAATTCTGCACTTGAGCCTCCAGCAACACCTTTGTTGCAGAAGATCTCAAAAGCTTCTTTAAGCGCCTAGAGGAACAATACAATCAGACTTCAGATATACAAGAATGATTTGAATATAAAGTGATTTCAAAGCCATTCTGTGATCAAAACCTTGTGGAAAAGGGTGTGGTTCTGAAAACACTCGTTCACATATGCTAGATATTTGTCATGCAGCTCAATCACCTTCCGAACAAATACCTGAAGAGACCAATTTTAATTTCCACATTGAATGAAATTATAGATTTATAGTTAATTTAGAACAGTAAATTATAAAGGAATTTACCTGTTCCTGCAGACCTACAATATCCCTTTTTTCTGCCTGCAGACATTTCATTTCAAAAAAGTAAATAAATAAAACAAAAGCCAGCACAAAAACATAGTGCTAGTTGGCATAGTGCACAACTTGATAAGCAATAAGTGTGACAGTAAATAAGGCAATTGACAAAGCAGCTTATCAAGAAGGCAGCTATAAAATCACATCCAACCTACCATATATCTATAGGAGTAGAAACAAAAGGCCAAACATCATCTTCCTGAAATTATTTAGAGAAACCAAGTAACCAACACCCCAATGATCACTTCTCTTTCATATCAAAATTACAGAATACAGGACTAAAAGAAGAATAACTACCTAAGAATCATTTGAAAACATAAGGATCAAATCTCATGCCCACACCAAGTTACACTTTGGGTTTCACAAGGAAGAAATTTTGAATTTCAATGTAACAGAACAGGAAATTATCCCTAGAACCCCTTTAACTTCAGGATACAGAGGATAAAATTTAGATTCTTTAAGTGAGGGTAAAAATGTAGGCCCTTCTATCCTTTCTTATGTTCTCCCATTGAAAAGCAAGTCTCCTTAATTCATATAATCACCTGTCGATTAGAGTCTTTCTACGATAAAAAGATCTTCTTATTACAAAATATGAAATATAAAATCTATGTTCATAAATAAAAATATACTTTAGGTACAATTTTACAAGTTTTGATAGAATGGTTTCAAAGAGAAACCTACTAAGTTATTTGATTTTATTATACCAAAAATCTAGATTGTTTCCCATTACATGACATGTGTCACACTCCAGAAAAATAAGTTCATACATACCCACTGTTAAGAGAGCCAGTTAAGTCATTTTTTATTGGCTCCATCCATTTGGATGGGGATCACAAGTGAAATTCCAAAATAAGTATATAATTCTCTACTTTCAATGAATTTCTTTTTCAAAAAAATCCTTTACTTGTTTAGTTAGAAATAATATATGCCAGAGAAAATGTTCCAACTCCTTTTCATTCTCTTGATATTTTAACAAAACATTTCCTGAAAAAGTTCTAGGTAAACATTTCCATGGAATGATAACTGCACAGAAAAGATCATGTAAACCCAAGTTCTAAAGTTTCATTTCACCCTCTTCTCTTCCTTTTGTTAATAGTCCTCTTTGGGCAAAAAATTTAGAACAAACAATTCAATTGAGATCAAGCATAAAACACCAAAGACAAATGCAAACTCGCTCATGTTAGACCTTCCTCCACTTCAGAGGATAATTAACTTTCCAACCAGAAATATGAAAATAATTACTAATGCAGGAACAGACCTTCTTGTTACTAGCTGCATCTTCAGCCAGCTTCACCAGTGCCATGCCTTCAGTAGTAACATGCTGCATTATAGGAGAGGAAGCATTTACGAGCAAGCCAGAAAGAATTAAAGAACAAAATTTTAACTTCAAATGAAATATAAAGAGGAAGAGATAAAAAATTATTAAATGCCACCAACCTGTTTAAATATACTAGATACAGGATCTAAGCCCCGGGGTATTTTAGAAAAGAGTCTAAACATCCTCGACAAATCTTCAACCTAAGCATTCCAAGGAAAATATATGGAAATATTGCATTATCCAGTTCTTTAGACTCTCAAAATTTGCAAATACCACAAGAGCTTGAAATGTACCTTGTCATCTCTAAGTAATGCATGGCATCCAGAGTGCTCTTTTTCAAGGAGTTGGTTTGCATACACAGATAACAGCTCATGTTGAACTTTCTAAGGGGAGAGAATATTCCAGAAGAATAAGAAATGAGAAAAGTTCCAAAAATTTGAAATGAGAATATGAAGCCATGAAAATTAGGAACAACCATTAACGATTATTTGCTTTTATTCAGTCACCACCCATTGGTCATATTAGAACACAACTGGAATGTAATCACTAAGTCAAGAACAAACCTCCAATAACTTTGGCTCACTACTAGAATGCAAGTAATGAGAAACCCTATCTTTCTCCCGTTTTAAGCACTCCTCAGCCTGTAATAGTAGTAGAGACAAGATCAAATAGAAATTATCCAGAGATGAAACAAAGTGACCGAGTCATAGCATGTCTAACTGAAGAATCCATACCTTGAGCATATAATCAGGGCAAGAATCTTCTAAAATCCAGTTTGAAGCCTTCCGAGAATAATAGGCAGAAGTGTCTTTGAGCATGGCAGCTTCAAAATCATTCTCATAGCAATCCATTTGCCCCATACCAATTTCAACAAATATATCTAAAACGTTCTTTAATAGAGCTCGATCAATCTGCTCTCCCTCACGTTCTTGATCAATCTTTGAACAAAAAGAATATGGTTAATTATTTAAATTTGAAAAATTAAAAATCTTTCATAATAAGGCAGGAAACCTTACAAGAGAAATTACTGCATCCCTTACTTTCCCATTCAGTTCTTTGTAGACCTGGGAATAATAGAGCAGTTAAGATTATCTTAGAATGAAGCAGTATTAACCGAAACAAAGAGATAGCAATCTAATAAGCAGTAACACTGCAAGGCTAGCCTGTATTTATGACATGTGAAAACAAAATAATAGGTAATAGAAAAAATGAACATAGCACATAAGTTTCAGTAGTAACAATACCAGTTCACGGAAGCAAGTCAATCCAACTACATTAAGGGGTGGAAGTGACCTCCGAGCAATGAAATAGCGATCTAAATAGTGAAAAAAACGAGATAGCCACCTAACCATAATTTTATGGTTTGCCCACCTCTTCACAAGTTCTCTCAACATAAATTCATCATGTTTCTCTCTCAAAGCAGGTAACACCTAAACCAGCAAAAACTTTATTAGAAGACATTTGGAGGGAGAACTGAACTCTAATAATAATGTCAGTTGTATTCAAATATGATGTGTCAAAAAATAAATCAAGGTACAAAGGAACCCTTAAATAGGCAAAACAAGTTACTTATCTATCCTTAATGATTGATGTTTCTAATTTGCTAATAAATAATCATATAACAACAGCCCATGCTTAGAATTCCTAACTGATTAATAAAATGTTTATAGAATAATAATCCATAATGCTCCCGACATGTCCTATATCCCATATCCCATAATTGAACTCACTCCCTATCAATACCCAAATGGTTGCCTTACTCACCGTTGATAAGATATATTCTTCAAAAGACTCCCGGTATTTGTCATAGAGTTGTTGAGAATAGTCATGAGGAGGCTTCTGAGTACACATATTATAGATCGTCCTGTGATAAGATTTAAGGAAAATGTAGCTACTAATAAGAAATGCAAAATCGCCTCAATCAAATCAAATTCAAACATTTAAACAACCAAAACAACTAGAAGAAGGATACGTATAGAGCATCATGTAATCCTCAGAGCTAAACTGAGGCTCAGGCAGCCCTTCTAGAATGTTCTTCAGCTTTGTGATGCCCTTCTGCATAAAATCCCATCCTTGTTCTAGGTCGATGGTCTTGCGCTCACTCATCGACATATTAGTAAATTATGTTTTGAGCCCAGATACCAAAATCTGCAAAATAGACCTCGAACTGTTTTAAAAACTTACGAAAATCCCAAACTCCAGCCAAAGAAACAACAGCTTCATCATAGACATTCCTCAAAAGAACCATCATAAAACTCGAGAACACCAAAATAAAGTGTCACTACTCACTACACAAAATAAGCTTCAAATTCAATCCCAAATTTCCCCATCCACAAAGAAACCGCAATTAATATATTCAAACTATAACATCCCACCGCCATTCGCAACAGGAGATGGAAAATTTTAACCGAGAAGCAAGATCACTGAAAAGGGGCAACCAAAAAAAAAGATACATACTGTAGTGTGTAGAAAGATGAACAGCGTTTAACCCGAATCTATCGGAGATTCAAGTGAAAATAAAACCCTAGAAATTGGTGGAGAAGGAAGAGATGGTCCAGAAGGACGAAGACGACATTGAAGGGAAAAGGGGAATTGTTGAGAAGGAAAATTTGACAGAGACGGGGGTTATTATATGTAGCATTTTCCGGATTCGGGTGCTTTGTATTGCATTTCTCTTCTGACAAAATAAATCATAATAAAATCAGAAATAGTTTGACTGCTTCGGTTGTTGCTGAGAACTTTATACCAAATTGGGACAACAATCTACCACGAAATTACAATCAATATTAAATATACTTATTTAAAAAAGTTAAATAAAGATTAGACAATTGATTTATTTAAATCTTTAAACTCGAATAAACAATGACTCAAAATATTAAAAAACTTCTGACCAAAAAAAAATATTAAAAAACATCAAGAATTTTATGGAGTGTTTCGTATGAGGTAAGCAAGGTTCCATGGTGAGCACACTTTTTTCATAGGAGGTGAGTTAGAATCCATGTTAGGAGGGAGGAGATGATATTGATTCCATAGAAGTTCATGTAAAAATACTAACATGACCTTACCAATGAGTGTAAAAAAATATAAACAAGGGTAAAAATGTCTTTTTATAATTGTATCTTCCTTTTCTCTATCTTCTTCCTACCATACCAAACAACATTACTTTTGACATTCCACAACTATTTCCCTTATACCAAACACACTTTTTATCTTCCATTCTCACTCTCACTTCCATTTCCATTTCTACTTCCACTTCTCACTAAAATAAACTTCATCTTAAAGAGAATCCATATCAAGAAAAATGTGTAAATACACAAGTTAAGTTTTCTGAAGCGTTGGGCACAGTGCTTTAAAAGAATGGAAACCCTAAATTAATTTAATGAAATAAAAAACTTAATCATAGTGATTTCGAATTATAAGTTATAAAAATTCGTACTAATAATTCAAAAATTCGCACTAAAAAAACCTAATTACAATCATCATAATAAGTCTAAAATATTATTACTTATTGTTAACGGTATTAAAATGGCAAATGATCTAGGTTGTAACCATTTATGGATTGAAACGGACTCTCTTTTGGCTTGCAAATTATTGCTTGACATTGCTTTAACTAACCTTCATGTGCATTGGAATCTAATCTCCTTTTGCAGGTCTGTCCTTTGGAGATTTAGTGAAGTTAAAGTGTCCTACGCCTTCAGAGAAGGAAACCAATGTGCTGATCTTCTTGCTAAGCGTTCTCTTTTGAAGCATGAAGATTTTTTTTTTGTTTACCATAACCTTCCCCTCTTCCTGAAGATGTATTTTTTGGCTGACCTCCATGGGATCACTTTTGATAGGATTTCTTCTAATAATAATTCCTCTAGTTTGCTTAATTTGTCTTGTAATGTTAATTACTCGAACTTTTTCAGGAATTAGTTCTCCTTTGTATTGTCTCGGTGAGGCTTTTAGTTTAATCTAATTTCATTTTTCATGAAAAAAAAAACCCAAAAAGTCCACACATGTATAGTATTTGATCAACACTATTTACATTCAAGTTTTTGAGCTCAAAATAAATTTATTAGCTTTATTTTCAGCCCATATTAAATAAATGAATTTAACAATAAATGTATTCCGATTTTGACTCGCTTGAAAATTTTCTTACTTAAAAAAATTGAAGGGATTCTTTTTTTTGGGTGAACAATTTTATAGAAAATTTACTTTTTAATTCATAAATGATTGATTAATCTTCTATTTAGTTTTTTAAATAATAAAAATAGACTATTTTTCTTTGGATTTTTACCTCTGTCAACTATTTAATTTCTGAAATATAAATTATTATTTGACCGAGTGACGCGAGTGTTAAATACTGGCATGTAACATTAATTTGTCACCTACGTGCTGCCATTTCATATTTTCACAGAAAGAAATTTTTAAAAAGAAAAACAAAACACAAATCGGAGAAAAATATTATTTATGAATTGGAGTTAAATACAAAATTTTATTCAAAATGATGTGGCAATATGATATGACGGCAACACAGGTAACAATTTAATAGTGATACATTAGTATTTAACAGCCATGTCACTAGATTAAATAATTGTTAACGTTTCATGGACTAAATAGTTGAGATATATATAATAAAATTCATAAATTAAATAATTCACAAATATAAAAAGGAAAAAACTTATGTCCATTTCCTCCAATTTCACCAATCATATATTGTATTTACACTCTCTTTCTTTTATGATTGGTCATATAAAATGTGGTCTTCTATATTATCTCTCTACTGTGATTGGTCATTTAAACACTTTTTGTCACGTGTCATAATTATATTGGAGAATTGGATGAAATGGACATAAGGAAATGGACATAAATTTTTTCCATATAAAAATTCTAAGAGAAAATAATATTTTTTTCTCTATTTTCTCATTTATGATTCATGCTCCATCAAAAGCATTTTTATAAGTGGAATTATCAGCTTTTTCGTAATTAAAGGATTTTATTATAATGCTGTATTGTGAAGAATGGAACAATCTTGAAAATATTTTTTCTATCTATGTAACAAATCTTAAAAATCTAATATTATAGATTTTACATTCCTATAAATCTACAGCTTTTTCTTCTTTACAGTAAATTTTAATTTTTACTTTCTCTCCTGACATCTTTTTCCTCAAATGTGAAGGATTATTTTGTATTTTTTTTCTTAATTAGGTTGCATTAGTGGCAGGCTGAGCTTTCTCATTGGCTTAATTTATTTATTTTTAAAATAATGTCCTTAAGTTGTGTACTATTTTTTATCTTTAAAGGAGAGTGATAAAAACCAAGCTTGGTTGGTCTAGTGGTTAGCTCACTAGGTCATTTAAGTAAGTGTTGGGGGTTCGAATCCCACCTTGTGTATGCAGCAACCAATTGGCCAACGACAAACCCTTAAATGGAGCTCAGATCCGCGAAAGATTAGTCCTATCATTTGTCTTTCTCATATTTTTTCTCGTATTATCTTGTTGTGGAATATTTTTATTAAAGATAAAATACAAAATAATCCTTTAAACTTTGAGTTATTTACAAATAATTCTTTCAATTTTTAAATAAAATAACTAGGGTGATAATTTTTTACATTTAAGTAAATAGGTTCATTTGTATAATTTTTTAATAATACTATCATAAGGCATGTTTGGTTGCTTGTTATAATTAATGTAATCCATATTGTAATTTAACATTTCCTCCAATATTCTTCCTACCAAATATACTTTACTTTTTGCAATGTGATGAAATTATATTTTTATCCTTACTTTTTTACCCACTTTTAATATAAGGGTAAAATAACTATTATTAACTTTTATTCTATTCACATCACATCATTTTCACATTACTATTTCCATTCTCTCCAAATTCTCATTTATATTCTGATTCTCATTACATTCAACATTTATATAACCAAACTTATCCTTAGAATGAGTCATTTTTAATGTATTTTTTTTATTACATTAATAAGTGATATATAAAAAGTTTGTTCTGACAAATAAAATGACGCCTTTCAGGAAAAAAAAATCAAAATATTTATTTGTTAAAATATAAAAAATTAAAGGCTTGTTAATATTAGGGCCTGTTCATTTGGTATTGGAAAAGGCAAGGGGAAAGAAAAAAAATTGTAGAGTATATATGTTACTTACTTTTTTATTTTCATCTTGAAAAGTGTATATAATTAAAAAAAGAAAAAAGAAAATACAAAATATCTATTATACCCTTTGATTTGACACAATCATATTTTTTTATTATTTTAATATAAGAGATAAAGTGGTAATTTTAATACATTCACATTCGATTTTCATTTTCAACTTTTACTAACAAACACAATAAATACATTCTCTTTCCCTTTTTATTTTCATTTATACGTAAATAATGTGCCCTTACTCTACAAACTATTAGCAATTGACCTAAATTTCAATATATATCTATGTTGTTCCTTATGATCAATGGTCTCCTAAAATGACCATTTAAATAATTAAAAAAGATTATATATGATGAGAAAATATAAATCATAGTAGTTTATTTTCATTTTAAAATATAAATAATGCTAGTTATTGAAAAAAATAACTTCTTAATTTTTAATTTATTGTTTTAAAAATTAATAATAAATTTATATTATATTTAAAAAATAAAAAAATAATATGTATATATATATATATATAACCTCTAATATATAACTATATATATGGGGCCTAATTTTTTTTCTGTGATTTAGTTAATTTATTGGATGGCCAATAAAATAAGAAACTTCGCTAAGAAAGTAATGAATGGAGTGAGGATGGAATCCTAACATAGAGTAGATGTTCAGTGGTACGGTAGTACTGAACTTCAGTACATCCCTCCAATCAGTTGGTCCCTAAACCATTCAAGGTGGGCCCTGATTAATGTGAGCTTTTATTAATATTAACAAATAGCACTACATAATTAAAGGGATGCACTGAAGTTCAGTAGTACGATTCCATTAAATTTTTATCCCCGAACATAATACTCTCCTTAACATTTATGTTGCTTCAGTTTTTTGAAAAAATGAATGATATTGATTATGTAGTGTCAGATTCCATTCAATTATGGTGCTACCACATTATTTTGGAAAGGTATGCCTTAAAAAAAATCTTCTTCTAGTTACTTTTAGCCTTTAATATGAGCAGAAATTCATCTCTTACTTTAGGCTGAAACGGGGAAAATATTATTATTTTTTTCAATAAAAAGGATAAGTCTAAAGTGTAATCAGTTTGTATGCAACTAAAAATCTACAAAATATTAGTGAAATGAAGACAATTTTTTTTTTAAAAAAAAACTAGGAGAGAGAAAAATAAGAGAAAAACAGTGGTAAAAAAGATAACAATGAAGGTTTGTTAACTGAGATCATATTTATGGGTTTTTCAGCCTCTCATCCCCTTATACATTGTCATTCAATAAAATCATCATATTTCTCTCTTATTCTTCATCTTTTCATATGTGACTCTTTTTTTGTTGGTAATTATGTTTGACTTCTTTTCTTTCTCTTGCTTTGTTTTAAATAGACATATTGCCAGCAAGTATTAGTTGGAGAAAATTCAAAGAGAATCTGAAGTTTCACAAAAAGGGATGTGATTTGAGTCCTTCATTGATGTGCTAGTTTTTCTTCTCTTTTTCTGGCTAAGAAGAGTTTCTAATTAATGATTGTGTTATTTTGATATGGAAAGTTGCTGTATTATGCAATCTGCACTGTTAGTTTTACCCTTTTCACATAATAATGAATGGATTATTGATTAATAGTTTTGAAAATGAAATTGAGGCATACAATTCCCACGAGAGTGAAAAATACCAACCTAGTTTTATACATCAAAGCTACACACTTGAACCATAACCTTGTCAAAAGGAAAAGGTCAACTTTGAAGCTTGCGGTATATGTATATCTTTTAAGAAGCCATAGATGAATCTGAATTAATATAAATTTTCTATTTCAATAATATTAAAAATAGGTAAATTTGAGGGAAGTACAGAAAAGTAGTAAGAAATAAGATACATTTACCTTGCAGTTGTGAGGTAGAATACAAAATTTATTAGGTTTTACAGAGATGCCTCCATTTTTGAAACTCTTGGCTCTCTGCTCTTTTCAGATGAAAGATCATGACGCTTACACAAACAAGATTAAGAACCCTAAAGTAGACAAGTTTAGGAGACAATTTTTAAGTTTTGTAGTTGAAAGAAGTCGTTGGAAATTGAAATATAGCCCCCATCGAAGCAGAGGAAGAAATTGCAGAAAGTCGGAAGAAGAAGATGCGCGGAGAAAAGGAAAAAAAAAATTTGGACCATTTCTCGATTTGTGCGTGTCATCCTTGCGCAGGGGCCATGCTAATCTTCTCTGTATCGTTCCAATTTTATCGGATGTCCCCGAAGGGACGCTCCTCTAGTGTACGCTGGTGTTATATAAAGATGCAGGTTGTGTTAGTTTTAGACGATGTGGGACTTGTAAGGCCTCTTTCTTCTCCAAAACTCGGCGAGTAGTACTCGTAGCCTGCATCTTGGATGGACCTGGAAGCAAAACACAGGAAAGAGAAGCAATTTGAATGGATTGGAAGGAAGAAGAAGAAGAAGGTCACAGAAGGATTAATAGAGAGAGAAATTCTGAAGCAAAATCTCTCCGCAAACCTTGAAGAAGGTTGTAACCTTTTTCATCACTATGCTCTCTGCACTATGCTCATTGATTTGACACTTTAAATTAAAGTAATTTTTTTTTAATTAAAATTTAACCTCACAAACTTGTCGACACTCGCATTACTCCATAGTTTATTTAATTATTTCTAATCAAAATAGTTAAATTTGGTAAAATTGCTGTCATTTAGAACTAAATATAAATTTATCAAGCCATTAATTATTATTTAAATTTATTCATGTGTTGTTTTTTAAAATGGTATTGTTTTATATTTATTATACGGATATTCATGAATTTAATTAAGATCTTTTTGATAATTAATCTCAAAATTTTATATATTGAAAAATATAAATAGAGATGATACAATGTTAATATATATATATATATATATATATATATATACTAGAGGCTTCACATGTATGTGCATGTCAAAAATATTTTTAATTTACTTTTTTTATAGGAAAATTTTTTAATTTAAAAATAGATTATAAATTATTATTATTAATTTTAAAGCAATAAATTAAAAATTAGGAAGTTGTTTTCTTTGATAACTACCACTATCATTATCTTTTTTTAAAAAAAAACTACAATTATTAAACTATTTTTATTTTTTCTCTCCCATGATCTTCTTACATCATATTTTTATTTATTTTTTAATTAATTAAATGACTATTTTAAGAGACTGTTGACGGGGAGGGTCAGAGCCATATAAATATACTAGAGGCTTCGCATGCACGTACCGTGCATGTAATTTATTTTTTAATTTTTCAAAAAATATGTGATAAAATAATGATATTAATAAAAAAATTTGATAAATGGAATTTTGAGAAGTTATCACTATTTTTATTTTCTCTCACCCATGATCTTTTCACATCATATTTTTATTTTTAATTAACTAATTGACTATTTTAGGAGACGGGAAGACTTACAGCCATATTAATATATATATATATATATTGATAAAAAATTGACATGGAATTGTGACCATGTATTTATCAACTGCTTTTCCAGACATCTAATTAGTGAAAGCACTAAACATACAAGTTGATTTGCTTAATGCTTATTTACACACAACATAACTGAATATGAAGATTTTAAAAAAGAAACTCACACAGAACACTACTACTATTCAAAAGCCCACTGATTCTCCTCGCGAACTTCCGCCTCTTCCTCAGGAGTAAAGTCATTCTTGATGTCAAAAAGCTCGCGAATTTCCTCCGGAGTCTTCCCTTTGATCATATCTGCCACTTTGAGACTCGTCAAATCCTGCAGCCTCTCGATGTTCAAGTAGTTCGAAGCCAGAATGAGATCAAACAGTGTGCTATGCTCTACCTCTACAAATTCTGCATCCCATTGCTCCAGATCATCGGAAGATTCCACGTGCTTATAGCAGTACTCAATGACCTTGTTCAGGATCTTGCTGCTCACTTTAAGGGGAATGGTAATGGCAGAACTAGAATTGGCTTCAATCATGGGTTTGATTGTTTGTGACATGAGTGCAATATCGTAGTCTACTATGAAGACATCTCCATCTGAGCTCCTCAACTGCACTTTCTTTGTTGAATTAGTTGGATTAGTGTCGATCAACTTCTCTTCCTGAAATGGTTACACAGAAAATGAATGACTCGCATATTGTTGAGAATTTGAACCGGGAAATTCAAGTATTCACATGATTTCGAGTAAATTATCATTTTGGTCCCTGAAAGAATATGTCTCAATTTAGTCATTAAGAGATGAAAATGTTTAATTTAGTCCCCAAAAGATACAATTTGTCTCAATTTAGTCCCTGAAAAATTTTCCACCAGTTATGTTACTTATAATGAAGATTCTTAGGGACTAAATTGAGACAAATTGCATATTTCAGGGACTAAATTGAGACAAGTTACATCTCTCAAGGACTAAATTCGAGAGTTTCATCTTTTAGAAGCTAAATTGAGACAGATTATATTTTTTAGGTACCAAAATGATAATTTACTCCGTGAATTTTGTAGTTTATGCTATCCAAAAAAGATAGTTAGTTTAACTCTATCTGTACTAAGTTTGGCCGTCGTAGTTGGTCTCAAGCTCGGATTAAAGAGAAAGGTTGCATTAGATAGTTGACAGTAAAATACTTACTTCAATAAAGAATATCTATCTAAACAATATGTTGGGAAATATGTTTCCAACCTAACAATAACATCCACAGTTCCACACTGTTCAGCTGATTAAAATAAGCAAGGAGTTCAGAGTGGCATGTGAATTCATGTAATTCTAAACTGAATTGAGCAGAAAAATAGAGAAAACTGAAGTAACCTTAGGTTTGTAATCCTTGAATGAATAGCTTGCTATCCAATTAGAAGCCCCATCAAAATAGAATGCAGCATTGCCTTTAAGCATTTCTTCAAAGCCTTTTGCATGGTATTTTCTTGAGCCATCTCCGATCTCCAAGTAGATAGCAAGCACATTATTGAGCAAAGCTCGATCAATTTGCTCTCCCGCATGTTCCCGATCAATCTGACAACGAAAGAGCACTCATAATATGAACTGAACTGAAAGTGAAATATTCTTTTTGACTCAGTTGAAGTCTGCTTTGCATGTGAGGGTTATCAAGTATGGAAAATTTTGACAAAGTAAAAAACCCCGTTGTTTCAGTTTGCCAATACAAGCAGTTTAACCTCACTGATTAACATCAAGAAAAAACTGAAATCAAGTAATAGGAAGCATCAGATAGGTAAATTGATTTTTTTTTTTTGTGGGTCAAATTTCAGAACTGCTAATTTCCATGATCATATATATTGGTGACTGAAATCTAGCTCAGGATAATAGAAGCACAGAAAATAAAAAATGAAGAAGAAACTGATAGAGACCAAAGTGAAATGCAAGAACAGAACCACAAAAATTAAGTGAACAACAATTACAACCTCTGAGACAAAATAGAAAGTAAACCAAACTTCATCTGTTGAGACCATTGGAGTGGTATGTACTTCATTTTTCTTAAGCAGAACCCCGGGTTTAAGTCTTGTGTATGAAAAAATATCTACTAAGAGGACTCTACCCCCAATATATAACCTCAGTTAGATCAAGTCATATTAGTCAGAGCCCAGTGGGCCTCTGAATATCCACGTTTTTGACAAAGAAAATACACAAGTTAGGGAAAAAAATATTACCATAGATAATACAGCATCCACTATTTGTTTATTCATCTCCCCATACACCTGAAACAAGGAGGTAAGATTAACAAAATAACATATAAAATGAAACTTCTTGAAAGATTTTCATCACCAACCAAGTCATAGAAGGACAATAAGCTACTTTCTTCAAGAGATGGAAGCCCCCGTCTAGGGATATAGTATCTGTTAAGATAGTGAAAAAATCTTGAAAGCCACCTAGTCATGATTTTGTGATTTGACCATCTTCTAAGCAGTTCAATCAACAAGGTTTCATCTTTCTTTACTCTCAGAGATGGCAGAACCTGGTAATGGAAATTATAAAAACCTTTGAAGGTCAAATTCATGTTTACCCAAACTTTGATGATATGCAAGGAAGTGTATACAAATACAAAAGATAAGGTATAAATTAGACTTACAGTGGAATTAATGTATTCATCAAAAACCTTCTTATATTGATCATAGAGCAACTTAGAGTTTTCATTACCCTGGCGGTCTGTACACAATTCATAAACGATTCTGGATACTTGAGTTAAGCTAAAACCATCTTAAAAATGGTTTGTTTACGTATAAATCAAATAAAATCTCTAAATTAAAAGACTTTGAGTAAATTATCATTTTGGTCCTTACAACCTGTCTCATTCTGGTGCATGAAAGATGGAAATATCAAATTTAGTCCTTGAAAAATGCAATTTATTTCAATTGAATCTCTAAAAGATAAAAATGTCAAATTTAGTTCTTGAAAAATACAATTTGTCTCAATTTAGTCCCTGATAAATTTTAGGACTAAATTGAACAAAAAGCATCCTCAAGGATTAAATAAATTTGGCATTCACATATTTCAGATACTAAATTGAGAAAAATTAAACTAAATGATAATTTAGTCAAAGATTTTCCTTCCCTTTCCTCCTCTTCTCTCCTAATTTTCTCAGTCCAAACATACAATAAGCAGAAACTGAAGAAATTCTTACTACCCATTTATAGTACAACCCAACAAGAAAGAAAGCAGAAACTATCAACAAAGAACAGATCAATTCACTTCCAATTTACAAATAATCGTGAAAATCTAGGCATACTTAAAACCAATTAGAAGAAATCAGGAAAGAAATTGAAAGGATACGTATAATAGAACATGTAGTTGTGAGATGTGAAGGTAGTGTTATCAAACCCTTCGATTTGATTAATGACTTTTTCCACAGCGGTCTGAAGCAGAGGCCATCGTTCCCTAAAACTGAGAGTGTTGCTGGGTATATGACACTCAGAAGAAGCTACGGCGAAGAGGTTGAAAGGAAGCGAAAATAGAGAGACGAGAAGCACCAAATGGAACTGATGAAGATGAAGATGAAGATGGGCATTCATGGCGGTGATCGATGTGGGAGTAAGTAGTAAGAGCTAGAATTGGAAAATGGAAGCTCTCAATTCAATTCCTCTCAGACACAAATTGAGACTTTCAAATGTCCATATTTTGATGAAAAAATTATGATGCTCTTTGAGTCTATGTCAACGGTCAAGCAAAATATTACTTATTATATTTACGAATAAAAATAATAATGATAGTACATATTATTTTTTAAGATATGCCTAAACTTTTGAGTCTCTCTCAATTAGAAATTGTAAAAAATCTCATAACAAAAATATAAAAATTGTATTTAATTTTTTTTCTTGACTAATATAATATATCTATATATATATATATTCTTAATAAAAAATAAAAACTTCAGAAAGAAAATTCTTACATGGCAAGTATATATATATACATTTCATTTTTTTGGGTCAATACATGGCAACGGTATTACTATTAGTAGTCAATATTACACGCTTCATCTAAAATGATGGACTTTTATTGGGCCAAAGTACAAATAACAATAAATAAAGAACCTTTGTCCACAAAAAAAAAAGAACACCCAAAAATAAAAAAAGTAAATTTTGTTATCCTTTATTATTATTATACTTTAATTACCAAAGAGTTTTTTTTTATGTATTTGACCTTTATTTTTCATTTATATGTTAAACTTTTTAATTGGTTTATATAAAATATAAAATTAATTAACCTTTTTTAACGGAAAAATTCATTAACTTTTAACATTTTGTAAATTTTTTTTACTTTTTATATATTATAATTATTTATGATGTATATATAATTTAAAAATAAGATAAATGAAAAGTCTAAAATCATATAATATAATATAGATCTTCTCAAATTAATATAGATATTTAAGATAATATATTGTAAGATAATTACGTGACATAACCTGGAGTTAAATAAAGTTGTTAAATATTCCTAGCTATATAACCCTCAAATATTGCATAAGACGAGCTAGTAATTCAATATTGAAGCACCAAACTCAAAAAAAAAAAATGTATATCAAAACCAAAATATCAATTCATCACTTAATTATGAATAAACAAAAAAATTGATCATGTTTTTTACTAAATACATACTTGAAAAAACAAGAAAAAAGTTAAATGGAAAATACGAGTCCTACCTAGTTAACAAAATCAAAACAGTATATTTGTTCATGTTTCTGGGTTATAACTTTAAAGGGTATGAACTATGAAGCACATTAGACCTCAAAACCCAGGAAAATTGCTTTAAAATAAAAGGGTCAAAACCCAAATTGGTTTTTTATGTTTGTATCAAGTTTTATATTGGTCCTTTATGTTTTAAAAAGTCTAAATTGATCCTTTATATTTGCAAGAAGTTCTAAATTGGTCATTCCGTCCAACTTGGTTAACTTTTTCCGTTAAGTGATGATAATGTAACCTGCTGAGTTGGATCCTACGTGTAAAAAAATGTGACGTGACACTCTACATCACTTGCCACGTCACTCTCCCACTTTCTCTCCCCGCCACGTCAGCATCTCACCCTCCTTCCTCTTCTTCTTCCCATCTCACCCTCCTTCCTCTTATTCTTCTTCCCTTCTGCTTCCGCCACCACCTTCACTTTTTCAAATCCTTAGTCACTTACCTTACCTTACTACTCTAAACTACACGTTTTTTCTTTTTCTTTAATCATTATATAATTCCAAATATTAATATTACGGCATAGGCATAGAGAGCCCACCTTCTCATAACCACTCTTCTTTGTCAAATCATATTAAATCAGAAGAGTATAATAGGTATTTTGTATTTTTTTTTTAAGTTGATGGAAATAAAAAAGTGAAAAAGTAAGTGGGACCCGGTGAACCCCACCATTTCTATTTCTATTTCCATTGGAATTTCTTATAAATTTGATTCATCTTTCATAAACCAAGACAATAATAATAATAATAATAATGTATTTCAATATATATATATATATATATATATATATATATATATATATCTACAGTGACACCTCTTTTCAATTGGAAATTAAAAAGAAAAATTATAATATTGGTAAATTAAAGAAACTACAATTTACTTAATAGATCAGTTGTTTCTTTAAGGAAATTAAAGAAGGAGAAAGATTAAAGAAGGCTTGTGCAAAATTTTAATTTATTTCCTTCCAAAATTTAAATAAAGGAAAAGTTTTAAAATTTTCTTGCATTCCTTTCTCTCTATTCCCTTTAATCCAAAGACACCCTAAGATATGAACAAGAGTTTGGTCTAGCGGAAGGAACTAATCCTTTATAACGTGATGAATTCGGATTCAAATTTCAGCTGAAAAAAGTATTCATATTTAGTGTCGAACAGTACCGTAAATCGAGTCGCTTCCAATAAGAAAATACCTGTGAGCTATAAACAATAAAAAAACACCCCCACTAAGGTTAACTTGTTTAGTAAGATGGAATTGAGTTATGTTACCGAATGAATTTTGGTTTAATGATGAATATTCTAAATTGTTTGAAGATGCACATAATTAGCAATTATATAATTAGGACTAAACTCAAGTAAAATTAATTTCTTGTATATTTGTTATAATGTTTCTCAATACATTAAAAAATTTATGTATGATCAATCACGGTAGAGAGAGAATATGAAATATCACATTTTATATGTCCAATCATTGAAGAGGGAAAATATATATAAATAATGCTTATGATTAGATAATATTATAGATAAACATTCAATATCTCACATCTGATAGGATAAGATACTCAATTAAGTACTTAAGGAAGCTCGGTTCTTCCCCCTTACGAGCTAGCTTTTAAGGGTGGGTTCCTCAAGTTACCTTGAGTTTCAATATGGTATCAAAGTTTAATAATGGTCTAACGACTCAAGGCGATTCAAATCTAAGATGTGAAAAAAAACTCCCGATAAAAAAGAAAAATGTGTGACCTCTGTGGTTAAAAAAAAGAGTACAAGTTCGAAAGAAAAAAAAGAAGAAGCCTCTAAGACTGAAAAGAACACAAGCCAATGATAAAAAAATGTTACTTTAAGTGTTTTTTTCTTATATTTAACGAACTCTTTCATGTTAATATATAATTAACAGTTAATTTCTCTACAAAAACAGTTAATTTGCGTCGTAAAGCTAAAAATTTTAACTCTTTGGGATAATTTTCAAGTTTTACATATGTCTTAATGGCTGGGGGATATTAAGGATCGAATGTGAAATGAAGCCTATCCCTAATTAACAGCAACAATCACCCATACGATAAAGATAACTAATTCAAATTAACTTAATAAATTTTAATTAAAAAACAAAGAAATTTTCAGATGATGTCCCAATTAAAAGTTAAACGACTGGTGGATATATATATATATTAACTGAAGATACCAAAATAGGGAACTGAAAGAAATAATTAATAAATATGATAGTGGTTGATTGATATGATGCACATTTCCAGGATTTTGGTGCTTGATTTCTGCTGCTCCAAAGATCGCAGATTTTGCTTTCATTGGACCATTCACATCTAAAAACAGTACACAGTACAACTAGTGTAGTGGGAAACCCTAGCTATATAGCTAATTCATCTTTTTTATTTATAGGACACATGTAGTAATATAATTACCCCTAATTAAAATAAAATTTTTCTATAATATATAATTAATTTTGTTGATCAAACTATGCATGTCGTCCTTGCTAGGTTCAATGAATCTTAAGTACACAAACACCATTAAACTCCCCAAACCTTTTTTTAATTCCCTCTTACTTTTTTGGGTATACATAGATAGATATATATATGTAGTAATATTAATGTGGTCCCCATAGCTTAGCTAGCTAAAAAAACTGCGACTTAATAATATAATAGATTAATCTGTATTCAACATTTATTTAGGTAGTTAATTAATGTGTTAGTTGATAATCCACAATGCGAAAGAAACCCTAGAAAGTAGTGACTCTTTACCAATTTGGTTTGCAGGTGACGGCGACCATGGAGGTTTCAAATTCAGATCATAAGCTAGAACGAATCATATGATCATAGGTATAAATATTAATAAATTCTATTAAACGAATTAAATAAAGATGAAATCGATCGATCTCTTATGATTACATCTGGACCGATGGAAGCTAGAAGATGAAATTGAAATGAATTTCGGTCGACGAAAGTGAATTATGATCCGTATACATTAAGAATATCTGAAACTCAAAGTAGTAATAACATTATTAATTAATTAATTATTATAACTTAAACGATAGATGGAGTAATTAATTAGGGTGGATCTTGATCTTGTGTGGGTTGAAGATTATTATGATGATTATTATGAGAGTGATGGAGTAGTTCGAAATGTCTATACCTATGGAGGTAGGTGTGGAGTGGGAGAGCGTAATCGTCGAAGCCTAGTTTGGTGAGGGCGGAGCAGATGTCGTCGGCGTTGAGTGTCTTCCTCCTCTCTTTGCGGCACTTGTCGGAGGCCTCGCCGGTGACGAAGCTTATGAACTCCGACACGCATTCCTGCATCGTCTCCTTGGCTTCCTTGGATACCTTGGCATTCTCTGGAAGTATTTGCTTCATTATCCGACCCACATTCGCTATCGGCAACAACATCTGATCCACCTCGCTGCTGCTACTACCATTGTTGTTGTTATTTGTCCATGCCCAGCATGATGATGATGATGACCAACTCCCTCCCGCCTTCTCCGATCCCTCCATATTCTCCCTTAATTAATTTCTCTAATTACACTCTTTCTATATATCAACCCTTCAACCCACCCTACCTATCTATATATATATATATATATATAATGTCCACTACTTGCGTACAACATAATATAATATAGGAAAAAACTTATGTGCTGTTGCTTATATGTTTTTGGTAAGGTTGACCAATTAAAAAAAGACATGTGTCACTTTTGAGAAGAAAATTGACACATGTCTTTTTTTAATTGGTTAACCTTACCAAAAGCATGTAAGCAACAACACATAAGTTTTGTCCTATAATATATAGGGCACGTTTCGTAGATAGAAAGAGGAAGGGAGAGGGAAAGGGAAAGGGAATGGGTTTGATGTGTTTGGTAGTAAAAATTTAAAATAGAAATGGAATGGGAATGTATTAAAATTACCATTTCACTCCTTATATTAAAATAATAAAACGAAAAGAAGGTTAGGATTGTGTCAAATCAAAGGGTATAATAGACATTTTATATTTTTTTTTTGTTTTATTTTATTTTTTAAAATTTTATGTGAAGGAAAGAAAAAGGTAAGCGAACGGCACCATAATTTTCACTTCAAAATTATACCTATTTAATTTGTTTCTACTCCTTTGTATTTTACCTTAAAAGCTAGCTGTTAGGTGTTAAAAAGGGAAGAATAAAGTTATTTAAGTATTCCATTAGAGAGATTGATTTTGACAAGTTGTAACTTCTCTCTTTTTTTCTCGCAATCATGTGTTTGATTGAGTCTCAGAGTCTTTAAATTATCTCTTTTTTTTATATGAGCTTATACTTCTTTGAACTTCAAAGGTCGTTGGTTTTTTTTTAAATATCTCCAATAACAGAATTTTTTTTCTTAACCTCTTGGATTTTGGAATAGACTATGAATTGAAGTCATTAACCTTGGTCAATTTTGTCTTTATACTTTGTTGGCTTTTGATTGTGAGATCGACGTCCCTAACTTTGGTCATCAAACAATTTTGCCATCTATTACTATAACTTGAATCATTATACATTTTAAAGAGTAAATTTTAATTTATCATTGAACTTCATCGTATAAATGAAAAAGAACTTGGTCATCCATGAAAGGTGTGACTTGTGTCTGGTTTGTTGAATAGGACATGTGAATAAGGGCGAGTTGGTCGG
This sequence comes from Senna tora, assembly GCA_014851425.1. NCBI lineage: Eukaryota > Viridiplantae > Streptophyta > Magnoliopsida > Fabales > Fabaceae > Senna > Senna tora. Next base: position 6,353,768 of record CM026262.1, on the reverse strand, counting down.
CTTGAACTTGAAGGGCGTGGGGTCTTGTCACTTTTCATGCTTAACCTAATCCAAATCAACAGTACTACTATACTCTATTATTTCATATATATATATATATATATATATGAATAATTATGAAATATAGACAATGTCCAAATTAAAAGAATTCCTTGTTCATTACATACTTTTTTTTAAAAAAATGGCATGCAAAGTAATTAATTGTAATATTAATGGACGCTGAGAAGGATTTTCCAACACAGTTGAAAGTATCGAGTAGTGGAGAATGAATAAGAAAATGCCACTAGCATATACAATACACACACACACATGTACATATTAATCAAGTTATAAAAGCTATGTTTATAGGTTTTGGAGTTTGGTTAATTATTAGGTCACCTTAATTTGACTTACCAACCAAGATGTTTCTATAAACATATATATATATATATATATACAAGTACTATACGATCAATTTGAAAATTGGGAGGTGAGTAATCAACCACGTCAATAATGAGCTTTATTAAATTATCATGTTTTAAGAAATGATTAGATGCAGTGTTTAATTATTTGAAGTGTGTGGATTATATAATTGCGCTTTGCTTGCAAAGTGGATTGAACTGAAACTCAACTTCTCAAAAAGAAGGAAAAATTAAAGAGAGAGGGAAAGTTAAAGATTAATGAATGGTAACGCAAAAGAAAACTAATTAAATATATGTTTAGATGGAGATTATGTCATTGTATACGACAGCAGAGCAATATTTAAATTTTAATTAGTTTTAATTAAAATAATGTAATATTTGTCCATCGTTAGTGCTTATACATAGTGGGGTTGAATAATGGGAGTTTAGGAGCCGTACGGACATGTATTTAACCGTCATTGAGCTCCAAGGTTGTTGGGATTTTCCACTTTTGTTGCCCATTTGCACAATATTATTCATAATAAATTAGCTTCCAACTTGCATCACCAACTTAGAATTTTGATTCGTTATCACTTAAAAAAATAAATCCAGCATCAGCAACAATAAATTTGGAACTAATTGTTTTTGTAGTGATAGGACTTTAAATAATTACAATTCTATAATTAATAAACACACGGTATTTGGAGTAATAAGTATTATTCATGTTATTTGAGGTTTCGATGAGTTCAAGTCTTTTGTATGAAAAAATTGTTGGAAGTGTTATATCTCTATTATGAGATTTTAAGGTGCTTAGTTAGGTTTTTTAAGTATCTAGTTAGACGTTCGATCCATGACAGTGTGTATAGAGAGAGTTTTATGGCCAACACTAAAACCCTTTTCAGGACAGTCTACGGTGTAAGGGGATTAATCCTCTGCTATTTGCAGTGAATATCCTGGGCTCACAAAAAAACAAAGCTCGGGCTAAATTAATTAGAGTCCAGTGGACATGTTTTGTGACGGTTTCAACCAAACAATATGACAAAGTGATTATCAATAAAAGTTGGGTTTAACGATGAAGATTGTCTCAGATATATTTGGAAAACAAAATAAAAAGTCCTATATTATAATATATGTAACTATAGAAGTTAGACTTGGCTACCTAATTAAGCTAACACAGATAGTTTGGATACTCTGTTCACTATATCTGCAGTGTTTTGTTCAACACAATGGAAAAGCCAAGAGTATGAACTGATTAATGTTTTTCAGATTTCCCAGCTAAAGGAGCAAACTAAAGTGAAAGTATTTTACAAAATTATTGTTTATATTACTATAAACACTTCACATGAGAATTAATTTCAACATGATCAACAATAAATTATTTTTAAAAAATCTTCATGAGGTTGGACTTGTGATACGTGATCTGTTCACGATATCTGAAGTGTTGGTGGCATTTCTAGATTCTGAACATAATAATCTCATAGTGGATATAATCCTTGAGCAATTCTAGATAGATAGGACAAGTTTTCAATATTTTATGCCCCAATTAGTAGTTAATTCAAAATAAAAACAAATAATGTTTACTCCAAAGTACAATTAATTATTGGATGAAAACAAAAGACAAAATAAAAGCTAATGCATAGGGTGTGGTAAAGACAACAAATAATTTATTAATAGTGGCCAATTGTTGTATAGCAAACATGTTTTGGAATTGCGATTTTCTTCAACATGGGATATATTGTAGGTATCTATAGGATGTCCATCACAGCATTATTAATTCAATTAATTGTAGACAGGTTTTGTATTTTTCTTTGTTTGAATCTTTTCAGAGGCCACTTCGGTTTCTGCACTCCAAGAATCTATACTTTGGTCCAAAGGTTTTGATTTTGGATCTTCTGCATTCATTCTCTACCATAATTCTTTACATTATGAGAAAAATTAAAAAAAAAAAAAAAAGATCATCCTAAACAGATTAGGTTGGGCCTCAGTTGATTTTTCCATTATATCATTAACACACTATCCGATAATATTTGAGAGTATTTTTTCTTACTACCAAATCTATCAACAAAAAAAAAAAGCCTTTACTTCCCGTTTTGTCGCTGAGAAAGTTAAGCCAGCTATTCACATGAATGAATGGAGCTGCACATTTTCCGATTGGTGAGCTTGAAAGATAAACTGAGATTGCAAATAACATCTGAGCTGTTCAATTAGCTGTTGGTGTCTAAAGCTTAAATATCAACAATTTGATAATAATGGAATTTGTTCATGTGCATATCATCTCAGTCTATTGACTATAATCTACTCTAAGAACTCAGCTTCAGCAAAAACATCAAAACATGCGCGCAATAGTCTGCATCATGACAAATCTCCATTCAATCAGCACTTCCCCTGTTTATTGAAATCAGAGAATCTCCTGCAGAGTTTGATGTTAACACAATATCCTTCATATATAGACAAAACCAAAATCTCCATTTAATCAGCACTTTCACTGTTGATGCATACAGTTTCATATCAGTAATTATATATAGACATAAACAACCCCAACCCTCCTCATATAGGCAGAGTTAATCTCAGAAAGTACTACTGAGAGAAAGTTGCCGTGGTTTAGAATTTCTAAAGCTATTGAAGAAATTAGCATGAGAATTGAGAACAATAACCAATCAAAATATGCCACTCTAGTGAACATTTATAAAAGAAACGAGTAAACTACAGGAAAAGAATTCAGTTATAGATTATCATTGTACTTGCCTAAAGAACATTTATATCCTCTCTTGGATATGGACGTACTATAGTAATTCAAGTTTCATATATTTACATTTTATGCTTTGTGTGATGCCATGAAGACGTGGTCTCCAAGTTGATGTTAACCCTGGCCATCCTCAAACATATTTGCAGAAAACAGTAATTCAAAGAGTTGTCTAGGACAAAATGAACATGAATGAGTATCCAGCAATAGCTCATCACAAAGTATTACATGTTTACAACCCCTACCAAAAAGCTTTTAAACCTCAAGTAAAAAAAGAACCCAAGGAAACTACTGAAAGATAATAGATACCCCTATCTGTTCAATGAGTATGAGATGACTAAAGAAAGTAAGAATTTTAATTATGTAAACGAAACAATAGGAAATAGGAAATATATATCTCGAAAACATCATCAGACAGAAAACAGACCACAGGCTTAATAAAGGGGGAAAAAAGCCACTTCCGATTGGAACTATATTAATATTTAGAATGAGATGTTGAGCTCAAAGTTCCCATAGCAGAACTATCAACAGTAGTTTAAAAACATAAATACAGAACAGCTTTTGCATACAGCAGGTATATGCAAAATAAGTAAAACTTATAGCTGTGAATACGAATTAAAGTATCAATTACAAAAAAATTGTAAACTTCGTATATACAGAAAGATAATTGTACCCAACTAATGACATAGTTCCACAATCCAGACACTTGATGATAGATAGTAAGGCCTCCCCTCATAAAATTATTTGAATCGGACTGCTAAGTACTGATGAAGCACCATAAGAACCTTGGGCATTAGAGAATACGAATTCAAACTTGGTAAAACCCTATATGTTCTTTTTCTCTTCATATATCTTTAATAGCTGACAATCATGCTCCTTAAAACATGTCACAAAATTTTCCAGGAACTGCTTTTCCAAAATAAAAAATGGCATAACTAAGCTAGCTTTCTTGTTTCTCAAACCTTTCGAGTAAAGAAATTGCAAAACTAAAGCCCTTGGAATAATCCTGTTCTTCAAGCTATATTCAAAAATCTTTGGTCCTTTGAGAAGGGTCAAAGGATCCCAACCTAAATGGTTAACCCAAAAGCCCATCACTGCATCAATTTTATCCTTGGATACTAACATACAATTCGGATACTTCCTAAACGCTTCCAATAATGCTTCTTCGGACCACCCCCACTTTTTGTAGGCATCAACTTTAGCATCCCATTGGGACTTGCTTACCCCCAGTTTGGCTGCGAATGCCCTACTGAATGGTGAAGTCAAAGGATTAAATCCCAAACCCTTAAGTTCCTCTACAGCCCCCATGACGATATCAGGAGAGCTTAGTGGAACACTACTACGACCAAGTAAGTAGGCAATGTTTGACCTTGCCACTCCATTCTCAAGCAAGAAATTGACATTTATTACTATACGACTTTCATAAAGTAGAGCAGGATAGCGTTTTATAGAATTAACGGTGGCCTTATCAGATATAAAAATCCCTTTCAGCAATTGATATGTGGGGATTATGTGATCCTCCAAGCTTCTATCTAAGAACCTTGGGCTCCTATTCGTCATGATGACAATGTCAGATCTAGAAGCACCTTTAGAGAGCAAGAATTCAAACTTGGGCAAAACCCTAGTGTGGGGAGCGCAGGAAAGCAGCCATGGAGCCCTTCTAATGACATGCTTTATATGGGACTCGGAGAAACCGTGGCTTACGAAGAAGCTGACAACTGAATCCGGCTTCTCGGGGGTCTCAAAACGAAGACGCTTGGAAGCATTCAAAGCAGCGTGGGGGGAGAAGCCGAAATTGTTAATGAGGTATGAGACAGCGAAAGAGTGTTTACCTGAAGAAGCGATTGAATTTGTGGTGTAACTGAGAAAGAAGGTTGAAGATGAATTGTGAAAGCATACGATACTCTTCAGAGCCCGAAGCATTGGGAATTACACATGAACTTCAGGATCAGATTTGAAGAAGAAAGCAATACCACTCACATTCCTATGCAAAAATGAAAATAGGAACAAGAAATTATGTATTTTTATTATCAGACGTTTGAACAACAGAATAATAAATAAGGCCCAGATCATAGAGTTTACTTTGGGCCTTTAGGTAATTGGGTGACCCTAAGTATAAGGCCCAACACTTTGGATGACCCAAGATAAGAATTACAACCAAATCTCTTCTTTTCTCTTTTAAACTCAGGTATCCGTTCAATATAGGCTTTAGCTATTCACGCTGGATTATCGCTACTCCAAAGTCAAAGCTGTTTTGCCCAAAAGAAAGAGTCCACACTTTAGGGCTGGTTTATTAGACAGAAATAGAAAGGCTAAAATGTACATACACCCCCTGAGTTTTGGGGCAGAGGTACATAGACCCCCTGAGTTTTAAAATATTACATATAGACCCCCTGAGTTTTTACTTTGGGGCAGAGACACCCCTTCTGTTAGGGTTCCGTGAAAACTAGGCGTTAAGTGCCACATCAGCAAGCATGTGTGAGGGGTGTCTCTGCCCCAAAGTAAAAACTCAGGGGGTGTATGTGCCCCTAAAGTGAAAACTTAAGGGGTGTATATGCCCTTAAAGTGAAAACTCAGGGGGTGTATGTGCCCTCACACATGTTTGCTGACGTGGCACTTAACGCCTAATTTTCACGGAACCCTAACAGAAGGGGTGTCTCTGTCCCAAAGTGAAAACTCAGGGGTCTATGTGCAACATTTTAAAACTCAGGGGGTGTATGTGCCCCTGCCCCAAAACTCAGGGGTGTATGTGCATTTTAGCCAAATAGAAATGGAAATGAAAACGGAATATATTTGATGTGTTTAATAGTAAAAATTTGATAATGGAAATGGAAAGGGAATGTATTAAAATGACCATTTCATTCCTTATATTAAAATAATAAAAAGAAAAGAATGTTATAATTGTGTCAAATCATAGGGGTATAATAGATATTTTGTATTTTTTTTTAAAAAAAAAGTTTATGGAAATGAAAAAGTGAAAAGTAAGTGGGATCCAATGGACCCTACTTACTTTTTCGTTTCCATTGGCTTTTCCATTGCTGGTTTCTAGCTAATGAACATATTTAGGCTATGTTTGGAAGCAAAATGGAAAAAGCTTGGGAGAAAACTTCACCCTCTTTTTTTTTCTACTAAATAAACTCAACTTTTTACAATGTGACGAAATTATGTTTTTGTTTTACTTTTTCAATCACTTTTAGTCTATTCTCACTTTTAATGTAAGGATAAAATGGTCATTTTATTCACTTTTATTCCATTCATATCACATCACATTAACATTACATTCTCATTACTTTCAACATTCTCATTCTCTCTTTTTTTTTTTTCTTACCAAACATAGATTCGAAAACAAAACCTCTCATTATCTATTTATATAATTATATTTCGCACAATAAATTAATAAATATAAGTATATTTCCCATACTCATAAACAGTAAATCCTATCGTTGACTTTTACTCTTATTTGAGTTCTTTCTTTTTCTTTTTACATTTTTGGCCCTTTTTTCCCAATATTTTAGATATTGTCTCGTCTAATATGAATTCAACCCGTATTACATGCATAGTTATGGTGAGAGAATCTTTCAACAGGATACTCTATTAACAAGGTCTTGAACACGTCTAATATGAATTCAACCCGTATTACATTAACATTACATTCTCATTACTTTCAACATTCTCATTCTCTTTTTTTTTTCTTACCAAACATAGATTCGAAAACAAAACCTGTCATTATCTATTTATATAATTATATTTCGCACAATAAATTAATAAATATAAGTATATTTCCCATACTCATAAACAGTAAATCCTATCGTTGACTTTTACTCTTATTTGAGTTCTTTCTTTTTCTTTTTACATTTTTGGCCCTTTTTTTCCAATATTTTAGATATTGTCTCGTCTAATATGAATTCAACCCGTATTACATGCATAGTTATGGTGAGAGAATCTTTCAACAGGATACTCTATTAACAAGGTCTTGAACACGTCTAATATGAATTCAACCCGTATTACATTAACATTACATTCTCATTACTTTCAACATTCTCATTCTCTTTTTTTTTTTTCTTACCAAACATAGATTCGAAAACAAAACCTGTCATTATCTATTTATATAATTATATTTCGCACAATAAATTAATAAATATAAGTATATTTCCCATACTCATAAACAGTAAATCCTATCGTTGACTTTTACTCTTATTTGAGTTCTTTCTTTTTCTTTTTACATTTTTGGCCCTTTTTTTCCAATATTTTAGATATTGTCTCGTCTAATATGAATTCAACCCGTATTACATGCATAGTTATGGTGAGAGAATCTTTCAACAGGATACTCTATTAACAAGGTCTTGAACACGTGATCTTACTTAAATGATACCAAATCACTTACCATTTAGACCAATCTCTTGTTAGTAATTTTAGACCTGAATATTTATTATCGAACATAGTAACTAATTTTTCCGCTGAATTATAAGCACCTCAAAAAATAAAATAATTGGAAAAAAAATTTAAAAATACTTTATATCTAAAACTATGTCAAACTCTTGAATATGAACAAATATTAATGGTTTTGAGTTTGACTATTCCATCCCAATTAGAGAATGCCTGTTTCATAGTTAGGGTCTTTTAGTTTTATGAATTACTTTTTTTATTTTTTTGTTAATTATCAAACTATAAAAGCCACCTTCTTGTAAAAGGTACATATGGCCAACAAATTAAACTACAAGGATCCTCGTAATTATATTGGTTTTCCATCTTTTCTCCCCAAACTTGTTTAACGTGTGGTTTTTAGGAGATGTTCTCTTCAAAAGATTTGAAGTTTTGAAATCTTTTGCATATATATTTTAAATGATTTTGTATAAAAAAATAAAATTTTCAAAACTCACAAACAACTAACAAATTATATCTATTAATCTCTAGAAAAAGAAAGATATAATCTGTTTATTGACTCAAGTCACTCAACAATAATACCATCGGATTCTTTCCACGTCATATTTTTACAAAAAATAAATTGTTATATCAAACATTTAAGAAAAATTGACAAAAAAATCTAGTATATACTAATACAAGGTACATATTACTTATACATACAATTTAGATTAAGTAAAGTGTACTTCATCTAAAGTTTATTTTAATTGATGATATAGATTGTTGATCAACTGCAAGATTGTCAGTTAAAGTACATTTCATATGAAGTCACTTTAATCAATCTGAGTTACGTATATATTAACTTCATAAAATGTTCTCACTATTTTTAAATATAAACAATGGAATTTGTAAATATTGAATAAAGTAATTTTAGTAAAACAATATTTGATAACTTCAGTAAAAACAAATTTTGGTACAATAATTTGAATAAATTTTAAATATAAGGCTACGTTTGGTAGTCCAGGGAAAAGAAGATATAAATGGTGGACTTACCTCTGAAATTGTGGCTCCCACTTTTAGAGGGAGAATGGAATTCTTTTTTGGTATGTGTGTAATACTAAAAAAAATGAAATGTCAATTATGTCTTTTGATTTGATACAATTATAATTTTTTTAATATTTTTATATAAGAGGTAAAGTGATAATTTTAATATATTCAAATTTTTTAATTTTACTATCAAATATAATAAACTTATTCCTATTTTTTTTTTCATACCATACATACCCTAAAAATTCACCTCCCACGTGGATGGCAAGTGGCGGCTTTCCACAATCAAAAACTTGTGGGCTCTGCACCTTTGAATCGTCTAATTATAATATGGATTGATCTAATATGTATTTTAAGATATATTTTAAGGTTCTTCTTCATTAGTCACAAAAGTATTTTATGTCTTGAAATATGTAAAAATTTATTAAAAAAAATAACTTTTAATATTTTTTTTAACTTTTAATATTTAAAAACTCAATTGACCAATTAAATAAATATGTATACTATATTATTATTTAAGGCTTTCAATGATTATAACCCCTTTTTTTTATAATTGATTATAACCCTTTTTTAATTTTGAAAACTAAAATAAAATAAATAAATCCCATTTTTTACCCCTCCCTTCCCCTTTCTCTCTCTCTCTCTCTATATATATATTTGGCCTTGAAGACATAGACAATTAAATATATACACTTAGTCATATTGGGTTAGAATTACTCCATCGAAATTGGATCCGGTGTAATTAGTTTTCGGGCAATTACGGTGCAATTACTTCAAAACACATATTTTCGCTTCATTTGTGAAGTAATTTTTGGACCAACACTAATAACTAATAAGGATCTACCATGAATGAATTAAGGACCAAATTTTTATCAATATTGGCAAATATCATCACTAAATAGCCTTGTGAGACTATTTATCAATATTAATAACAATTTAATCCCTAATTCATATAAGACGATGATATTTGCCAATATTGATAAAAATTTGGTCCCTAATCCATTCATAGTAGGTCCTTATTAGTGTGAGTCCTATTAGTACTTCATAAATGAAGCAAAAATGTGTGTTTTGAAGTAATTGTACCGTAATTGCGCGAAAGCTAATTGCACCGGATCCAATTTCTACTCCATCTCCATATTTATCAAAATTATTTTTTAAATAAAAAATCAATTAAAACCTAAACCCTAATTAAAAATTTAATTAAAACATAAACTCTAATTAAGATTATCATTACTATATTCTCTATCTTCATCTTCATCAACTCTCATCTTTTAAAATTGTCAATCTGAATCTCAAATTTTGATTACCAAAGTCTCATCTTGTACCTAATAATAATCATTTGAACACAAATTTGTTCGATCAGGTGAAGACGAAAACCGTGGGCACTTAAAACCCCGTTTCGTGATCTACAAACCCACATCAAAATCCTTCTAACCAACTTTACGAAGCAAATAGATCTCTGCTTCTCCTCGCTTCTACTTCTCCTTTCTCCTCTCAGCTTTATACACTATTAGGATATGGTTGGTATAGATGTACAGATATAAAGTACTGTAGAATAAAAGAAAATATTGTAGAGAAAAGTGAGGAGAGAGATAGAGAGAAAAAATAGGAGAGAGAAAAAATATGATAAAAAGTGTGTTTGGTATGTATAAAATAGAGTAAAACACTGTTTTGGTCCTCCACAGATGCCTCTTTTGTCAATTTGGTCCTCCACAGATCGGTGTTATCAATTTGGTCCCCCACAGATCAAACTGTTAGCAATTTGGTTCTTCCGTTAATTAACTTGATGACATGTCAAGTTAAGTTATGACTCAGCAATTTTTTCATCTGACTAGGCATAAATTAATTTAGAATAATTTATTTTTTATTTAAAAAGTTAAAAAAAAAACCTTTGACATACCTCATTTTAACGCAAAGAAGCATATTTGTGCCATTTTTTTAATTTAAAAGGTTTTTTAAATAAAAAATAAATTACTCTAAATTAATTAATGCCTAGTCAGATAAAAAAAATGCTGAATCACAACTTAACTTGACATGTCATCAAGTTAATTAACGGAAGGACCAAATTGCTAACAGTTTGATATGTTGGGGACCAAATTGATAACACCGATCTGTGGGGGACCAAATTGACAAGGGAAACATCTGTGGAGGACCAAAACAGTGTTTTACTCGTATAAAATATGATGTAAAATTTTTTTAAGAATCGTAAAATACCACAATTTTACTGTTTGGTTTTGTTACCAAACATACCCTTACGACTTAGGACAGCGTCATCCTTTCGCAATGAAAATTTGACATTTTAGAGGATGAGAGTTGCTAAGATGAAGATGGAGGCTATAGTAATCACAATGTTAATTAGAGTTTAGTTTTAATTATTTTTTTATTTTAAAAATAATTTTAATAAATAGATGGGACAACTGGCCCAATGATTTAAAGCTGCTCCATATCTAAGACAGGAATCGAACCCCTGACACTTGGTTAAGGATTGGTGAGTCCCTTCTACTCAATCACTTAACTCAACATACCTAAACGTACATATTTAATTGTTAACGTCAGTAATTACTTAATACTTAAATAACAAAATGATCAAATTGATTCAAATTATAAACGTAAAAGACTAAATTGAAATATGACAAATGTAAAAGATCAAATTGAGACGGGGGATAAAGTTAAAGGACCAAAATTTTTTTTTTTTGTCATTCTTATTTATATGATCATCTTTATTATTTTTTATTATCCAATAGCTTCCTTAACAAATCCGCAGGGCAATTTGGTCATTTTAGTATATAATTGGATTCAAATGAAATCGTTATCCAAACGCGCTACACGAGAGCGTGGGCCACCCTGGTGGTCCCCACTAGATCCTACGGCATCCATTTTCTGCAACGCTCGCCTTCAAATTTCCCTACGCACGGTGGCATTTGCCAATTCACTTTTTTCCGACGTGGTAAATGGTAATATTATTATTATTATTATTATTATTATTAATTATATCCAAGTCCAAAAGAATAAAAATTTTTATTATTGTTTTTATTTACTAAGTATTAACTGTGTTAATTGGCCTTTCAGACTAGGCACGATCTTCTTTAGAAGATAGAACGGGTAAAAGTCAAAAATTGCTTTTGTTATCACTTAAACATATTTTAAAATCTTGCCAAAAATCATTTTTCAAAATCATCGAAGCTTAAGTTGTTGTAAAATTTCATTCATTTCTAATTATATATATATATATAATTAAGGAGATCATATATATATATATATATATATATATATATATATATATATATATTAGCAACATCATTGAGAAACAGAGGCATTGGAGAATAACGCGTGCTCAATTTTGTTGCTTTAATTTACATCGATCCACCTTCCAAACATAATTAGTTAGAGTTCATATGCAAATTAAGCTAGCAGTCTCTTAATTATGTTTCTTCCTGTGCTATTAGTGATTGAAATTCCAAAAATTGTTCATCTCTTCACACAGCTTTTGGATCGATCTTCTTGGATAGTTTTCATATACAAGACAAATCACACTAGCTAGAAACCTTAAAAAATGGATCATCTCACTTACTATCCTAAACTTCATGTGTCTAACTTCTTACATAAGACAAGTCACACTGGCTAACTTCTTTGGATTGGTTGAGGTTGTACGTTATCAATCCTAACAATGGCCAAATATAAGGCAAGTTAAGTTTGCTAACTAAAGTTAAGTTTACTTAACCTAACATTCTTTCGTTATGACCGGGTTTGGATCGGTGGATTTGGCTGTAGAGGTGTGGTTAGCGCAGGTGAAGGGAGATTCACGTGTTCTTTAGTTAAAAGTGGAGGTTTATATATATTATTTTTCGCACATTACTTTCATGCACTCACGCAATCTGTTATGCACGCAATTACATTACAGGGTAATGTTATGGAGATGTTGAGAGTTTTGATTCATCATTTTTTAGTTATTGGACCAGTCTCGAGATCTTGACTAAAATATTTTTTCTTTTTAAAATTCAATATAACAAAGATCTCAAAACAAATTCAATAACTGGACAATAGTGAACTTTGACTCACCATAACTCCAAATTAAGTATTATCCTAATATATATATATATATAGTATATCTTCTAATTAATAGTATTCAATTATATATGAATTTCGGTTTAGACTTGGATTTTTATCTTTTTTATTATTGGCATATAATATTCTAGCATAACTTATATATTCTCGAATGCTGTATTAGCTTTCGATCAAAAACCATAATAACCTGTTTATTCTAATGCAATGCCATTGAAGTTGAAGAAGTTGTAAGATTTCGTTTTAATTTCATGAAAAGCTAAGATGTTTTCCAATCAAAAGCCACGAATTCAGATAGAATAGCCAAGTTACAATTGACACTCAGGTAGGGTTGTAAACTTGATGGGCCAAAATTTGAAGAGTTTGGACTTGTTTAATAAAGTGTTGTTCGGAATTGACTCGTTTAATTAAATAAACTTAAAATTTTGATTAGGTTCAGTTCGTTTTGTTAAATGATAGTTCGAACGATCCAGCTCGTATAACTCGTATAGAATTATAAAAAAAATAAATTGAATGAGTTTTATAAATTATAATTAATTAAACAAATTATAAAATAAAATCAAACATCTAATTATTTTATAATTTACACTAATATATAAATTTTATCCTTTCAAATATTTTAATAACAAAAGGATATTTGTATAAAAAATAACAATTACAAAAATATATTTGTAGAAGGAATGTTCAATGTATATATATATTATTTAAATATCATTATACAAGGTATATATAAAAAATATTATTTTATTTTTAAATGAGTTGATAACTATGAACTAAACGAACCAAACTTAACAAAATTTTATACGAAAGGTTTGCGGACGATTCATTTGATTTACATCTCTAATTATAAGTCACTTGCACACACCTTAAGGCTTTGTTTGGGAATTAAGAGGGGAAGGGAAGGGGAGAGATTAGAGGAGAAGGGAGGGGAAGGGAAGGGAATGTTAACTTTCTATATATCCTCCACTTGTTTGGGTGTTGTCACCTCATCCAAAATACCCTAATTTAGGGTATCTTGAATTTATGAAGGAGAAGGATAATGGAGGATTAAGACTTGATCCTCCATTATCTTTTCCTCCAACTTTCATCTTTCCAAACAAGGGGAAGATAACTTGAAAGTCTCCATTTCCCTTCCCTTCTCCTCCTTAATCCCCAATCCAAACATACCCTAAATATATAAACATTTGTAACTTGTTTATCCTGATATAATATCATTGAAGCTTAACTAGTCCTTTTAATTTGTAAGATCTCAATTTTTCCAATTATATGAATTAAGAAGATCCCATAATAATTAAATACAATATTGAACACTCTCTTGAAGTTTAGAGCCATTAAGTTACTGCCAATCCTAATCAAAACTACTTACGTTAGGACCTCTTATTTTAGTTATCATTAATTCATGTGCATTACATAATGATGCAATATCTCACTCATTATTATTATTCTTGGTTTGTTTTTTTATTCATTTTTAATTTTCGAATTTTCAGGATCATTATCCGAATACAACTTTGTTTTGGGCAATTCTCCATTATCTTCATCCTTAAAAACCTCAATATTTATTTTGATGTTCTAGAAATTCCTCAATCGCTAAATTTCAAGCTGCCTCACCATTTTTGAACCACCTTTCTTTTGTTTACCTATATATGAATCCCAACGTAGGTCACACAGAAAATTATGTATAAATAAATAAAATAGAATCTGACGAGCCACGTGTAATATGTTAATGCACGCGCGACTCGCGCGTGGGTGTGCGTAATTTTCCTGACGCTGAACGGACCACACCATAACACACCCTCGTTTCTCTCTCTCTCTAAAACTCGCGTATATTAATACTGTATTGCTTTGCTTCTCTTTCTTCCCTCACAACCCACCCACCTCTCTCTTTCTCACTCTAGCGAGAGAGAACGACTTTGGTTTTTCACTTTTTTTTTTTTATTTTTCTATTTTTTCTCTCTCGTTCGTTCGTTCGTTCTCTCGACCCTCTCAATACAGTCTTCTCCAATTCAACCTTCGTTAGCCATGAAAGCTCAGCTTCCTTAAACGCAGGTATCACTGACTCTTCTCTATTTCAATCTCTCCCTCTCTCGCTTACTCTATTTTATATGTATGTACGAGTTCCTTTTCCTTCCGTGTTTCCTTTCGTTTTAACTATGTGTATATTCACTTTCTTTTTTTTTCTCGTTGTTTATTTGTTTATTTTTCAATCTGTAACTTCCAATCGGTGTATAACCATGACGGCCCATTTTCTCAGGTTGGCTTCCTCACGTGGGTCTCGGTGGGTTCTTCTTCTTCTTCTGTACCATGGTGGAGGTACTGCTTCTTCTGTGTGGGAATCTTTTTTTTTTTTCTTTCTATTTTCGTTGTTTCTTTTGCGTCTCTGTGCTGTGCTTTGCTTCCCGCACGATTTTAATGTACTTGTCAATGTGTTCTCGCGGTTCGTTGTCCTGTGTGCGAGTCGAATTTTCTTGGATCATATTGGAATTCTCACAGGGAAACTGTTGGACTGTGCTTGTCTTTTTCTCGGTTGCTTCTGTTTTCCTTTTTTTTGAATGTATTTCTCTCGTCTTTTTTTCTTGGTTTTCTTCTTGTTCTGAGCCGGGTTTCAGCTTCGCGTGTTGCTTATTTCGTCGAGATTGTATTGCTTTTGGCATTCGAGAATAATGTGCTCCATGGGTTTTCACTTTTCATGCATTTGAGTGAAGTCTTAGACTTGGGATATATATCGGGTTGCGAAGTGGATCTGGTTCGCTACTTCCTTCTGGGTTTCCCGCTCGATTTACCCGATGTTTTTTTTCTTTTGTCGGGTATTACTTACTTCCCAGAAATACCTGAACTTGCTAGCATAAATCTTTGTTATAGCTAGTTTATTCTTGTGAGTTGGGTTGGTTAGCTTCAACTTGGAAAATTTGCTCGACATAAGTTCATTCAATTCCTTTTTCAAGCAGTTTCTTATTTTGGGACCTTTGTTCTCTTTGGAGTAGGCATATAGTCCTTGTTTTGGCGACTGATTATGCGTGTGTGTATATACATATATATATATAACCTTTTTTCGCCCTATTTCTTGTTGGTTTTTTTTTCTCTATTTTTTTTCCTGATTGAAACTTGTAATAATCAGCATTAAGAATGTTTTTATATATATGAAATGGTCTTTCAACGTTAGCAAACCAAATGCTAACGGACCATCCATGGCTAACCAAAAGCTGCAATTTCTTTTGTGAATTAGAGGGCTGTCTTAGTGTATAGATTAGATTGACTGGTGAAATTGTTCATTGTTCTCTCTAACTTTACACGAAGGGTTCAAGAGTAAGCAAAATGCCACCTTTTTACCTTAAAAGCTCTGATATTTTAGTTAACTTAGTATTAGCTAAGGGAAAAAATGCAAAAATGAGGATAGGTGACTTTTTGACATACACAGTGTGTTGGTTTCCTACTACTTTGTTTTCCTTCCTCTGTTCATTGTGAAAACATCATTGTGTTGACAGTGTAATTAAAACCTTCACATATCTTTACATTCTACCGTCAGTGATGTTCACAGAAAGAGAATGACTGACTCAATTCAACCATATATCCAACTTTTTTGGTACTTTCTCAACAGCAATGAGAAGTACATTTTTGGGATGCTTTCTCTAAATTTGTTTAATTTTCTATTTAGGTGAATGTGCTTCAAGTTAATGACCTCGTGAATTGCATTGAGGAGCAAGCAGATGAGCAATCACTGTCTCCTGAAGGTTCTGATATTTATAATGCTTATGGTGATTCAGACATATTTCCTCGAGTAGGTGAGCAGTACCAGGTTGAAATTCCAACTTTAATGTCACAGTCTGACTATTGCTGGTTTCAAAAGAACACACAGGAAAGAACAGCAGCTACTCCACATGATTTTCTAATAGGGTTACCCATACCAATAGTTTGGATTAAGAATGAAGTTGAGAACAAAAAGCGTAAGTTGTGGGAAGATGCATGCAAGTCATTTGGATTTCCAAATAAAAGTGAATCTTCAAAACTTGAATGCAAGAAAGAGAGCCGAAATATTATGGACTCTAATGAATCACCTTATAAGCATGAGGTCACTGACTGCTCGTTGCTCAAGAGAACCAAATTGGAAGAATCTGGAAATATCAATATGCAGCAAAAAACAAAAGGTGAGATACATGAGAACCATAAAGGCAAAGGCTACCGTCTTGTTCCTGGGTCTTCAAGTGACACCTGGAATGAAATAGAAGAGGCCAGTTTCATCCTTGGATTGTATATATTTGGGAAGAATCTTGTTCAAGTGACAAGATTTATTGGCAGTAGGAAAATGGGAGATATATTGTCATTCTATTATGGGAAATTTTACAAGTCTGACAGATACCGAAGATGGTCAGAGTGTAGGAAAATGAGAAGCAGAAAATGCATTTATGGGCAAAAAATTTTTACAGGAGCAAGGCAACAGGAGCTGCTATCTCGTTTACTACCCAATGTATCAGAGAAGTGCTACAATAATTTACTTGAGGTATTGACTGATATTCTTCTAAGTTTTTGGTTTCTCAATCCCATCAGTTATTGCCATCAATTACATGAACTTATTTGTGTAGATCCATGCTTTCAGAAAGTGTACCATCAAGGTACCATCTTTGCTTCTGTTTATTGCATTTCCAGTCCTCATCAACAACTGACAAAACTCTTCTTGCACCTTTTGACATATCACCAATGCTTCACTTCATGGATTCTATTTCTACTTACAGTTTCCACCAGCTCATTCCCTAGAGCTGTATCTAAAATTGGTTTACTTGCAATGAAGACACCAATTTTTTTTCTTTCTTTTTTGAGATGGTCATTGAATCAGTTTAAAAGAAGCTTGCCAATGGGCTTGTACATACTGGACTATATAAGACTGATAGTCCTTAACCTTAATAGATCTATCCTCTTAGGCACAAGATGATGGAAGTAGAGTTTATACTTACACAGATATTACTGTTACATTGAAACTCAACAAACACAGGTTCTTTTGTATATATAACAATATGTTTAGTAATTATACAATATCTCTGACCTGACTCCCATCTGCAAGCCCCTAATTTCATGACTTCACTCTTACTTGTATTGGCAGGCACTCTTTGGACAAATACAACCTTAAACTTTTATCACTATCCCTTATACTCTGAAGCCTAGATTTCTAACCTTAATTGTTTTCATCCCTATCAGAACCCTTTTCAAACTCGTCTGCATAGCTAATTAACCTATTTGTTTCCTATTGAGAGTGGAGCTGGACATGCATTTCCGATCTATAAATTGATTAGAAAGAATTTGTAGTGGCTGCATTACAGAAGTTATCAAGTTAACCTTATGGCTTTACCTCTCACAGTCCTCCTATCTGGTTTCTTGTCTCTGTCATCATGGCACTAAATCAAGAACATCCATGTAGCATTTTTTTTCCTTTTGAAACTGATTGTATTTTTTTGGATTTTTTTTTTGTTTAATTTTTTTTTTTGGGGGGGGGGGGGGGCGGGGTTGTATAGTTTCAATCAAATGTGAATTGTATGGATATAAGAATCCTCTCTAATTTCTGTGTAGTTAATTGAAAGTGTTAGACGAAATTCAAATTTTCAGTATGCTGTTTTATGTCAACCTGAAATTTTCTGCAACATTTTATATCTTGAAAAATCTTTGCATATGAAGCCTCAGTAGTTATGCTCATCAAAGCTATCTTGGTCTACAATTTCTTCTTTTACTGACTATTCCTTCAGGAATGTATTATTACTGATATTTAATTCAATTACTGAATAGGCTTCAAAGACATTCACCGAGGGAAAAATGCTTCTAGAAGACTATGTTTTATCTTTAAAGACTTCAGTCGGGCTGAATACTCTAGTTGAGGCCGTAGGAATTGGGAAAGGAAAGGAAGATCTTACAGGTATGACCGCAGAATCGTTGAAGTCCACTCAGGCACTTCCTGCCCGCCCAGAAATACCAGTTGGCAAGGCATGCTCAATGCTTACACCTGCAGAAATAATAACTTTTCTAACAGGTGATTTCAGATTAAGTAAAGCTCGATCAAGTGACCTCTTCTGGGAAGCTGTTTGGCCTCGTTTACTTGCCAGAGGTTGGCACTCTGAGCAGCCTGGTAGTCATAATTATGCTCTTCCTTCCAAGAATTCTCTGGTCTTTCTTGTCCCTGGAGTCAAAAAGTTTTCTAGGAAACTAGTGAAGGGACATCACTATTTTGATTCCGTTAGTGATGTCCTAGGTAAAGTTGCTTCAGACCCAGAGCTGATAGAGCTTGAGGCGATAGCTGATAAGGATTGCAGAACCATGGAAGAGAATGGGTGGACAAAAGAAACAAATTTGGATCGGGAAAATTCCCCTGACCAGCAACGCCACTGCTATCTCAAGCCACGGACTCCAAATCGCAGTACAGATGTAATGAAGTTTACTGTTGTGGACACAAGTCTGGCTGACGAAAAGATGACAAAGGTGAGAGAATTGAGAAGCCTACCCGTTGGAGTTTTAGCTTCTACATCTGAATATGATTCTGACGAGGATACTTCAGAGGACCATACAAATGAATCTGAATCTACCAATACCATGTGCTTTGATAGGGAGAATGTTGATATTACCGGAGTTGCTAAAGGTAGCATTGGCAGGGAAGTTTCTGTTGACATTAATGGTTTTAAAAGTAATCCTTCGAGAAAGGAGTTACGGATTGGTGGCATGGATTCAACTAACCTATCTTTTGCCTCCAAGAACCAGAAGACGGATTTGTTTTGTAACATGCCCAAAAAAAATGCTACGAAATGCCAATCAAGCCCAAGAATGGTGCATGATAACAAAAATGTTCTTGCCCCTGTTACAAAAAGACGCAGGAGATTGACTGCCTGTAGCCGTGCAGAGAGAAATTGCAACAGTACCAACACCTTTGTGGCTCCCAGAGTAAAAGAAGAGTCCATTTGTTTTGGTGACAATTCAAGTTTTAGTGCGAATACTCTTTCGCGAAAAAAACCACTCCAGCAGAATAAAGTGACAGTAGATCCCCCATCATATTCCAGCTCAATCATCGGTAGAGAAGCTGTTTCTGCAACTAGCTCTCCTTTTCATGAGGATCAACATGAGAAACCCCTGAAGCGGACTATGATTGACCTTAACTTACCTGTTTCACCAGAAGCTGAAGCTGATGAACCTTTCATGACTGAGAGACAACAAAATCACACAAGGGAGAATGCAGATGATTCCAGTGCAGCGGCAACCTCCAAACCTGAGGAAAGCTCTGAGCAGCCGCCTAACATGAACACCCGGAGGCACAGCACAAGAAACCGGCCTCTGACAGCAAAAGTGCTGGAAGCTTTTGCCTTGGGATATCTAGACAACAAAAAGGAGAAGCGAAAAAGTAGGGATTATCCACGAGACTGTTCGGGATCTAGACCTTCTCGACGTGTCCGTGGTAAAAAGACAGGCGAGACTTCTAGTAGCAGTGGAGCAGATTTCCAAAAGGAGGAAAGAACTAATGCTGTGTGTAATGGTATTGAAGACGTGATTTCAACAGGCTTCAAGTCTAATGAAACATGGAGGGACTGTACGCAGCCATGAGAATGATCACTTATATCCAATAACGTCATAAGCATATGACATGGAGGTAGAGTTCTTTTCAGTCCTTATATTGGTACATAACATACATGACCATGGATACGAACATAAAAAAGGAAGACTGTGGGTGTTAAATCTTTGAAAGAGACTGCTTACACAAGAGGTTCCTTTAAATACAAGGTACTTGAAAACCTGAGACTTAGAGAGAAGAAGTACCTCTGGTCTTTCAAAGTTGTAAGCTTTGTCTCGTTTCTTGGTTTCAATGCTCGGTCTCCAATTTCAATTCCTTTTTTTGATGTCAGTGGTACCATTTTTAAATAGA
Organism: Senna tora; assembly: GCA_014851425.1. Taxonomy (NCBI): domain Eukaryota; kingdom Viridiplantae; phylum Streptophyta; class Magnoliopsida; order Fabales; family Fabaceae; genus Senna; species Senna tora. The sequence goes on along the minus strand of CM026262.1, from coordinate 6,333,289 downwards.
ATGCATAGTATTTCCAATGCAGATTATGACTGTAGTTTTACTCTTTGTGGTTTTGCAATTAGAAAATATGGTTAAGATTTAGATGTTTAAGCTTATGAGGTCTGTGAATGTCAAGAGAGGAAAGGAAAATGGAGCTGTTAGGAGTAGGCTTTTCCCCTCTTTGGGTGTGTCCTGGATTTCTTCAATTTGACACCAAATATTCATTATACTTGCATATATATAGTGATTTTTCCTTTTTCATACATGGTTGCCAACTTTTTCTATTTGCCTTAAAACAATAAAATTGCTTGCGTTTCTTTATGTTAGCATTTTTACATTTCCAACAAAGTGCAAATTATTATCATTTTTTTCCATAATAAATGTTCAAAAAGTTTGTCTTTATTTACACCTATCTAAACGTCTTAAAAATAGAACCAATGAGACTCATTTGACAAGATATTTTCTAAAGTTGTCTTTCAAATCATACATACATATTTTAGATTTTATCATGTTGATCATGGCCATGGGGCCTATGATTTATAATTTTATGTCACGGTGGCTACCCATGTTAATGTTTATATTTCTTAGACAGTAATTTAAGGGTGCGTTTGGTACAAGGTTTTAAAAAATAATCTCGGTATTATTTTTTCGGCATCTTGTAATCTCGTGTTTGGTACAAGTTTTAAAAAATTAATCTCTGGAATCTTATAATTCTGGGATTATTCTTATTCTATGTTTCTTCATGTTTTTAGTCCCATCTAAAAGGGTGGAATAATGATAATTCCATGGGATGGAATTATTTTTCAATCCCTACTTTTACTAAATTACCTCTCCCCTAATTAATAACTATTAATATCTACTTGTAAAATAATCTCGAGATTATAAAAGTTGAACTAAAAAGTTATTTTAATATTTCTAGGAATCCTAATTCCGGAAATTACATTTCGGGGATTAGAATTCTCATAATTAAAAATCTAACTCTTATACCAAACGCATCCTAAATGATCAAATGAAATCCATTCATGCGACATGTAACACCATCTGGATTATATGTATTTATATATAAAATGAAAAATAACTCCTAATTATCACGTTAAGAAATAATATATTAATAAGGGTTCAATATATTGAAACTAGATAAAAAAAAGAAATTGAATGCAGTTTTAAAAAGCTAGTAAAACAATTGTTTTGTTTTTTGACCAAAAAACAAAACAATAGTAGAAGCACATTTAATTCTCTACATGCATGGGATGGGATAGCAATAGCATTTATGAAAAAATGTAGTTGTTCACTTGTTTGTTATTTAATTCCAACCGAAAATATGCCGCCTACTTAAATTTTGTGAAAATGAGGGAAACTATTATGTATACTCTTCGTATATACAGCCATAATGTAATGAGCTAATAATATTTATTAAATAGTTGTGTTGAACTTCACTATTTATATTTTGAAAAAGTTTTGGTGATTCTTTCTTTCTTTATATTATTTAACTATACATTATATAATTTCTAAAAAAAAAATTCTATAGTGAAGTCCCCATTTCGTCATTGGTTGATTAAGATACAAAGCAGTACACAAGTTTGTTTGTTTTTAGACATCATGAATCATCTGGTCAAGCCATGTAAAGAATTCATAAAAACTCAAAAACAAGAGTTCATGAATCATGATATTCTTATTTAATGAATTATCATTGATCTTTAAATACCAAAAGAGGACCTAAAAATTTATTGCCATTATAGAGGAGATGACGTGGTCTAAATGGCACCAGCCACGTGGCTCCATCTTGTCTTTTGTGGGACCCATTAGCTTGTTCGTGTGTTCTGCATGAATCATGTCCACGTGTCACCTCATTTAAGCTTTATCTGGTATTTACTTTAACTTTCAGTAATGGAATCTATTTAAACGTAAATTTCTTCACCACAAAACTTTTTTTTCTTCTTTCTTTTTATAAACTTAAAATTTAAAGTTCTAATAAATCCATTAATTAATATATAGATAAATAAGGCTTGAGTAATATTTATTATTACTTTGTTAGTGACTGAGATATAAAAAATTAACAACTATACTAATTTTTTTTCTATTCAAAATATTATTTATTTTTATCATAATATTATTGTATAGTTATCTCATAATTACAATTTTGTAAAATTAAATGATACTAATAAATACCACCGAAGAGAAATAGAGAGAGAGAGAGAGGAGAAGACTGCGTTTGGGCGGCGAGTGAGAGCGAAAAGTGCTTCATACAAGAAAGATGGGTCAGGCATTTCGTCGAGCATCTGGAAGATTCCGACCTTCTTCCGCAGTTGATACGTCGTCGTCGAAACCCAAAAGCGCTGTCGATCGGCGGCCTCCACCGCCCGATAAGGCGGAGATCTCGAAGTCCGGCGAACAAGAAGCACTGGACGCGGCGGGTAAGTGTGTGTGCCTGCCATTTTAGGTTTGGTCGAGGGATTGTGAAAATTTGAGCTTCTTTCACTTCATTTATGTCTTTGATACAATCACGTTGACGGATTATCCTGAAATTTGTTGTTCGTGGGGCAATTGGTTTACAATGCTCTGTTTCATTGCTGAAAATAACTGAAACATTGTGAGGTCACTGAATTTCAAGAGTATTTTTAGTTTATTGGTGTTTGTGTGAGCTTTGTATATTGCTACTGTTATCATTTCATTGTGGTTGATGGTTTTGTTACTGTTTTTGCTTGAAGGTGGACGTCCTAGGGTTAATGCTGACAACATCTTAGAAGAAAGAGATCCTAAATTTGATGCTATGCTTGGTCAAATGGTCGGTAGAATTTCATCAAAGTCTGGAGGGAAACCTGAGATGGGTGAGGTGAGTGTGGGGTTGCTTTCACTCCTTATGTTGAACATTAAGACCAACTTGTCATCTGTTCTGTGTTAATACCTTTAATTTTCATTTTTCTTTTTGTTAACAACTTGACCTTAGAACTTTAACATTCGACTAGTTGAAGCTTGTTTGGCTCACTATCTTAAATCTTAATATAACAAGGAGGAGATTGTTTGTTATATAATTATTATTATTATAAATGAATTGAAATCTGCAATTTCTTACGTAAGGGAGATGGATGCCCAGTACTAGCAGTAGCATATATGTGGATCTAGCCATCTAGGTATGCTAACTTAGAGAATGTGTTAAGTTATTACTTTCCTTGTCATTTGGCTACTAGTGAGCAAATAGATCTAACATGGTGAACAGTTGCTCTGTTATTTCACCATCAACACCTGGGGTTCATGGTATTTGTTGGAACTAGAATATTTTCAATGAACTTCATCTTCTAGCTAACACGAGTTTGCAGAATGTTGTAGTTCATAGTGACTAAAACTGCCTGAATCTTTTCAAATGACATTTATCTCCACTTATGTTGTCTAAGCAAAAGACTAACACAACCTAAATTGTGTAAGCTGTGCTAGTGCTAGGACAAGCTCAACTCATAGTTTGATTTTATGGCTACAGGCTGTGGTACAAAAGTACAATAGGCCAATGCCAAAATTACGAAACACAAAACCAGAATCTGACAGGTATGAAGAAAGGCCTGTTCCTTCTGGAACTTTAAATGTAGCACAGTTGCGCCATGTTATCCTCCTGCATGAAGGGAAGGCTGATGACCATAAAGGACCTATGGAAGTCCACCAAATTGCTGAAAAGTTTCGGGTTGATGTTGTCCAGATCCAAAGGATATTGCAATTCCTATCACTTCCTCCCGAAGGTAGCAATAAAGAAAAGAACAGAACATGAAGACGAGTAACCTCACGAGCACTACTGACAGGTTTATTTCCAACAAAAGCCAGTTCAAAGCAGATTTTGAAGACTACTTGAGTCTTGCCCATTGGAAAATGGTCAAAATCTAAAAGTAAGTGACTGTCCACCTGAGGTGATTATTGACCTATGGGGTGACTTTTTGTTGTGCTTTACTGCTTTATCATTGAAAAGCCAAGTACTTGTTAGGATATTTCAATATTCTAGAAAGTTTGTCATAGTTATGGATATTTATTTGGGGAAGAATTCTAGTAGAGGTTAGTAAAACCAATATTTGATTTCCCATTCGTTGATCCTAGATCAGTCTTGATTCAAGTCTTAGTTTCTCTATAATAAAGAGTAGATTTGAGATTTTGCCCAGTAAGATATGATTTGTGTTTGTATGCGTTGTTGGTAATTAAAAAATGATAATAAGATTTCGTTATGTTGATAGTTGTCAAATTTTAGATTTTAAATAAAATTATGAGAGATAAGTAAACTCATATTATAAAATTGTATTGGAGAATTGTAAGATTTTATTTACTATAAAATTGTAGAGCTAAAATTATAAATTATTTTTTAAAATAAAAAACATAATAAATAAGATATCTATATGTGTGTATATATATACATATAAGTATTTTGTTGCATCGTGCAATGGGTATGTGGCACAGTTGGTGCCATTGATGTGATTTTTATTGGGTACGTGGCACAATGGATATGTGGCATCAATGGCACAAATTGTGTCATATACTTATTGTATAATACAACAAGTTGCATCATAAATCAATCTAAAATCTCAACAAGTGGCATCCTAAAAAATGTCAAATGGCACCTCTAAAAATTTGAAGAGTGATGCCATTATAATTTGACAAGTCGTGTTTTACAATTTTTTATCATAATTTTCAAAATATAAATGTTTGACAAATAGAATTTTAGATTTTTTTTACCTAATTTAGGATTTGTAGTTGGAAATATAAATTTTTATCATTAAAATTGATTTTTTAAATTAAAGTAAAAGAAGTTAAAATTAAGATTAATTCAATCTTAATAATTGAGAGTTATAGTATATTCTTCTTTGTCATCTAAATTTTCAAAAAAGTAATACGAAGAATTATAGGAATATAATTAATAATTATTATCTTTAGTTATCTACAACTTCAAATAATTGGATTTTTTTAAAAGAATTATGCACCAAATTGAACTATAAATAATATTTAGTTATCTACAACTAAAATTATTGATTATCTTTTGTCAAGAACTATGTATTGAATTATTAATCCGGACTCAACCCATGTTGAGCACCTGACTAAGATTTCAGATAGTTCAATACATAATAATTCATAGACTAATACTTAAACCAAAGAAATTAAACTATATTTTCAACTAAGATCTAAGATAATGAAATCTTTCACATAAAATATATTTTTACCATCACAATTATCACTATGCATCATTATCAATATTTATACTTCATTCCTAATGTTATATACTACTAACTTGAGCATTATCAACATTAATCACAAAATTATCAACAACATTAACACGTAGAGTTTTTTTAAGTTGAGTTAGATTATGGATATCCATACAAACATGCCAAAAAAAGTTTTAAGCGAGTCTTTTTTTTGGATTGTCGTAAAATTGTAGAATTGTTGAGTAAAATTAAAATTTCATGCGATTTTATTCGATTCAACCTATTCCACTGATTATATGGCAATTTTGCACCAAATGATTTTGTACACAAGATTTTAATGTTAAAATCATAATATCTAAAATGTAAAGATTCAAATTTAGATTTTGACGTTGTTCTGCTTATATTTACTTGTGTCTGATACTTTGAAGAATGAGTGGTGACGAGTTTACTTACTTACCAAGATATTTAGGTGTAGTACGCCTTGCTATTAGAGTGATCCCATGCTATAGACATCCTATCTTGACGTGCAAGATTGGCAAAGAACAGATTTTGAATAATGTAGCTCAAAAGCTCAACATTTTTTCTTCCTTTCACCATGTTGATCAAGCCCTTATACAGGCCAGAAAAAATTGTTTATACATATGAAAATAAATTAACTCGTGAGATTTCAAAACAAATACATAAACAAAAGATCACGTGCAAAGCACAAGATTTGCAAATGTTAAACAAGACATATTTCGATTTTACCGTCAAATAACAGTTGTGAGGTCAATATAATAAAATAACAATTGAACTTTCAATCAAGAGAGTAAAAATATTTACGAAAAATTTGGAACTCAATTACCGGCATTGCCACTCGATTACAGTTTCCAGAAAGGAAAAATACATGAAACAGTATAGTACTAATCTCAGATTTTCCTAATTTCCTTCCACCTTAAGGAAGTATGATCTTGTCAGTTACCTCAAAAACTAGAATAAAAAATCATATGGCATCTTGCTTTTTTCCTATCCTACGAGAATGTAATCATTTAAAGTTTATCCCAAAAAAACAACTAAATACACTTTTGGAACCTCCAATTTCATAAAAATTATCATTTGATCCCCTTAGTTTACAAGTAGGAGAATTAACATTTCTTCCTTTTAGAGTAAAGTCTAATCTAAAGGGACCAAATTAAACTTTCATGAATTTAAAGAAAGCAAAAGTGCATTTAAGGGGAAAAAATGATATTATTAATCATCGGAGAAAAGAATCGTGGTAAGAATCACTTGAATACGGACTCCAACCAATCTGAAGTCAATTCATAAGCAACGAAGGTTACAGCACCAGCAGGTGCAGCTTTAATAGTTGAAGGGACAATGCCCTTGTATAGACCAGCCCAACCCTCCAACCGTAGTATCCGTTGCATGGCATCAATCATATTCCTATATGCTCGATGCTCCACCCGGGCTCCGTATCTTGGATGCCTTTGAAGCCCTTCAATCTGCACCAAACAAAGTTTGGATGTCTATTAATACAAACACCATATAAAGAATTTTATCTTAGTTTTTTCAATGTCTACCTGAAATCTTTTCTTGACCACATCAAGGGGATGACAGACAAGTTTGGCGCAAGTTCCAGCGGCCAGACCACAAAAGAAAAGCTGAAGACTAGAAACGCCATCTCCTGAGGCAGGCATACTTGTGTTGGAATTTCTATAATGGTTCCACGCCTAAAATAATAAGCAATATATTATTAAAAAAATAACTAGGACTATAAAAACTTGATCACTATAAAGAAAATACAACATCAAGTTAAAACAAGAGGAAAACTCAAATACATTTAGAGTTTCAGCAAAGGGAAATAGAACTTTACCATGGCCCAACGCTTAAATGTATCGTAGGTACCAAATTGTAGTCCTGCATAAGGTATAATCTCAACTAGTGTCGGTGATAAACCTGCATACAAGCCTGGGAAGCCACGGGCCCTGACTATATCAACAAATGCAGACCGCATGGTTGGATATACCTAAATGGAGGAAAGTATTTACCATGTATCATTAAAAAAATCAGCGCCACAAAGGATCTCAATTTAACAAGTAAGATCTTACGATTTTATTCATAGAAATTGATCCCGATCTTACACATCTTACAATCCTACGATCTTATATATTAGAAACTTACCATTTTTAAGGAAAAAATTCAAATAGTACACTAGTAGTTCACATTAATAAAAAAGAATTGATTTATAGAAGTTGTTTTAATGTAAATTACTCAATATATCTCAACATATTTTATGAAAGTAGGATTATCTTTGAATAAATTTATACTTTTAAATAAGATTATATATTATTATATGTATTTTATTTATTTTATAAAAATAATAGGATCTTACGATCCTCGATCCGATCTATCTTGTACCTCTTCCGATGCAAGATCTCGATATTAACAACCTCGGACAACACAACAGATGACATTCAACTTAAAAACAAAAGCAGTAGGTAAAAGTTCATAATAGAGTAAAAAGCCAATAGATGGAATATCACCCAAATTACCATTAGAAAGATATTGAGGCATGTGAGACCTATATGAATTGCAAAATGCTTGATAAAGGACCGGGAGTCGCTACTATATTATTGAAACAATAATCTGGGGGGTGCGAATTAAAAGCTATAACGTAACTTATAACTATAAATTGTATTATATGACTGTCACTCAATGTTGTTTAGATTCATACTGTAAGCTTAAAAGTTCTATTCTCAAGGGCAGGATCTGTGTTCTTTTACCACCTTTTAGATGGCTAGTTACAAAAAAAAGTAGAAAAGCCTGCTTGGAATTAAAGGCTAGAGAGCCATTATCTATATCATTGTGTCACTCTAGACCTTTAGAGAGGTATTGAACTAGTGGTACAACAAGTTATGTATGTGCACTTGAGAATGTACAAATAATGTTCTAAGATATGAATTCTGAAAAACTCAATTTAGAAATTCAACAAATTAGACAAGGCACTAATCATAAAATAATTATCATACCTTAGGTTCACCTTGTGAGGCCAATATAGTTCGGAGAAGATCAAAGGGATATGAACCTACGGTAGCTGCACACCCAGCTAATGCTCCACTGACATAGGATAGATATGGGCTCAAATGGATGTGATTCTCTGCAGTAACAAAAGATAAAAGACAACAACATGAATCTTGAGTTTGAAAACATGGAGAATTCTTCCCTATAATACCTTGTGCGAAATAAATTAGTAAACTGAAACTAAGCAAGAACAAGATACAAGAAAAAAAATGATGAACATAAGGACCTATCCTTTAGCGGGACAAATTGATAATGATGAGATAGGCAAACTAATTAACAAAAACTATCCATGAGACACATGGGACACCAATTCACATTGCTTATCAAAGCTAATATGCCAAACCATAGAATAATTGAATTACAAAATAAAATACCTGACTTGGAAGAACCAGAAGCAAAAGTCTTCAACTTGTGTAAAACTGTAAACTGTATGGCTGTATATGGCATAACCATGAGCAATGCTGGTACATTGCCTCGCCAAAAACCCTGAAATAAAAAAATTTATTAATTAAAAGGGCGTGTCAGAATATTTCTTTTAAAAGAAAGATATACATTTTCTCCAGAGACAAAAATAAAAAGTAGTCCTGAAACTTGTAGGAGAACTATTAAGATTCCATTGCCATCACATAAACAACCATGCTAATAGCCAACGAAGGAAGAGGCAGTAGAATATTAAAGAAAAGAAATAAAGTAGTAGAGACATCTGCATTTTAGCTTTATAAATATTTTAGTTAATTTCTTCATTTGAAAGCATGTAAGGACATTTATTGTCTCTTGCATCTATTGATAAGAAAAAGGGCATAGGAAAGCTTTTTCTTTTCTCCTTTTTCATAGAAACAGAGAGGAAATCATTGGATTGCGATTACTTGCTACATAGCTTGAACAGAAACACCCAATATTCAAATGTTCAATAAACAAGTAGAGCTCACGTTGGCAGTTGCTTTTGGTATCAATGTTTCTTTAGATATGGACAAATTGTGGCATATAACAGCTCATATAAAGAAGGAAAGGGAAGAATAAGCATTAAGAAGCTACAATGCTCAGAGCTATTTGTGAGGTATGATACTTTAAGGTGATACATAAGTACAACTGAACAACCAACGTATATTACCTTTATTTACATGTATTTCATTATGGATTTGTTGCTCAATGCAAGTTGTAACTGGAAAAACAATCTAGATGCATAATATAATATATAATGGTAAGCACGCCCATTTATCCAAATTTAAATAATTTAAGGCACTGATAATTGGTAAAACAACATGATAAACATGAGGAGACAAAATTGAGAGGAAGATTAAACAATGATAAAAAGAAGCTCAGATTTCATACCTTCATTCCTTCCTCTCTAAAAATATCTCTACTTGCTTGAACCATTCCAGTATATTTTGATGGAGCAGAGAACTCCTTGCGCAACAAAGCCCATGAAGATGTGGGCTCTAGTTGAACCTTTCAATAAATGAGAGACAAAAAAAGTGTCTTCAGCTCATTGCTCATCTTGAAGATGGAGCAGACACCAATAAAGCCACAAATCCAAGAATCTAAATAATCATATGGATACGAAACTGAAATATTGATAACCAACCCAGACATGTCATGTTGATCTGTTTATAGTCCTCATCATATCAAATAAAATTAACTTTCCTGGCCATAACTAAGCTAGTAAACCCACAATTTGCACATTACCACAATATAAACATTGTTTCTAAGGTTTTTTACTTTTCAGTTCAAATTAAAAATTAGTGAAAGCAAAAAGTGGCAGTTAAACTTGTCCAGCGATAAGTGAAAACTTCCCTTTCCCTCCACCCCACTACCAAAGAATAGGGGATTAAAGACGCGAATTATTACAGCCAAAGAAAATTAGAAGCAGAAGGAGGAAATTCAAATCTACGGATTGCTCATCATCTGCCTTATCCTTCTCCAACTGCCATGATACCACCTTTCATGGAGTTTCTAGCAGTTTCAATCAAACTTTAACGTTCAACAGCGATGAAAAGAGGTAAATTCTAACGAAAAGTGATATACCCGTACCAACAGGTCAATGTCATGTGCCAACATAAAAAATAAAAACGTTACAAAGAAATTGCAAGAATTAAATCAAATTCCTCATCCCAAACGACGCAACGGATCAAAACTGACCTGGAATCTAATCTTAATAACATCAAGAGGCGACGTCACTGTCCGTGATATTCCACCCGAAATTGCCCCAGCCGAGGCATCAAGCAAGGCTCGCTTCAATTTGCTCGGCTCCTCCATTGCCAGAAACACCCTTCCCTCCCCCTCAGGCTACTACAACCTGTACCAAAAAAAAAAAAGAAAACGCCTCAATTCCAGAAACCGAATAAGCCACGTCAACCTACATCTACAATGCCAGAAGATAAGAATAAAACTAAACAGGAAACAAATTAATCACGAGTGACCGATAAAGCTAGGTTCGTCTTCAATTGCGCAAGATCATCAAGAACCGTAAATACAAAAAGGCGGTAACGTATCAAATCAAAACAATTAACAGAAGAAGAAGAAGAAGGTATAGCATGCGTACCCGCAAGGAAGGAAGAAATAAGGAGGCGATGGAGAGAGAGTCGAGAATTGAAGAATCGCAGAGAGATATATAAAGAGAGAGAGAGGAGAGGCCTTTGTGCTGTATTGCCGTTTTTTTGTTTGGGTGAGTATTGCCGCCTTAATTAGTTGAGATTTGTGAATTTGAAGCGTCTTGCTGTGAAGACGTTGGTGATGCGAGAATTTAGCGGAGACACACACTAAAAATCGGATAATTTTGACTAGTGGAATTGATTTGTGAACAAATTTAGGTATCTAACGAACCAGCTGCTATGGGAGAGAGCGATTTTGTAGGACTCTAATCAAATCTTCGATTACGAATTCGTATAAATAATATATCCCGAAGAAATCGGGAGGTCAGATACTGGAGGAGCCAAAGAAGGGGATGTCATGGTCATGGAGTGGGCAGTTAAGATTTAACAGATATCAAGAAAAGGGGGAAGTTCATATTTTTTATTTAAAATCTTTTTTTTTAATTTATACTAAAATATATATAAATCTAACATGTTTTATTATCCAAAACCTTTTGTAACTGTTTCCATTATAAAAAAAAAAACTATTATATATTTACTTGTTTATTTATATTTACGTGAGTTTGTTACTTTTCAAGGTTTAGAGGAGATGTTCGGTAGTACTATATTTTATTATATCTCTTCAATTAATTAGTTTTTAAATTATTTAAGGTGAGTCTTTATTAGTTAATATAAATTTCTATTAATTTAACAAATGATAGTAGTGTCAAAACGAGCCGGCCCGGCCCAACTCGTGACGAGTCTGCATTAAATGGGTGGGTAGCTCGTTTGCTTGGCGGGCTTGGGACGTGATGCTCAAGCTCGTTCTGTAACCGCGGGCTAAACGTTTTATTTATATAAATTTAAAAATTTATTATATTATACTTAAAAAATATTTTTATTAAATTAATATTTATTAATTTTTATTATTATTAAAATTTTATACAAATTATTAGAATAAAATTATTATTTAACACATAAAATTACATAAAACATATATATTTATACATTTTTAAATAAATAAATATTAATTTTTTTAAAATTTTTAACGGGTCAGTCCGCAGGGCCCACAAGCTAGCCCGTTTAGCCTACGGGCTTAAACAGACATATTTTCAATGTCCAACTCCGCCCATTTAGCGAGCAGATCGGATTAGCCCGCGAGCTCAAACCTGTTTTAACAATACTAAAAATGACGTTACATAATTGAAGAGATGTAACATTAAACTTTTATTCTACCAACAATAAGTATTAAAAAGGTTATCAAACAAGCCCACTTTATTATGATGTGTCGTTAACATTGAATACATTTTTTCAAAAATATCACTTACAAGTTTTGTCTTTGTTTTTTTTATAGAACTGATTTTTGAAAAAAAAAAAAATATCAAAAAAGCCAACTTTTATGATGTATTTAAAAGTAATTTATACTGTTATTTATATTCATCTATAATTACAAAAAGAAATTTACTCATTTCTTATCATCTATATTCTTTTATAGAGAAAATGATTAAAAGAAAAAGAAAAAAAAACACACAACAATAATTATAGAAATTAGTTTATATCTAACTTATTTTTGTACTATTAATTAATTCTTAATTTTGTATGACTGATTTAACATTCATTTTTTTAATAAAACAATATTTATATTCATCAATTGACATATATATATATACCCAAATGAATCCTTTGGAATCAGTGTTCCACTTTGAAGTTGTTTTTTTCCTTTAAGCAACTTGTCATCCACCTTTGAACTGATGGACATAATTTGTCTTGTAAAGTAGTTTGGGAGTATGGACTATGGAAAGCTTAGTCAAATTAAGTTTTTATTGGTTGTTTTGGAATCTAAAAGCCCATTGACCCATGCCATAAATAATGTCTTTAGGTTTCTCATAAAACAGAGAAAGAAAAAAAGAAAGTGAATTTATTAATATCTTCAAGCATTCCACATTTCTATACATACATAAAACTATGGATGTGCAGGACTTGTTGATAATAAATTATAATTTTAGTATAGTACTGCTACTATTCACTAGTATGTGATTTAATTTGATGTGCAAACAATAAAAGCCTTCTTCTTGAGTACTTGTATATCTTACAAAAAAATTACTTTTCATAACTAACAACTTATCTAATCTAACATATATTAAAAACAATTTATATAAATCCAACATTCGTCACGTTATATTATTGAAATCAATTTACTTTGAATGGCCTTTTCCCCCTAATTACCATTATACTTTTTAACTTTTGAGTTCTCAATCAATGCATTATAAATAATTCAGTTCCAATGGGTGTTTTTTTTTTTTTTCAATTTGTACGTAGTTCAAATTACTTATTTGTAAGGTTGATATTAACTTACTTCTATTGTAATGCACATAGTTTTTACATCCCAATATCTTTTAATACACCAACAAAGTTTGGACCGAGTAAAAACTAAAAAGTATTATAGATACTCTACAAAATGATAAATTAAAGTTTAAAATTTTGTTTTAAAAAATGTGATCAACATCATCTCTTCATAGAAACATCCCTGAACAATCAAATGGGTGGATTTCCTTTTGCATACTAAACAAAAAGACAACTATATTATTTCAATTATAAAAATGCAACCCAAATATAAAAAAAAAAGTTTATACATATACAATAATACAATCAACACGAGTGGTTCTAAAGAGGTGATATCAACGTCTGAGGGACATGTGATTTCGTTTTATACTGTTGTAGCTAGTTGTATTATTTTTTATTTGTACAATTATAAAATAAATTTTACTATCTAGATATTGATTAACGATGATTAATTTTAACTAATGAAATAGTTTATAAAATTATATTTATTAATTTTTTTATCAATTTTAAGACAATAAAATATCTCTTAATCATAAAATCTTAAAATACTTGTTAATTAAATAAACTTTTATTTTCATTGCACATATTAAATAAATTCATTAAAAAAACATGAATGCTGCTTAGACTTAGATTGTGCAATAAAAGTTCTGATAACATTAAAAAAAAAAAAACATTGAAATTTTCCTGGGTGCTATCTTTGTTGATGGGTCAAAGGACTATAAAGTATAAACCAATTAAAGAGACAGTAATAAATATCGAAAAGTGTCATAATCATATATATGATTATAAATTTATAATAGCTCTTCCATTCCTCAAAGGTTATCTACACTACACTCTACACTAAACAAGCATTTATTTATTTATTTTCCAATGGGGCAAACCATATCCTCCTCAAATTTATTTATTTTTGATTCAGATCTCAACCTCGTGATAGGCCCAAAGGTTGGAATGTTATTCTTTAATTAGTTTTGGATAACTTTATTAGGAGGGAAAATGTGTTTTTACTTTTATAAAAAAAGGGAAAAGTTAAGTTCTTGTTTAGGAAAAAAATTGATGGATGATGGTCGGCTTACTAATATTTTCCAGAAAAATACGCCACTTTAAATAAAGGTGTAAATTATTTTCTTTGTTATTGAATACAAAAATATATAATTAGAACTTGTCTTTATAAGTAAATTATTTTTCTAAAAAGGAGGGAATACAACATCTGGTTTGAATACAAACATGTAAAGTTGCAGGAAATTTTTGCATTTCTCCCTTGCTCTTTATTTATTTTTCGTCCATTTTTTTAATAATTCAAATAAAAAGACAAGAACCTATAACTTTTTTTGGGGGGAACAGTTATGCATTTCCTAAAAAAGAGATAAGTATGAAGTTGATGAAAAAACCTCTTTCTTAATCAAATGCAAGGCCCATAAATAAATATACCCCTATGACCTTGGGCCATCAATATTCAGATCCAGCCCATGATTTCTGTCATTGTTCAAAAATAGGTGAAATTTGTTCTTCTATACAACTGAACATTTCTAAAAATTCATTGCTATTTTTTTTTCAAAATATTTATGAGAATCATCTATAAACTATCCTTTTTTTTTCTGATAATGCAAAATATTTGTGCGTTGTTGCTATGTCTAAAAAGTACACAAGTTGTGGTAGTAGCATTTATGATGTATGTAGGTTAATTAAACATGTATTGTTGTGTGATTTTTGTTTCTGAGGATTCGCCATATATATAGTGTGTCACTTATTATCAATCGTTACTATGAGGAAGATGAGACGTTGAAGCCTTTTCAATCCCTTCCAAATTATGTTGGAGACCAAAAATATTTTTGTTGGTGTTGAAGAAGGGGTCTTTTGCATATGTAGTCTTTGAGTTGTCTCACAACCTATTTTATATGTAGAACCCAAGGTAATTAGCATCGTGAGAGGCATAAGATAGATTGAGAATCGTAAGATCTTATTGATTTTTAGATAATAATTGATCTATATATTTAGTAATATAAATTAAAAAAACACACAAAATGATCCAAATTTCATGAATTTCCATAAATTAGTTTATAAGATGGAGGTTGAGGAGGTGGTTCCATGATTAGGCTCTAGCAATTTGTAAGAAACATAATATATTTATACTTGAATACTTGATATCATGAACAAAACAAACACTATCATCCAGAGGAAGAAAAATGGGAAACCAGAACGTGCGTACAGAATATAGAGGAAACAAACTAGAACAGAGCGTGAACTAAGAGTACAACAACAAACATGAATAAAAAATGGAAGCAAACATCACTTTAGCTTGGTTTTTTTCAGGATCAGACAAGATTGACCAATCTTACGATCAAAATTGCGATCCTATCCTGATCTTGATTTTTTCTGATCATGAACACAATTCAAATCGAAAATGCTGCACAAGATAGAAGTGTAATCCCTCTTTGGATACCAAAAAAAAAAGAGGTTATTGAAGCCCATATTTATTTATGGATAAGAGTTTATATATGTGATTTCATTAGAATTACATATTATAAGCATGATATGACTCCTTTACAACCACATCCACATGTTTCGAGTTCATGCGCTTATAAAAGGCACTATCTCTCATTATTGTAATTATTATCTCTAGAGTTTTTTTATAGAGGTTTTTCTCTTTGTACCCATTTATTTCATTAGTGGGAAAAAATATTTCGAAATTTAATTATCATGTGAAGTAGCCCAAATAAAGAGGAGAATCATGTTAAATTTTAGTGTAACTTTTTGGAGGCGCCCAACAATATCAAGTTTTAAAAGTTATACCTCCTGAAAGTTTATACCACGCAGTATGTTAGTTTGTATACTACTTTTCTCACTGCCCTTATTGTTATAGGGTTATAATAAAATGTTAATAGTTATTTATACGTAACTTCTTTCTTTCTTTCTTTCTTTTTCGTAAAATTCAGATTAGATTAACACAACAACACAGTACAGATTAGGACTGTTCACGGGTAGGGTCGGTCCGGGTCTGGACCTGACCCGAGAACCGACCCGAAAAGGGCACGGGTAGGAAATCTCTACCCGGGCCCGACCTTACCCGGAAATGACTCGAGTGAACTCGGGTCTTAGGTACAACGGGTCGGGTAGGGTATTACCCGATTAAGAAAGAGTTCTGGTCACCTGCAAAAAGAAAAGAAACAAGAATTGAGGGCAGGAGAAAGGTGTCAAGAATCAAGAGACGGAGAGAGGGGAATTGGGGAAATTAGGTTAGGGTTTTAATTTTTAGTATATATTATATAATATATTAATATAAAATAAAAACATATATAATATAATATAAAAATATAAATTATATATATTTATATATATACTCGGGTAGGGTCGGTTCGGGTAACACCCCTACCTGAGACCCTACCCTACCTGGTCAATTCTTCACCATTTGGTCATTTTCCCGGCTCGAACCCGTTTTCACCCGACCCGAATGTACCCGAAATGGTCGGGTCGGACCGGGTTAACCGGATCCATACGGGTTGGCCGCGTTAAACGGTCTAGGATTGGGTCGAGCCAATCCACCTAACCCACCTTTTATTTTTTTTGAATTTTTTGTAATTCTAACTTTTTTTTAAAAAAAATCTATACTTTTTTTATACATTTTTTTATGAACTAAGAAATTTAATATGATAAAATAAAAAAAGATTTATCATTCATCATGTCACTCACAAATAGTTAAAAATAAAATAATGAAAGTGTGAAACATGATCAAAATATCACAACATTCCTCATTTCTTTTTCTCTTATAGCTCCTACAAATATGGTGAAAATATCACAAAAAGAAAGAAACATGATTAAATATTACATCCCAAATTATAATGTAAAGAAAAGAACTAGCAACTATAAAATTTAGAGAGAAACAAACTAAAAACATCTAGAAAGAAGTCAGGATATGAATTAGATTTTTTTTAATATATTAATTTTTTTTGTAAAGTTAGACGGGTCGAGTTTCTCTAATCCATTTAATAAACGTGTTGAAAGTTTACAACACAACCCACTAATTTAATAGGTTAAACGAGCCAACCCACCAGCTAGGCTTAATACACATTACCCCTGCCAACAACCGGCTAGGTAGCTGGGCATAACATGAAGATACAATACAAGAGGGGAGAGTGATCAAAATGAGCTTGTTTTGCACTCGAATTCACTTCACCATAAATATGGCATACTTTAACTTAAAAGAAATCTAAAAGGATAGATATGCAAATAAATAGCAACAAGGGTAATACAATGATGAAAATGATCTCAATTAACATCAGTAATTAGATTAATAATTAAAAGAGAGTCAGCTTCCACAGTGATTTTGTGCTGAGCAAGTTTTAAGTTTTAACTCAAAAACTAAATTAAGGTTATGTTATTTACGTACAAAATGAAAGAGAACGGGGATGTGTTTGGTAGTAAAAATTTAGAAATAAAAATTGAATAAAAATGTATTAAAATTATCACTTTACCCCTATATTAAAATAATTAAAAAAATTATAATCATGTCTAATGAAAACATATAATAGATATTTTATATTTTTTTTCTTAAAAAAAAAACAAAAAGTAACGAACGTGCTGTAAAGTCCACGACTCAGCCAAAAAGACTCATGCGATTCCCAATGAACTTAGTGAAATCACGAATGATGATTCTAGCTAGCAGTAATTTTCCCTGGGTTTCCTTCACATGATCCATCGGTGTTAAGCTTTCACAATCCTTCTTGGGGAGGGGTCCAGCGGATAAAGATCAAATGAAGATCTTCTTCAGAATTCAAATTATATCCCAAGTGAAAGAATTCAATAGCCTCAAATAGAGCTTTTTCCCCCACACTACAAGGACAATTTTCAAAAACTATATAATAAAGCCACAAGAGATTTTTGCATTGGCCAAAATAATATACGTACCATTTTACAGGGTTTTTGTTGTTGTCGTTTTGGTCTCTATATATAGCCACTGGAGATTAAAGTTTGAACCACTGTTAATTATGTCTTCAAAACTTATTTGTTATCATTAATTTTTATTTTTCTATTAATATTATTTTTTTCATTAACAATATTAAAATAATTAACGATATGTGTTGTAAAAAATTAACTAAGTTTAATTTATACCAATTGTTATTGTCAACTTTATGGAGTAGTTCTTCCAATACTAGAAGTAAAGCCTACAAAAATGAAAGTGATAGTATAAATTGAAACATTATATGTTGATTTGACAGTATAACAAACATTTTAAGGGCTAATTTCACTGTGATACAAATTTTAGAGGCTAATTTGTCAGGTAACGTAAATTAAATACAATTTTTTTACGTGTAATACCATATAAATATCTACCATTAATTATTTTGATAATGTTAACAAAATAATAAAAGAATTGAAAGTATAACTGACATAAAACAAATTTTAAAAACATATTTCACACTTGATAATAAACTCAGACGTTGAGACTATAAAATACCTTTGCATTAACGATGTGGTTTTTGTCTCAATAGGTTGGAGCATTTTCAATCCCTTAAACCAAATTCTGCTCGGGTTTGATTTGATAGGTGGCATAAAATAAAAGTATAAAAAAAAACAATAATGAGATGAGTGATACTAAATATATATATATAATTAAAAAAATCTAATGACAAAAAATATAAAATTCACACTTAAATTTCTTAGAATTTAAAAGCGTGAGATGAACTTTGAGTTAAAAAGTGTTGGTTGTGGAGTATTGATTCAGTTAAATGAGTGAGTGGAAACTGAATCTGTCTCTCAAGTCTGAATCAGTTTATATTATTGTAAAGAATGAAAACAAATTGAAAATTGTGTGTGCTCTTGTCTTTAAGTTTGTGGAGAGTAGCAGAAGCGAAGGCGTTTTGTGAAATGGAATATGGAATAATATATTTAGGCCAATCATCGATCTTTATTTAATTTTTGAGGAATTTATTCATTACATCACATTACATACATACATATGGATATGATATGAGTTTGCACTTTGCAGGACAAATGTAGAAGCATCCCATTCCCTACCCGTGTGCATATGCCGCCGCCTTAAGTTTTTTATTTCTCTTTTTGGATATTTTCTTAATTTCTCTGTTTTCTTCAAAGTGAAGGGTTAGGCATCGGCCATCAATTTATTATAGCCATCTAAGAAGAAAACACGTTAAAGTTAGAGGGGTTTTCAGAGTACATCCCGCGTTTGATAAGGATGGAAATTTCTTGCTACAAATGCAATTACACAAATATTTCTTTTGCAAATTTTACTCATGACCTGGCTTGGTCAAAGTCAAACTGGAATATATACGATTATCAAGCATCATTTTTGGCTACTGCTTTTTATTTAATCCAATAAACCATATTTGTTTATTTATTACGGAGTTATGACATAAGAAACAATTTCCTTTTTTCTTTTAAATAAAGAAATTAAAAAAAGACGCGTTGGTGTAAAACTGAAAAGATCATTCACGGAGGGGCAAGAAGATTCCCAGATACCCACACTTCCCTTTCCTTTCCTATAAATCCACTCATTTATTGGCTTTGACGTCAACTTCAGTACCGCCTTCATTTCTTCTTCTTCTTCTTCTTCTTCTTCGTATAAATCTATATAATCACTCCAAAGTCTTCACGAATCACAATCCATCCTTCTCTTCTTCTTATCCTCTCTGTCTCTTCAACATTTCGCAAAACATGGATTACATACCCTTAGAGCTAACCCTAATTTCTGCCAAAGATCTCAAGGATGTTAATTTTTTCTCCAAGATGGACGTCTACGCCCTAGTTTCCCTCTCCGGCGATCCCTACCAGAACCAGAACGCCAAAACCCCCGTTGATAGAGACGGCGGCACCAACCCTTCCTGGAATTTCCCGATCAAATTCACCACATCAACGAATCCGCGGCTCGCCAGAACCGCCTCAGCCTCGAGATCAAGCTCCGATCCGAGCGTACCGTCAGCGGCGACAAGGACGTCGGCCTCGTCCACGTCCCCGTCAAGGAGCTTCTCGACCATCCCGGCGACGGCAAGTCCGCGCAGTTCGTGAGCTATCAGGTCAGGAAACCGTCCGGGAAGCCCAAAGGTTCGCTCAATTTCTCTTACAAATTTGGGGATAAGATCGCCGCTCCCGCTCCCGCACCGGTTCCGGAGCCGGTGAAGGCGGCGCCGTCGGGGGTTTCGAAGGCGGAGCCTGTGATGGCGTATCCTCCACCGGCGGCGGGATCCAGCTCGGCGCCGCCATATGCGCAACCGTACGGATATCCTCCGCCGCCACCGCAGTATGCAGCGGGTTACGGTTACCCGCCACCGCCGCACCATGGTGGGTATCCACCGGCGCATGGCGGGTACCCGCCGCCTCAGCCGGGTTACGGGTACCCGGGGGTTCAGAAGCCGCAGAAGAAGAACAAGTTTGGGATGGGTTTGGGAGCCGGGTTGCTGGGTGGAGCGCTTGGCGGGTTGCTGATCGGAGATATGGTTTCTGATGCGGCTTCTTATGATGCTGGCTATGACGCAGGCTTTGATGATGGTGGTGGTTTTGATGGTGGATTTGATGGAGGATTTGATTTTTGATCAATTTACTATCTCTTTTTGCTTTTGATATTTTGAGACAGTGATATTTAACTTAGAATATATGCATCTTGCGGTTTCTTTGGATGTATGGCTTCTTTTTTTTTAAAAAAATTACTGTGAATTCTATAATCTCCTTGTTCGTGTATATATATGATCAAGTTATGTGATATCTATATTATAGATGTCTGTTTTTATCTGAATTCCTTGGAGTTAAGAATCTCTGTTTTCATAAGTATCTATATTTTTTATGTTTAATATTTTTGGTAACTCTTCCTCAAATGAGACACAGCCATGAATCATGCGAAAGTATATTTTTGGTTGATGATGTTATTGATCAAATGGTAATTGGCAGTATAGTGATTATTGAAGACGAATCCTAGCCGTTCATGAGAGTTCTAGTTCCTAAATCTTTTAATTAAGAAGATTGACTTAAAAAAATCCAATTGGTGATGAGATGACTGATGAGTTTGTTGACTTGGTACACATGAATAATACGTTAATTAATTAAGAATTAAACTGAAAGGGAAAGTTGGAAGTTGGAATATGTCGTCCAGGCTATAAATTTCTAACACATGAAACTGAGAACTTTCAAAGCCTCGGAAAATAATTTTGTTATCGTCAACTTTGATTAGGTAGATTAACTGATTAACAACTATTGTCAACTACTGTTATGTCATTCTATCTCTCCCTCTTCTTTTTCTCAACGTCATCTTTTAAGTTTCAAGTTCGCTTTGAGGGTTCACCTAGAACTAGATTTGAATGTGTATAAAGTGTATCTAAATCATAAAAATCGAGATTCAATTTCAATTTTAATCCGACTCAAACTATACAATCTATGTATTTACTGAATCTATAATGCAGCTCATCCGGGTCCCATAGAATTTCAAGGACTTCAACTCTACAATTAATCTGCAGGTTCATTTATGATTATCTTATCAGCATTCTAAAGAATCATTTATGTGATCTCATATGTATCATTAAGCTTATTAGATCGGTTTGTTTTACTTTTACTTCTTTTACCATTAGCCACTTGTGAAGGAGAGAAGAACAAAAATTGAGACTGAAAGTAAGGTGATGTGTGTTTTTTGCTAAAAACCAGAGTGGTGGGAGAAGAATGAAAAAAAAAAAAAGAAGAGGAGAGAAAGGAGATAAAGTGTAGGGGCTAAAATAAAAGACCTAAGATTGAAGAATGGGTGAAAGTATAATTCTTAAAAAAATTTAATGATGTCATGTCATTACTTGATGATCTAAATTGACAGTGTTATATAGAAGAATTAATAAAAAACAAGTTAAAAAATAAAGAAGTGATTTAAAAACAAGTTTAAAAAATAAGAATTGGTAAAGATAAATGAATAAATGAGGGTTTTGGCTAAATTAATAATGGACAAATATCCCTGTTCATTTTAAATTTGAATCAAATTTTTCAGCCATAAAAAATTGTTTGGTAGGCAATCTTTTCCATCTAGTATATTTGGTTCTCTACAACAACGTAAAATTATTTGTAATTTATATCGGTAAAATAATGATTTAGATTGAACTCTTTGATATATTATTAGTTCATCAACATTCATAGCTTAAATCTTCAACAATGATAATCTATCTTTTAATTGCTTTTTGTTAGTAGTTATTAGGAAAATAGTATATGGAGGGTTATGACGCAATCAAAAGTCTCGTCTTTGAAAAGCATGGGCATCTTCAACTTCTTTCCAAGATGCAAGACATTAGACATTGTGAGACATTCTACTCGTTACTCAAGCAAAGCAAATCAGTGTCACATGTAATGGCAGAACAAGTCAAGGACTACTTTAGAAACACTATTTACCTTTACTCCTATTTCCTAGATCTTGTATATATTTTTTTTGAGAACAACTCTTTTTTTACTTTGTAAACTGTTATTATTAAAAAAAAATCAATTTGAGTTGATATATAATTATAGATTGAAATAATTTATTTCTTTAATTAATATATGTGGTATTTAAAGTCAGAAAAATGGAAAATGATTGAATGAGACTCCTCTTCTTAGGTATTCAATTGGAGAAGTGTACTTACTTACCCACCATTTTTATATCGTAATTAAATATTACTGTCTTAGTACTTTCAACAAAATTGCATAAAAAAAAAAGATACATGTAAAAATATTAATATATATATATATATTAGCACTTTAATTTGGTTCCGATACATTTATAGATTAAAATTTATTCTGACCTTCTTTAATTATTATTTTTTGTTAACAATTATAATTTTAGGTAAAATAAGTCTTAGTTTTATTTTTAATATAATGATTAATATACTCAAAAAAATCATTGATATTAAACTTTAACATAAATTATTAATATAACAACAAAGATAATTAATTAATTTCATTATTTCAAAATAAATACAAAATATAAATCTTAATTTTATAAGCCAAAAATAATATATGTATACATTCATTTTAAAAAAGTAGACTAAAATTTAAAAGGCTAAAGTACTATTTTGGTCCTCAATGTTTGCATGAAGTTTAATATTGGTCCTCAAAGTTTTTTTTTAGGTCGATTTTGGTCATCGAGCGTAACACCGTTAACTTTTTGCTGACGTGACATGCTTATGTGGCACACCATTTTTCTTATGTATCATATTTTAATGACGTGACATGACACAATCACTGCTACGCCACCCCACATTGCCACATCATCATCTTCTCTCCTTCATCATCATCATCATTTGGGGGTGACATGGCAGTGATGTGTCATGCCACGTCATTAAATATGACATGTAGGAGAGAGAGTGTGCCACATAAGCATGCCACGTCATTACTTAACGGCAAAAAGTTAGTGGTGTTACGTTCGAGGACCAAAATCGACAAAAAAAAATTTTGAGGACCAACATTAAAATTCAGAGAACCAAAATAACACTTTACCCAATATAAAATTAAGATTTATGCATTTTGGGAATACTTGAAAAAAATAAAAAAGACAAACCCTACAGCGGAACGAAGAGTCTAGACCTCTTTCTAGTTTCTGCTTCAAGGTTAGGGTTTAAACTTGGAAGAACTGCCGCTCGACGTCGTTTCTTCACGCCCCAGCGGCCAAGTCTAGAATCCCAACGATACTATAGAAATACCAATTCCTCCATTGTTTTTCTGATCAACATCGTTCAAACTCGGAGACTTGTAAGCAAAGATGAGACCGTTGGACGAAACAGAAACGACTGCAGTGTTCGAAAAGCTCTTCAAATTCGTTGGCAACAATCTCAAGAACATCATTGAGAATCCCTCCCATGAAGGCCCTGACTCCAACCCTGGTCGCTACTGCTCCGCCTTCACAAGAACAAGATCTACTACGTCAGCGAGTCTCTCGTCAAGCGAGCTACCAACATAGCCCGACCCAATCTCGTTTCTCTCGGCACTTGCATCGGCAAATACACTCACGGAGGTAATTTTCATATTACCGTTCAGGCTCTGAACTTGTTGGCGGCTAATGCTAAGCACAAGGTCTGGCTCAAACCCCAGTCTGAGATGTCCTTCTTGTATGGGAATCATGTGTTGAAGAGTGCTTTGGGGAGGATTACGGAGAATATTGCGCCCGGTGATGGGGTTGTGGTGTTTTCCATGTCGGATGTGCCATTGGGGTTTGGGGTAGCTGCCAAGTCCACGCAGGATTGCAGAAAGTTGGATCCTAATGGTATTGTGGTGCTTCACCAGGCGGATATTGGGGAGTATTTGAGGATGGAGGATGAGCTTTGAAAGGCTATTGCAAGTGGGTTGGTTGGTGTTGAAGGGGGATATCTGCTGTTTTTGTGAGTTGATCTTATCTAATTTGGGTCACTGTGAGATTTTGATTCACTGATGAACTTGGTGAATTACATTGAGAATGCTATTTTGTTAAGTATTGCAGTGACAATAAGATATTCATTACCCCCCTTAAATTTACGTTTAGTGCATACTGCCTACAATTTCTTTTAACATTGGAAAGAGCTATAGGTTCTCTTTCTAGTACTGTTTCTTCCCTGAAAACAATATAGAATTTGTAATTCTTATGAAAATTGCCATCAATGCGTATTTGGATTTTGAAATGTATTATGCTTTCCTTAATTGTTAGTTTTAGCTTTAAATTTTCCCTGAATTTTGTCACCGAGATTTTGTTTATATGGTTACCCCTTCATTTAAATGTTAACTTTAAACAATAAGGATTGAGGAGTTTGCTATTTTTGGGGGTTCAAAGGGTTATTGAAAGAATTCTGAACCGGAAATAACGGTCAGAAGCTCCAGGAAGAAAAATGAACTTGTTGACGGATTATGCAAAAATGAAAGTTCTTTATGCAGATGATTGTGGTCAATGTGGCAAATTAGGATGCTTGACCCATGCTGCTTGAGATGTACCATTATTTTCCCTTAGAGCTGAGGTTTTTGTTGCTAAATATCAGCCAAGTTCCAAGTATTAGGTTATTTGTGCCAGGTAAATCCAATTTCATGTGTCCATTGTCCCTAGTAGAGAACCACTATGATGTGGCAAGAATAGATATGGGTAGTTTATTTCTATTGGATGTAGGTCTCTCTGTAGGTCCTAACTCAAGTGTCTTATCTTCTTCTATATCAGTAGATCAATATCTCATTCATTGGTGGGAGCTATTTCTCTTCTCAACCACTCTGCTCAGATTCATTAGGAAATGGAGAACGAAGTAGTACTAGTTTCCTTTGTTGTTGTAACATGGTAAAGATGAAGGTGCGTATTTGCTTGGCATGGCTGGGACTGGGACCATGATTATGAGAGAGTAGGCTTTTATTTATTTTTTGTTGGAAATAGACAGAGTAGGTATTGCAAGAATGGTTTGCTATTTCTGATAGGCTTGTTGATTTTCCTGCTTAAATTGTAAACAATGAACTTGGTCAAATCCACTTATATTCCTCATTTTGTATGAGGGAGGTTCTTGATATACACTGTTTGCAACTTATAATTTTGAAGCAAGCTGGCATAATTAAGCTTGATTGGTCCAAAATTTTAAAACTGAGTTCACTCCCATATACAATATGTATGTTTTCAGGTCCCAAAATTTCCTTGTTCATATTTATTTTCATTCCTCACGCCAGTGTATTCTAGCAACAAATTAGTCTATACATTTATGAGAATCATCTTAGTGATTTATGTCCAATGTTTTCAAGAAAAGACAATATCACCAGGAACGTAGAGAAGATGAGCAACTTTCCCCTTGTAGCTGTGAACTTGACAAAGTGGTTGAAATTCTTGGACTTGATCCCCCTGCCAAAATGACGCAATAAATTCTTGAGATGACTTAGTGGCAATCTCAAATGGAATATGCAGCAAGTCTCTGTTTATTTATGCTTAACTCCACAAACCATTTGAGAAGTTCACACTTTGCAATACCTTCACCAGTTTGTGCCAATGGTACATCAACCAACTCACCCACAGCTTCAGAATGTCTTGATATACCAATTATTGAACTAGAAAGTGGAAATTCAATAGAGAGTGAGTGATGTAGTCAAACACTAATTTAGAACTTAGCAACAAGAAGAAGAGAATAAGATAGCAAGGTTGTTTTCAAAATGTGCATGTATATAAACTCAACATAAATGCGATTATCACCGTAGCGTACATCTCGTTAGTTTTATTTTTATGGACCCAACAGAAATAAATAAAGATTAAAAACTCACATTTATATGATGCTTAGCTTTAGGCAAAAGAGCGAGAACAGAATTTCCAAATAATGGTCCAATGGGTGAGATTGTGAGACGTACAACGGAGAAAAAGAGTGACTCGTATTCAAATTCAATGAACAAGGCAAAAGCACTTAAAATATAAATACAAAAAATCTATATTAATATGGCTGTGACCCTTTTTGGTCATTGAGGTCACAAAATAGCTATATTTTTTAATTAAAAAATAATAAAAAAATTTGATTGGAGGAAAGGTAAGTAAGGAAGTACAGTTGGTGGAAGAGAGAAAACATATATAATAGTAGTTATTAAAGAAGTGGGAAACTTCCCATCATTTAATTTATTATTTTAAATTATGATAATAATTCTAATTTAAAATTTTAAAAACTATGAAATATATTATTTAAAAATATAATAATTATATTTTAAAAAATTAATGATAAATTGCATGCACGAAGGTGCATGCGAAGCCTCTAGTATTTAATATGCTGGTTTCCATGATCTTAAGTTACTTTTTTTTTTCGCCTGAATGATCTTAAGTTACTTAAGTACACAATTTCTTTCAATTAACTACTAAAAATATTTTGGCCAAAAAAAAACTACTAAAAAGATAATCTTGAGAAAAAAATTGTAGTAATTTACATTTAAGTAGAAAAATATATTAATCATTATATTTAATGATTTTAAGTAGAGCAACAACTGAAAAGTAAATATAAATACAAAAATATTTTAATATGTAAATATACAATAATATTATATTTTAATATGATAGCCTTTTATGAACGTTTAAACTTTGAAATTTAAATGATTCATTCCTTAATGTATGGAATTGACGGCACAACTTTCTTGTCGATTAACATAGCATTTCACTTCCAGCATTTGATATGGTGTTATTTTGATGGTGTAATTTAAGATAATATGTTATCTTGGATGTTATATATATTATCTTGAATGATATTGTTGGATAATTTCGTTTGTTATGATGTCATGTGATAACACAATGTTATATCATCACATGACACCAAAAAAGATATTATTTCATGATACTAAAAATATAGTATTATCTAAGATGATACCGTGAATTTTTTTGAACTTACTAATACTTATTTCTATTAATTATATTCTGTTTTCTTTTACATAAATTATTAAAAAAAACCATATTTTTTTAAAAATATTTACTCTATTTTGTTAGTTATTTAGATAAATGTTATTTTTAGTTACATTAAACTATTTGATTATTTAAGTTATTAAAAATATATCCATGTTTAAATTTTCAATACATTACTGATTATACACGCACGCATACATGATAAAGTTATTATTTTTAAATATTTTAGATATCTTTAATTAATAAGTAAAATTAAATAAATAATTAGTATGAGATACGTAAACCGTAAATTGTTGTTGAATATAAATAGGGAAAGTAATCCTAATCAATCAAGACATTCATGACTGATGATAGATAATTAATATTTAGTTATTCAAGAAGTCGTAATTATTGATCGTAAACCGTAAATTGTTATTGAATATAAATAGGGAAAGTATAATCCTAATCAATCAAAGACATTCACGAGAGATTATATATATCTCCGATCTAGATTGAGTTTCATCAAGCTTCCTAATTCTTGGAACACAAGAAACTCCCACTACCTACAACGTCAATTAATGCTACGATATAGTATCGAAGAAAAAGGAAACTAATTTTCTCTACACTTTTGCTATAAATTTGCCAAGCAGTCCAACATCTGAAACATCACAAAAACATTCATCAATCGATCAATGGGTGGTTCAAGGTTGATGAAGAGAGTAGCCAGACATAGGACATCCATAGAGTGTCTTCCGAAGGACTTGCTGGTCGATATTTTCGCAAAGGTTGCCTCTCATTCTTCCACCGACTTGTTCAACCTCAAATTCTGCTCAAAAACCTTTCTCGACGCATCCCAAGATAACTATATATACCAACAAGTCTCCCTTCAGAAATTCCCTTTCATTCATTGGCTTCCCATTACCCATCACCAATCCTCCTTCTTGGATCGGTGCAAAGAATGTGGTAACTTGGAGAGCCTATTCAGACAAGGAATGCTTCAATTCTTCAGCCACATTCAGTTTGATCAAGCCCAGGGATTTCTCACTCTCCAAAAGGCTGCTCGAGAGGGTCACGAAGAAGCAATGTATGTGGTTGCTTTGATTCTTCTATGTGGTCTCGAAGAAGATGGATTGGAAAGGCAGAGGAAGTTGTCTCAAGCACTCCAATACTTGCGTTTTCTGAGGATGTCTAAGTGTGTTGTGAGATGTAGGACGAGATTCCAGAGTTGTTTGAGGGAGATGTGGCTTCATAATGGAGTGATTGTTGGGGGCAACAAGTTTCTGTGTGATTCTACAACTTGTGAAAAGGGATGGAGAATTAAAAGAGGAAGATGGGAATTACTAGATGATGAAGATGATGAGAATGATGTGAATATGTGTGAGTATTGCAGATGGGACTATGAGCTTAAGTTTTTCTATGGGAGGTTGAATGTTCATTAGTTAGTTTCGGATTTAATTAGAGAGACTAGAAAAGACAATGTTTTATATTAGACATGTTTTTTTTTTTTGAGGAAAATTCCTTCTTGATAGAGATAATGAAATTTCCAATATATATGTAATCATCATATGAATATATTTATAAATTTTCATGGTTCAATGTTATTCCTAGCGCTCTCTCTCTCTCTCTCTTATTTTGAGAATTTCAAAGTATTTCTGTTTGTCTAAATATGACTAATTAAATATGTTTTGAAAAAAAAGAGTAAAAACATTATGTTTGATCTCTCTTAACGTCCTTATTATAGAATTCTACTTTCTGAAGACTAAAACGATTTAGATAAGTGGATTTATTAAATACAGATACAAAATAAGGGTTTAGTCTCCTATTCCAAATTGGTAAGTTTTGAAAATCTAATATTACAGCGTCCTTTAAATAAGTTTCTAACATCGTATTTCACGGTCTATTGCTTTCTATTTGTATTTTTATCTATTTCACCTTTATATTTTAACTAAATTATACTTATTCCCATATAATTTAGGGTAAATTACATTTTAGTGGCCTGTGATTTAACCCTCTTTCAAATAAGTGTCATGTAATTTCATTTTTGTCAATCAGGTATCTTGAGATTTGTACAGTTAGCAACTCAGTGCCCCGTGGTTTAGGACGTTAATTTTTTGATAGAAATACTCCATGTGCAGCACACATGATCACTAAAAAAACCTTCAAATTCTTCTATCTCCTCGATCTTTTGAATCTAAAGTTTGAATTCCAAAAATCTTTCTCAAAACTTAACTTAACATAATCCAAGAAAAAATCGTAAATTCACAAATTCATCAACCATCAAACATAAAACTAAAATCGAAACATCAAAATAAATTAAAAACAATAGAAAAAGCAAAATTTGTTCATGTTTTACTTGTTTTTCTGTTGGATCCCTCAAACACCAAATCAAGCATGCACCGTATATGTATATATATATATATATATATATATATATATATATATATAAATATTAAATATGTATTGTATGTTTATTAATGTATGATGTTGTTTTTTTGTTGATCTGTTCTAGAAATTCATTTATTTGTGGGTTGTGTGTGTGATTTCTACTCCGCAGACAGAGAGGAGATTGAAGAAGGAAGTAGTGGTGATGGAAGTAGGTTTCGAACGTGTACTATATTCTCTCACAGCGAATTGAAACAAAGAAAGCTGTAATTGAATGAATTTATGGTTAATTGTTAATAAATCACTTTAGATGAAAAAAAATTTGGGAATTCAAACTTTAGATCTAAAAGATGGAGGATATAGAAAAATTTAAAGGTTTTTTTTTAAGGTTCATGTGTGCGACACATGAGGCATTTTTGTTAAAAAAATTAACGTTCTAAACCATAGAGTACTGAGTTGCTAACCGTACAAACCTCAGAGCACCTGATTAAATAAAAATGAAACCACAAAGCACTTAATTGAATTTAAGTCAAATCACATGCCACTAAAATGTAATTTACCCTATAATTTATTTTTGTCAATTAAGATAACTTTCTGTACAAAATAAAATGGTAATTTTATTTTTAGTATAACAATGAATATAAATAAATTTATATTAAAATTTACATAAAATCCTTAATATTAATAATATTTAGTTTGGAGGGAGGAAAATATTTTTTGATCCTTGTATTATTGGTCAAACTACTATTTTATTTCTGAATTTGACAAAATTACTATTTAGTTTATGAATTTACAAAATCCTATCAACTATTGAGTTCCTTAGCCATTAAATAACCAATTGAATTGACGTGGCCATTATAATCCTTCTCACTACCGGCAGCATCATCCATACACCCCTCCGTACACCGCATCTCCCAATCCTACCCCTCCATCTCCTTCCTCCCGCCTTGCCCCTCTCATAAAATTGTGATAAAATAACAAACCACAGGGGTCAAGTATCACACTCTAAATCACAAGGGGGCACATTAATTTTAAGCCAAACAACAGGGTAGTTAAGTTTTAAGTGTCGCATTTTAAACCACAGGGGACAAACTGTAGTTTACCTTTTTTTTTTTCTTTCTTTCACATTTTCTTATTATCATATATTTTTTGTTGTATTTGTTTAATTATAAAATAGACTACTTTCTAACACTAAGAAAATTGAGAGCCATAATAAATGCACCTAATTTTACAATTTACAAAAGTCTCAGTCAAAGAATGAGATATCGTCCATTCGTCTGATAATAAATAGGTTAAGATATCGTTGCAAATCTTTTTTATTTTTAAATGATCAATTATATAATAATTATACACCATTCTTTTCTCTTAGCTACGTACACTTCCATACTTCTGGAATCCAAAGTTGTGATTTTAAATTTTAAGAAGCAGACATTTTTAATTGTTAGTTAGATATGGATGTAATTCTATTTCTTTTATTGGCAAGATATGAGTCGGGTACGTTACACACTCACAGTTCGTTCATTTTGTACGCTAAAGAAATTTATAATAATAATCTTACTTAGCTTCTTAAAATATTAAGGATTTAATCCTTTAAAAGATTATAATATATTATTTGATCTTTAAGAATACGTTTAACAATTAAAAGAAGGGAGAAGAAGAAGAGATTGAAGTGAAAGGGAAGGAACTCCTCATTTAGATATAGGTAGAAATAATAGAGGATTAGAAGTTGATACTCTATTACCTTTCTTTAAAATTTTTAACATTTCAAGCAAAAGAAAGATGCTTTAATTACTTCTCTCTCTTCTTTCCCTTCTTAATATCTAATTTAAACATACTTTAAATGATCACAATAGTTAGCTCATTAGTTTCTGTAGTGATGTGGCATGTTCAATGATAACGTGGTGCTGTTAAATACTTTGTCAGATGTCAAATATATTTGTCTATGTAAAAAAATGGACATATAGGCACCTAATCATTTAATTTTTGTCATTTTTTATTCAATATTAAAACATACTAGATGTTGAAATAGCATTTTTTTTTTATTTGGGCAAGTTTATTTGTCATTTAACAAAATACTTAATGGTGTCATGCTCAAGGTTGTCAAAGTTAGATTTTAAGTAAAATCGTAGAGGGGGGTGTAAAATCGTATCGTAAAATCGTATCGTAGAATCGTAAGATTTTACCTATGATAAAATCATAAGAATTTTTTATGTTATACATATATATATATATAACATAAGTACCTAATTAATATAGTAAATCACATACAAAATTAAATATGAAATATAGTGATACCGCCATGTAATACTCCTTGTTCATTTGCAACATATATATGCATGTTAGTTAAAACTTAAAACAATTCATTTATTGTAGAATGAATAAATTAAATTAGTAGTATAATATAAGTAATTAATATACTTGAGCAACAATAGTAACGTTTAGAGTGGAATTCTCAAAGGGCAAAAAGCTGATACTTTGACCTAATGACATCCAATTGTTATGGTAATGACATCAAAAAATGGGTAGGGTTTGTGATTGGGCTGGGGCATGGACTGTAGATTATTTTTTTTTAACATCAAACAGGCTTTTTTTTGGGCTGAGGTAAAATCGTAAAATCGAAGGTAAAATCGTTGATTCCACCGATTTCACCCGATTCCACCGCGATTTTACTCCAGCACGATTTTACCTACGATTCAACTCGATTTTAGTAGGTAGAATCGTAAAATCATACGATTTTACGATTTAAATCGCGATTTTGACAACCTTGGTCGTGCTATCATTTAATAGGTTACATAATTCGAGCCATTAACAATTGATGGCTCAAGAACTTGCGAATTGATAGTTATGATCTTTCAGGTTGCCAACTTGCTATTGGTTTTTTTATTGAAAATTTTCCTCTCTACAAAGAGAACAGAAACAGTTGAAGTTAACCTAACTAAACTAGTGGACATTAAAAACTGTCACAATTTTTACTTGATGATGATTAATTATATATATTTTAATACAATAGGAAGCTAGAAATAAATACGATGTTCAGTGGAAAGATATTAATCAGATGAGTATTTAATAATTAATTGGTTTTCCATAGATATTAACGATTCCAAGCTTTAAAAAAGGCACATAAAATAGATAGAGCATATGCAATCTGTTGGCCCAATACATTTTTTGGGCCACGTCGGCCTAACACATTCAATCTGTTAAATTCTCGTTCTTTATAAGAAATGTATTTAAATTTTTTAAAATTCATGCCTTAACTAATTAATTAATGAATCTTAAAGGTATAAAATTTAATTGAACTTGTTAGAATTCATTCAAATTCTAATGTGTTTTAGAACATATTGGTTGTTTAGACAATGGAAATGATAGAGCCTTATGCAATTTAGCAGATATTTCAATAATTGTATCTAACCAATCCAATAAACAAAAAATCAATAAGGAACAAATACCCTTTTATGGGGAACCCAAAATGAACTTAGTTGACAGGAACAGTAAGAAACAGATATTACAATTTCCACTGAAAAAAAAAGGAGCAACCTAGACCTACTGTGTTTTTCCAGAAAATCTAGGAATTTGTAAAACCTATGGTATGCCAACCAGCAAAGAGGGAAGGAATCCTTTCCTTTTAGTGGCCAAACTCTCCCTTCAAAGCAGATTTTCTTGCCTATTTGCTACATTTAAACATCATTATAAATAAAAATAAAAGAACCTATCTGTAAATAGAAAAATCATTGATCATTTGTGCAGTCAAATCCATGGCAAACAGAAAGCCAGATAATGAGGACTAAAAACAACAGAATTCCAAGAACAACCAACTTGATTTTCATGTTCTGATACCACATTTTCCGTCGGACTTGTGTTCCTTGCCTTTTGAACTCTTGGGCCTGAACAAAAACACAGGATGCCATCAACCTTAGAAAGCATATAAAAAACAACAAACAAAGCTTTTTCCCATGAGATGGGGTCGGCTTATATGAATCATGCGATGTCAATATTTTTGTCTTTGCTATAGAAAGCATATATGACTTAATTTTAGCTGTTTAACCTTAATCAATATATGTACCTGAGATCGCAACGTCTCTGTCTTGTCCGCAAGAATAGTTAGATTTTCTCCTCTATCAATAGCCTGAAAGCATGTGCAGTGAAACTTCAAATAATTAGGCTACTGAAGAAAGCGATGTTAACACATGCAGAAGATTAATGCATGTAAAGAATTTTCATGATGATACAGAAGTGCACAGGTTTCACTTCAGTTACATTATAGACATTTAAAGAAATGCAAATATAATAAATGAATGAAAGAAGCATCTGCAGACTGCAAAGCATTACCGATATAGGGCAACTAATTCTACAATTGAAGAACTAATTATCAAAGTTTCATTGCAAGTAATCACCAACAATATTGGCATGAAGGCAAACGGATATGAATAGAAGCATATTGCTTTTTCCAGTTTATCCTTGCCTTATCACAAGTATAAGGAGTCAGGAAGAAAGATGGTTTATCCTTTAACCAATCTTAAAAAAACGCAGCAAAGAAGTCTAACCATTAACATAGCAAGTTCAAAAAACCAAAAATTAAATTCTCCACTCACCCCTTCTTACAGAGCTGACTGCAACAGGTAAAGAAATATATATATATATATATATATATATATATATGTATATATATATATATATATATAATTCTAAGTTTAACTCCAGCACTATTAAAGTACCTTGTCAATGTTCTCCAACATTATACTTTTAACTTCTGAAACTTGAGCCTTCACTTTTATTAGCTTTACAATCTCTTCGGCATGGTCTATGATATACTTCATATGCTCTTTCATAACCGGTCTGCGAATGTACATCCATATTATTTACCTTTCCATACAAACTTTTGTATCCATGTATTAAGATATGAATAACGGGTTTGGAAAGAAATGAGCATACCCAAACTCCTTGTTGAGACTTTTGGCAATAGCTGTATCTGCTTTTCCACCGCCATATCTTTTCTTAAAGTCTGCTTTCACACGTTCTAGGAAAGCAATGGAGATCTGCTTGCTAACAGATTCCTTCGCAACAACACAGTAAGCTGCAAGAAGCCCAGTTCATGAAACAAAAAGCATTAAAAACCTATTGTACTGCAACTCAATGATTTAGTAAATCGTGACTTTCATCAGTACAGGAGAAAATCAAATTAAAGTCAAAGATAGATCTCTGGATGCTCCTTATGAAAATGGAAACAATAGTTGCTAACAAAATGTGAGGCACCAGCTATTGTGCCTTTTATTTTCCATCTTGCAAAGACCCAACAAAGTGGAACCATGCGTTATTATTGCTCCCTAAGGCCCAACAAAATGTTAGGCACCAGCATTATGGAAGTTGTGCCTTTTATTTTCCATCGTGCAAAGACCCAACAAAGTGGAACTTGCTCCCTAAGGCCAACCCAAGGAGCATCTCGCCAATGAGTTTTACAAGATTGCCATCACAACTTCACAGCCACAAGACCCTCGTTTGAAGACTTAGGGTAGCATGACTAACTATAAAGTGATTGAGAAAATGATTCTGTGTGTGAATGTATCCTGCCTCACTGGTTCGTTCTCATCCCCGTTCTTCATGACAGAGGTGAAATTCCCCCAATCACATTCCTCACGAGGATTCCCATAGTTGTTAGTGTTTGTAAAAAAAATTGAGGAAACTTTAGAAATTATCAAAATAACATAATCTCAGAACTCACATACATACCTAAAAATGAACCTGTTTTTCTTTTCAAACCAACATATGTTAAAGTTTTAGTAGAAATTATACTTGTAACATATATATATGCACCAAGAAATTAAATATAAAGATTATCCTAGTCATTTCAATATAGTGGGGTCTTGCAGAGCAGGGAGTGAAATCTATGGCTCCATGCAGGGCAATCCCCACTATTACAGATAGTCCAAGACCAAAAAGCCCAAAATCCGTGGGGGCAAAAGGGCTTGTAGTTGTAGAACCCCAACTCTGCTTCTCCTCGTTCATTATCCCCAAAATCGAAATCAACGAGCGAGGTAAATCGCCCTATACAAAATTGCATCCGTTTGAAACCAGATCCAGTAAGTAGCCCAGCAAGCAATCGAAATTCCATTTGATTTGGGTTGAGAAAACTAGCGAGAAGTGACAAGCAAAGCAAAGCAAAGAGAAAGAAAATGCCGGAGGAAAAAAGCGGGATCAGGGGAGTGAAGGAGTTACCGTATCCATCCTCGACTAGAAAATTGAAGGTGTGGTGGTCGCAATTGTAGGTGAACTTGTTGTTGGAGGAAGGTAGCTTCTGAAGGCACTGAGCTGCAATCGCGGGAAAGTTGCCGGTGAACTCAGTGTATTCAGCTAACACCATCGTCCCCCGAGCCACGAAGCTATATATAAAGGATTCTTGACCCATTTCTTCTCTCTATCTCACACCCCTCGCAACTCAAGAGTCAGAGAGAGATTGAGCACAGAGCTTGGTGTGCTCTTCTTCTCTTTCTCTCTTCCCAATTTCCTTTCCTTTTAGGCTCCGTTTGGTTTCTTTTCTATTCTTTACCACACGCCTAAGGAATTGACCCAAGTCAACAAAAATGAAGAGGCTCTAAAATCTAAATCCTTTTTTTTTTGGTCCTTTAAAAATATAATAATAATAGTAATTTGTCTTAACTTGATTTTTAAAAAATAAAAAATAAAAATTTTATTTGATAAATTTTTTAAATTTAATTCTTAAACATGATAATATTAAATTTAATCTATGAGAAATATAATTTGTTATATATTTAATTATTAGAATTTCTTGTCAATTATCTTGATATAATTTTTTTTAATGATTAAATTGAGATAAATTATATTTTTTAAAATTAAATTTTATAATTTTATATTTTAAGAATTAAATTGAGATAAATTGTATCTCTTAAAAATTAAATTTCATATTTTTATTTTTTATGAATTAAATTGAAATAAATTATATCATTTAAAAATTAAATTAAATATTTTTATTTTTTAAAACTAAAATGGTAATTTAATAAAAAAATTAAAAGACAACGATTAATATATAAAAATAATAGATTTTGTTTGGTTGAGGCTCTTTCAAGGATGAGTCGGTAAAGTTGATAAAAAAATTGATGAATTATTTCGAGAATTAGATGTATTCAATCTAAAAGTACAGTTTTTTTTTTACTATTTTAAAACTACAAACAAGGAGCGGCAGTGTTTGCACATGATAGTTTCAAGAAAAAATTAATACTTTAAAGTTACGGTAAATTAAAACTTACTATTGTCTAATTGATAGATACATGTATTATCTTAAATTTAATATATATATATATATATATGATAGATACATGTATTATCTTAAATTTAATATATATATATATATATATATAAAAGTACAAATTTAAGACTGATTTAATAAATAAAATAATAATAAACTAAAATTCTCAATAATATTTTTTGAGTGAAAATATATTGACAAGTGATAACATTGTCCATAAGAAAAATGTTGAAACTTGAAAATAAATGACAGATGAATGTGAATTGTGAATTGTGAAATGTGAAATGTGAACTTAGACAGATGGTGAGATTTGCGTTTGGTATCGTGAGTGCTTTAGTGGGAAGTGAAAGTAGAAGTGGAAGTAAGTGATAAAAAGTATGTTTGGTATGCACGGAAAATGAAAGTGAAATGTAAAAGTAATATTATTTAGTAGGGTGGGAAGATAAGAAAATAGAAGATAAAAGTATGAAATACCTCTTTTGCCTTTACTTTTTTAGAAGTCACAAAATTTTAAGGGCATTTTGGTCTTTAAACCAAACCTCACCTCACCTTCCATCCACTTCCCTCTCAACTTTCATGACAACAAGCTTCCCTCTCAACTAGAAAGTTCAACATCACCTCCCTACTTCACAAAGCATACCAAACATACTTTAACCTTAACTTCCCTCTCACATTCCCTTTGGAACTGATACAAAACATGGCCCTAAAATTTGCAAACGAGGGATTTACTTTCGATGATGTGATTTTATATTATTAAATAAATAACAATCACTAAACTATGATTATTGAAATTTAGAATAAATTATTGATATAACCTCTAAAAAGATCTATTTATTTTAATGTAATCTATAAGTTATGATTGAATTCAAAAAATATCTATATAAGTTATGAAAAAATAAATTAAATCCTTAAAAAAAATTATTGTTTTAGTTTAATTGTCAGATCACAAAAATATGTCAATTAATTCCTAAAAGATCATGTCTTTTAATCTCTATATTTAAAATTTGAGATTGATGCTTTAAAATTTAAAAAGTATCCAGACTAAATTTTGATATTTAATGATTTATGAATTAATTTGAGATAATTAATATTTTTAAGAAACTAAAATTAATAATTTTATGATTTAAAGTCTAAATTAAAATAAGTAAACTTTTTTAAAGATCAAAATTGTAATTGAATCTAAAATTTAAAAGCAATATAATATTTGATTAAAGATAAAGTATGCGGGAAGTGTGGGTTTGATTGATGTGTGGTTTCACTTTTTCTCTACTTTTTGTTGATGATTTCTTGCTTTCTGTCTAAAGCATCCACTAACTTATCATTTAACATAATTGCTTTGCTTGCATGCTTCATCAACATAGCTCCTCTATTTTTATCATCATTTTCTTCTTCCCATGAATCCTATACTTTTCTTTCCCTTCGTTTTAGAGCAAGCTTGGTGTATAAATGTTATAAAGTACTGTAGAATAAAGTATAGTAGAATAAAAAAAATACTGTAAAAAAAAATAAAGAGAGAGATAGAGAAAAAAATTAGAAAAAAAATATAATAAAAACTTAAAAAATATGTATAAATACGATGTAAATTTTTTTAAAAAATCATGAGAATACATATAATATACTGTGCGAAACTCTTACAAAAAGTCCTTAATTTTCATTTGCAACTTTTCTAAAGCTGAAGATGGAAATAATACCTTATATCATAACACTTCATAAACACATCATGTTGCTAACTTCGGAAAACGAAATATATATGTATGGGTATTATTAATTGATAAAATAAATGCTATGCATTAATAAGGGGAATTTGGTTTGCCACTTGCTAGCCTGAAACGGCGTCGTCATTTATGGAATTACTTATTTGTCCTTTGACTTTGAGTATAGAAGCAACCTCTAACGTTCTGCCAATCAAATTGCGGTACCAAATAGAAGCAACCACTCTTGATTATTTCCTTTGAAAATAACCGTATATTTTATGGCGCCAAGTAAAAACAACGGTAATGCAATGGGATCGTGGTTCGTTCGTGTCTGTCTTCAATAAAAGTCAAAACGACACCGTTTTGTCCATGTCCCGAGCCGTGGTTCCCTCCACCGACAAACTCTGGGTCAAAAGTCAAACCCTTCCCACTCCATCTCAAATCCTTCCTTTCTTTTTCTTATCATTATTATGTTTTATTTTAATAATAAAAATAGCATCCAAATCCTGAATCAAAACAACCCCTACTACTCCTCGTTTTATATATGGTAACAAAGTTTTACCACTCTCATTCTTTATTCGAAAAAAAAAAATAGAAATGAGAATAAGAATGGTAATAAAAAAAATAAGAGAATGAAAAAATTATGCTAATATAATGTAATATGATATGAATAAAATAAAAATGGGTAAAGTAACAATTTTATCCTTACATTAAAAGTAAAAATGGATTAAAAGTGAATAAAAAATAGAGACAAAAACATAATTTCATCCTATTAAAAAAATGTGAATTTGTTTATTAGAAATTTTTTTTTTATTATCATATTTTCTTTATCATTCCCGCAAGAAGATCGTAGCCTTAATCTTGAAAACAATCAGCACAGAATCAAACACAGACAGTTCATTTATTCATTCATGTTGAATCAAACAATACCACCATCCATCATCTTCGGTCCCATTCTTTCTCACTCTCACACATAGCATCATGGCATCCTCCTTCCCCACCCTTGTTTCCATCTCCTTCTTCTTCTTCTTCTTCTTCTTCTTCCACCATTCCACTCTCTCTCAACAAATCTTCAATTACGATTCAGACGCAATAGTGGACTGCGAAAACCGTTGGATCTACATACGCAAACTCCCACCACGCT
This sequence comes from Senna tora, assembly GCA_014851425.1. Lineage (NCBI taxonomy): Eukaryota > Viridiplantae > Streptophyta > Magnoliopsida > Fabales > Fabaceae > Senna > Senna tora. The sequence continues at coordinate 6,293,401 of CM026262.1, read as the reverse complement.
TCAACCTCGATCTCCTCGCCAATTGCTCCGAATACCCTCTCTTCGACAACTTCTGCCCCTACTTAGCCAATCATGGGCTGGGCCAGAAAACCCATAACCGCTCATACAGCTGGTACCGCACCGACCCGTTAACCCTCGAACTCATCTTCCATCGTCGCATGCTCGAGTACCCATGTCTCACCCAAGATCCCTTCTCTGCCGACGGCGTCTATCTCCCTTACTACGCTAGCCTCGACGCCTTGAGGTATCTCTACGGCCCAGAGGTCAACTCCAGCGCCGAGCACGGCCTCGAGTTGTTCGACTTTCTTCAAGACGACGAGCCCGGAATCTGGAATCGCCGAATGGGCCATGACCATTTTCTGGTCATGGCCCGGCCCGCTTGGGATTTCTCGCAGCCCTTGGAGAATGACCCGCCCATATGGGGGACGTCGTTTCTGGAGTTGCCGCAGTTTTATAATCTCACGGCTTTGACGTTGGAGGCTCGTGCTTGGCCTTGGCAGGAGCACGCCGTGCCTTATCCGACGTCGTTTCACCCGCCGAGTCTCGCGCTGTTGGAGTCGTGGATTCAGCGCGCGAGGCGCTCGAAACGCACCGCTTTGGCGATGTTCGCCGGAGGTGGAGGGATATCCGCGACGCCGAATATCCGGCGGAGTATTCGGATGGAGTGCGAGAATAACACGACGGGGAATTTAACCTCGTTTGGTGGATATGCGAAGCTCTGTGACATTGTTGATTGCTCCAATGGGATTTGTGAGCATGATCCTATCAAATACATGAGGCCGATGTTGCAGGCGAGTTTCTGCTTGCAGCCTCCGGGGGATACGCCGACTCGTAGGTCGACATTTGATGGATTTCTTGCTGGATGTATTCCTGTGTTCTTCGAGGATCAATCAGCGAAGTCGCAGTATGGATGGCACTTGCCGGAGAGTGAATTCGAGGGTTTCTCTGTGTTTATACCGAAGGAGGATGTGGTGTTCAAAGGAGTGAAGATTTTTGATGTGTTGAGGCGAATTTCTAGAGCTAGGGTTAGGAGAATGAGGGAGAAAGTTTTGGAGATGATTCCAAGAGTTGTGTACAGGAAGCATAATAGTTCACCAGGTTTGAGCGTTAAGAAAGATGCCTTTGATATATCCATTGATGGTGCTTTGCAGAAAATTCAATCTAGGCTTCAGGAACTTAATTTGGCTCTCTGACCTTCTTCTGTTCACTGTAATTATTATTAATTTTTGGTTGCTTCAAATCCTTTCTTTCTTTACTTAGTTATTGATATCTGCTATAGATTCTGGATTAAATTGTAGAGCATTTCAATTTTGTTTGCAATAAGATTCTATATAGGTTTCTTCAGGCATTCTATGGTACCATTTTTTTTTTTTTGGAGTTATCTTTTTACAACATGTGATTATTCATGAGACATGACAGAGTTTATATCTCTGGAAAATAGTGTCATCCTCATCTAGACAAAAATGGGGAAAGAACAGCAACTACAGATAGAACTCTTATACTGCCAGTCTTTGCTGTGACGAGCGAAATTTATTAAAGGTTATTATTGGAGAAATCTATCTATATTTCTTTCTGATCTCTGTCTTTATATATATGATTGCACTTTGCTATTATGACTTGTTCATGAAGCCAAGATGACCTTACTGTTGATGGCAAAACTGCAACCAAGATTCATGAAACTAGATATTTACTTCTTTACTAGTTATAAGGATGCAAAAAGGCTTTTGATTCATTGATTGTTCTGAGGTGTAATTGTTTCTAGAAAGGATAAAGTCATTTAAGTTCTGTCTTCTTTAAAATCAAATTTTTATTAGTTTGTAATATTGTTGTAAATTTTAGAAGCAAGGTAATATTTGATTGTGCCTTATCTAGATCTGTTGAGTTTTAAGGCAATAGACCCTTGGTTCACTCTTGCCAAATAACACATGTGGATGAACTTAAGATGATTCCGTACTTCTCTACATGATATACTCTCTATTCCAAAAGAAACAATAAAGCAAGTCTATACGTATTTCATGTGTTCTAGAAATTGTACATTTGCCTTGAATACAATTGCACACAATTTCAGCTTTGGGAGTAAGGTAAGAATATATTCACCATACTTGTATGTTTAAGAAATCAGATGAAAAAGTTTCCCCTCCCCTCTTATATTTTTCATAAACTTTGACTTCTTTTATGGTGGGAAAATATTTAATTAAGCAGTACATTACAATTCATTACCAAATTACAGTGTCATCCATCCAGTGGGAGAATCGTCGTCTCTGGTAATAAGTCCCTAAACCAAGACCAAAATTACTGTGTCATTTTCCTGTACTAACCTCGTGCAACTGTCATGTTAAGCTCTGATTTTTAATTTTTGGTTGCTGTGGGAGTTTTCTGTTGACCTGTCCTTATGAAATGATAGAGTTGAAGGAGAATATGTATTAAGAACATTCTTCCATACTCTGGAGAAAGCATTTCTTGCTTAGAGGATGAAGAAAAGTGAGACGTTAAACCTACATTTCAGTTTAAAATCAAGATGGTGCAATTAGACTGTGTTTTAATTGAGAGTTACGCCCATCTCATGATATTAGAATAACAAATTAGATGCTGACAGACATGTCTATGGTTCGGTCAAACTTTCACTTATGATGGCATAAATTTTCTTAGCTGTTCTTTTTCTTTTTGCAGCTATTATGTATTCTGACTTTTTCTTCATAGTGCTTTAGCACCAAATTATATAAAGGTTTTTATTTAATTATGAGGAGATGACAATTAAACTGTGAGATGTTGACCATTTGTTGGGGAGGATGATGCATGGATTGGTTTAGGCGGTCTTGCAATAAAATCTCCACCCTCTTCTATATTTTTTCGTTCTTATCATTAAGAGTAAATTATACCAACTTCTCCTTGAGGTCAAGTAAATTTGCATTTACCATCTCTCTGATTTCAAAAATTACACTTGTTTCTCTTGAAATTTGATTTAATGTTAGACAAACCTCCCTTTTAATTTATTTTCTAGTAATGAATTTTGAATTTTACAAAGTTTGTTTTCCATTGAAAATAAATATGATTAACCGTCTTTATTGTTATATTAAGAATTTCATGTAAATTTTAATATAAATTTATTTATATTCATGGTTATATTAAAAATAAAGTTACCAATTTTGTTTTGTACAGAAAGTTATCTTAATGACTTAATTGACAAAAATAAATAAATCAATTATATGGCCATATGGGAATAAGTATAATAATTTAGTTAAAAGATAAAGGTGAAGTAGATAAAAAATACAAATACAAAGCAATATAGACCGTGAAATAAAGATGTTAGAAAGTTATTTAAAGGAAGCTGTAATATCAGATTTTCAAAACTTACCAATTTGGAATAGGGTGCTTAACCTTTACTATTTTGTATCTAAACCGTTTAGTTTTCCAAAACTAGAATTCTATAATAAGGACGTTAAGAGAGATCAAGCATGATGTATTTGCTTATATTTAGACAAACAGAAATATTTTGAAATTCCCAAATAATAGGAATTCTCAAATTAAGAGAGAGAGATCAGATGATCATGAGAGCCAAAATAACTTTGGATAAAAAAAATTTATAAATATATTCGGATGATTGATTACATATATATTGGGAATTATTTTCTATCAAGAATGAATTTTCCTCAAAAAGCAACTCTAATAAAACATTGTCTTTTCTAATCTCTCCAAAATCTGAAACTAACTAATGAACATTCAGCATCCTATAGAAAAACTTAAGCTCATTGTCCCATCTACAATACTCACACATATTCATATCATTCTCATCATCTAATAATTCCCATCTTCCTCTTCTGATTCTCCATCCCTTTTCACAAGTTCTAGAATCATATAGAAACTTCTTGTCCCCATCAATCACTCTATTATGAATCCACATCTCCCTCAAACAACTTTGGACTCTTGTCCTACATCTCACAACACACTCAGACATCCTCAAAAAACGCAAATATTGGAGTGCTTGAAACAACTTCCTCTGCCTTTCTAATCCATCTTCTTTGTGATCACATAGAAGAATCAAAGCAACCACATACATTGCTTCTTTGTGACCCTCTTGAGCAGCATTTTGGAGAGTGAGAAAGCCCTGGGCTTGATCAAACTGAATATGGCTGAAGAATTGAAGCATTCCTTCTCTGAATAGGCTCTCTAAGTTATCACATTCTTTGCACCGATTCAAGAAGGAAGATTGGTGATGACTAATGGGAAACCAATGAACTAAAGGGAATTTCTGAAGAGAGACTTGTTGGTATATATAGTTATGTTGGGAAAGCATCAAGAAAGTTTCTTGAGCAGAATTTGAGGTTGAAGAGGTCTGTGAAGGAAGCAGAGGCAGACTTTGCAATAATGTTCACTAATAAGTCCTTTGGAAGACGTGTATGGATGTGTTGTGTCTTCCAATATTGTTTCTTCTTACTCTCTTCATCAATATTCTTGAGCCACCCATTGATTGATGAAGCTTGAAACTTTCCAAGACTTGTTTGTTTGTTTTTTTTGGTCCTTTGATCTCTTCAAGATCAATATATATATAGCAGATAAACACAAGTTTGCGTTTTTTGTTGATTGATTAGTATAGTATTACTTTCCTATTTCTTTTCAATAACAATTCATGGTTTACATCAATTACAACTCTGAAATGACTACTGGAATAAGATAATAGTAATAAACTAATAATAGTTAGTTGCTTGGCACCCAAGTAAATCTCAATATTTGTTAAAAAATAACAAATATATTAGTTTTTTATTTAAAATAATAAAAAGGAAATTTTTATATTTATATTTATTTAAGAAAAAAAGTAAATGACTAAATACATTACAAATCTCAAAATAGTATCGATAATAATAATTACAAGTTAAAATACACTACTTAAATCCATGGCTCGTATACATTAGTATTTTTTTTTTATTTCTTGTATACATTAACCAAATATAACGTGTCCTTTAATCGTTTTAGTGTTTTACATAAAAAAGGCAAGCAAAATTATTTTTATAAAGAAAAAACTCGAGATTAATTATTAGAGAGAACAATTTTATCCTTCAAATCTCACAATTAAGACATTGAGTCATTTATTTCCCGCCGCTGTGATAAGTTACTGTGCATGTTAGACTCGCAGATATCAAATGTGAGTGAATAAAGAAGACTCGCAGTTATTACCTGCGATCCAAGTTAGACTCGCAGATATCAAATGCGAGTCAAATGTCTGGACTCGTAAATGTGAAAAGCAAGTCATTTACATCAGCTCGCAGCTTACAAATGCGAGTTAAATATGAACAGTAACTTGTCACGAAGGTGGGAAATACAAGACTTAATGTCCTGATATACAGATTTACAAGTCTAAATGTCACCCTCTGGTCAAGAACTCAAAAACTCTGACACCTAGCTCGGCCCATGATGTATGGGCTTACCTTAAATACTAAAGTGTTGTAAAATGTTAAGCGGTTGGTCATTTATTTTTATTATAAATTTTAAATTTATTTTTTAATTTATTTTTTAAAATTTTAAATTAATCCTTTATATTTTTCAGAAATTTTATATTGATCTTTTCGTTTAATTCTGTTATTTTTCTCGTTAAGTGCTAATACGACGTACTAGGATAAACTTATTATCTTTCTTCCTCTTTTTCTTGTTCACATTCTTCTTCCTTCCCAACCTCACTTTTCAATTTCCCAAAACCCCTCCATTTCTCTTCCTTCAACATCTCAGCCCCCTGTTAGCAACCATCCATCTGAAGGCATCTGCAATATAAATTAAATCAAAATCTGTTAATTGAATTTGTTATGCGTGATTATATATTTACAGTCTTAATTCAAATCAAGGTTAATGTGCTTCCCTCATTTCCATATGCCCAGAAACCCACAATGGGAAATACGCACATGCCTATGATTACATACGCAATGCTCACTCCTTTTAGCATTAATCTCTTGGATGGCTTTTCTGGGCTTAAAGGTAGCGTTTCCTGCAAATTAAAACCGCAAAATATTTTATTTGTTTTGGTTGAATTACTATTTAATCTTTGAATTTTTTAAAAATATTATTCAGTCTTTAAATTTATAATTTTATCAACTATTTAGTCCCTTGAATGTTACTTGTTAGATAACCGAGTGATGGCATTAATTGCCGACATGGCTGGAAACCTTTCCTCGCTCCTCCTCCTGTTGTTGTCAAAAACTGGATCAATGATCCCTTTCTGCTGTTCACGGAGCCAAACTTTACTTGATGTGCAGCAGCCACATCATACTTTGTCCTCACGACAAAATCCTCTCCTACATCAGCGGCGACACCTGCATTGTCATCGTTTATGTCAATAGTTAACGACCACGTCACTCAATTATCTAACGGGTAATATCGAATGACTAAATAGTTGACATAGTCGCAAATTCAAAGATTAAATAATATTTTTTTAAAATTCAAGCTCTAAATAGTAATTTAACAAAATATTCAAGGACTAAAAAGTAGTTTAGCTCTAAAACCAATTATTATAACTCTCCTTTATAAATAAATATTTTAAATAGGGTAAATTACACTTTGATGTCATGTGGTTTCGACCGATTTCACTTTGGTGCCCTGTGGTATATTTGAGGATAGCAATAATAGTTGCCTGGATCTCTAGCAAAAGGTTATGAGAACGGCGAAGGCCTTAGAAGATGGTAGGATAGAGTTTGGATCCAGTGCAATTTCCTTCCGTGTAATTCCGGTGCAATTCCTATAAAATATATATTTTTACATCATTTTTGAAGCACTAATACGGATTTACTTTAACAATAACCCACTATGAATAGATTAGTAATGAAATGATTATCAATTTTGACAAATATCATCACTAAATAGCCTCGTGAGACTATTTTTTATATTAATAACAATTTGGTCCCTAATCCATTTAAGGTGACGATATTTGTCAATATTGATATTAACTTGGTCTCTAATCTATTCATAGTGGATTATTATTAGTGTGAGTCCGTATTAGTACTTCAAAAATGAAGTAAAAATGTGTATTTTATAGGAATTGCACCGAAATTGCACGGGAGGAAATTGCACTGGATCTAATTTCGGTAGGATGAGGATGGCAATGCAAGTGAAGAGCAAGAACCACTGGAGCCCACTGCAAAACCAATTATAACTCTCCTTTATAAATAAATATTTTTTTTCAATTAGGTCCATGATGTCAAGATGGACTTAGATATATATTTTTTAATTAGATTCATCTTAGCATTGGGATGGACTTAGATCTATTTTTTTTAATTAGGTCCATCCTGACGTCAGGATGGACTTAGATCTTTTTTTTTGTTAGGTCTATGCTGACGTCAGAATGATTTCAATTAGATCTATTTTTTTTCAATTAGGTCAATCCCGATGTTGAAATGTGTTTTTATTTTGTGTTTTATGTTTTAAATTGGTGAGTAGCAATTTGGCCAATATAATGGTGCTGTTTTGTTGATGTCCAGGGATGAGTTTTTTTTCTTTTAAATGTTTTAAATCCTTTCATCTAATAATAGCTGGGATGAAAGGAGCATACGGATGCTTTTAAAATTTGTTAACAGGGGGTTGAGATGTTGAAGGAAGAAAAATAGAGGGGTTTTTGGGAAATTGAGAAGTGAGGTTGGGAAAGGAAGAAGAATGTGAAGAAGAAGAAGAAGAAGAAGAAGATGAAGGAGGAGATGGAGATAGTAAGCTACGTCGGCAACTCACGATATGTAAGAGATATAATAAGTCCACTTGAACACGCCATGTCAGCAGTTAATGAAAGAAAGCAATGAATTTGGACGGAAGGATTAATATAGAACTTATGAAAAACATAAAGGATCAATTTAAAATTTGTAATAAAGATAAAGAACTAAAATGGGAGTATTGACCATTTAATGTTTTACCACTTGAACTAATTAATTGCAAAACTAATATGAATATTCTATAATGTAGCTAAATAATTCCTCTGAACTTTGAATTAAAGAGAAAATGTCAAATTTTAATTAACAGTTAAAACAATTCTAAGAGGTTTTTTTTTTTGATTTAATAATCTTCTCTTCACAAATTGATATGGGATTGAGATAAAAAAAATACAAATACAAATATAATCCAAGTCAATGGACTTCTATAACTAGTCAGTGCTCAAACAAAATGATGAAAATTACTCCAAAATGTGTATATTTCAACTTTCATGAGATGTAATTCTAGCATAGCATTTATACAAGAAATATAGAATTGGGGGGATTCTATCAAAGTTCAAAAGAAATTTACATACATGGTAAATTTTGAACAGAGAAGGACAACATCATATGAGGCTTCACTTATTTCTTTAATGTGAGTCTTAGATCAGATCCAAATCCCTAAATATATCACTACTGTATAAACCTACGAAATCCTACTTGATCATGGACATTCATTATTTTCACAGAAAAACCTAGATGAAAGTTGATGCCTTTGAAGTCCTCTGATTCATCCCAAGACTGATTACTATTACAGTTACATCATCATGGTACTTCCTCCTCCTTCCTGCTGGAACATTCATCAACTCTTCCATGCTGAAACCTGCATCAACATCACTTAGCAAACTCACTTTGAAATTGGAAACAATTCATTGCCTCAAGTTACTATTATGCACAAATCATCCTACTTGGATGATGATTTGGCATGTTTGAGGCTCAGCATATATAAACACAATATTTTCCTTTCAAATTATAGCATTTGCTAGGACTAAATATGTCAAAACCCATATAACCCCTAACTCAAAGAAACCAGTTTTTTGGAGGTATAAATTAAGCTTAAGCATAGCACTGGATTTTCAAAAAATGACCTGCAGAGTTGGCTGCTCTTAATACAAGCTGCTCAACGAGAAACTTTGCTGGATCACCGAAGGCATTGCTCCGGATATAGGACTCTACAAGCTTCACTGCCTCATCATTGCTGAAGAAGTCAAATAAACCATCACTCCCAACTATGACAAAACGATCAGAATTTGAGATTTTATGCACTCCCAACGACGGTTCAGTGGAAATATATGGAGGGCTTGTAAGGTTACGAACTCGAAGGATTCCCATCAAGGCATCATTCAGACTTTTCTGCATGTGAACAAAAGTAAGTGCAATTTGGTAGGGTAGAATATTTACTGTTTAAAATGAATGGATCTATAAATCAGCAAGCCCAAAACTCAAAATGACTAAAATTTTCACTTCTTCATTGCCAATGATAGTTTATAAATAAATAGATGAATACCAACCTTTTTCAAGTAACCAACTCCAAGAGCGCGAGTAACCTTTAGTTTTCCTTTCACTTTTCCTGCTATAATGGTTGTAGGATCATCAGGATGATCAAACAACAGTCGAGCTCTTTCAGCTTCATTGTCAACTGTATGACTCTCTGTAAGCTGGATTGCTTTGAGTTTCTCATCCCCATTCAATTCACTACTGCTTGTTGCCAACACTGCTCTGCTGTCACCAAGATTAAGTGTATACAATTCATTCCCGTGAAGAAGCACAAGTAAAACACAAGATCCAACGGAAACTAAATCCGGACGATCCTCCATTTCCTGCTCAACCATGTACAAGAAATCATTCTCAACCTGACTAACAGCACACTGGAGACTATCAAGGACCCGATATGAAAATGATTCACACGATGGATCCACCTCAGCAGATGGATCACTCTCAATCCTCGGTTTTGCAACAGATTGTTCATCTTGAATATTAAGACTAAAAGATCCATCCAATTCCAACTTATTAAAATAAGATGAAATGGTGTCGAACATGGTACCAGCCAGATAGTCGGCTGCATCTCTCCCATTAAAGCCATCATATATAGCACAAAAGAGCCATCCATTTTCTTCAGAACAAACTGCTTGAACTCTATCTTCACCAGCAGCTCCTCCAGCTACTTGTACTTCAACAGCATTAAGAAAACCTTCACTTCTGGAAGAAGCACTCTTTGATTTTAATGCACATGAGTCATATTCAAGCATATCACTCGCCATGGATGGACTACAACTTAAATTTGACAAAGTACTCTGGAAAGACGATGACAATAAATCCAACCTTGAAGAAGAGGCTACCTTACGAAACATATTAGGGGAGTCCCACCCGGGAAGGATTTCTTCTCTTATCACACCATCACAGATGTTTGTGTTGGCTAATGTAGCATTAGCGCTTAAGGCTGCACCAGACAAGCAAGAGAAACTACTTGTTCTGCGGACTCCAGGCAGGATTTTATAGCTATTGGTCATACCAGAAGAGGTAACTCCATCACTATTGCAGTGATAGCCAAAACTTATTTTAAGTTCTCCTTCTCCTTCAGTACCAAGCATGCTTTTCTCCTGTTAAAAGAAACCTGCTGTAAAAACTAACAAAGTTAGTCATAGATATATGAATAAAAGAATTTTCAAAGATAACTCGCCTCCATTGATACTCATACAGCAGCTCTAGAATAACTCCATTGTTATGGTTATGTTAATTATACGGATATTCCCACCACAGCAAGCCTCCAGAACATAAATCTTTATTGAAGTATAAGAGTTGACGAAATAAGTCTAATATCCTACCTTTTCTTTTTTACCTGAGATTGTTTACTCAAACTCTTGAATTTGACACCCATATCACACAAGCAGTAAGCAAATTTCAGCAAAGTGCAAACCACTAATCTTACATAGTGATACTCTGGAACCAATTTTCATGCCTAATGCACGACAGTACGAAGTGTGTGCATCCAAGTGCCAGCATGTGTTTAAAATAAAAAACAAAATAGCATTCAAAAATATTGACACTAAGAGGTGAACTTTCCAAGCATTGAATAGATGGTGGAGTCAAACATGATTGACCTCAAATAAACTAAAATATGGCAGAAAGCTTTCAGTAACGAGTTTAACTTCCACGAAAGGCTAGATAAAATGTATGAAAGATACATAAGATTTTGACTGATTTATAAATGAGATCTTCTACCACGATCCCACCATAAAGGACCTCGTGCATTTGGACTAGAAGGAAGACATCATGAAGGACAATAAAAAGAAAACAATGACATAGTCCGAATCATGGTGATTGCAGAAAATGATTTATAACATCAGAATTATAAAAGGAAAACCATTAAAATAAAACTACAGTTGCAAGACATTATTAAGTTAGACACTCCAAATGGACAGAAATGGATTCCAAATATCCCTACTTGAAAATTCTGGCAGTTCCCTCCAACAACATAGAACAAAAATTTTACTCAGTTGGAACCAAAATAAGATGCCAAAAATATGAACTAACCAAAAGTCCTCTCTGTGAGTAGTACAGCCAAATAAAATGGAAACAGACTGCATTCTTGAAAACCAACACTGCGTACATGAAACTCAAATAGCTAGTTTGTTAATAAACAACTAACACAATAGGTCCCTATTGGCTCTCATTCAATAATCCATTCAAATTTCATTCAACCTAAACCACAACTTCTACTTGGAATACTTACAAGAAACAAACATACAAACAAACAATTATACTCTTTTTCCTTTCTTTCTATAATCAAGCCAAACTGAGCACTATAGTCGAAAGCTAGACAGGGCAAAAATTCACCAAAAAAAAAAAATACATATATAAAGACGAAAGGATGGTGGGATGGAATAGAAAACCCACTAACCTGTAGATTCTGAAGAAGCAGCTGGGGAGAGCAGCGAAACAGCGACTTCACTTCAGAATGGGGGTATATACATATATAAGAAGGGGGGAAATGGAGGAAAAGTGTGAGGGAGTGTGTGTGTGAGTGGAGAATCTGTATGGGAGTGATAGAGGCGAAAAGCAGGGTTCACTTTCAGAGAATTGGATGGTAGAGACTAGAGAAAGATAGGGTCTTTTCTAAATTTATACCAAAAATTTCCATGCCTCACGTTCCTTTTCCTTCTCTAACAAACAGGGACAACTACGCGCACACCACAGCACACATATTTCTAAACTTTCCAAATGCATGTTAATTAATATCTTCTATAAATCAAATCAATTTGTAATTTTTGCAAAAATTAAAATGCAAGTGGTGAAAAAGTAAACACCTTTTTCATCCATTTTTTTCTAGAATTGATTATATTTCAAAAATAAGAAAAATAGCTAAGATAGCCAGATAGGCCAAGTCATCAATATATACATTTCTTTGGAAAATGACGCACATGCGCCCAAAGTACTATGTTACCCTTGAGATTGCCAAAAGGCCAATCAAATTATCAAATACAAAATATTTTGTCTTTCCTTTGATGATTCTCAATAGTTAAGTCTAAGTGAATTTACTTTTTTTAATTATTTATGTTGTATCATGTTGTTTATGTAATAATTAATAATATTTATTTTATTTATCATATGAATTTTTTAGTTTGCAATGTAAAAAATTTAAATGAATATTATTAATAAAAGTACAATTAGCATGATGTAATATATGCACCTAAAAAAATTTTGTTTGATAGTTCATAGTTTGTCTTTTCTGTGTAGATTCTGTATTTGTATTCTTACCAATTTTGCACATAGCCTTTATTTCTTCCATTTTAGATAGTTTTAATCAATAAATTTAGAGGACAATTATTTAAAAAACTAAATAGTATTTACCATTTAGAATTCTAATAGATTATGACTAGTTTAATACGAATTAGTTGAAGCCTTATTGAAAATAAATTATTTTTTAACAAAAATATTTTGTATGCACAAACCTTATACTTAAATTTTTGTTTAAATAAACTAAATTTGATACATTACCAATTTATAACTTGTATGGATTTATCTACTCACAAAACTTTTTTTTTTTCTCAATTTGTATACTTAGGTTTAGGTCCAAAATATGCCCACCAACCAAATTACAAATTCCATAACAGACATTCAAACTTTGACATTTTGGGCTCCCTTTGACAACAGCTTCCACTTATTTGACATTTTGGTTAATTTTCTTTCCCGTGAATATGATAAAATCGTTTAAATTTTTTCTTTTCAACAGTCTAACTTTTTGAATTAAACAGTATAACAGTTTCTATTCTTTTTTTTCCTACTCTTAGACAGTTACAGCCAATCGTATAGATTAATCTCTTCGCATAGTAAATTTTTGAAAATGAGTTTTAATGTTGGACACAAACCCTCTCCATAAATATCATCAGGAATCGAACTCCTAACTAAATGTTTAAAAAATTCAGTTAAATACTAACTGTGCTAGGTATGGTGGTTAGTTTTTATTCATTTTCATAACTAAATCAAAATTCCAATACTACATTCATTAAGGACTGGGTTAACCTATATCTTTAGATTTAGATACGGTTATGTCTTCAGTATCAGATTATTTAATAAAAATAAAATATGTAAAATCATCTAATTACCCTTCTAAATGATGGTTCTTTTAGATTTGTGCTTCAAATAGCCAAATTATAGCTTCCATGACGATCTTTTTTAGGTAGGGCCAGAAGCAAGAAAATGTGTGCACTTAGTGCAAACACCTATGGAATAAGTACCACCATCCATTCTTCCTTTTCTTTTTTTCTTTTTTTGGGCCCCTGAGCAACTTGCATTTCTGAGATACAACAAAGACCAAATTTATTTCAAGTGAGTGAGTATCCTTTTTCACAAGTGATTCTTTTTCCACAAATTTGAATTTCTAATATTGTAAAGATATCTCAACCATTAAACTTTAAGCATACTTTTAATAATTTAAGTCGCTCAGGCCTTATGAATATATCAAATCCATTCATTTGAAGAAAGAGACAACTTGGAAACAAGAAGGAAATGCACTCAACACCATTCCATTATAATTGTGATATGATGTAAGGAGATGACAAAGCCAAATACATACCTCAAACCATTTTTTATTAGTGGTTTTTTTCTTTACCCCTTCTTAGTTTAAGTTGAGCTTAACACTTTGGGCATGTTTGATATACTTACCAAAGAGTGCATTTCATGTAATCTCACGATTCTTAAAAAAATTTTACATCATATTTTATACATACCAAACACACTTTTTATCATATTTTTTCTCTCTCCTAATTTTCTCTATCTCTCTCCTCACTTTTCTCTACAGTATTTTCCTTTACTCTCCAGTACTTTACATCTGTGCATTTATACCAAGCGTGCCCTTTATCTATGATCTACTATAAGTGTGACTCCAAAAAAAAAAGATTGGAATGAGCTGAAAATGACAAGAAATGAAATGAAGAAAAGATCAAGGTTGAGTTACTCTCTTTATCAGTTAAAGTTGCTCTAAATATTCAAGTTAGCCTTTGTTATTTAAAATTTACAAGTTTTTTTTAATCTCTATTGTATTTATTTATGAATTGGGAATTCAGCTTTTGTTATCTTAATTCTCAAAATATGAATAGTACATGCTGGTTAATTAGTTGACGTGTTTTTCGTTTACATGTATATGTAATCCTATTTAGGTTAAATGGTCCAAGTACTGGTAAGTTAATATGATTAATACATATTAAAAATATCAAAATAAAAGTCATTGCATGATGCTATGTTCAATCAGACCAAACTAGAGAAGAAAAAGATTGAAATATAGAGTAATTTTGAATATTGAATCGGTTTAGAAATAATTTAAAAACAATAAATCTGATAAACAATCACCTCCACCATTTTACCCCCTTTATTGCCTTTCAATTGTTAACTAAAATATTATCGACATTTTTTTTGGCCTGAACGTTAATGACAAATTAATTAATTAATAACGAAAATTACCTTTGCATCAAGATACCGTAAGTCACAATTTACTATACCGAATATTATCTACTTAAAGCAAAATTGCCAACGAGCCTCAAATAAAACCTTGTTGAACGCTATCATATGGAGAATTGTGTCACTTTTGCTCATCTAGAAACACATAATCTGTTAAACCATACCCATGTGGAACTCACTAAAATAACATGCTCGGGAGTAGGGACATTTAAAATTTTAGAGTATGAAGAAACGACCAAAAATCCTTCAATAATCAGTAACTCAACAAACAACTTCCTTTAAAAGGAAGGGCAAAATAGAACAAGTGTAGCAACTTCATTACTAACCAGTAATCAGTAACTCAACAAACAACTTCCTTTAAAGGGAAAGGCAAAATAGAACAAGTGTAGCAACTTCATCACTAAACTATAAGCTCTCAGTTTTAGTCCCGAAAGTTTTCTAGCAGTAGGAGAACTTAAAACTAAACAAACTTTAATACCCTCTTCTACTGTTGCTTGGCTTCAACTTTCTTCTTCTGCCACAAACGATCTAGTGCACTGTCAGCATCTCCCTGGAAATGGAAAATAACCACACTGTCAATTACAAGCAAATGTATTACATGCATCAATCCTACATACATTCCCACCACGCTTCTGTCATATGGAACAATATATCCACAGATATCTTCAAACAATAACTATGCATTTTGATTCTCAAATGAATCACCTGAAACCTCACATTCTAGTCAAGTCAATCATGGAATTCGATTATATTTTACTTGATGACAAATGAAGCACTAAGACACATGGGATTTAAGAAATACAATACACTTCAAAAGCCTACACAACCTAAGAAATCCATAACACACAACCACATCCATCCAAATTGCCAAGTTGCCAACATTCAAATAGGCACAAATTTGGTAATGATCTATTACAATGCAATACCAAAACCTACACGGTAAGTGGTCAAATAGAGAAAACGGACCTGTGCACGAATGAAGCCACATAGGGCAAATGTGGAAAAGTGGCCATTATAAATGCCATTCTCATCCAAATGCCCAATGTTAATCTGAACAGAGGCATGATCCTTAGCTGTGATCAGTCTGTTTGTTGCAGAGCTGCACCACAAAGTACGTTAGTTCTAACCCCACAAATTGCAGTCACACCACAATATCCAAGAAAACTAAACAAATTCAAATGAATACCATTTCCTTGGAATGTAAAGCTCGGTGATCTGTCCCTCCTCGTTCTGCATCTTTCGTTCGTAAGTTTATAAACTTCTCAGTAGAAGATCTAAAAACCTAATCCAAATAGAAGAAAATACAATTGACTATGTATTCTACAAGAGAAAACTCAGGTATTATCAGAGAAAAATTCCAGTTTATAACACAGCCGCGTTTCAATTTTTAATTTATTCGCTGAAAACAACAAAATGAAAACACTACCAAGCCCAACCCTAAAAGGGAATAGCAATTCCAATATTTACACATATCACGTCCCATTGAGGCAATAAGTCACCACTATAGGATTGCTAGTGTTCAATCTTCAAAGCTACATTAATTAGCACAAAAATTTCCCATGACCAATAATGCATTGTAAAGAAACAACATCAATCTCACTAGTTTCATGAATGTCACAGATCGTTCTACCAACAAAAGAAACTCCGAAAGATGAACAACAACATGGAAAACTCCTATAGTATAAATAAGATTATAACAGCAAAGCGTCTCCAAGAATAAAAAAGAAACTAAAAGGGAAGAATAACAAGAATAAACGACGAAAACCAGCTCAAGAGAGGTCGAGAGATAAAGTTTCGTACCTGAGGAAGGCGAAAACGACGAAGAACTGAGTCTAGGGTGGAGGCAGAGAAGGAGACGACGCATTGTATAACAGGAAAACCTAGTTCCAACATAATGGGCCGGGCTCAATATTTTAATGTCCTCGGGTATGAGGCCCAAATAATAATTTGCCATTAATGGCTATTGGCTAGTATGTAATAGTAACAGATATTCAAATTTGACCCAAAAAAATCTTTTAAATATTAAAATTAGATGTATGGTATATGCAAAATATGAAACTGATCAATTAATCAATCCAGAATAATAACATTTATTTTTGCACACATTAAAAAATAATTATTTTTTACTCTAAAGTATAAATTTCTTCTTAGGGACAGGAAATATAAACATAAAATCCAGATTAATAAAATTTATTGCTGCAAGAAATTACTATAATTTTTCCCCATGCATTATCGTATCCTCAGGGGAAAAGTTATCAATTTCTTTCTAAAGTGTATCATTTATATCAAATGTCAAGAAGTTCAATACGATTTTTCAAAGGCAAAATAGTGCTTTTGATCCCTTAAATTTAGATTCAGCTTGCTCTTGAGAAAAGCTCCCACCCCCACCCTTTTGGGCAGCTCATCGAAGACATTCAGATGTTTGTCAACAGAGATTGGATCATCGTGAGGAGTGGCACAGTTGGTTAAGGTTCGGCCTCTTACCCCATAAGGGTGAGGGTTCGAACCATATGACCGATGTGAGGGCCTTATTGGTGGGTGATATGTAAATCCTCTCATAAGTCCTCAAAGAGGTTGGAAGGTCTTCCCTACCAGTGCTTACCCTAAAAGAGATTGGATCACCAACTTGTCTTGTGTTAATATTTAATAGAGAGAATAACGCCACTGCCAATACCCATGGCCATACTGATCATTTTGATGTTATTTTGTATAGTTATCCTCCAAATTTTTGTAATGGGCCTCTCTATAGAGATACACACATATCTGTCTCGCCTAGTTGGTGATGTGGCTTGTTGGGAGATGTTGGATTCTATATGTGGATGGCTTAGATTAAATGATCAACAGAATTTTTTTTTTTGGTTGAGTTTTTTTCATAGATCATATATGTGTGTAGAAAAATTGAAGTTGATATAGCAAAAGATATGTTTTTTCGAAATATATATATATATATATTAATCAATGAAATTGAAATGATAAATAAGTAATTATATTCAATCAATCCAAATCGCATGCATAGATGCTACAAAACTTGAAAGTTTGAAGCTGACCCAAGTCCCATTAAAACGCTGATTTTTTTTTATTAAAAATATTTTTGTTCGTATCAAATAAATGTTTCTTCTTATAAAATATTGAGCTTAAATTTATCACATTATAATAAAATAATTATTTTTATTAGATTGAACTTTCATTTATCGTTTTGGTTTAGATTAAATATTCAATAATATAATA
The DNA here is from genome assembly GCA_014851425.1 of Senna tora. Lineage (NCBI taxonomy): Eukaryota > Viridiplantae > Streptophyta > Magnoliopsida > Fabales > Fabaceae > Senna > Senna tora. The sequence goes on along the minus strand of CM026262.1, from coordinate 6,275,498 downwards.
ATATTAAATTTTAATATATCTTTTCAATTAGTTGATTTTAATCTATTCAAAATATATTATAACTATTATAATTTTTTTATTAATATTAACAAATAATACTAAAAATAAAGTTAGGATTGAATGATTGATTGATGGTATTGCTATGGCATTCAAATTGAATACCAACTTCAATTACGCCAAAGAATGCGTTCGGCGTTCCTACGTTACGTATTGATCTTGCATCATCACATTCACACCACTCAATTTCCAAACATTTTATGCCCATCACAGTTTGCCATCGCAATTTTTAAAATATTTACTATTAAAAATTTATTTTGATTAATTAATACAAATAAACGATCTTGACTTATTTCACCAACCTAAATAATTTAAGGTTCTCTTACAATCTATCCAAATTAACAACGCTGAAATCCTGAAGAAGATAGTTAAATTGAATAATGAACAACATATAATATCCAAAATTAATAATAAAAATAATAAAAGCGAACTATTGCTGTACACATCATTTAGATTCCCTTAAAAAAAACCATAGAATCATTTGAAGAATAGATTAATTAAAATTTAAAAGAGCAATGTTTTCTTCTGCTTTCTTTTTTGGTTGGTTAGGCAAATCATTGATCCTTAGCCCCAAAAAGAAAACATATTATCATAAAAAAAGGTAACGAATAAGTAAATAAATAAATAAACCAGAAATCATTATCACTCATTGGCTGGCCTCCAACTGGCTTAATTGTGATACCCATCACCTTCTTATTTTATTTACACTTTTAAAATTTCGACTTAAATTACAAAAAATATGTTTTAAAAAAATCGTGTAATTATGTTATGATACAGACAATTAATTCTTGATTTAATAAAAAAAATTTAAATTAATCATCGTCACAAGAGATCTAAATAAAATAAATAAAGACAAGATTTAAATTCTTAAAATAAAGTCAAAAGATTATGAGTGGGTGATTTGTGTATAAAAAGCTAGTGACATTCTTAAATCAGAAGCAAAGGAAATAAAAGCTCGGTAACGTTAAAGTCAAGTGGCAGCACTCGTAATTTCCCTGAAAAACTATTGGCATTTTCGCAACAACCGTCTCTTATAGCCTAGGACGCCCCTAATCTCCCTTCTACTGTTTGCGAAGAAGAAAGAAAAGAAAAAGAATGGGGAGCTCATCAAGTTTCTTCTATGGTATCCTCGTGATGTGCGCGATCTTGGCCGTCCACGTGTCCGTATCCTCATCAGCCGCCGTCGATTTCATCGGCGACCACCAGCTGGCCGGCTTCTTCTCGGCGAAATCGGAGTGTCGCGGATCCATCGCGGAGTGCTTGCTCTTGGACGACGGGTCGGGTTTCGGCTCGGAGTTCGAGATGGATTCAGAGAGCAACCGGCGCATTCTAGCGGGGAGGAGGTACATAAGTTACGGTGCGCTGAGGAGGAACACTGTGCCCTGCTCGCGACGCGGCGCTTCCTATTATAACTGCCGGCCTGGTGCTCAGGCCAATCCCTACCGTCGTGGATGCAGTGCCATTACTCGATGCAGGCGTTGAAATTCTTTCACCTCTTTTTTTTTATTATTTATTATTTTTTAGATTTTCTTGTTCTGATTTTATTTATTTTCTGGTGATTTTTACAGTATGGGTTTGATGGGAATTATATGCTATATAATACAAGTAGTGAAGTAGAGTTGAATAAAGTTTAGGTATGGATGAACTGTAATTTAGGTACACATTCTTGTTTACTGGGTGAATTCTGATTATATCTCAAACTTATTACTATTTATTTTATAATTCATCTTCTTATTCTTTCTTAATTCTTATTGTGTAAAAATTTTGATCTTATCTTTTTGGTGTGAAATGATTTGTTAAAGTGGATTGGCACAAATGGTCAAGGATCTCGAAGCTCTCGTCTCACCCATGAGCGAGGGTTTGAATTCTCATGTAGCAATAAAATACTGCTTTGGTGGACATCCTTCTTAGGGAGATCCCGGTACCCAAAAATTAGTTGAGTAGCTGCCACTGTTAAAATTGTTTGCGATTTAAGCCTGTGTAATAATTCTTTAGATTGTATCTATGTTGGTCTTCCTAACATGTCACTTATCTGCTGTAGTACTTGGAAGGGCATTCGCTTACTTCTAATTTTGCATACCAAAAAAAGATTAAAATTTGAATGGAAATAAATGAATAAAAATCTGCGTCTTTTTGTTTTGCCTTTTGGATATGTGGTTTCTGAGAAGGCATCTGTTTACCTTGCTATGAATAAATGAATACTTTTTTTTAAAAATCTTTTTCCTTTAACGTTGAAATTGAGGAGAAGTATGATATGACGCCCACTATGTGATGTGCGTTTTTTGTTCATATTGGTCAAGAAAATTACCTTTATTGAAAAGAAATGAAAAGTTAATATAGGAAAACAGGGGAAGAAAATAATTTTTGGTGGTGCGTAACACATGTGCAGCTTTCTTTGATGACACGTCAATTTCAATTAATGTTATCTTATTGTTTGATACTATTATCATAACAAAAGTTGTTGTGGATTGTTAGTTTATAAGGTCAAAATTAATTACAAGTGATGCTACACTATTTATACGGCAGACTTGTTTCCTTTTATAAATATGATAATTTTGAAAGTCATTTATAGGGTTTCTAAAACATATCTATTTATTCTTTAATAATACAGCTGAAGAACATGTAAACAGAAATTCGTACTCACCATTTTGTATTCCTGATCTTACTAAGCAAGTTTTTCTGTTAATAAATGGTTCAAATAGGAAAATAGCACAATAACAGAGAACAACAATTCAAAATTTTGAATTAAAAAAAAACATACATAGCAACTATAAAGCAATCAAGTTTTATAAAATCAGACACTACAGTTGTCTACTTAAAGACATTATAACCTAAGGAGTGTAATTAAGTAAAAGAAATGTATTTATCTTAAACCAAATGTTAGGTGGTTAATTTTTAGATTTAAATATATATAGTATTTCTTTGATCAGCTGTCTTATCCTTCAAAGTACTTACAATTCAGCAAACGAATTATTCATTGTAATCCATAGAGTCACTTCCCCTTAAATTTTGGCTCATTATATTAAGGAATTATATCAATCCATTAAACTCAACTCCGATTTGATTAAATTAAACAAATGTTTCGTCTGCAATTAAGCCAACATGATTTAATTAACAAATATGCAACAAGTTTAAATAGTGGTCATCATATGATGGAGCATGTTATGCCAATTATGAATTCTTGCTCTATATATGTACTTGAATTCAATAAATATGCTTCCAAAATTTAAAAAAAAATTGGGGTTTGAGTTGAGTCACCAAAAAACTGGGTTTTATAAGCATCACTTTCACAAGTTTTCTTTTTGATAAATGCTATTCTTATCTTGGATTAAAAGGCAGACTCACATGCATTATTATGTGCATCAATCAAGATCAGTGAACGCGCTCCTACCTATTATTATTATTATTATGGCATCTTCACTTTTTTGTATGTGTGCCAACTAAAATACACCTCACAATCCTTTGTCCTATTGTCTTCCATACAACTATTATCTTCTCCATCACCACCAAACTGCGCACACAAACGCATGCTTTCCCTTTATTCTACACAATCCACATATACTTTTATTTAGGGGTATTCAAAATACTCCATGCCTTGCACTATAGTGAGATTAAATTAAGAGAAGGGAGGTTTATTGAAAATGAACAACCACATATAATTTAGTTTTAAAAGTTACATTTTGTAACTCTAAGGTAGCGTTTGGTATCCGGTGAGTGTTTTAATGGGAAGTGAAAGTGGAAGCAAGTGATAAAAAATATGTTTGATATGCAGGGAAATGGAAGTGGAATGTAAAAGTAATATTGTTTGGTATGGTGGGAAGAAGATAGAGAAATATAATATAAAAGTATGAAAAACCTTTTTTGCCCATACTTTTTTAAAAGTCACAAAATTTTTAAGGACATTTTGGTCTTTAAACCTCACCTCACCTTTCCTCCACTTGCCTTTGAGGGAAGGAAGAAGGAAGCTTCCCTCTTCACAGGGAAGGTCCAACTCACCTTCCCAGCTAATAAACCTTACTAAACGTGTTCAAGCTCACATTTCTAACTAGTGAGTAATACTAAATGAGCTCTAAAATTTTGTCTATTGATAAACGAAAATTTAAATGATGAATACACCAAGAGATGTGTCTAACATAAGATACCTGTATTTTATAAATCGAATTTTTGCTGCAATAAATGTCAATATGTATTAATGAGTCATGCAATTATCTTAGAGTAATAACGACAACCAAAGCCAAACCTCATTATAATAGTAGCCGAAACTTTTTTTAAAAAAATTATTTGTTAATAAAGTTGGCTTGTTAGACAACATGTATTACTATTATTATCTTGTTAATTTTATATTGAAGTTAAATATAAATTTAATTATTTTATTGTTATGTTAAAAATAAAATGTTTTAGTATACTTTTCTGAAAAATATATAACTGATTATGTATTTAACTAGTATGTACATTTGTCTCGTGAATTCCGGGTCCACAAATTGATAAATATCTTATAAGAAACTCTGCCAAGCTGTCAAAGATCATCATCATACTTAGTGCAAAAAGAATTTGAATGTTAACAATTGATGAGAGGGAAAATCCGAAGTGTGTAGGAATTTTTGGAATCTCTCAATTTCTTCATGATCTGTAGAAACACATATTTAAGCATATAATTTCCAGCGTTTAATTTGCCTGAATCAGAAAATGACACCTTTGAGATAATATATAGACCAATCCTAGGTACACACTAGACCAGGGAAAGCCCCAAAACAAGACATATCACGTTCATAAAGTTTTGATATGAACCACTACCAAACACCATCATCAACCTCTATATATTATATATATGCCATGTTCAATTGTCCCTCATAAAGGATATAAAATGAAAGGGAATGACATAAATAAGGGATTAACCTAAATTTTTTGATATTGAAGAATGTGTCAAAATTTAATTTTTGTTGTCACATATAATATTATATTAGTACTTATATTAGTGAAAATGATAATATTATTTAAAAAATAAGACTTTAAAAAAATACAATTGATCAAAATTTCAAATGTTTACAGTACTAAAGATATTTTTATATAAAAAAAGGACATATAGATAAGTTTATTAAGATCTCTGATCTTCTAGTGCAATAAGAATGAAAAGAACATATATACATGTGCATAAAAAGTACATGATGACAATATAAAATTTGTGTTTTGCGCAGGAAAAACAAAGAAAAAGATCGAAGCAAGTTTATGTCATGTCAAACCAGAATAAAACAATTATGTAATCTAACTCATTTACTTTTTTTTATCAAACAATATGCATTAATAAGAAAATTAAGTATCAGGAAAAATAATGCAACCAATTCATCAAAAACTATAGGATGGCTTCATTGAATTTCCCATGAACGCGTACAGTACCCTTAGAAAATCATAAACAATGAAATTAAAAGGCATAAAAGTCAGAATTTTGTGATACTCATCGACAAATTAAAGTTAGATCTTGAAATCTTGATTTCTTTATCCATTCTTAAGAAACTAGAATTGGCGGAAAGGTTAGTTATATACTTACAAAAGTTGTCCTGTTCTCTGTCTTGTGTCTTCATTGATATGTGCATATAGACTCCATTCAGCCAAAAGAGAAACTGTGAGACACTACGTACTAAATACTAATGCCATTAAATAAATTTTTGGTTCATTTTAATGCATATATACTTGTGGAAGACAACATCTCAAGAGCAAAGAGGCAGAGATTTGCCACACAAATTAAAAGCCTCAGATGTTTGCTACTTGATTACTTGAAACAAAAAAAGCTCTCTTTTTATTGAAAAACTTCACGTTAATTAGTATCTCAATATATACCTATATAATTAATAGCGTTCTAATTTCTTATAAGGTACCCAATCAAACTAAGCCTTCAAGCATTTCTTATTTCTCTTGGTTATTGTTGTTGATATAAACATAAGAGGCGCATATAAAATTTCCTCCGCAGTCAATCATCTCCAATTCTTCAAACATCACTTGTGTTGATATGGTATGTACGAGTCTACCGACCGACCGAGGCAACCTCAATCTCGAAATCTCACTCGGTCACGTCACATCAACCAATCATTACCTTTACCCTATAACTAATTGGACGATAGTCACGATACGTCATCACGTCTCTGTCAAGCACTATTAGTGATAAAGGTTAAGTCCCACATCTGATAGGATAAGAAATTTAAGGAAGCTTGGTTCTTCCTCCTTACGAGCTTGCTTCTGAAGGTGGATTCCCCAAGTTACCTTGAGTTTCAACAAGCACAAAAACACAAATATCCCTGCAGGCAGGTCAATATAAATACCTCCAAGGCGCTAAGGTACGATTCCGTATGAACACTCTGGATTCTCATGGCTTATTGTTACTTTGTTCGACCATATACTGACTTAAGCGTCGAATGGCCTTCTCTTGTCGTAATTCTTCTCTTGCTGGTTATCGGAGCTCAAGTATCAGTTCGAGGATTCACCAAGAGTAATAATCTTCATGAGTCTATTGCACAAGACTACATCATCAACATTCAACACATGATATTGATTTTGATGAAGAGAAGCCCTGGTAAATGGAGTGTATATATATGCAGTATAATATGAGTTACTCTATATATATCACATGCTAAATAACATGAGAAATAAATGAAATGAAATCTGTGTTCACACATGTAAAATATGTAAATGTTTAGATTCATGAACCACGTAGCAACCATCATATGAATTACAGAAAAGCTTCAACATCATCATTCCCACAATTTACTTTGTCGTGTAAGATCCTACGAAACAATAAGAATGGCTGAGGCCCCCACAGTAGCATACTATAATAATGTATAGAAATTTCCATTACTTGTCATAAATTTTCATATCAAGTACAGAGCAGCAACAGTTATATACACATAGAACTTACCAACACTGAATAGTTTTACAGATATATATGATTGACGCCACATGAATATGACATTAATGATACACTTTAGCCTCTCTATATTTTTTACCCATCAACTGATTGTAAATTTTGATTTTTCATTCCAAGTACATCTATGTAGTTCAATTTTCACTAGACAAACAAGTACAAAATCTATAACGATTGTAAATGGTTTCAGTGGTGCATGTGTAATAATGTGTATAACAGATCAATTCTTTTCACTTTTTTTTATTTTTGGCCAGAAGATCAATTCTTTTCACTCTTTAAATATTTGTGAAAAAAATCATCCAGTTTGTGTATAACAAACTATTTTTGTACTTTTATAAAAATAGATTATATTTAAATAGATCTCAAATATAATTAAGAACAATTTGTTCAATCTGATTTTTCCCCCTATAAACTGGTTTGGGAGAATTAAGAATTAAATGGATTGTTAGGTTCAAAGATAGAAAAGATATTTTCTTCAAATATAAAAATAAAAAGAATATACCCTAGCTACTCATATCCTAATTCAAGATTATCCTTAATTAAAAAACAATCAATGATTAATTAAAGAAAACTACAAAAATCCACCCCTTTTGGATCATTTTGAAGGAAATAGGTTGCTAAAGAAAAGAAAAGAATTATGTATTATGTATATATATATATATTAGTGATTCAAATTCTCATGCCCTATACTATGCACTCACCACCTCTTCCGATATTGCTACTAATCCTTTGCATACCAATCTCTTATATTTTAGAACCTCCTTAATTTGCTCAATAACGCTCATTCACCATTCCAAAATTTCCCATTTCAATTAATTCAAAACCCTTTCTCTTCTTGTTCTCCTTTTCTTCTTCTCCAAAAAAAAAAAAAGAAGAAGCTCCAACCACAATACATTCCCAAATTTTCCAACCATGCCTTCCTCTCAAAGCCTGCACTATCCCGACTCATCAAAGCGAACCAAAGCCAAGCGAGCCCTCCGGTCCCTTGCCACAGGCATTGCAGTTCCTCTGGTCCTCACCCTAGCCATCATCCTATGCTTCGGTTCGGGCCGCAAGTACCACGGCCTAGCCAACAAGCCCTTCTGGTTCCCTCCTCTTTGGTTCATCCACTTGGCCACCATGGGCTCCTCCCTCTTCATGGGTCTTGCCGCCTGGCTCGTGTGGGCCGACGGTGGCTTCAACGCCCAAACCGATGCTATGCCTCTCTACGTTGCCCACTTGTCTCTTAGCATTGTGTGGCACCCTCTTGTCCTCGTTATGGGTGCTCATTTTGTGGCTTTGCTCTCTTGTATGGTTAATCTTGGTACCATATATTTGTGTTACTTGAGGTTCAAGAAAGTCAATCCTTTTTCTCAAGATTTGGCTAAGCCTTGTGTGGCTTGGGCTGCTTATATGAGTCTTGTCAGCTTTAAGCTTACCTTTCTTTGACTTCTAAAATATAGCAGAATATCTTGTTAACAAGACTAAACACCCTCTTTTCACGAGTGTTTTGTTATATATTAAGATTTTATGTATATACTTTGTAATTAAATCCTTTTTTAAAAAAATGGAATATAGGTTTCTTTTTTTTGGTTTAAAGATTTTGTAGTTTGTACTATGTTAAGGAGTTAGTGTATGCTCAGGTGGTTTGGTTTGTTTTAGCTGGAGGAGATCATTTTCTCCTGGTGAATCTTCAGATGAAATGTACAGTTTCCTTGTTGTAATTTCAATGTTTTTATCTTCTCTCTAACTTACTTTTTTTTGGGCCAATAATGCAAAACCACAAAGAAAACCAAAAAATAGTTTGGAGTCCCACTATTGGGCCTCGAATGGACCTAGGCCCAATATTAGAACCCAATGACTATTATTAAGAAATGCTTTCTTTCTGGAATAAGAAATTTTTGAGCTGTGATTTGTACGCCGACAGCTTTTACCTACATCATGCTTTACGTGTAAGACGCGGTAAAAAAGAAAAAAGAAAAAGATAAAAACGTTAATTAAATCATATAAACAAACGGATAAAATAAGCAGTGAAAGAACAAACCTTGCAAAAAAGACAAAACAAAAATGTCGCTCCCAACAGTTCCAAGACACGTTCTTTTAACAACTCTGATGTATATTGAAATTGAATTATCAGGGATCATTCTTCTTCGGCCCCGCCGTGTTGCCTCCCTGCGAGACCACCCATAATTTCTCCTAAATTTACCATCTTTGCCATTCCTTCACGCCTTCAACTTCATTTGCTCCGGTTCGCGTCGGCCGACTCGAGAATGCTGGTCCGGTGCTTCGGACACCGCCGTGTCCGGCAGATCCAACGCGCCTGCCGCCACGGCACCGTCACTTTCTTCTGCCTTTTCCTCACCGTCGTCGTCCTCCGCGGCACCATCGGCGCCGGCAAGTTCGGAACCCCGGAGCAAGACTTCAAGCAGATCCGCTCCCACTTGTACTCGCGAGCTCGGCGCGTGGAGCCACACCGCGTCCTCAAAGAAGCCCACTCCGACAACCACGCGGGTTCCTCTCAGGCCTACGCCTCCTTCGACCTCTCGAAGATTCTAGTCGATGAAGGACCCGACGACGAGAAACCCGACCCGAACACGCCGTACACTCTCGGCCCCAAGATTTCAAACTGGGACGACCAGCGAGCTGAGTGGCTGAGGAACAACCCGGGTTACCCGAATTTTATCGGACCCAATAATAAGCCCCGGGTCCTCCTCGTTACCGGTTCATCACCCAAACCGTGTGAAAACCCGGTCGGCGATCACTACCTCTTGAAATCCATCAAGAACAAGATCGATTACTGTAGGCTTCACGGCATCGAGATTTTCTACAATATGGCTCTTCTCGACGCCGAAATGGCGGGATTCTGGGCGAAGCTTCCATTGATTCGGAAACTCTTGCTGTCTCATCCAGAAATTGAGTTCCTCTGGTGGATGGACAGTGATGCCATGTTCACCGACATGGCGTTCGAGGTCCCATGGGAGCGATACAGAGACCACAATTTCGTCCTCCACGGGTGGGACGAAATGGTGTACGATGATCGAAATTGGATCGGCTTGAACAGCGGGAGCTTCCTTCTCCGGAATTGCCAGTGGTCGCTGGACATTCTGGACGCGTGGGCTCCGATGGGGCCGAAAGGGAAGATCAGAGACGAAGCGGGGAAGATTCTGACGAGAGAGCTGAAGGATCGGCCGGAATTCGAAGCGGATGATCAATCGGCGATGGTGTATTTGTTGGCGAAGGAGAGGGAGAAATGGGGGGAGAAGGTGTATCTAGAGAGTGGGTATTACTTGCATGGATATTGGGGGATTTTGGTGGATCGGTATGAGGAGATGATGGAGAATTATCATCCGGGTTTGGGTGATCATCGATGGCCGCTGGTGACTCATTTTGTGGGATGCAAGCCGTGTGGGAAATTCGGGGATTATAGTGTTGAGAGGTGCTTGAAACAGATGGATCGAGCGTATAATTTTGGGGATAATCAGATTCTGCAGATGTATGGGTTCGAGCATATTTCTCTTGGTAGTCGCAGAGTGAAGAGAGTGAGGAATGAGACCAGAAATCCGCTTCATGTGAAGGATGAGCTTGGATTGCTTCATCCTGCTTTCAAAGCCATCAGGAATTGAATTGATTTTTTTCTTTCTTTCTTTCTTTTCCTTTTTTTGTATATTTGAGTTAATTTGGTGTATGTATGATATTGATTTTCTCATCTTCTATCTTCATTGTGCAGTTACTTTATTAAACTAGAAACAAGAAATCCTTCCTTCTGTGTTCTGCTGCATTTTTTTTTCCTCTTCGAGCTATCTATCTGTAATTAGTGTGGAATCTTGAAGGAGAATACTTGAATTAGACTAGTATTATAGCTATATTTTTATCTGCTAATGAAGTATACAACATATATTGACTTACTTCAATTTTCTATGTCTTTGTCGTACTTGTGTTATATTTGTTCGTACTTTTCTTATTTCTTCTGCTCTCTGGATTATGACTGTCCTCAAATCCTTTGTTTAGTACTCCATCCATTCGGTATATGCTAATTTGTCACTTAATAATAAAAATTTAGACTCTAATTTATTTAGGTTAAGTTTAATTTTAACACGTAGTAAAGAATGAAGGGAGGAAGTATTGAAAATGAATAAAAAGCTAACGGTTAAGGATTTGATTATTACTTCATAAGGATGGGAGTTAGAATTGTTGACTGATATATAAATTTTTGGTCAAAACCATAAATTGGTCCTTTATGTTTGCACGAAGTTTCATATTGGTCTTTTATGTTTGCAAGAAGTTTCAAATTGGTCCTTCCGTCAATTTTTTAAGTTAAGTGTTGATGTGGCGTGCTGACGTGTCCATCTAAGTTGATATGTCATGCCACGTCACTGCCACATCATCACATATGATATTGGATGATGACGTGGCATGCCACGTCAGCTTCAATTGACACGTAGGATAGATGGTGTGTTCACGTCAGCACTTAACTTAAAAAATAAACAGACTTGGACGGAATGACTAATTTGGAATTTCTTGCAAACATAAAGGACCAATTTGGACTTTTTGAAACATAAAGGACCAATATGAAACTTCGTGCAAACATAAAGGATCAATTTGGGGTTTTGACCTAAATTTTTTTATAAAGGTTTAAATGCTTTCCCTTATTTTAGTAGGATATGATATTTAGTTCCTCCTAAATTTTTTTTTACGAAAAAATTATTAAAAAGAAAAAATTTGCTATTTATCACATCATATAGTTTTTTTGGAAGAAAATCACATCATATAATTATTAATGCACTTTGTATAAATGCACAGATGTAAAGTATGATAAAAAATATGTTTAGTATGTATAAAATATGATATAAAATTTTTTTAGAATCGTAAGATTATATATAATGCAGTTTCAATTATCAAAGGAGCCCTAGTTAGTGCTTAGAAGATAGAATGGGCTGAGTACGAAGATAGCAGCATATCATGTTATGCAGTTCCGTCTCAAATTCTCAATGCATTCTATTCTTGGCTTGAATTGATTTAGTCCAGGCAAAATAATTAGACACAAAAATGTTAAGAGGCTAAGCTAAGTGATCTATACTTAAGAATACAAGATTTAAAAATTAGTGAACCGAAGACATGAATAGGGATGGTACTCGCGTGGGAGCGGGGAGTGCTCTTCCCATCCCCGCCCTGTCATTCTTAAAGTCTTCCCGTTCCCGTCTCCAATCCTTATTGTGGGAGAAGTTTCTCCCCATTCTCGTCTCTGCCCGCGGGGACCCCGAAATATATTTTAAAATATATATATATATATATATAAATATGAGTTGACCTAATCTTAATAAAAAAGTAACCTATAAAATTAAATAAAAATAAATCTGATTGAAAAACATCAACAAACACATAATTTTACTAAAATTCATTAAAAAGCCTAATAATCAATAAAGATTATAACAAGGTTTACAATACAACATAAAAAGTGTGAGTGAATTACGTTAAATTTTAGGTATAATCAAAAAAATATAAAAATTAATAAAATGTCATATATATATAAATATTAATATAATAAATTAATAATATTAAATAAAATTACATATACACCCTCGGGGGCGGGAACTCCACGGGGCGGAAAATATACTTCCTGTCCTCATCCCCGAATGACCATCGGGGATAAATTTTTCCCCATCCCCGTCCCTAAAAAAAAATTTCCCATATATGAGCCCCCATACGAAAAATTCCCGTGGGGCAAAAAAAAATGGCAGACATGAAACAGAAGTCTTATAGGTTTTCCTTTTTTTTTATAATAATTGAAATTATTTGGGCCTCACATTTATAATTGATGTCTCATTAGTTTCATTTGTATTTTATTTTCGTGTGACCAGTTCATTTGTCGTTCATTTGTCTTTAGTTGTCTTCTTAGTATATCTTCTGCTTCCTTTAGGTAGTGTTTGGTATCCGGTGAGTGTTTTAGTGGGAATTAAAAGTGAAAGTAGAAGTAATTGATAAAAAAATTGTTTGGTATGCAGGGAAATAGAAGTGGAATGTAAAAGTAATATTGTTTGGTATGATAGGAAGAAGATATGGAAATAGAAAATAAAAGTATGAAATACCTTTTTTGTCCTTACTTTTTTAAAAACTACAATTTTTTAAGGACATTCTGGTCTTTAAACCAAACTTCACCTCACCTCACCTTCCCTCAAAGGGAAGGAACCTCACATTCCCTATACTGGAGACATACTAAACATGCAGCAAGTTCACCTCACTTCACTTCCCCTGTCAAGAAGACATACCAAACGGATCTTATTTGGAGTTAAATATTAATAATCATCCTTGTTTCTGTTTTTTTTCTAATTATTTTGTTTTGTTGCATAATCAATTAATGTGTTGGTAATTGGTATGATGATCAGGGTGTTCTTTTGTATTTAGAGGTTCTCTGAAATAAGAAAGATATGTGAAATTCGTGCACTATGAGATAAATGAAAAAAAAATATATTTTGACCCCAATCAATTAACTGTATGCCTCTTATTCATCTTTATATTTTTTTTTTCTCTTGTTAATCTCTTACTTCACTAAAATTAATCATCCTCAACCAATTGAAGTTCGATCTAGTATGTTTCAAAAAAAATTGATTTAGTAAAAGGAATTAGAACTTCAAAATGTAATGAAACCGGCTTGAATTCTTGACCGATGAAATACTCACGTTTAGTATACAAAAGTGACTCTGATAAAATTACAGGCTATTTAAATAAATTATATATCAAAATAAAATATCAAAAATTTTATTTCCCAATTTACTATTCTTCCAAAAATACAAAAAATTGGAGGCAAGGGACGAAGGCCCCCTTATATATATATTATTTATATAATATTATAATAATAAATATAAAAATATATTTTTTATTTTTTAAAAATTTTATACTTTTAATTAAAATTTTAAGACATAAGAAATTTATTAAAAAATAATTTGAGAATATTTTCTTAAAGTTTTTTTATTAGTGATAAAGAATTTAAGGTGTTTTTGGTTTGTTTTTTTTTTAATTTTTGAGAAGCTTAATTTAGCATGATAGTTCTAAATGTGAAAATTAAAAGAAAAAAATAGGAATTTTATAATAGACACTCCATATATTTTTTTGTAAGTTAAAATATTTTTTAAATTAAAAGTATAAGTATGGTATAAGAATATGATTTTTAATGTTAATAGATACGAGCGTGCGACCCGTGCTCTGCACGAGTTACGTTTATATATATTTATATAAGAATTGTGATATATGTATACATAAAATTATTTATTTGTAAACTAAAAATATAATTATTGATTATAATAAATATTACGATAATTGTGACAATTTATTTGTAAATGAATACATAAAAATATTATAATTTTTATTATAATCATTCTTAATATTTTTATGTACTCATTTACAAATAAATAATTTTACTCAGCTAAAAACATAATAATTTTACGTATACATATATCACAATCTATTATATATACTTAAAGGTAGAGGCGCTAATGCAATTGCTGCCAAGTCAGCGTGTAAACATCTTTAATCATCTGACATATATTGCTGACGTGTCGTTGACATATGCTGTATATTTTCTGATATAATCAGCTTTATATAATAGATTTTATTCTTTGGACTTTATATAAAAGAATATTCTAAATGCAAAATTAAATTTAGCTTAGAGATTTGATAATATATTAATAATGTATCTTAACTGAAATATCTTAACTATCAATTAAATTTAGCTTAGAGATTTAATATTATATTAATAATGTATCTTAACTGAAATATCTTAACTACCAAGTGAAACCGTGCACTAATCCTCCTTACCTAGCTTTCAATATTTACATACATATATACATCATCTACTATTTTTAAATCAAATATTTTCCCACTGTGCGTAAGCATATATATATATATATATATATATATATATATATATAAAATATACTGAATTGAAATTTTTACTTGATCAATTAATATATATATATATATATATATGATACTCTCTACCACTAATGCCCCATTATTCTATCCTCCTTAACTGGCTATATATAATAGATTCTTTAAATTCGAATATTTAAAATCATATATTTAAATTCGAATTTTGATTCAGTAGATAAGTTATTTAAATGTGAATTATTTGAATAGTGGTTTCTGATTCATACTTATCAGAATCATATTTCAACTTAAAATTTAAATTGTTGTTATTTGTTATTTTGTCAATCTCCCCCAGTCTTATATATACTAAGACGCAGCAATGCTAATTACACCAGTATAATCAAATTAGCTTATAATATAATTCAAGGAAGAGTTCTCACAAGACATATTGGATTATCAAGGTTCGCGTGGTGCTTTGTGACTCTGAGGTATTTATTATAACACCTTCTAGCTGCGTCAAAATATTTTTAATACTGTATCTAATTAAATTGCTAAAGAAGATTCTTTGACGAACTTTTAATTTGAAGCATGAATATGGCTCCATTCATCATTTTGGGTTCGATTTTGTTGCTGCTGATCGGATCAAAAGTGGCGAGCTTGATCAAAATATATTAGTAGGTATGTAATTACGTACTTATTTTTTGTATTAATAATAAGTCTATTGATTAAATATAATCATTTTTAATCTGATATTACAATTTTGCAGATGTAATATTAATTGGTCGTGTATTCAACATGTCCCAAGTGCACCCGTCGTCTCCAAATGATCCAAAGACTAAACGCGTTACTGTGGACATTGAGGATAGCGCGTAAGAAAGCATGCATTATATTTAAAAAAAAAGAGTTTATTTTAATTTTCTTAATTTTTATTAATTGTATATTTTGAATGTAAAAGGAGTTCGCATATCATATTGTATCAGGGAAGTTGCAGATAGAACCGTAGAAGGAAAAACAGAGTAGTGAGCTTCTTTTAGAGGTAATTTTGTAGCAGAAATATTTATCAAATTATCAATTTTTTTTATAAATTAATCTGCAGGTGATGGAAAATCGCAAGACCAAATTTCAATGGCTTGTATGGATGCTTACATAACTTATATGTGAAGAAAGAATATACCCATTATAAAGAGTAAGCAGTTAATTAATCAATATAATATCTATATTATACCTATTATTTTATTATTTTTAATATTAAAATTTTTAAAATTTATTATTGTTTATATTAATATGCTGGATATATTAATCAATGGCTTGAAGACTTGAACGTTACTTTCCTACGATTTTTAATAAAGCATATATGTACCTCACTCATAGAAAATCAATTAATATTAATATATAGTTGCTATTCTAGAATCACCATTTTTATTCACATAGGTTTGAGTTGCCAGTTATCTCAATTTTTTATTTCTTTATATTTTTTATTTTAAATAATCATCACAATTTAAATTAATTAAACAATCAATTTTGTAATAAATTCTTTGATTCATGCTAATGTAATATGATTTTTATGTTCCTTAAAATCAGCTTGAGTTGCCATTTATCTCAATTTTTTATTTTCTTTAATTTTTTTAAATAATCATCACAATTTAAATTAATTAAACAATTAATTTTGTAATAAATTCCTTGATTCATGCTAATGTAATATGATTTTTATATTCCATAAAATCAACTTAATAATTAATCTTATATTAATTTTAAAATTCATATTTCCCTTTAATCATGCTACACTGACCTATTATTAGTGTTCTTTAAAATCAGCTAATTTTAAAAATTCTAATAAAAATCTAATTTTTAATTGTTATATTATTTTAATTTTGAATTTTTAATTGTTATATTACTTTTACCTAACTTACAGCTTTACAAGTCTCTATTATATTCTTACACGTTTTTGCTTAACTTACACTAAAATAATATTGGATGAATTAAAAATAAGAATGATATAATAATTTGAGAAGAAAATTAGTTATAACTTATGCGTGTCTCAACATAGCCCAACGTATGCAGTACGTAGCAAGTAAGCACTAAGCAGCGTCTTTCTCAATGTTGCCTTTAGTATTTTATAAAAATAAATGACAAAAAGAGAAATTTTGTTAAATATTATTCTATTAATATCATTATAAAATTATAAGTTTTATTTATTCTAAACAAGATCAAAACTTTCGAATTCTTTACATTGAATTCAGCCGTGAAATGCATAAGCTTCACAGCCCATCAACTCTTGGCAAATATGACTTGATACGGGATGCCAATTGCATAAGATGAATAACAAAATAAAATTTAATAAGGTAATAAATTTTTACGTTTATTGAAGTAATCAAAATGTATAGAGAGAAAGTTTAAATATTTGATCGATATAGTTGTTATCAAAATGTATCTTTATATTTAATTGTAACTTTTATTAGAGTCATTTTTATATAGTCGTTGGTCTCACAATTTATATCTATTTAATAATTAATAAAACATAAAATAATTTAAATTATTATATTATAGTTGAGAAAAGGTGGAGATAATAGATTGTTATAAAACTGGTGAAAGAGATTGAAGATAATTTGTGATAAAAATGTAACAAAAACAAGTCATGTGGAGACCTAAATCAGGGATAAGAGTTTAATAGTATCGTACCACTGAAGTTCAATACATCCATCTAATCATGTAGAGTCATTTGTTAATATTAATATAAATTCACATTAATGATGACCCAAATTGAATGGTTTAGGAACCAAATGATTCGAGGGATGTACTGAAGTTCAGTACTATCGTACCACTGAACATCTACTCCTAGATCAGACCTGCCTAAAAGCTGGTTCGACGGAACAGAAGCTTTTGCAACCTTCAATAGCGATGAGAATGTGAGTAACAGATGCAATATTTGCTACGAACGGCTGGTACGGTGATGAAATTGCATCTTACGACGACAAGACAAAGAGTAAGAAACATGAGCTTCTGCGAACGACGGGATGGTTTCTTCTTTGACATTCTGTCCAAATGTTACACGTTATTACTTTTTAATTTAATTTCCTTACAATGTTATTACGCTTTAAGTGCTCTAAATTATGTTGCCAATCAATCATGAATTGTAATGCATTATTTTTCATCAAATTGGACTATACATGTTTTTTTTATAATAAATTTCATCAAATTATAGAAAAATCCAATGCACTTACAATAAATCAAACAACTCCATTCTAACAATACTGAAGAAATAATTCGTAAAGAATATTGAACTAAAAGACGAATAAAAAGGTCAACTGATCCCATTTGTAAGATGAACTTGGGATGAAAAACTGCACCATTCTTGGTGTTGCAAACACAGTTTTTACTGTTAAACTTCCTGCATATTTCTGGAGTAATCTTCAAAGTCGAAAGTACATTGAAATTTTCTAACAACATTATGAAGGAGTGGAAACTTTCTGACATTAAGATCTGTAAATTTTAGATATAGATCTGCAAAAACTTTCTCAACAAACGAAAATAACAAAAACTACCTTCAGTTACTAGATCTAAGAAGATTTAGTAATTAGAGATTAAACTTTTCTAAAGAAAGACAAAGATACAGACTAGATCTTGAAGAAAATACCACCAAAATGAGGGGATGAAATAGATCTGAAAGATCTATTTATTTTAAAGACTGAAAATAAACAAAATTAAGAAAATAAGGAGGGATTTCTAAACTTACAAAAATTTTTAAGTTGTAGCAATCCCTCTTGCACTTATCTGGAAGAGAGGCATTGGAGGATGAATAAGAAGGAGTTGAAGAGGCGGGTTTTTATTTACTGAAGGAGAGAATTGAATGACAGTTAAATTGGACGATACATGTTATAATAGCAAATTCTAAAATTTAATACTACTACATAAGTGTAAGGTTTCGTAGTACCATCTTATTGCATAAAAATATGTTAAGCCTCCATTATTTTTATGAATGATGAATTTTTTTTTTTATGTTACTATATCAAAATTTTTTAAAAAAATTCTGTGCATGTGCACGGGCCAAAAGCTAGTTTTTATATAAACATAACTCATGTAGAACACGTGTCGCGTGCTAGTATTTAATAACATTAAAAATCATATTTTAATTATACCATACTTATACTTTTAATTTAAAAAATATTTGAACTTTAAAAATAATTTTAACTTACAAATTTTTTTAAAAAAACACGGAGTGTCTATTATAAAATTCATATTTTTTCTTTTAATTTTCTTTAAATTGTCTCATTTAGAACTATCACACTAAATTAAACTTCTCAAAATTTAAAAATATCAAAGACACTCTAGATTATTTATTATTAATAAAAAACCTTAAAAAATATCCTCAAATCATTTATTAATAAAATTCTTATATCTTAAAAAGTTAATTAAAAACATACAATTTTTTTATATTTATTATTATAATATATATATATATATATATTTATATTATATGATATTATATATATTGTATTTATATTTTATATATATATTGGGGCGA
This sequence comes from Senna tora, assembly GCA_014851425.1. Taxonomy (NCBI): domain Eukaryota; kingdom Viridiplantae; phylum Streptophyta; class Magnoliopsida; order Fabales; family Fabaceae; genus Senna; species Senna tora. Next base: position 6,256,164 of record CM026262.1, on the reverse strand, counting down.
AGGCCCCACTTGTCAGGGTCCAATAAAATATTATTACGTTTTTTAGTGTTTTTGAAAGTGTAGTAGATTGAAAAATAAGAATTTATATATTTTATTTTAAAATTATATATTAATAAATTAGCCAAGCAGTATTATTATTGCAGTACTACTACAAGTGCTTACCAGATGACGTTGCCATGTAATTAGCAGCTGCTTGCATGATCAGTATTTAAATAAGAGTTTTATCAATACATTTATTTATAGCATAACTTGATTGGGGGAAAGCTTAAGTTTTTTCAAGTAATTCAGGGAAATTCAAAGTCTTGTTTATTTGTTTTTGTTTTTTGGTTTGGTTGTTAGACGAAAACGAAGGTTTTGAAAGAGGAGAAGAAAGAGAGATATAGTTTATCGTGTAATTATAGACAAGAAAATTAAAGTAATTAATCTAGAATATATATATATATATATATATATATATATATATATATATATATCAAATGTAATAAACTATTTATATCATCAACCGTAAAAAAAAAAAGAATTTAATTGTGTTGTGCAACTAGCTAGCATACCCTAACGCCTAACTTTCAATTATCTATTCAAAATTGGTTAATTCTAATAAATTTGTATTGTTTTGAATCTTCTAGCTGATGTAACTAGCTAGTTCTTGTTCGCTTTTTGAGAAGAGGGTTTCAACTTTCAAATAGCTAAAGAAGGTAGCTAATTAAGTAATTAAAATATTAGTTGATTGATGACAAAAATTAAACCCAGCTAAATTTGAATTGAAAAAAAAAAGGTGTATATTCTGTACCACTCTATTTATATATTGGTTAATATCATTTATTCTCTTTTTAACAATTATTAATTATTATGGAGTGGGTCAAAGTTGAGGGCAGGCAATGAATTGAGATAAGGACGTAAATGTTAAGTGGGTTGGTAAGTGAGTCTACAAAGTCACGCGAGACGCAAATTGGCACCAAACTCATTGGAGACTGCAGCACGTGTTTTCTTCTCTTCAGCTACCATCTTTGATTCTTTTTTTTTTTTAATTTCTCCTTCCCTTACCTATATAAAACCCCCCCCCCCCCCCCCCCCCCCCACTACTTCCTCACAACTCATCACACCTCATCTATCTTCTCTTTAATCTTAATTTGCCTCCCTAGCTCCCACTTCAAACATATATATATTATTAATCTTAGGGAATTGAGCTAATTAAGACGATGGTGAGTGTTGATGAAATTCGTAAGGCTCAAAGGGCACAAGGCCCAGCCACTGTCATGGCTATTGGAACAGCAACTCCTCCAAACTGTGTTGATCAAAGTGAATATCCTGATTACTACTTCAGAATCACTCAAAGCGAGCACATGACTGAGCTCAAAGAGAAATTCAAGCGCATGTGTAAGTTTTTTTTTCGATCCCAGCTTTTCTACTGATTAATATGGGTTAGAACTTAATTAGAAGTACTAATGGTATATTATCTCTACTATCAAATTTCAGGCGAAAAGTCAATGATAAAAAAGCGATATATGCATGTAACTGAAGATATCTTAAAGGAGAACCCTAATATGTGTGCTTACATGGCACCATCCTTGGATGCAAGACAAGACATGGTGGTGGTAGAAGTCCCAAAGTTGGGAAAAGAGGCTGCAACCAAAGCCATAAAAGAGTGGGGCCAACCCAAGTCTAAGATTACTCACCTCATCTTCTGCACCACAAGTGGTGTTGACATGCCTGGAGCCGATTACCAACTCACTAAGCTCCTTGGCCTCCGCCCTTATGTGAAGCGATACATGATGTACCAACAAGGTTGCTTTGCTGGTGGCACTGTCCTACGTTTGGCTAAGGACTTAGCTGAAAACAACAAAGGAGCTCGTGTTCTTGTTGTATGCTCAGAGATCACTGCTGTCACATTCCGTGGCCCAAGCGACACTCATTTGGATAGTCTTGTGGGTCAAGCCCTGTTTGGAGATGGTGCAGCTGCAGTCATTGTTGGTTCAGACCCACTCCCTGAGATCGAGAAGCCTTTGTTTGAACTTGTGTGGACTGCCCAAACCATTCTCCCAGACAGTGAAGGAGCCATTGATGGACATCTTCGTGAGGTTGGGCTCACATTCCATTTGCTCAAGGACGTTCCTGGGCTTATCTCAAAGAACATTGAAAAGGCTTTGGTGGAAGCCTTCCAACCATTAGGTATCTCTGATTACAACTCCATCTTCTGGATAGCACATCCAGGTGGACCTGCCATTCTTGACCAAGTGGAAGCTAAGTTGGAGTTAAAGCCTGAGAAGATGAGAGCTACTAGACACGTGCTTAGTGAATATGGAAATATGTCAAGTGCTTGTGTGTTGTTTATAATGGATGAGATGAGGAGAAAATCTATTGAAGATGGGCTCAAGACCACTGGTGAAGGACTTGACTGGGGTGTGTTGTTTGGATTTGGCCCGGGACTCACTGTTGAGACTGTGGTTCTCCGCAGTGTAACTGTCTAACTATTTCTTTTCTATTTTGAGTGCTATCAATCATCTTTCTTACATTTGTTTCTCAGTCATTTTTTTGTTAAATATAACTCATGTATCATATATGTGTGATTTTTTTTTTTAAAAAAAAATTCATGTTGTACCTTTTGAATTGTAAACCCAAGCATATAAAAACAAAGCACTTTACAATTTTCTCATCCCATCTTTTGTTTTAGAATAATCTATCTCTGTGAACCATAAATTTAACTTTTGGTATATATATATATATATAAATTAGGGGGCCTTCGCCCCACCTTGGGGCAAAGGTTTAATAAAATATATTAATTTTTTTTTGAAATTTTGGATATGTAGTATGATTGAAAATAAAATTTGTGTTGTTTTATTTTGTTATAAATTTTTTTTAAAAATTATATAATGTTAAATTAGCCAAAATTAAGTCTAGTAAAAAAATATTTATAGACAAAAAAAAATCATCATCCTCAAATTAATTTGAGAAGACATGTTTCTCACTTTATCAAAAACTAAATTCACTCTTTTTTTTTGTCAAAACCAAAATATAGAGCACATTGATTACTGAAATGTGAACAATGATTTTTTTTTTTCCATTTCGATTTCAATTAATTGAGAATAATTAAGGGTTTTTTTTTTAATAAATGAAAAGCTAAAAAATACTAGCTAGCCAAAGTACAGACACTAGACTTTCTATCCTCCTCATAGATCCGACTACAATGGGTTGGAGGAGAGGTAAGCCAATGACAGTTATAGGATAGGCTCACATGATTGAGGCCTTTGTTCCAGGCCATTTGAACACCCGTATATAGAGTAAGCACCTCAGCATCCGAGGAGTTACCTTTACCCAGGTTGTGAGTGAAGCCTTGAATCCAATTCCCATGACAATCTCGAGCAACGCCTCAACAAGAGATATCATTAGAATTGTGAAGGTGAGAATCATCAATATTGGCCTCTATCCAACCTTCCTCAAGTGGTTTCCAATTAGTGTAGATGAATGGGCGGGGTTCATTGGGCTCCACTCATTTTCATTTTTTTATGAATATTCGTGCACAATGTGAAATATTCATTATGTCTTTTAATTTGACATAATTTCAACTTATTTTTTCTTTTAATATTTTAATATAAGGGATAAAGTGATAATCATTTCCATTTTTATTCCTAATCTCAAATTTCGCTACCAAATACAATAAATTTATTCTCATTTTATTTCTTTTATACGTAAAAAATATGCCCTAAGTAATCTTGCGTTATGTCAGAAAAAAGAAGAAGAAGCAAAGTTACCATGACCATATTTACTTACTAAGGTAATGAGAAATTGACTAACGATGACTATAGAGTATAGATAGACATGAAAGATACGAATAGTATCAATTTATAGAATGAAATCATTACTCCATACTCTATTTAGTGTTTATTATTAAATGACGTAAATCTTTTTTTTTTGGAACAGAAAATGACGTAAAGCTTGCATCTATGTTAAATTTTACTTGCAAAATGGAGACAAATTCATCCCCAACTAAGATGTATGTTGCCAAATATAATGGATTAATAAATTAATTGGTAAAACATATATTGTTACTAATTCAAGATAATTTACATGTCATTTAAAATATTACTACATAATCATCATATAAGATTAACATAATCTTACACGTATAAGGTTACATTCAGTAGAGATGTATAGATGGAAAGAGAAGGGATTGAAAGTACTGTAGAGTAAAAAAAAATATCGTAGATAAATTTGAGAAGAGATATAAAGAGAAAATTTATTAAAAAATATGTTTGATATGTGATAAATATAATATATTTTTTTTTTGAAAACCGTAAAAATATATGGATTCTATTGTTTTGGTTACCTAAATTTTAATAAAATTATTTCTAAAAAATATAGAAAAATTGACACTAAAATTTCATATGATATATATATATGGCAATATACTTAATTTCATAAACAATGTAGCATTACACAACCCTAAACTTATATATATTTTTTTAGGCACGGACGGATGTGAAGTTGAGTAATATAAAATAAATGAATGTAAAAATAAAAAAAATATGTTTGGTATATATAAATGTGATATAAAGTAAAGTATTATAAAAGACTACAATACCTTTATTAATATTATATTAAAAATATTATGGGGAGTTTTTTTGACTTTTCACTCTCAAGTCAAGATCAAAACCTAAGTCAATTGATGAATAATATTTTACAATACATTCATACCAAACGCTACAAATTTTTGGAATGCTTAAAATTATATTTTACCTTATAAATGTGTTCATAGGAAACATAACCTTAAATTACTTACTACTTTTTTTTTGGAAACAAAATTACTTACTACTTACTGGGTTATAGGCTTATAGCCTTATAGGATACTATAATGAGCAAGTAGCAGTTTCAAACATTTCACTTGTTTGCTTGTGTAAATTATTTATTTCTTATTATAACTTGTATAATTTAGATTACAATGTACATAAAATAAGGCTAATTTGTTAACAAATGATTTTTCATATTAATTTTAGAACTCTACAATCTTTAATCTTTTAGTTTATATGATATACTTCATCCATTAAGATTTTTTGAAGGAACTATTTGATATAAAAATAACAATTTAAATGATTTTCAGTTAAAATTTAAAATTTGTTTATAGCTCAAAAAATAACATTAGAAAAAGTTTCGGTTGATTAGAGTGATAGGTACTCCACACTCTTTAAGTAAAGTTTTAAGTTCAAAATTTGTATATAAAAAATTTGTTGTTGAGAGAACTTTATCTCAATTATAGAATATTCCCTAATTCAAATAAAATTAAATCCAATAAAAAAATACTTGTAAAATTTTTTTTTGAATCACCAACAAAAGCCAAGCGGATCTAACGCATCTTTAACCATTGATAAACAACACGTGGCCGTAGTAACCAAAATTGCCTAGTCTTCACAGCACTAGATTCCACAATCCTCACCGAATGAATACATGGCAAAAAAAAGCAAATTAACCAAAGGAAAAAATAAAAAATAAAAAAGAGAGGAAAGTTAGCGCGCGTGAGAGAGAGGAAAATGTCTCATTTAGATCATTTTGATTTTATGGAAGAAAATAACATTATAATATTATGTTTAAGAAAAATAACATTATAATAACATTGTTGTTGTTTTTATTATATGAAAAATAAACAAAAGTTCTATGATATGCGTTAAAGTTGTATTTGACTGATTAATAAAATATTTATTTATTATATTTTTTCACAGATTTTAAATTATAAATACTCACCAATCAAATAAAATTTTAAAATATGTTATAAAATGAACTCATAAAAAAATATATAATTGATGAAAGAGAAAAATATTATTTTGTTCCAGTTTAGTATCTTTTTTAATTTAGTACTTGAGGTTTGTCCCATATCAATTTATTCTTATGATTAGTACCAATTTAGACATTAATATTTATTTAGTTTTAGTCTAGTCTCAAACTAAATAATTAAATTAAAATTCTTTTTTGGCCATAAATAATTAAATTAAAATTGAAAAAATGATATGAATGAAAAAAGGTTTTTCACTGTATTTACCAAAAATGAAACTTATATACAAATTTAGTAATATTTTAAAATTATTAAAAAATTTATATTATTTTCACTGTGCACCTCCAAAAACGTTATCATAGAGGGTGTTTTGTTGATTTTTTACTAGAAAAATGCCCTCACTGAAACCCTATAAACACCCTTAATGAGGGCATTTTTCTAGTAAAGAATTCAACAAAACGCCCTCAGTTAAAAACGCCCTCATTGAGGGCATTTATAAGGTTGACTATTTAACCATATAAACGTCCTCATTGAGTGCGTGTTTCTTCCAAAAAAATTCAACAAAAACATCTTCAGTGATGATGTTTTTGGACTTGCACAGTAAAAATAGTATATATCTGTAGATAATTTTAAAATATTGTTGAATTTGTGTATAAATTTTTTTTAGGTATATAACCCTGCAAATGCCATGAAAAAAATGCTAAGCTTAATGACCAAAATATGATTTTTGTGATTGATGATATTCACATGACACAATCAGAGTGGTGTTATTTTTGTCACATGCTGTGTGGTGCGCGTGGTGCGTGCAATAGTGACTGTTTTATTTCTTCTTTCACCCAAAATCAAATGCCTCTCTCTCCTTACTAGCGACTCATCACTTAAACTGAACCATGAAAGCAAGACACACTATAAAAGCCCAAACCTGAACCTCTAATCACCTCTCTCTCTCTTTGGCGGCTCTCAATTTTTCTGGAGAACCCTTTTCCTCAAAACCCAAACCCTAGTTCCCTCTTCCTCATTCTTTACTTTCTTTCCATATTTATATACCCCTGTTTATATTCATAATCATATTCATAGGTACACGTATTATTTTTTTTATTTTTACTTCTTGATTAACAAAATAAGAGCGAATCGTTGTTGTCGCTGGGATTGAGCTTGCTGGTGAGGACGGTAATGGAGGACTCCGTAGAGCAAAAGCGCAACCCACGAGAGTTTGCACTGGCGTCAGTTGCTGAGCTCTCTTCGCCTGCTTCCTCTGCTTCGCCGGGGATTGCTCGCTTCCTTTCCGACGATTCTGTGGCGCAGCTGCAAATTCATCAGGATTCTCACCAGATTGCTCAAGATATTGATTTTCGAACTGCTCAGGTTTGTTTCCGCTTTTTGATTTTGAGCTCATTTATTAGTTTTTATTTGGTCGATTAGTAAATGCTAGAGAACAGGGAAAAAAATAGATTTTTAAGCCACACTAATTTGAATGCACTGTTAATTCCGGTTTATTACTATTACTACTATTATTACTTTTTTCAATTTTTGGTTGTACCTCCAATGTTGAAAGCATGCATATAAAATACTTGATCTCCTCGCGTAATTATGAAGTCTGCGCTAATCTCTTGACGAATTTGCATTGGTGGTTTACAGCTATTCAAATTAAGTCCTGTTCAATCGATTTGCATGGTGGAAGGGTCTGATGTCGGTAAAGAGGTACGAGGCATAATTTATTGTAGAATAACCAACACGGTGGCTTTGTAGTATTACTTATAATGTTTCGTTTTGTTGGAGTTTTGGTAAAAACTAGGATTTTTCTTTGTCCTTCGGAGATTTGAGCTTCAAAAATATTTGATAATAGGAAAAAATGTAGGTGCATTTGTCAGGTCTTTGTTATAAGTTCTTTAATAACATGACAAGTGGATGCTTTTTATAGCGCTAAATAAATTTTCTTCACATATCGTATGGTTATTGGAGAACTTGATGGAAAACAGAACTTTACCCAAGTTTACTCCTTGGTAATATATTTTTGCTGCATTTTAAATTTCTAATTCCTTGCTCTTTTCTACTCTCTCTCTCTCTTTTCCTAATAATCTGATGATGACGCTTTGAGATTAACTTAGGACAATGTTGCAATGTCACCATTGTTTAATTTGTTGGAGGAATGTTGAATTGTTGAGTATTTGTCTTTAATAATGCTACTTTTGATGCAGACGTCATTCTCAAGGGGAATCACCATCCAGTTTAGAAATGAGGAGGAGAGTGGAGACTTCCATAATGTATTCCAGGAATGGAAGAAGGAAGTCAATGTCCAAGGTGTTGCTTTGGAAGTTTTAATGTTTGACTGCATGATCATGTTGCATTACAAGTAAATCCTTACATTTATTTCATTTTTTAAATCAGATAGAAACTTACCAAATGGAGCTATTTCAAGTTGTAAAAGCAAATTTGATGAGAAGATAGAGTCGTCTTCTGCAAAAATGTATTTTCATTATTATGGACAGCTTCTACATCAGCAAAATATGTTGCAGGACTATGTGAGAACAGGTTATATCATTTTGTATACTAATTGCCCTTTTTGTTCTATTTTGCATTTGGGAGAAGTTAACAGTTTGATTTTAAATGGAACACTGAAATACCTGGTGCTTTACATTTACCTGAATAATTCATTTAAGATATTGTTTCAGGAACCTACTATGCTGCAGTTATTGAGAACCGTGCTGACTTCACAGGCCGTGTAGTAGTTGATGTTGGTGCTGGTAGTGGTATTTTATCATTATTTGCTGCTCAGGTATTTCAACAATTGTATTGGTTGAACCTTATGCACTGTATGACAAGTGCAATTGCTTTTGCCTAAATGAAAATTCAAGGCATTTCCTGCCCTGCATATCTAAGTCTTTGTATTAGGTCTCTCTTATCATGTTATTCCCTCTTAGGCTGGTGCGAAACATGTTTATGCTGTGGAAGCATCTGAAATGGCAGAATATGCTCGCAAACTTATAGCTGGCAACCCAACACTGGGTCAACGAATTACAGTGAGATTTTTCTCTGTAGTTTTTTGTAACATTGTTTGTTCACGTGCTATCTCATCATTTAAGGCACTCATGTATAAATATAGGTGATTAAGGGCAAGGTTGAAGATGTTGAGTTGCCAGAGAAAGCAGATATTTTGATATCTGAGCCCATGGGTAAGCTCACATTCTAATGGATTCAGTCAATATGGGAAATAATGTTGCTATTTCATGTAACAGTCATGTATCTTTGTTGTCCATGCATTTTTCTTTTGCTGTTTCCTATGTTGATAAACTTCAAGACTGTTCAAATGTTCTACATTGGAAAGATAAGTTGTGTCTTTAGAATTGCTAATGCCTGTGTTTTATGGAAATTTATGTATGATGTTTTAAAATCTTTTGTTCAGTTGTTTCTAAGGAAAATTTCTCCATTGGTTTGCAGGCACCTTGTTAATTAATGAAAGAATGCTGGAGTCTTACGTCATTGCTAGAGATAGGTTTCTCACCCCTAATGGAAAAATGTTTCCTACAGTGGGAAGGTAAATTTGAATGTTGAACACACTCATTGCTTCTCTAAGCACTTTCTTGCATGTAACTTATTAATTTTATCACGAGGATATGAGCCTAATAAGCCTAGTTATTGCCTTATTGGCAAGGAATTTTCTTTTCTATGGAAATGGCATATCTCTTACAGTATAGTACTATAGTGGTACCATCTATTGCAACTCTGATGACAGTTCCAAAAATTTACCCAAAAAATTTGATTTCCTAGTGTTTCATACAAATGTATGAACTTTAACTATTTTTCTGTTTTTGATATGAAGAGCCAAATATGATTTTCAAGATTTAGATGCTTATTCTGAATGCTATTTTAAATTTTTTAATAAGGTGAGGATTTGAAGTCTTGCTCTTTTGTCCCTAAAGTTTGTGAGTGCTTATAATTTTGTAAGGTGTATTAAATCAATTGGTCCTTATAAATTAACTGATAATAGAATAGTCAGCCAAACCAAAGCGTTAGGGAATCCACATATAAACTTCAGACTAATATAGATTTACTACAATAGGTTATCAATAGTTAATTAGCAGTGAAGAGTTATGATGAACTATATTCAATTAATATCCATTTTTTCTTCTAGAAATTGATAGGAACAGAATATTGTTTAGGTATTTATTATGACAAATGAGGGACCTTACTCCTTTTTCTTTCCCTATTAAGATGCAATTATAAAATTTTAAACTATACGAAATTAATTAAAATTTCAATTGAACTATGCGGATCAGATTGTATATTTACTAATATGGCAATTAAATATTTGCCATGTGTGCAATTTGTTTGTCACATTAGCACTAAATAATGGTCCGCAGTATAATCATCAAAATCATCAAGGAACTAGAGTCATATATGAAATTGAACATCTAAAAAAACAAAACACAAAGTCCTAAAATAAGAATAGGCATCTTAAACTATCAGATTTAGAATAATTATCATCACTTTCTGCTCCTCCTTCATTAGATTTATATCCCTCTAAATCTTTTTCTATCTCATATGAATCATTCTCTACATCTTCAACATTAACAACCGCTTTCCTCTTGATTTTGATGAGCTAGCTTTTCTGGTTTGGCTTTTTGTTTGTTTACTTGATTCTCCAACCCCAGCTGCCCTTGCTACTAAAGCCTAAGGGAATGTTTGGATTGGGGATTAAGGAGGAAAATGTAAGGGAAGGGGAGACTTTCAAGATATCTTCCCGTTGTTTGGGAAGATGAAAATTGGAGAAGAAGATAATGAAAGATCAAGCCTTAATCCATCATTATCCTTCTCCTTCACAAATTCAAGATATGCCAAATTGGGGTATTTTGGAGGAGGTATCAACACCCAAACAAGGGGAGGACATATGGAAGGTTAACCTTCCCTTCCCTTCCCCTCCCTTCCCCTCCCTTCTCCTCTAATCTCTCCCCTTCCCTTCCCCTCTTAATTCCCAAACAAACCCTAAGTAACGTGAGATTGGAAGAAGAAGTTGAGTTTAAAAAACGAAGATTGGAAGAAGTTGTTGAGTTTAAAAAACAGAGATCGGAAGAAGAAGTTGAGTTTAAAAAGCAGAGATTGGAAGAAGAAGAAGAAGACAACTTGAGATTGGAAGAAGACTTGACTTAAGGAAGAAGAAGATTGAAAGAAGAAGAAGAAGACGACTTGATTTACCTTTTCCCTTATGTAACGTGAGAATGGAGTCTGTAGAGTGTAGAAGATGACTTGGAAGAACAGTCTTTGTCCCGTGCGAGAATGGAGTGATTGTAGTTTACTGCTGCCGTTACCTTCTTATTTTGTGGTCCCTTACTCTCTTGACTTTTTTCTAACAAAATAGTTGTTTACTAAACCCTAGAAAACATCCAGACCTAATTTTTAAGTGATATAAAATGGGCTGGGCTTAGGGCTGCGTTTTTTTTTAAAAAAATTTGCTTGGCTAGAGTTTTATTTTTTTAAAACAAACCCAGCTTCATCCAGGCGTGAAAGGCGAGCGCCTCTGTGTGGGGAAAAGGCGTGCAAGGCGAGCGCCTCACTGAAGCCAGCGCCTCTGCTGGACTGAAATTCTGCCTCGCCTCAGCGCCTTTGACTACGCTGGGTCCGCTAATTAATTACTAATGTCAGGGATTCAATTTAGAAAACTGAATCTATAAGGGCCCAGTAACAAAATTTTAAGTTGTAAGGACCTATTTGGAAGTCTGGTGAAAGTGAAACTACCAATGGATTAATTAAACCATTTTCAACCTAATTGTTACTCTTCTCATGACCATAAATTGATTGCTGGATTTAAAGGTTTTTAGTTTTTGTCCCTACAGTTTGTGCATGCTTATAATTATTTGTCTTCTCATGACCTTGAGTTGATTGTTGATGTAGGATTCACATGGCACCTTTCACTGATGAATATTTGTTTGTCGAAATTGCTAATAAGGTTTGTAATTATAATGTGTACCTTTTAAATATCTCATACTCATAAATCTTTGAAAAAACTGTTTTGGCACTTGGAATTTGCAGAAATATTTTATGAAAGAGACTTGGCTTTGTAAAGAGATTAGGATTGTAAAATTGTTGCTGTTAACAGCATATTTGATCTGATGTTTTTGTGTCTGAACTTTGCCTCAGTTGTCTATTTAAAACTATTTCAATGATGTTCAATTATAAACACTCCATAGAAAAGGGTTACAAGCCCAAAAAGATGAAAGAACCCTTTTGTTCTTGTATAATCCATGTCCTTAGCTGCTGGTCTCATTGGTCTATGACCTAAATTTGTGTTGTGGTAGCATTCTCTTACAGATATGTGATAAAGAATCTTTTCCTTGTTTTCCTCGAGTATATTTCTTTAAATCAAATCTGAATGGTTATTATTGTTCTATCTGTTCAGGCTCTCTTTTGGCAGCAACAAAACTATTATGGTGTTGATTTGACACACTTGTATGGGACTGCATTTCAAGGATACTTTTCTCAGGTATCTTGCTTGGTTTTACAAATTTACTGAAAATTACTAATTGTTTCCTACAATAATAGTCTAGATATAGGTATCCGGTTTGAATAAGTTGTTTAGGAGTTAAGGCTCCTTCCCCTTAAAAGTCATAGGATACCTGATTTTCACTCTACAAAGTTGTGTATCCAATTTTTTGTTCAGTGCTTACATGTATTATCTAGATGAGGATGAGTTAGAGATGTATCGAATTGCATTGACAAGGGACAAGGGTTAAATTGGAAACGAACCTTGTTTATTTATACCATTTACGACATTTGTCAAACTTGAAGTTGGAATACTGAATTTGTTAGTCACAATAAGGAAACTGAAGAGGATATATAGCTTGTGTGCTTTTTATTTGGTCTATAAGGAGCTATGTGCAGGGCTTCTAATTTTTAGAATTTTTCCTTGTCCCCACCGGCTATGATGTAACATTTTCTTGTCTTCTTTTTCTGTTTCTGTTGTTTGTGGTCCTATTGCATAGTGTGCTTTTGTAGCCTGTTAGTTTCTAGTGGATATGTTATTGTAAAAGCGGAAAACTGCATTTTGGAGATTCTCATTTTCAAGGTATGTATGTGCAGAATATGTATTTTGATTTTATGCAGGGTCTTACCTCTTTATAGACATTTTATGGTGCGGTTTCTCTGGGCAGCCAAATTAGTACCTGGAGATTTTTTCCCCCGTTTATTTGAACTAATAATTAATTTATTGGTAATTGTGATTGAGGTTCTCCTGTGAAGAAATCAATTAGCAAATCCACATGAGTTTACCCTCTTGGATCTTTATCATTTGTACATGTGTTGGTCTTAATGGAGGTGATAGGAAAAATGACTTATGGAAAAAGAAGTGAGATTGTAACAGTTGATATACTCTGCTAGCATGACATGACACATTACTTTTCATTATTTAGAAAAGGTGGGCTTTTCTTGTTGCTTTGTTCGAAGGACTGGAACACTGAAATTGATGGTCATCTAGAGAATTTTTGTTTAACTTATAAAATTCTTTCAACAGAAATTGGTAGAGACATTGAAATACATTGATTACCGCTACTAACAATTCTGGGTGTTTGTCATTCTGATATATTTTATTTTGTTTCTGCAGTAAATTTTGACATTTATTGTTATTAAAATTTCTGGTCTGTTTCCTCCAATTTTTTCCCCAAACAGCCTGTGGTGGATGCTTTTGATCCAAGATTGTTGATAGCTCCTCCTATGTTCCATGTGATAGACTTCACCAAAGTAAAGGTAAGACAAACACCCTTTTCCCCCCTCCATTTTGAGAAGCTGATGTATTTTGATTTCAAATCAGTTTTCCATCCATTTACTTTAATGCACAAATTTCTTTCCCAAAACCATTTTAATAAATGTTTCTGTTAGAACTCAGTAACAGTATATTTTGTGTAACTTTTCTATAAAGAAATCAATAATATAAGTCAAATCAGTTGTTTTATTGCTGCTATTTTTCTTCTGATGATGCTTGAAATGTAGTTACCTTCTGTATAATAAATCATCACAACTTATACACTGATTCTGTAGGAAGAAGATCTGTATGAAATAGACATTCCTTTGAGATTCACAGCCTCTGTGGGTGCCCGGGTTCATGGGTTGGCCTGTTGGTTTGATGTACTATTCAATGGAAGGTAAACATTGCAGTTTAGCTAGTAATGTCTAGTTTGGTTTTTTTCAACATTCTTTCATAATTCTTCCTAGCTGTTGATTTGCCTCTAATAGTTCCAAATCCGCAGCACTGTGCAAAGGTGGCTTACGACTGCCCCTGGGTCACCAACAACCCACTGGTACCAATTACGCTGTGTTCTCTCTCAGCCAATTTATGTCATGGCAGGACAAGAGATTACAGGCAGGCTGCACATGGTTGCCCACAATGCACAGAGTTATACCATATATTTAACATTGTCAGGTTGGCCTGTTTTTTTTTCTTAACATCATAAGTATTGTTACCTTGCATCGTCCTGCTAATGAGCTATAGTTCAATTTCCATTAGCTAAAATGTGGGGCCCTGGTGCTGAACAAGGGGGAATTCTTCAAACATCTTCATGCAAACTTGATCTGAAAGAACCCTACTACAGAATGTCTCAACCGCAAGCTTATGCATTAGCCCAAGACCAGCAAGCACAACCACTTATACAAACACAGGTATTGAATTTATTTGCAATTATTTCTCTTTTCCTATTCACTATTTAAGTTAAAATTATGAGAAAAATCTGGTTAAAATAGGTGAAATTGTAGGTTTTTCTAATCTAGGGTAGTTTAATTTACTCTAAATAAAAATCTCCAACACTGTTAGTTAAAATTTACAAATTTACTTAGTAATATTTTGAGAATTGGCAGTTTTTATTTATCATCTAATGTTGCATCTTTTTGACTGTCCGTGATAGTTGAAAATAAACAGTGATATGCAACTAAATGACTGTCATGTGATATTTTTGCATTAGAGGATCGTGATCATTGTTGCTAAGATCACTTGCAAGATTGTAAGATCCTACAATCTTGCAACCAAAAATCTATCCTGACCGAAATTTGGTGGGATTGGAGCGAGATCAAGATCAAGATCTTGTAAGCAAGATTGTAGGATCATATTATTCCACCTATCCTGAGAAACTTTGACTTTTTTTAAGCTCCTTCAAAAACCAACATTTTGGATGTATGTATTGTTAAAATTTGTGACAAAATGTTGTGTTCCTACGTTTTGTTTAAGGGTTAAAAAATTCTAATTTCCACAAGTCATTAATAACGGGCAACTTTGCCTCTTTACATGACACAACAACTTCAATCTTCCTCTTATTTACAAATTACAAGTTTGCATTTTTGTTGGTTGATGCGTCTTCACTCTGCAACTTCAGTCATCTACTAGTTATAATTTTTTCAGTTAATTTATTTTAGACTCTGATCTTACGATTTGATCTATAAATCTTTGATTTGATCCCCCTGAAAACCACCTAGTTAGCTTTCTTTCTTCTTTCTTGATTATGTAGTGACGTCAGTTTTCTTGACTGATGCAGATCCAATCTCAGGATTTGGATGAACCAGAAATAATGCAGCAACCTTCACCTAATTCATGTGCACAAGTGAATTCACTGATGCAGAATATTTAACATAATGATACTACTAACATCAACTCGGGCTTCTGTCTGTAACATGAATCTGGCTGCAGCAAGTAGGGGGACTATGTATCATTATTTAGATATCCCCTTCCTTGTATATTCATAACATTCGTGTTTGCTATCTATTGAGTGGTTGTGCAGATCCTGCATTCGATTGCATCAAATTTTAACCAGCAATATTTCTAATATTTGTGCCTTGCAAAGCGGAGCTCGTGTTTAATTACTTGATTAGCTACTTCATCTTGGATTTCTTTCTATGGTTAGTTATATGATATGAACCCTACAAAATTTTGGTTTAAACGACATTATGCACACATCCATTAAGAAAACGAAGTTTTTAAAGCTTGGTGAAATACTTGATATAAAAATTGTATGATATTTGAGTGCGAAATGTATAAAGATTCAAATGAGTTATAAGTCTCTATAATATTTATATGCTCTCTTTCTTGTCAACATTTATATGCTGGGTTGCCATCTCCCCACCTAAACCTTTTGACTCTACCCAATAGATAACGTTAATATTTTTTTTTGTAGATATTAAAATTCTTATTTATAACAAGTACCAAAGTGTTCGAGGAGAATGATACTTTAAGTCTGTTTTCCTATGCATTGAGGAGTCTTCGATTTTATTTTTCGGGGTAAAGTATTTTGAGAGATGCATTTGAATTTTAACCAAACAATTACTTCAAGACGACTACCCGAAGATTTTAAATAATGCAGTAGGCAGTAGCAAATGATAGGTTATTTTAGGTCTTGAAAGTGTGAATTCCAAACAATACCCAAAATGCTGCAATTAGAATGCCCCTCATTCATGATGGATAGAAGAACCAAATTCAAGATGTCTTGATGAACTAAATCACGATATATTTTAAATGGTATTGTTGAAAATATATTTTGTTCTGATACAGGGGTTGTGTATGACAATTATTGGTGATAAATAAACTTACATGTTGAAAAGAAAAGGAACAACGTTACTAATTATGTGAGGCAATTGACGAAATCAAGTATAATAGAACTCTACTAATTTTGCTTCTGAAGTCTCAACTGACTGCAACTGCTTCCTGGGGCATCGCAGCGGCGACCACGTTATGACAGCGGCCGCAGAGTGTAGGGTGGTCTGAAAATGAGCCGACTAGCTCTGAATAATTCCAGCATCTTTCACACTTTGAGCCCTCAGCACGAGATATGCCAACCCAGACCTTACTGTTCCCTTGAATTAGGCACTCGCCACTATATGGTATATTGGCCATAACTTCATCCTCCAATGAGGGAAGAATCTCAACCTGCACATTGTTGCTATTACACTTCTGAGCAAATTATCCTCCAAAGGAGTCAAATATGTGTGGTAGAAACAGAATTTCTTGTTTTTCTAAGGAACCATGCAATATAATTGTAGATATGCATAATGGTGAAGTTATAGTTTCTGGAAGACGCATGTGTATGGTCTTTGGATGACACCATGCATAATATTTGAGTTAAGAATATTATTATATTAAACAACACTATGAAATTAATTGGTCCTTAGAAACCAAGGAAATAACGAGTGTTGATTTTGAGAGTAAGGGAAATACACATCATCTTTTAGTCTGTCAATAATAATTTTGTTGGTTCTCTTTTGTTCCCTATTTTATCAAGATATGACTTGGATGTGGACATACCTGAGACGTTATGAATAGACGATGCAATGTGTCAGCATCATTTTTGGCAGCACAGAGATCAGTTAATTGGGATACCAGGCTGGCGTCGGATGTATGAATATGAACCTTTGCGTCTAAGCTGGCTCCAATTAGCTTGCCAGATCGAGCAAGCTCCAAGACTCTATTAACCTCTGTCCTCAGCTGGCAGAGAAGTTTCGTTAAGTAAGATACACGATCACATTTAGAACTCTCTTAACAGAAAATTACACTACAGGGAACTGATGAAAAAGGGTGAACCACCAAAGTCACATATAATTACCAAAAGAAAAAACCACTGTATTTCCATCCTGCCGAGAAAACAGTGTAAAAGAAACTAAAAGTCTTATACTATTCTATGGATACATTCATGATAAATTGTTACTGAAAATCTTGATTCAATTGTATATAACTGAGAGAATTGAAAAATGGATTCAGATAACATCAGCTAGAGAGAAAATACCTCAAGAATCTTTTCCCAGAAATCAATTTCTTCAGCAGGCAGGGCAAGCCATCTTTCATTCAAGGTGGGCCATCTTGATTCAAATACATATTCAGCAACAGAACCATACTCTGTTACATACTGAAAAGGAAGGTTCTGCCATACATCCTCAGCTAAATGGGGCAATATTGGTGCTATTACTCTTACAATGGAAAGAAGATGAGCTGCAAGAACTGTTTGGCAACTTCTCCTGGTATAACTTGTTGATCCACTGAAAATTAGCAAAAAAGATGAAGAGTTGATTTTAGAAATATACCTAGCTTAGAAAATCTTGCAAAGAACTCTACATTTAAATCTGATGTCACAGTACAAAAAGGAAAAAAGAATTCAGCACGGCAACTTACCCAACATATAGTCGATCTTTGGCAACATCAAAATAGAAATTTGACAGGTCAACAATAACAAACCTCTGTAAAATCTGAGAATGAAATTTGAAATGTAATTATTGACAAATCAAACAATTTATTGATAAGAATTTAGCTAAGGACATGAATGATTATTCATGAGCAAACCAATTCTCAGATTTCTAAAGATTTCTCATGTCTTACTATCAAACTTGACAAGCATGAAACAAAGAGTAAAGATACGGACACCTATATTCTATCACAATTAAATGGTTTTTCAATGATATAAACCTCCCTCCTTTTGACCTGAAGATAGCTCTGCAGTTTACTAAATCAAATTACACTCAAACAGCGGTCTTGATATTGTTTAGCTGTAACTTTTTATGAAACCCAGCGGCATCATGAAGCAACATGGAAGAATGACAATCTCCCTACATAAACACACATCACATAAAAATTGAATATTTCACTAAGATTTACAAAAACTAACCTGAAATATTTTGAAAAATTGATAATTTTCATAATTCCCTTGAATGTTATTCACAACATTTTCAAGCTGGAAAAGTGCATGCTGATCAATCCTGGGAAGTTCATGGTATGGAACAGCATTATCAGCCTGTCAATAAGACAAAGTTAGAAGTGTGATGAAACAAATGCAAATATAACTGCAGAGAAAGGCATAGATATGGCATTATGTTAACCTATCCCAGAGATAAGCAGCATGGTGGGTTTTCAGGCAAAAGGAAAGGAGAAGAAAATTCTATACAGTAAAAAGAATTCAATTCAAAGTCCTCTGATAACATTTGAACATACTTTCCAATCATGAAGATTTGCCAAGAGGTATCTCAAGGTTCCTCGCAACTTCCTGTAGATCTCAGACATTTGACGGAGAATCTGGGGGCCAATCATCACGTCACCTGTATAATCTACACTAGAAACCCAGAGTCGGAGAACATCAGCTCCATATGCAGGTGCTTCCTGAGAATAAGGTAGGAAAAAAGAAATCCATTTGGTCCATGTCTTTGATAAATTGAAGCTATATATCTGGATTCTGGATACTGTTTCAAAACTGATATTTTTAAATACATAGCTGACCTTTTGATTTTTACCTCCTTCAATCACGATACGTGGATCCACAACATTACCCAATGACTTGCTCATCTTTAAACCCTTCTCATCCAATGCAAATCCATGTGTTACAACACTAGAATATGGAGCCTTCCCTGTATTGTACAAAAGTGACACATTTATATAGAGTATCTCTGACTTTAAACACAAAGATATTCTCAACTGGGCAGTGTTTGTCGACAAGCAAGCACACATGTATATTTATATATACACACGCATTATCCTTCTCAACTTAAAACACAAGGGGAAATGTACTCCTACAAACAAACAGCTATGCAAGTTCTCACGCTTTGGATTCTCACAATCTCACTGTTGTTTAATACTACACTAAATTTGAAAACTGAACCAGTCATCAAAAATTTGAAATTGGAAATGGAGGGTTAAGGGCCAAAGTTTCAACTAGAACTGAATCCAGTCAGCATAAAGAAATATGTTCAACTAAAATTATATAAATGTTACTTTTTATGTTATATAATTATCTATACTAGACTTCCTAAGCCTTTTCTTCATTAGATTTATTCCTAATATTTTTTATAAAAGGTTTTCCTAGATTAACTTTTGGTGCACTAGGCACTAGCTGTAATTATTTACTTAACCTGCAATATATTTCTAAATTCTTAATATCTCTTATTAGGCTAATTATGTTCCTAGCTTCCAAGACTTCCCTAAATTGGTAGTATCACGCGTTACCTCTTGTAGCTACACTTGTCAGCAATGAACTTTGAAACCAGCCCCTATGTTGATCCGTTCCTTCAAGATACAAGTCTGCTGGAAAACTAAGGCTACTTCTTTTTCCCAAGACTGCAGCCCAGGAGGAACCTGACGTCAAAAGTAAGGAGAAAGAAACATCAGATTCATAAGAAAGCAACTGATGAAATAATCAATTCAGGCTGGGAGTAGGTGTACAAGGTCCTAGGTCAAACATAATATCTTAATAAGGTAACGAATGAATTTAATGTTTCAGAACAAATACATAATGCAATTTTTCAAATAGATCTGGATAATCTGAATCTTATCTTAATTATAAGTAACATGTGTAACAGATTCACATGACAGACAATAATATATTATAGAGCTGTTCTTAGTCCCTACACTGGAAATTGGAGAGGGTTAGTTAAGGAACTTCAGACCAATTATCTTGTACAAACCATTTCCCTACCTGAATCAAACCAAACATCCATTGTGTCAGTTCCCTTTTCATATTCTGCAGCCTTATCACGGTACTTAGTAGGGAGAAGATCCTCTACTGTCATATACCACCAAGCATCACTACCCTTTTGGGCTATTATAGCTGACCAGGTCTCAAAAATAAAAATTGAAGATAAGTGTTAGGATGTATAAATTAAAACGGATTAATAAATTATTTAAAAGAGCATAGGAAACTAAGCAACTTTGGGATATACAAAATTAAAATTATTCAGATATGAAGAACTTTATTTGTTAATTTTGTTGTCTATTAGCAATTGAGATAGTACATATTCTTAATTTGAGTAAGGAGAAAATATCAACTTGTAATGTTTTGGGCCCTTACATTTAATATGCTCAATGGTCTCTTCATTCATAAGAGGTTCTCTAGACTGCAAATGATAAAAAACTGGAATGGGAACACCCCATGTCCTTTGTCGTGATATACACCAATCACTGCGGCTAGAAGTCATTGCAGAAATTCTGTTTTCTGCCTAAGAAATACACATGTATTTTTGTAAGATAGCACCAAATTTGATAGTTAACATATCTCTAGGAGAATAAATTTAAAAATCAGATAAGTACCACAACAAAAAGTCTCAAAAATTGAATACCTGAGGTGGAAACCATTTTACTTGGCCAATAGCACTCATAGCAGCATGGCGAAATCCCTCAACTGATGCAAACCATTGTTCTGTTGCCCTAAATATTGTAGGTTTCTTTGTTCGCCAATCATAAGGATACTTGTGCTCTGCATCATAAAGCATGGAAAAGACAATGAGACAGTCTATAACTATTGGTAGAACCCTAAGAGATTTTCAAGACAATTTTCTGGAAGGAATACAGCAAACCCCTGAAAAGAGTAAATAAAGATTAAAAAAATCTTACCATATGATTCTTCCATAAGGAGCGATAGATGTTCATCCAAGTATTTCACAACAGCAGCATTACCTTCACCAAGAACATCAAGCCCACTAAATTGCCCAGCTTCTTCAGTGAACTTTCCAACATCATCTACCGGAGAAAGTATGGGTAGTCCATACTTCTGACCAGTCACATAATCTTCCTGACCATGTCCTGGAGCCGTATGGACCAATCCTGTTCCTGTTTCTGTTGTAATATAATCTCCTCCAATCACAACCGGACACTCCTTATTATCTATTGGATGGTTATACCTGAGGCCAATAAAGAACCATGTCCTGAGTGCAAGATTTATCCCATTCATAATAAATATAAATAAAATTTTTATTACAAATTAGAGAAACAAGTAATGACAAGAATATGAGAAGAAAAAAGCAATTCTTCATTTTCATACGTCCAACGACCTGCAGTTTTCCAGGTCTGAACCCAACAGTCTTTTCTTGACAACGAGCTTCACACCCCATTTTGCCTCTAACTTTGGCACAAGCTCAGATGCCACAATAAGGTAAGGCTTTTTCTCTTCATTAAGAACATTGCCAAGCCTTTTCTTTTTAGCTCCACCAAGTGAGACTTGTTCAGGTAATGACTCTACTTCAACAACAGCATATTCAAGCTTGGGATTCACCGCAACAGCTGAGCATAGAACATTAGGAAGCAGCCACAAAGAAGATTAAGAGTGACAAAGGCAGACTTGAACATTTAAATGACTACAAATATAAAAATACTGAGTAGTTGACCAGCATGGCACATGCAACTAAACGAGAAAGCTACCTGCATTGGCAGGAACAGTCCAGGGAGTTGTAGTCCATATGGCCACGTACAAATTTGGAAATTCTTGCAGTAGACCACCAACACTTAGAGGAGCACTCACCAATCTGAATATGGCATATATGCTTCTTGAAACATGCCCTTCAGGATACTACATAGAGACCAAATAAGTAACAAGTAAATATGGTATACATGCCTCTTCAATGCATTCCCATACATATGCATACAGATATATATATAGAAAGCAAAAACTCTTTATTCACATGTTTAAGTGATAAAAAATATGCAAATCCAACACTGTACAGCATCACAGTATTAGCCTTCAGGATCTATTAAAAAAGAAACAACATAACAGGTTGATTTACCTCCAACTCAGCCTCAGCAAGTGCTGTCCTTGAAGAGGGGCTCCAGTGAACAGGTTTTCTGCCTCTGTAGATATAGCCTTTCAAGGCCATCTGGCCAAATACTTCAATCTAGCATATTGTAAGATGCAAATTATTAAGTCAACCATCCAAGAAAATTACATAATCAAAGCTCTATAATCTGGCAGTCTGGCTATCTATAGAAACGATTTGGCTGGCTCTTGCTTGATTGTAAAATTATTTCACTGAATCTGAAAGAATAGCTACTCCATGAGTTATCATATATTTATTTTCATAGACGTCCTACTTGAACTGGACATCCATAGTGCTGAATTCTATATTCAGTTTAAGGCATCTGTAAGGTAAATGAGAAAGGCTGTACCAGCTACCTGGGCAGCTTCATATTCTGGATCTAGAGTAAGATAGGGACTGTTCCAATCTGCCCAAATTCCATACCGCTGCAAACATTTAATAACATGCTTAAGATACAAAAGTTTCCCAGCAATTAAAATGAAAAATCAAGTGATATACCAATTTTAAGGTTATAAAATAAAAACACTGCGATATAAATTGACAATCGACACATGTAAATCACAATGTCATTTCCAAAATAAATGTGAACCTTAAAAGATGACATCTGATTTTTAACAGTTTCCTTGGCAAATTTAGCTGCCTTTGCTCTCAATTTCAATGGTGTGAGGTTATTTCTAGCCTCCTGATCCAACGACTGCAAAACTGTAATAATTCAAAACAATCGTGCTTTAAGTATGTAACAGAGTATACTAGTTGAAATGCAATTTTGTATGTGAATATTATGAACACAACTTAGAACTAGGACCAGCCATCATCGTGGAATTTCTATGAATTTTAAAACTTGCCTTTCAATTCAATAGGTAGGCCATGACAATCCCATCCAGGCACAAAATGAACTTGATAGTTTTGAAGGATCTGCCCAATAATTAAAAAAAAAAAAAGATCTTAACAAAATTTTAGTGCTTACTTGCATGTAAATACCTTGTTAAAGCATTCATATGTCTAATATACTTTAAAATATATATGCTTCAGATTGGACTTGATAATATAAACCGCTTGTCTAAGTACAATGGAAGGGAAAATACCTTATAACGATTTATAATATCCTTCAGAATTTTATTTAATGCATGACCAATATGAAGATCACCATTGGCATATGGAGGACCGTCATGAAGAATGAAATTTCCCTGAACAAGTTGTTCGAAGTAGGTTAAAAATTTTTACATAACTAGAACTGAAGCTTACGGGGAACTCTAAACTCACCCCATTATTTTTGTCAACAACTCTGTTGAATACTTGATTGTCCTCCCATATTTTCTGAATTTCGGGCTCCCTTATCAAAGAATTTGCTCTCATACCAAATGTTGTCTTTGGAAGATCAACAGTGTGCTTATATTTACCATCTTCTTGCTTGGTCCCTGAAATTGGCACAAATAATGTTGCTAAGCATGGAATGACATGCATAAATTCTTTAGTTAACAACTTAACATCACAGGGATCCATCAATTGAGAAACAAATAGATAAACTAAAAAGTAATATGAAATGGCAAAAACACTACCTTCGGCAGCTTTCTTTCCTGCCATAATAGGCCCTCGAGCTCTTCTCTTTGATGAACATACCTGGTTCCCCGAATGAGTACAGTAGTTTGACATGTTTGAGACAGATACTACTTTAACTGATGAGATTCCACGTGAATAAAACAAGCCAATCGAATTGCTTCTCCTGGAGGTTGTATAAGCTGTTCGCGAGAAAGCCTATGCATACATTAACAGCATATCAATCACAAGTATCATAATACTAGACGTAAGGATGATACAGCAAAATAAATCTAACAAAGCCAAACCATCAGATATAAAGAAAAGTGAAATAACAAAATTCGGATTTTACAAAACTGTCAAAACAGGAGAAGGACAAGGAACTGTGTATATCAAATTCATTTCTTCTGCCACACTAATTTCAGAAGCCCAAAGAAATATATATATTCAACACCTTGAGAGCGTCAAATATTTCCCCTCTTAGTTTCACTGGGTTTATGCCTTTATGGAACACAATTACATTCCCAAGAAGACTAGAAAAGTGAAGAAAACCAGAGGTCCTATTTTCAGGGTCAACTTAGAACTTGGAACTTGGAAGAATGAACTAAAGTAAGCGGTAGTAAAACAATAAACAACACCGGAACCCAGAAAACGCAATGACTATTGCAAGTTCCTCTTCGACAATTTAATGATCATATTCATACCATTTATCCAAAAGCCCATCCGGGACTCCGAATTGTGGCCAAACAATAACACTACGTTTGAGCAGCGACGAATAATCAGACAAAACAAAATTATGCACACATTCGCTTCACCGCCCAAATTTACAAAACATTTGATTTTCGTTATCAAACGAGTGCTAATTGAAGCTATAAATAAGCTCAAATTTCAACATCAGCCCAGTTTGAATACACGTTGCTCAATCCTTCAAAACTAATATCTTGAGTTTAACTCTAACCCTGTCCTTTCAGTGGGATCACACACCTTTGCCTCCTTATTGTTCTTCGTATTTGTTAATAACAGAAGAACAGAAGAGAAATAAATGGTAATTGAGTTCAAAATAGAGACAAAAGAATGCACCCTGTAAGGAGAGGTTTGCATAAAGATAGCCATGGTGGCTTCCCTTGGCTTGAGAGCGGATGAGTTTGAAGTTAAGGATTTGAAAACAGACATGACGATGGATTGGCCTCCACTGGTTTGCAGAAGAAGGAGGGCTACTCCATCTTCGTACAGCGAGGGAAACACTCACACATCATTCGGATAAATGGACTCAAAACCTCACCGTTTTTACTCTAAAATAAAAATAAACAAATATATAATTTCTTGGTCGTGAAAAATAAGATCAAACAAAACATACCCACCTTCCTTATTCTTTTCTCCAGCCAATAATAGTCTGAAAAAATGGGTAGCAGTGGGTGAAAGATGGAGTAATTTTTTTATTAAAAAATAGAAATTGAGTAGTAGTTGAAATAGTGATTTAATTTCTTTTGTATATATATATATATATATATGTAATACATATATATATATATACATATATATATATATATGTATGTACATATATATATATATACATATATATGTACATACATATATGTATGTACATATATATGTATATATATGTATGTACATATATATGTATATATATATATGTACATACATATATGTATGTACATATATATGTATATATATATATTAGATTAGATATTAGATATTAGATTAGATTAGATTAGATATATTAGATATTAGATAGATTAGATTAGATATTAGATATGATTCTTTTGTATATAGTATTAGATATAGTGTATATATATATATATAAGTATATACATATATAATTATATTTATATATATATTAGATATTAGAGATTAAATTAGATATTAGATATTATATTAGATATTAGATAGATTAGATTAGATATTAGATATGATTCTTTTGTATATAGTATTAGATTAGATATTATTTATTTTAAGAACAGTGAGGATTGAATTGTTAACCATTTGGGCCTGAATATTTTATTTCCCTCCTATACAGGAGAGTGGATAATTGGGCCAAAAAGCCCTTACCCAATAAACCAAGAAGCCCATTCCTGACCAAAGTACGTCTTTTAGCCCAAGATCCTTTTCTTGCCGATCAATCGTTGCAGTCATGGGTTGGAGTGTACAGTGGTTCACAGTTTACACTTTACACGGTTCCACCTACGTAAGTTGAAATTTTGAAGCCGACGAGAGCTTCATCTTCCCTCACCAATGGCGGGTTCGCATTGCACCGTCTTCTCCCTCCCATTACCTTCCAGTAAACCCACTAACAGACGAACCTATCCTGTACTAGTAGTTTCTTCTATTCCCACTCCAAATTCATCCAAAGTCAGGCACAGAAGGAAAAACCATTTGCGACCCAAAATCCTGAAAACGCTCACCACATCGCGCCCATCCATTTCTCCTCTTATACCGCCAGAATCGCCCCTCTCTCCCCCACAACAAACCCCTGAGGGAAACGACCTGTGTGTTGAGGCTCCCGCCGATGGAGCTCACAGCGAAAGCATCGCCGCCGATGCCGGAGAAGGTGGTGATTTGGAAGAATTACAAGTCTCTGAGACGACGGGTGCCTCTGGCGAATACAACGGTATTGCTGGTAAACTTACCGCTGGGTCTATCCTGAAATACGGTGCGTTTTTGGTTGGGGCTTTTGTGCTGCAGACTATTCTTTCGGTTTACATTCTGCTCGATGATGATTCGAAGCAGAAAGCTGGGGATTTGGATTTAAATGGAAAGGAAAAGCGGAGTGTTTTGTTTGGTGGGAGTGGGAAAAGTATGGGGGCTACTAATGCAAGCGGTGTGGTTTATTTGGAGAATCAACTTGAGATGGAAAAGAAAATTGAGGAAATTAAGCTAATGGCAAGGGAAGCTCGGAGAACTGAGGAAGTGAAGAAGGAAGAAGAAAATGGGGATCCAGAAAGTGATGATGACAGTGCTGTTTCCGATCATAGACTTGGTATTGAGAAAGAGATCGGTGATCGCTTGTTGAAGTTGCAGGATAAAATGAATTCTGATAAGGATAAATCAGCTTTTTTACAAGTTATTAATAATTTGGGAAAATCTGTAAAACCTTCAGGTGGGGTGGCTAAGGACAATAACAATGTGAACAAAGGAAATGGGACATTGAAGTTTAGGAAGAAGCTTAAATATAGAAGTCCTTTAACAAAGCCAACAAAAACCCCCAAGGGTTTTCCAGGGATTAGAGACTACAAAGCATCTGATGCAAAAAGTAGGAATTCAGCAAGTAAGGGCACAGGTACAGCTGAGGAAAATGGAAGCACTGCTTCTGGTGATATCAACATATTATATGAAGAGCAAGTAGATCAGCGAGACATGGAGACACAGGAAAGTGATTCTAGGCTTTCATTGGAAGATGAAGGGAAATTGGTTGATGAAGAGGCAAAGACTTTGCAAAATAGTGGGATGAATTTGGAAGCAGTAATGGATAGACCAAATGTGGAGACCGGATCAGGAATTGAAAGTAATGAAAGAAGCAATGGTAATGAATTGTTAAATGCTTAACTTTTAAACGATTTCCATGTCTATTATCTATTTGAACTCAATGGCCTCAATGGCAGTTATTCCAATATTGCTGATTGAATTTTATCATTTTGCCATTTTGGGTTATTCTTTTTCTTAAGGTATATCAGAGTTCAGGCAGAAAAAAGTTTACTATGATTTGCAGTTTCATTTTGAATACACGCGGCTAAGATTATACATGTCTCTTTCCTTCTTCTTTTTGGTCTTTTAGTAGCTTTAACTATGTTTTTAAGAAGAAACTAGTGAAATGTAGGATAGATTGATAGTAAGTTTAACTCAATTTGGGATATCTGTTATATCAATAGGTGGTTCCCCGGAGAGTAGTTTTGAGAGGTCTTCAGTTGAGGTATCTCAGTCAAGAAAATCAAGTGAATTGAGGACACGGAACTCACAGGGTATTGTAGAAGAAAACCAGGATACCAGCCCAATTTTGGAAAAGGATGACGTGCTGAGTATAAATGGGAATCCAAAACATGGAATAACTGATAATGTTTCTGCTGTTAAGAAAGATAAGCAGGCAAACACAGAGATGGATATGTGGTGGCTGAATCTCCGTTATGTTCTAGTATGTGCAAGACCTTAATTGTTTACAAGATTATTTTTCAGTAGCATTCCTCTAGGGAGGGACATAATGTTGTTATTGTTGTTGTTATGTCTACAATGCTCCTCTGTTTGATCCACTAGTCCTTCTAATTTCTAGCACTGTGACACATGTGTGCTGGGACAACATTATTATTACAAAATGTCTAGATTTCAGGCTTCTATCATAGTCATAGATCTTCTCTCATTAAACTAGTCTAATCAGGTCAGTCCTTAAAAATCTTGAACACAGCCAATATGCGACACTGTAAAACCTTTTCTTCAACATTTTGACTTAGCAAGAGATAGGAGGAAAAAAAACATTGGGCATAGAAAACCCACTAGGCACCACCGCTGAAATGGTGTGGGAAGGATCGGACCTCCAACCTTGAGGCCATGAGTCCATGACCATCTGGGCTTCAACTTGTGATCAGCTTTATGAATTCTTTTAATATATATAGTTTTGCTTGAACCTAGGCACCTAGCATGCGATTAAATGTTATTGGTCCTTAAATGCATTCATTTATACTTGGCTACGTTTTTGTGAAGGTCATTCTAATGCGAAGAGGTTCCAAAGAAGAAGAAGGGCCAAGAGGACTCTATAGCTTAAAGATCACTTCTCAAGAACAGGACCAAAGTGTCTATGCCTATACGGTTGCTTTTGAGGATCATGCTGATGCCAAAAACTTCTGTTTTCTGCTAGAATCATTTTTTGAAGATTTGGGTGATTTTAGTGCCGATGCAGTTCCCATGTCGATACAAGTAAAAATCTCAACTATGCTCTTGTAACAGCTAATGAAGTCTTGTACACATTATCAGATAATTGAAATGTCTTGTTAGTTGTTGCTACACTTGAAGAAAAAGAGATATTGAAATTGAAACATATTAGTTTGGTGGCCAATTGCATTACTCTTTGATTAGCTGTCGAGTGTGTAATAGTGTTCAATGCATGCTATGTTCTAAAGGGGCTTTCAATATTTTGCAGGAACTCCATGAAGCAGTAAAATCACATGGGAAGAAAGTAGTAGTTGTAAAAAAGAGACAGCTACAATTATATGCTGGACAACCACTTTCTGACGTTGAGACAATCCTGTGTTCTTTAGTACAACAACATCAAAATGTTGTTCCGGCGGATTCAAGATAGCTGTGGATTCTGAGTTCTAGATGTGTTTGCTCTTTGACTTCACCGAATTAGATTGTGCTCCAGTTGATGATTTTATTATGACTGGTGCTTCAAAAAATCCTTCAAAGAAGGTCCAGAGTGAAGAAAAACAGCTACACCTTGCATGAATGGTAATGATGCAATTTATGGAATGCTAGTGTTGGAAATACAAAATGTGTATATCTGTGAAGTGCGAGCTGAAGATGGAGGTCAGAGTAATTGGTGGCTGAACGCAGACGATTATAATGGAAGAGAGCCTATGGTGCACCCTACAAAGGAGGATTACAATTTGTAGGGAAAAATTATGTGCAAGGTTTTGACACGTTTATACATACAACTCATGTATTGATTGATTCCATGTTAAAAAAAAATTCTACATATTTTATTTTGATTAGGGAATCTTGTAACAAATATATGAAATACTCCATATAAATCTAGTTCAATTTGTAAATCAATCTTTGGGGGACTCTTGAAGGATCCCAATAATCTTTGGAATTTGGAATAGAGAGTGTCCTTTGGAAGGGAACTAGGTGCCCTCTTTTTCGCTCCTGGGCCTGATTGGTGTTGGGCTTGGGCCCCAAGATTTAGACCCTCATAATCAAGAATTGGCTTTATGAATTATGTAGAGGTGTTCAGCACATTGTTATTATAATATTATTAATCAAGGACTTCTTATTTTCGCAGAGGCAGATTTTGACAGAGTTGCATAACAATGTAATAACAATGACATAAAATACATGATTGGAAGAGAGGTGAGCGAGAAAGAGATAATGGGTGTTGAGTAGAAAAGTTCAGAATAGTGATAATAGAGAAATTAAAGATAATTGGTAGTTTTTAAATTTATTATTTTAAAAATATAATAATAACAATTTTACATCAAAATTCAAAAATTAAAGAAAAATTGCATGTACCATTGGGCATGCGAAGTCTCATAATACATAACATAAAAATTTATTATAAATAATTTAACCCTTTAGGATTTGCCATGGGGGTAGCCACCAGATTCATAAAGAGTATAAGCAATACTATGAACAACCTCACTAATCCTAATCAATTCTGAATGTTTTGCTCCTACATCTGCATCAAACCCTGGTTCGATCGCACTGGTACAATTTTTAAGGCTTTGAGTAGCATCAATAGTAACGGTTCTCATTTGATCAAGGTCTCCAGCTTGAAGAAACTTTCTTGTATTGAAGAAATCTGTAATGGCAGTGTGGTAATGTTTGGAGCATGATTCATAAGATTTCAGCAATTTTTGATCGCTAGTTTTACGACCAAGTGCATCAATTTTGCCCTTATTTGTAGCTGCCTCAACAATTCCTGAAGAAATTGCAAATTCGGCTAGGTAAGAGATTTTTGTTCCTCCCTTGCCATCAAGAAAAGTCCAGCAATAGCCAGGCTCTCTGTAATTTTTGCAAACTTCTGCTATGGATGGTTCTGATGATGATGAATAAGCAAGAGAACAACAAAAGAATATAACCAAAAGGGACCCAAGAAATGCAGAAGAATGAACCATTTTTATTTACTGTATTTTTGTGTTTTTTTAATTGTTTAGTATTCCGAAATAGCCACTTTTATAACTATTTCTCACCCTAATTATGGTATCAATCCTAGGCATAAGAAGAAGAGTAAACCATCAATAATTTTACTAACTATATATAGAATATTGCTATATATGTATAAATCCTTTAAAAAAAGTTTGAATCTTTATTACATTGACGGATTGACCTTATCGAGAAAATCATCAAAATTTAGCTTAAGACTAGTTCAAATAAGAGCTTTAGTTTTCATAAGAGTAAAAAATGTGTCACTATATATAATTATTAGTTATTACTACAAACAATCTTCACATTTGCATTATAGGATACCTATTTTTAGTTTGGTTTCTCTATCCCATAGTTCACTGTTTTTTTTTTTTCAGAAAAAGAGTATTCAATTTGATTTTGTTTTATACTAATGAAGCTATTATATTAGAAAAAGTAATGCATGAGGAAGAAAACAGTTGAGTATGAGAATACAAATGTAATAAGAATTTTTGATCTGCCAACGCGGAGTGTCTGGTGCAGAAGCGCAAGAATCTCCGGAAATGACTGTGTAAAAGTAATGAAGATAGCATTAAATTAAAGATATAATATTGGAAAAAAAGAATAAAAAAAAGATGGAGAAAAGGGGGAAGAAGGCAGTGATGATGGTGGGAATTGATGAAACAGAGCATAGCTTCTACGCATTGGAGTGGACATTGACCCATTTCTTCCCTTCTCAAACTGCCCATCATTTCCAGCTTTTGGCTCTTCATGCCAAACCCTCTCCTTCTTCTCTTGTTGATCTCCAGCCCGGTACGCATATCATATATATATATATATATAATGCCTTAAAATTCTTTATTTGGTACAATACAATATATCAATTTCAATTAATAAAGTATATATATATTGTTTATGTTTTCAGATTCTGGAAGCGCAGAGTTCATATCTATTGTAGGAGGGGATCTCAATAGCACCGCCCACAGAACCATCCAAAAAGCCAAAGACATTTGTGGCCGTAAATCAGTAATTAATTCATATTTTACTTTTTCTATTACATGATAAAAGTATATCAATTTTGAGGGTTGCAATCGTGGCAAAATTGGGGAAGTAATCTCGTTAAACATACACAGGTGAATGTAATAACAGAGGTAGTGGAGGGTGATGCCAGGACTGTTCTGTGCGAAGCAGCAGAGAGACATGGTGCTACTGTTCTTGTTGTGGGTTGTCATGGTTATGGCGCTGTCAAAAGGTACATTCCATTTTCATCATTATGGAATAATATGACCCATTCTTCATTACAATATATTATTCTTGCGTCCTCAATGAAATTAAAAAGAACTGAATCTGATGCTGCAGGGTGATTCTGGGGAGCGTGAGTGATTATTGTGTACAACATGCGCATTGTTCAGTGATGGTTGTGAAGAGGCCCAAGATAAAGCACCTCCACAACTCATCCTCTTCCCACACCCACTTTCCCATCCAAAAAGTTTAGCTTCATGCACACTCAAGCACTTGTCCATTATTAAACTCGCCTACCACCCCTAATTAATTTTTCTTTTAAATGGCAAATCACATTCAGAGATTCAAAAATTATACATAATGATTTGATTCTTTTTAGTAGACATTTCAGCTTATAGGATAGGATTTCTAGGAAACATATGGCCTACTACTCTCCAATGTAACGTATTAATTTATTCATCTTCCATTTTCCTTTAAACAAGTCAGAATATTGCTTAAGATAATGTTAATGACGACCATGTCATGTAAAACCATGCCATTAGGATTGGCAAAAGATAATTTTGATTTAAGCACTTTCTCGATATTACTATTGCCTCGTGTCATCCTTCCAGGATGCTTGAAAGTTGGATAATAAGAATATAAAGGAAATACTCTCACGTTCAATTAAAACTGCAAAAGTTCAAAACAATTAGTTGGATCATGATCCCATTACACCTCAGCAAGGCTGGGATATTGGAAACATCACACATTCTGAACTGAACCGTAACAGATGGGAAATTGCGGACCTAATCTGCGTTTACTCTCCATAAAAAGTTGAGAACAATATAAATTAAATTTAAAGGGTTAAAACTTAAAAACGACAATTAGACATGGAACTAAAACCAAGAGACCAATAATTAAAAATTTCATAGGCATTCCCATCATCAAAATTTAGTAATCAAAGCTTAAACAGTCTCGCAAATTAGAAATGACAGATTGTTCCATCATATAAATAAAATCATGAATCCAAAATACTAAGGTGTAAAGCCTTCAGTTACTTGACACACATAAAAGAGACAACAGATATAGAGCGGAACTACATCAAGGCCTTCAAACTTCAAAGGTCAGGATGCCACTTAGCACTTCACCTCCTTCAAAGAATGAGCAAAGTATAGAAATGTTGGATCAGTCGCACCATCCTTGTAGTACGCGAAGACCAAACTACCATCATCATGCATGCTCTCCCCAACAAAACTGCAGATAAAGTAAAACTCAAACTTAGAACACTTCCTAAAGATTTACTATACCAACTACTCATTCAAAAGCTAATCACAGCAATCATGCAAACCCAGAAAAAAATAAAATCTAATTACATGTAAAAAGACTTGATTATTTGAATTTAGAATATATATAGATATATACATATTAGATATTACCCAGTTAAATTTGTTTCATAGTGACCTAATAGTTGGACTAGTAACCCCAGCCCATCACTATGTCAATGACTAATCAAGGTCCAAAGACAAAGTACAAAAGGCACTTTTTATACAAGTTGCCGTGGCACTTACAATTGAAGATCACCAAGCTTGGGGAGCAGGAACTTCGTTGCCGCCTCAATATTCTTCTTAAAATGCTCTTGTGTCTCTCCTTCTAGTTTGGGTGTCAACAACTTGATATACCTCTTCATGAAGGTGACAAATTGTTTCTTGTCAAATGTAGGTTGCTCCTGCAAGGATTTTGTAACAAAATTTAACATCTGAAATTGGAAAAAAGAAAAGAAAAGAAAATTGAAATAGGAAAGAGGAGTATGGTAGTAATAACCTGAAGTCTAAATGTGTCAACAATGTCAACAACCTTTACAGCTTGGTCATCAACACCCTCATCTTCTCCACCTTCAGCAGAAGGGTTTGCACCGATGTCCACATCAACTGCTCCTTTAACAACCCACTACAGCAAGCCAAAAGAAACAGTCCTCAACTTGCCAACCATATAAATAACATATAAGGCATAAGCCATCAAACTAAGTTGAAAATAGATGTTTGAAATCTAGAAATTGAAATATTCACAAGTAGATAAATGCAGAAAATTTAACTGACCTTTCCCTCAACTTCCCACAACATTCCATTCTGAATTTCCTTGTATTGAAATGAATCCGAGAGAAGCTCATCACCTGCATAATATGTAATATATGGTCAGTCATTCCGTAACATCCAAACATTATATACTTAATAAATAGGCAGTACCAATGTAACGATATATGAAAAAACAAAAAAATGAATAAGGAAATGTTCAAAGCATTACATATATGTCCTTCGTAATATTTTACACCAAAATTAAAAGCCTAAAGGAGATAATTAACCTAACAGAAATAGCAACTATATCAAAAAATACAATTATATCTATAGCATTTAAAAACCACCTTTCAGATATATCATATATGCTCTAAATGAGCTCTTATTTCAGTAGACCCATAATTAAAAACTCAAATCAATTTGCAGGCTGATCACTGAACTCTTACATAATTGGGAAATAGGAAGGTTAGCCACCATATTATGTTCTGAGATAGATTTGTTAACATCAAATCAGGAAGATATTCAAATAAGTGAATAACAGTAGAAAACTTCTATTTAGGTTCCAAGGAAAGTACTAAACAATCGAGCGTATAAAGTATCCTGGGTTCCCAACCTGATTAGATTTCAGACCCATGCATAAAATATTGAATTGCAAAAATTATGGCAAAGCAGAAGACTCAAGCTGGACATTGAGGTTAATTAAAAAAAAATCATATCCTGCAAATACCGCAGTTTACTGTAAACAAATCAAGCCGTGAAAAACAATGATTCAGATTATTTGTCAATGAGAAAACATATACAAGATCAGATGCGCGCAACAAAAAGACCAAAACCTTCGATTATGTATAGGTTCCAGATCCAGATATTAAAAAAAAAAATCCATATTACAAAACAACAACATATGAAACAAAAAGTAAACAATAAAAATCATAACCCAAATTCATATAAGTAAGCTCTTGAAGACAAAAAGGATTGCCTTAAACAGAATCAGATGATTAATTCATTGCATAAGAGTAGAAAGAAAAATAAAAAGTTTAGCTACCAGATCGAGAACGAACATCATAAAAAAAAACACACAAAATTCGAATTTTCAAAGATGAAGTTGATTACCCGTGAGGAGATCCTGGTAAACCAACATTTTTGCAGAGTTCCTCTCGGATCGCTCCTAACACAGCAGTGTGGGAAGAGTGGAAGAGAAAAGGAGTGACGAGAAGCGAAGAGGGCTGCGAAGAAGCAGACTATGAGAATTTATAGGCGAGGGTTTCGCCGCAGAGAGGAACGAGATGCCTAATGGCAAATTATGCGAACAGGACTTCTCTTTATCCAAAATACCTAGCAAGTCCTACACCTTTCTTTCCTTTTTCTGCCTACTTGGGCTCGGTATCTATTTCCCCTTCTGGGCTGGGTCCGAAATCAAGGCACAATAACAATAAATCATTTAAAATACTATTTTAAAATCTATGAATTGTTATTAGTTTTTAAATTTTAAAAATATATATTGATTTTTAAATTTTTATTTTTATCGATTATTTAATTTTTAAATTTTAAAAACAGACTATTCGGTCTATGAATTTTCACCTCAGTCAATTATTTAGTCCTTCTACATTATTTAATTCCTAAATTTTAAAAATATACATTGATCCTTTTGGACATTATTCTTTTTTTAAAAAAATTGTTTTTCTTTGTCAAAATGAAAGGTTGGTGGAAGCAGATTAAATAAAGTAATTTTATGTAAAATTATTTAGTACAGTTAATTTAAATTATTGATAAGTTAAGATAAAAGATATAGTCGATTAATAATTTAAATCGCAGAATTTAAATAAAGTAATTTACATGATTTAGATCCGGTTTGGCAAGGAGTTCAAATTTGAAGTTAAAAACAAATAAATAAACTGCTTAAAACACTTGAATCTCGATCAAAATGATGTTTTTTTTTTTTTGCCTTACAGTAATCTTTAATTAGTTTTCGTTGGTCTAATAAAGACATTCACCAAAATGAAAAACTAGCAGAGATGATTTATCAAATGATGGGTTACTAATGGATGTTGAGTATTAACATTAGCAGCATAAAAACACCTCTACTATCAAGGTATTGCATAAAAACGCAAAACAGAAATCTGCAAAAAAATCTAGTGTTGAGTGTTAACATTTGCAGAATAATGTTCTTAAAATTTATATTTAAATTTTAAAATCGTAAGATTTTATACTTTTAAATTTTATTAAATCATAAGGTTCAAAAAAAATTTTTTTTAGTAAATTGTATACAAAGTTGTTTTGGTACAAAATCGTCATAGAATCGATTGCGATTTTACCCAACGATTTCATTATTTCACCACAATCCAATAAATAGACTCATTTGACGCTTTTTTGGCATGCTTGTGTGGATATTCATATCTCAACCTAACCCAAGAAAACTCTCCGTGTTAATGCTGTTGATAATTTTGTAATTAATATTGATAATACTCGAATTCATAATATTTTAAATGATCTTTGTTTGGATTGATAATGCTCAAGCTCATAGTATTTCAAATGATATTTGTTTAGATTTACATAACATTAAGAATAAAATACCAAGTATTGATAATGCATATGGTAACTGTAGTGGTAACTGGTGGAAATAGATCAAATGATAGTTATGTAAAGAAATCATTTGATTATCTTAATTGAAAATATTGTTTAATCTCTTTGTCTATGAATTATTAAATTATTAATTATGTATTGAAGTAAATAGAATCATATCCATCGCGATGGGGACCTAATCTGAGATTACACTCCATAAAAAGTAGAGAGATCAAGATAAACTAAATAGTTCACGGGATAAAAGACACATTGATAAGGAACTTACACAAAGAGAACAATAATTAGAAATTTGATAGACATTACCATCATCAAAATTTGGTGGAATCAAAAACATAAACCATCTCACAATTTAAAAACGTCAGACTGTTCGATCATATAAATAAAATCATGAATCAAAATACTAAGTTGTAAAGCCTTCGGTTACTTGATACATATAAAAAAGAGAAACAAGATATAGGGCGGAACTACACCAAGGCCTTCAAGCTTCAAAGGTCAGATGCCGCTTAGCACTTCACCTCCTTCAAACCATGAGCAAAGTAAAGAAATGTTGGATCAGTAGCACCATCCTTGTAGTACGCGAAGACCAAACTACCATCATCATGCATGCTCTCCCCAACAAAACTGCAAATAAAAGTAAAACTCAAGCTTAGAACACTTTCTAAGGATTTATTATACCAACTACTCATCTAAAAGCTAAGGAGAGATCACAGCAAACATGCAAACCCAGAAAAAAAAAAATCACTAGTACATAAAAAACAAACTTGATTATTTGAATTTATAATCTATAGATATATCATATATACTTAATAGTTATTACCAGTTCAATTTGATTTATAGTAACCTAGTACTTGGACACTTGGACTAGTAACCCAAGCCCATCACTATGTCAATGACTAATCTAGGTCCAAAGACAAAGTACAAAAGGCACTTTTTATACAGGTTGCAGTGGCAATTACAATTGAAGATCACCGAGCTTGGGGAGAAGGAATTTTGTTGCCGCCTCAATATTCTTCTTAAAATGCTCTTGTGTCTCTCCTTCTAGTTTGGGTGTCAACAACTTGATATACCTCTTCATGAAGGTAACAAACTGTTTCTTGTCAAATGCAGGTTGCTCCTGCAAGGATTTTGTAACAAAATTTAACATCTGAACTTGCGAAAAAAAAAAGGAAATTGAAATTGAAATAGGAAAGAGGAGTATGGTAGTAATAACCTGAAGTCTAAATGTGTCAACAATGTCAACAACCTTTACAGCTTGGTCATCAACACCCTCATCTTCTCCACCTTCAGCAGAAGGGTTTGCACCGATGTCCACATCAACTGCTCCTTTAACAACCCACTACAGCAAGACAAAAGAAACAGTCCTCAACTTGCCAACCATGTAAACAACATATAAGGCATAAGCCATCAATGTATCAAACTAAGTGAAAACTTGATGTGTTTGAACTCTCAAAAATCAAATATGCAAAGTAGATAAATGCAGAAAATTTAACTAACCTTGCCCTCAACTTCCCACAACATTCCATTCTGAATTTCCTTGTATGGAAATGAATCCGAGAGAAGCTCATCACCTGTGTAATATATGGTCAGTCATTCCATGACATCCAAACATTATATACTTAATAAATAGGTAGTACCAATGTATGGGTATATGAAAAACAAAAAAATTACATAAGGAAAGGTTCAAAGCATCACATATATGTTCTCCGTAATAATTTACATCAAAATTGAAAGCATAAAGGAGACAATTAAAGCAATTATATCCAAAAACAAAATACAACTATATTTATTTTATAGCATTTAAAAACCACCTTTCAGATATATGCTCAAAATGACCTCTTATTTCAGTTGACCCATAATGGAAAACTCTAATCAATTTGCTGGCTGATCACTTAACTCTTAGATAATTAGGAAATAGGAAGGTTAGTCGCTATATTCTGTTCTGAAATAGATTCGTTAACATAAACTCATGAAGATATTTAAATAACAGTAGAAAGAATTTATTTAGGCTCCAAATCCACAGGGTAAGACGCACTGTACACAGGAAAGTACTAAACAATCGAGCGTATAAAATATCTTGGGTTCCCAACTTGATGTAGATTGCAGACAGACCCATGAATAAAATATTGACCGTCCAAATTTAGGGCCAAGGAAAACACGGGATCGACTAAGGTTAAGAATAAAATTAGACAAAAATCCTAACCTGCAAATACCGCAGTTTACTGTAGACAAATCAAACCGTGAAAAACGACCATTCTGATAATTTAGTAATTGTTAAGGAGATTGTACCAAAAAAAAAAAGTAATTGTTAAGGAGAATACATAAACAAGATCAGATGCTCGCAACAAAAATACCTCAACCTTCGATTATCTATAGGTCCCAAATCCAGATATTAACAGAAATTCCATAATATTACAAAACAACAACATATGAAACAAAAAGTAAAAAAAAAAAAAATCATAACCCAAACTCATATAAGCGAGCTTGTGAAGACAAAAAACAATTGCCTTAAACCGAATCAGACGATTCATTAATTGCATATGAGTAGAACGAAATTTAAAATGTTTAGCTACCAGATCGAGAACGAAAATCATCGAAAAAAAGAAAAATTTTCGATTTTTCAAAGAGAAAGTTGAATCAGAAGATTGATTACCCGTGAGGAGGTCCTGGTAAACCAACATTTTTGCAGAATTTCTCTCGAATAGCTCCTAACACGGCAGTGTGGGAAGGGTGGAAGAGAAAAGGAGTGACGGGAAACGAAGAGGGGCTGCGTAGTTACAAAGAAGAGAATTTATGAGCGAGGGTTTGGCCGCGAAGAGAATGAGATGCCTATGGAAAATTATGCGAACAGGACTCCTCTTTTTCCAAAATACCTAATAAGTCCTACAGGTTTCTTTCTATTTTCTGCCTCCTTGGGCTCGGAATTTATTTTCCCCTAGTGGCTGGGTTCGAAATCAAGGCCCAATAACAATGTAACATTAAAGAAAATAAAGAAAATTAATCATAAAATAAAAGAAAAGGATATTAATTTTCAACGAAAAAACATATTAGTCCTTAATTAATGTTCATGGGACACATACCAATTATCATGTTTGACTAATTCGAATTAACATTTACAGAGTTGAGCTAAATAAGACGTTAACATAGTTGCTATACGAAAAAATTAAGTTGAAACTTCACAGAACCAAATATCGATTTCTTCCCGAGCTATGAAATTAGAACCAGCTTTATTGAATATTAATTTAATCTCGTTTTGTTTTCATTTCGGTTTGGTCCAACTAATGTAATAGCATCAAATTTTTCATGGAGCCTCTCAAAAATAATTTGTTCCTTTTATTTAAATGATAAATAGAAAGGAATAAAATCAATGTTTTTAAAACCGAACCGGTCATTGAACCGGTCGAGGCACTGGTTCACGGTTCAATGGTCGAACCGTGGTCGAACCGGTGACATTTAAAATATATATTTTTAATTAAATATACTAAAATATATCATAAAAAAATTATATACTTCATAATTATATGTTTTCATCTCGATCTAAGCATGATAAGAAATAGAACAAGTTGCAAATTACTACAATATCATATTAAACTCTTCAAATAAGTTCAAGGATCAACATATTTAAGTCTCAAATCTTATCACAAACCAAACAATAAATACTGAAATAGAACAATCCTTACAACTACAAGCCACAACAAATTTTCAATAAATATTAAATCATAAACAACACAAATTAAAAAAAAAAAAAGAACAACCGGTCGAACCGTCTAAACCACTGGTTCTGACCGGTTCTTGACCGATTTTATACATGACCAGTTCATTGGTTATTCCGGACCGGACTGGCAGCCGGTTTACCGGTTTTTCGGTCCAACCGGCCGGTCCGGTCCGGTTTTCAAAACAATGAAAAAAATGAAGAAGGACTAAATTGAATTTTTTATAGTTAAAGGTGACAAAATATAATTTTTTGTTACATGTAATGTTATATCAATACAGTCGTTAGATCTGTAGTTAGTGTTAGTAGCAGAAGTTAAAGTGGTTGGCTATACAATTTTAAACGATAATAGTGAAAATAATAACACACAAAATTTATTATTAATCTAAAGTGCCACCTACGATTGATGAATGACTAGTTTTTTTTGGGTAAAGGATACATTTTATTTTGTAAATAGGTAAAGGATAAATGACAAGTTAACCATGCTCAAAGATGACAAATGTGGAAAAAAAAAAGTCAATAACCTCTATACCTTACTTTCATATAGATACGTATTGTATTTAATCTGGTATATAAAAAAGGAAAAACAGAAGAAGTATTTGTGGCGTGGAGAATTTTTTGTATGTTGGACTCTTACACCGAAAAGCCAAGATGGATCTATAATTCGAGTTGGACCGAAGAAACTTTTTTTTTTAATCTTATCAAATTTTATAAGAATTATCAAATTGGTTCTTATTTTTTGTGTTATAACTTATAAGTTAAAACTGGTAATAGATTTCATTAGAAATATTCAAGATTAAGGATTAAACATTTGATATTTAGTTCAAGATGATTAAATTTCTTTTGCTCTATCAATTATTAATTTAAAGGACATAAAAATTAAGACAAAACCGATTGTTTTTCTATTTTTTGAGATAAAATTGAAAAAAAGGATACAAAAAAGAAAATTATTATAAAATTTCGTTTTTTAATTAAATTTTGCCATTGGATTTGGGTCGTCAACAAACAATGATAGTAACAATGTAATATACAAATGTTTTGCCCCAAAAACAAAACAATATAAATGTCACACGCAGACGCAGAGTATACCTATTAGTACTGGTGTGCCCCATGCTCATCTTCCCAACTTACCTCTTCTCTCCCCTCTCAAGCTTCCTCAGGTAAATCTCTATAATTTATCGTTGTCGGTGATACTGCAAGCTCATTTTGCATCGGAATTTTGATGGAATTTAATGCTTATTTTGCTAATTCTCATTGAAAATTCACAGAAATCGCTCGCCAATTTCTAAAATTTCACGTTTGTGGTTCTTTTTCTCCGATTAGGTTTCCAAGGTTTTAGATTCAATCATTTCTTTCTTTCTTTTTTTTTGCTGTTCCTCCCTGTCAGTACTTTTTCTTGGGGGGAAGCTGGAGTACGAATTAGGGTGAATTTGGTGTTGAGTTTTCAAAGTTCGCTTGATGATGGACGGTAATAAGGACGAGGCTTTGAGGTGTATTCGCATCGCCGAGGAGGCGATTGCAACAGGGAACAAAGCGCGTGCGCTTAAATTTATCAAAATTGCACAACGGTTGAATCACAATCTGCCAGTGGATGTGTTACTCAACATGTGTGAGGGGCTTGATTCTCAGTCACCTGCGCCTTCTAAGGATGGAAACTCTGTCCATCAGGTTAAGAGGGAGCATAGTTCAGTGAAAAATGATGAGGAACTGAATGAAGAGCGGAATTATACAGAAGAACATGTTCAATTAATTCGGGAGATTAAGGGAAAGAACGATTATTATGCCATTCTTGGTGTGGAGAAGGCTTGTTCTGTTGAAGAGATTAGGCGAGCTTATAGGAAATTGTCATTGAAAGTTCATCCTGATAAGAATAAAGCACCGGGTTCTGAAGAAGCATTTAAGAAGGTATCCAAGGCGTTCAAGTGTTTAAGTGATGATGGATCAAGGAGGCAGTACGATCAAACAGGGCTGGTAGAGGAGTTTGAATACAACCAGCAGCATAATGTTAGGCGCAGGAGGAGAAGGACAACTGCACATGACTTCTTCGATGATGACTTTGATCCCGATGAGATATTTAGAGCATTCTTTGGACAGGCGGATGTATTTGGGAGAACTAATGTTTACAGGACACGGGGAGTGGGCAGTCACCAGAGGCAGGAATTTCAAGGAGGAGGGGGACTTAATATTATGCTCCTTCTGCAACTTGTACCATTGTTGATAATTTTTCTGCTTGCGTACTTGCCATTTTCTGAACCTGAATATTCTTTGCATAAGAATTACTCATATCAGATACCCAAGACAACAGAGAAGTATGGAGTAGAGTTTTTTGTGAAATCTGAATCGTTTGATGCTAACTATCCACACGGAAGTCCTGCTCGTGCAAATATTGAGGACAATGTGATAAAGGATCATAAAAATTTGCTTCGTCGCTACTGTCAAATAGAACTCCAGAGGCGTAGTTGGAACAGGAATTTACCAACTCCTAACTGCGAAAAGCTAGTTGGACTAGCTTGAAGGTAAAATTCTCTTATATTTTCTTTATCACCATGAAGGTTATGTACCATTCAAATAATTTTCAGTTGTCAGAACTGATTGTAGTTTTGTTAATGGATTGATTTTTCCCCCCTTTTACTTTCTCTTTCATTCTGAACACATTTTTTTGCTAATATAAAAGCTTATCTTTTACTGCCCTCTCTTGGTTCTGACACAGTTTGTTGCTGATTTTGACTGATATATCCTGTTAAAAGCCCAACCGCCTTTTTATGTTTTATAAAGTGAAGGTGGCAACCAATTTTAGCTCCAAAGAGTAAAGTGCATTCCCCCCCCCCCCCCCCCCCCCCCCCCCCAAAACACCCCAATTTTGGTAGTTTGCGGTTCAATTGTGTTTACTGTCTGGAGCTATGGTATTATTCATCTATGCCCATCTTATATTGTGTTTTCCTTTTGTTTCCTTGCTGAAATAATAAAATTTCCCTTCAAATATTTGTGTGCTATGGGATGGCATAGCTATTCCTAACTTTCATTTTGGCTAGATTGTTAACATGTATGCTGTCATTAGTCGCTATCCTGCACACTTTTATTTATTTATTTTTTGCTTCTTCGGTCTACCCATGCCAAGTGCAAATTCACCTCCTCAACCCCCATTCCCCCCTTTTGACCCCCCCCCCCCCCAAAAAAAAAAACTAAACTTTTAAGAAGTGCCAATGCTACATGGTTCAGGATTTTATTGTTATTTGCATAACCCTGTATCTAGTACATTGGCTATGAGTTTCTCTTTCTGGTCTTTCCTTGATTTAATTGCCTCGCATGCTGAAATCAGTTGTTTACTTGTGTGCTTTTTGTGGATGTGGGTATTTAAAATGACTAACTGGTTTCTTCTATTGGCTTGATGAAGCCATGTCCCAATTGCTGAGCTTTTGTGCACATGTAATTCTTGAGGCCAATGAGGATTTCTGTTGGAGTAGCTCTTCCTACAGCTGTATGATACCTCAGTAGCCGATCAAGTACCCATTTGATCCTGCTTTGAGAAGTCTTCAATACATATGCTTAAAAGGGTTTTCTTATTGTTAGAGGGATAGTGAATGAGATTTTCTGTTATGTCATATTCATGATTCAGAACATGGCTGCAAATAGTTACATAAAGAAGTCATAGCCTCCAGCAGTCAGTGGCCTGCAAATCTATTTGAAAGAGATGCAGTAAGTCACAGTATGAGACCCAATTCTTAAAGGCTTTGCTACTTGAATGGTCGAGTGTTTGAATCATAAAACAAGTTCATGTGAAAGATGCTTTTGCTTCCACTGAAGAGAAGATTCCATAAATTGAGGAAATTATAGGAAAATTCAGATTGACTTCATGAGTTGGATTTTTAAGTAAGACTTCTGAACTTGCCCTCCTTATCTAGCAAGAGTATGGTTCTGAGTCTTGGTGGTTAATGACTTTGGGGATCAAAGTAATGGGAACTCTAATTAAGTAATTATTATTAGGGTTGGTTATACTCCCTCCTCCTCTGAAATTTGTCTGAGTGACACAAATTTTTCTTTTTCTTCCGAAAATTTACATTTCTCACTCCCAATATTTGAGTTTACAAATCACATATTTTAAGCAAAATGCTTTTATATTTTTTTATTAATTTTATATAATAAATGTTAAATATTTTTTTAATCAATATAAGATAGTCTTTCAAAATTAAATAAGCTATATGTATGATTTTATTGCAAATAAATAGCATTAAAATAAAGTTTACACATTTTGTTTTGGTAAGTTATATAGGTAGTAAAAGAAGTTAACATTATTTGGAACGGAATTGTAATTATTTATTAAGTTTGAATGTGTTGGTGTATATTTTTTTAAATAAAATGAAGGGCTGCCTATTCTTCAGTAGTTTGTTTGAAACTTTGGACTGAGTGTAATGGACTAATGGAGGGGTGACAAGGGAAATGAAATTCTAAATTTGATAATTTAAATATAACATTTTTAACTTTTAAAATATTTTTAAGTGGTAAGAATAAATGATATAAGATGAAAAAAATATTATATTTATTTTTGGCCTGAAAAAAATATATTTAATATAAATACAAAAAATGTCATTCTTTTTTCTTCCTCTTTGAGGATAAAAGAGTTAC
Organism: Senna tora; assembly: GCA_014851425.1. Lineage (NCBI taxonomy): Eukaryota > Viridiplantae > Streptophyta > Magnoliopsida > Fabales > Fabaceae > Senna > Senna tora. Next base: position 6,211,289 of record CM026262.1, on the reverse strand, counting down.
CCTTAATATTAACTAGTGTAATGTAACTTGGATTTATCCTGCGAGTCTCGTTTAAATTATAAATGGTTCAGAAAAGTAGGAATGTTAAAGTATCAATTATAACCAACCATTAAAAGTCATGTAATACTTTTAAGTAATTGAAAGAAAACGAGAAAATGATGGAGATATTATTATTAAGTAATTTCCTTTTACTTTTGACTGGATGATAAAGCAATTTTCGAATGTTAATTTTAATATATATATGTGTGTGAAAATTAAAAGGTTAAGTTATAAATAAATATAAGTATTATGTTTTAATGTTTGTGTAATAAAATTTAAAAATTGTACTTAAGTTATATTTTAGATTAATAATATATAATTTTCCTGGACTTAGAGATAATATGCAACATTTAAAGAAGATTTTTATTATACTAAAAGATAATAATATACTACGTTAGAGTTACCACGTAGTAAACATTTGTTATTCTTTTCTGATCAATTCTCTTTATTTAAACACACTTTTCTTTTTATTCATTTACCTCCGTTTAAAAAAAAAAATACTTATAACTTTTTGCTTTTTGGCCAATGAATTTGAATAGCTATACCTTCAAAAAGAAATACATTTTTTTCAAAAAAAAAAAAGAAATACATAAATCAAAGTCTAGCATTTTATAGTTGGGATTTATAAAATGTTTAATTTAATAGATAAAACGTAGTGAAGTGAGGTTTGAATCTTTGTTGAAAAAAATGTATTCAATACCTAACAACAATTCAAATAAGATTGTAGAGAATATCAATGAAAAATAAAAAAGATATTGATTTATTGTACATATATATGTGATCTAAAACATAAAATCATTATATTAATTTCACTACTTATTAATCATTATATAAAACTATGTTGAATGCTGTGAATTTTATTACTCATATATAAGTAAATTTTAAATCAATTTGAAGTGTTTCCTTATTAATTTCTTATATACAAATTTATTAAAACTAGTTATGTAAGTATTATTAATGATCAAAATTTAAAATAAAAGTGATTTTGTTACTTCCACTAAAAATCCACACCTTATTTAATTAACATTATTATTCATTTTTAGATAAATTTATATATTATTAATAATTAGATAATATGCTGCGTATACCTAAATATTCTAATCTATAATCTGCTTTACTTTAGGTCATGAAATTATAAGCATAATTTTTTCTGAAAATAAAATTCATATTTAGGTGATGGAATCAAGTTAGGCGCGAGGGTATATTACTCTTTTAAATTGATTGGCGTACCTAGCCGTTTAATGGATTTGAAAGTTATATTATCTGCTAATTTTCCATTGATAGAAAGTTTGTTTTTTTCACAAAAGTATCTATCTATCTATCTATCTATCTTTATTATTGTTGAAGAAGGCATACACTCTGTGTCGTGGGTCCTCCTCAGCCATCATCGCTAACGCCATTTTCCTCACTACAAGGGAATTTTGAAGAGCGCTCTTCTTACTCGTCTACCCAATCGAATTGGGCTTTTGCTTTTTCATCTGGTTTCAGATCTGATCCCAATTCAGCATTATCGATTATTGCAAACCCTGCAGATCTTGAGTGCGTTCTTTGATGTCTAAAATTGGCTTGAATTTATCATTTTCCTGGTGTGTTTCTCTACTTTTTGTGGACTTCTGAAGCTTGATTCAGCTTGATTTCAGATTTCGTGGATTTGGATTTCATCTTTCGACTTGTTATGTTCTACTCTGAATCCGAATTCTCTCCTCATTGTGAGTGGCTTCCTTCAGATTTGGATTATATTTCCCTTTTTACTGTGATCGAGATTTTGTTTTCAACTTGTTTGATATATGATTTTTTTTGAAGCGTGTGTAAACAGATCTTAAAAATTGGCTCCTCAAAGACGTTCGCAGCGCCACATGGGCGGTCAGCTGCAGCAGAGCAATGCTGCGGCGACTGCCCTGTACGACAATGCCGGCGGCGGGTCTCTGCACAATGCAGAGCCTGGCAGTGATGCCGGTGATGCCGTCATGGCACGGTGGCTGCAATCTGCCGGCTTGCAGCATCTGGCCTCTCCATTGGCTTCTTCTGGTATTGATCATCGCCTCCTTCCCAACCTTCTCATGCAGGTACTTCAGAGAACCTATGAGAGTTGTTTTTTCTTCTCATGCAATTTATTGTCTACTTTTGTTGCATTCCTGGTAACGTGATAAGTTGTCAGCTTGAAGTTTTGTGTTAAATCTTCTGGAAGTTAAGGCGGTTGCATGGATTCCTATTATTGTCTAGGCAGCTCTTATTTTCTCTTACCAATTCTTTTATTTGTCAAAGGATTTCCAGCTGCATCTCACATGCTGCTTTAGTGCTTACTAGTAAATTCTGCTATTGTATCTGTTGGCAGGCTAGGCCGTGCTTCTGTTATTTTTCCCTTATTCCGTATGCTTACATGATTGATATACATGGAATTTTATGATGATGTAACATAATGTCTATCGCATGTTGGATGAAGTTTGTGTAAGTTAAACTTTTGAAGCATTTTCTTGTATCATACTTTAAAGTTTGAAGTTTGAGCACTCCACATTTTCAGGATAAGGTGTACAATATTTTTGGTTTCCTTGTTTACATTGAGCGTAGTATGGGTTGAACATGCCTATTTTTTCCTATGTAATTGTGGCCTATGAAATGACTTGGATGAACATGATATGATATTGTCATAGGGTTATGGATCACAGTCTGCTGAAGAAAAGCAGAGGCTTTTTAAGTTAATGAGAAGCCTCAATTTTAATGGAGAATCTGGTCCAGAGCCATTTACACCGACTGCCCAAACTTTAGGTGGAGTTGCTGCATCAGATGGGCTTTATTCTCCTGATTTCCGGGGGGATTTTGGAGCAGGTCTTTTGGATCTGCATGCTATGGATGACACAGAACTTTTGTCTGAGGTATATGACATTTGGCTGTGAGCTTCTTACCTGAATCTAAGTAAGCCAATATATTGATTCATTGAATGCAGTTTGTAGAGTTAAATTTGTGCTACATGCAATGCTATCTTCTATATATCTTTTATCCAACTGATTGTGCTGGTGATGAAAAGAAGTCAGATATATCACCAACTATTTAGACAGTAATCTTGGTCAACTTTCTGAACCTTCAACCTTATATCAGTCCACTCCTTCAATTCTGTGTTATTTTCAGATTGTGTATGTTACTATGTTTATTCTCACCGATCCCTTGATTGTATTCCGTATGATTTTCTCACATAAGTATAAAGAAAACAAGCAGATGTACTTGAATTTGTTGTATTGGTTCTGATTTTTCTCCTCTTATCAGCATGTTATTTCAGAACCTTCTGAGCTTTCTCCATTCATGCCTGGAGGTTCAAGAGTATTTGAAGATGACTTTAATCCAATTAACAGCAAGCAGGAAAGAGAAGCAGATATAGATACATCAATTTCTTTACCTATGAATGAAAAAGAGAATACTACGAGGGAAAATAACGTGGCTAAGATTAAAGTTGTGGTACGTTAATGTTATTTTGGCTTAAGTATTTTTCATAGTACATGCATAATGTTATGCTAGAATTTATTCATGGTGAAAATTTCCATTTTTGTTATGCTGAGATGAGACTTTAATATGCATTGAAAGTAAATATAGACTACAAATTGGGCCTTTTCTTTTTCTGCTGATCATCATTTTTCTTTTCCTTGTAGTTTGAAGCATTTGAACAGTCTCAATTTCAGTTCCTATCTCTTTCTTGGTGTCCAAAGGAGTTTAATAGAAAATATGATCTCATTTTGTACGCCTCAGAAAAAGTGATAACTGGGGAACTACTTTTCATCATCCCCATTTTTTTTAATTACCCCGACAAGAAGAAATAAATATATTTCGTCTTATTTTTCACGTAGTTTTTCATTTTTGGGCCAGGATAATTTGCAACTCTCCGAATAGAATATTTGAGCTTTTTATGGTTTTATGGAAAGATTTTAGGACCCAGTTGATATTTTGTTGCTACAATGAAAACAACTACTAGCAGAAAATTCTCACTAGAATCATCATTAACATCCGGTAAAGAAATTGATGAAGACAATGTATTTTTTATAAAACACTTTTACATGATAATTCACAAAAGGAATTTGAACATGTTAACCTTGAGTTAACTTATTAAACTGTGATTATGGATTGAATGCATTTTTATATCCATTGTTCTTGTATCAAAATTTGAAACAGTTTCTCATGAATACCATAGGTACGCAAAAGACCTTTAAACAAGAAGGAGCTTGCTAAGAAGGAGGATGATATTGTAACTGTAAATGACAACACATATTTGTCTGTCCATGAACCTAAACTCAAGGTTTGCTTTTTGAAATTTATATTGTCCTGAAATGCCGTGCTTCCCATTTATAAATGTTTTTTGTTCAAAGGTTGAATCTTCTTTTATTTTGAGATACTTATTTTTTATGTGGTTCAAAGATCTGATTTCTCTTTCATGAAAAGGTTGATTTGACAGCTTATGTGGAGAAGCATGAATTTTGTTTTGATGCTGTTCTTGATGAGCATGTTACTAATGATGAGGCAAGTCATCTTATGTAATTATTGATTTTGACATTGGTAATTTTTGTCTCGTCTTGGCCTTGACTAATTAGATCAAATGTATGATGATAACTATGCTTGCTCTGCCATAACAGGTATACCACGTTACAGTAAAACCAATTATTCCTACAATTTTTGAGCGAACCAAAGCTACATGCTTTGCTTATGGCCAGACAGGTGACATAATTGTTGGTAGTTGCCACCATATAGTTGTTCATAGCTGCACTTGTTCTTCAATCAGATTATCCACATCATCCTCACATTTATAAATTTGATGCTAATTGTTAGAATATTACAGAATATTCTAACACTAACAATGTTTTATCATTAGGAAGTGGTAAAACTTACACGATGCAACCATTGCCGCTCAGAGCTGCAGAAGACCTTGTCAGACAATTGCATCGGCCAGTCTACCAAAGTCAAAGATTTAAATTGTGGCTTAGCTACTTTGAGATATATGGCGGGAAACTCTTTGATCTTCTCAGTGAGAGAAAGTGGGTATTTCTATCACATTGTTTCCTGATTTGACCTTTAACAATATACTTGGTTAGTTTAAATGCATAGTATATTTATATGATGACATTTAAGTTTGTTGCCTTTTAATTGAGTACTTCATATTTTTCATTAGGGTACTTACTCAGAAGATGGCGTTATGTTTGCATCAAGTTGTCAAATAACTTGTAGAAGTGTGTTCTAATATCTAGAGGCACTTCGTAACTTCATCCTAAATAAAGCTTGCATTTTTCTATTTATTTTTAGTATTGGAGTGTACATATGTCTGTGCCTTTTAATATACATTTTAAGATGTTGTCTTGCAATATTAAAATCAATCAGCATGATGTGCTTGCTGCTGGTTCTTGTGTTAGAGTTTTGTTTAGTGGCCGTGTTTGTTACTTTTTGAATAGGAAACTATGTATGAGAGAAGATGGAAGGCAACAAGTTTGCATTGTAGGGCTGAAAGAATTTGAAGTTTCTGATGTACAAGTTGTCAAAGAGTTCATTGAGAAAGGGAATGCTGCAAGAAGTACTGGATCAACTGGTGCTAATGAAGAGTCCTCTAGGTCACACGCTATTTTACAATTGGCTGTGAAGAAGCACAGTGAGCTGAAAGAGAGCAAGCGAAACAATGAAGGAAATGAGGCAAAAAGTGCGAAGGTTGTAGGGAAGATTTCTTTTATCGATCTTGCTGGGAGTGAAAGAGGTGCTGACACAACTGACAATGACCGTCAGACACGGTACTTTTTCTACATTAGATTAAACTCTCTGTTTAATGTTTACAACTCTGCAAAATTAACTGCATGGATGATGCCTCCTGGAATTTTTTAAAATTTTGGTGCCTGACCTGAGTTTTTGGGCAGCACTGTATTCTTTGCTAGATGTTTCTGCAGAAGATCTTATAAGAGCTATTTGGTGTTTTTACTCTTCTCTGGCCTGACTATGTTAAAAATGAGAACAGTAACGAAGATAAAACATTCTATCGCAGAGCTAAATGACACCAACTTATAGTTCTGTTTGCTTTTGCTACCAAGTATTTCTGGGAGGTGTGTGTGTCTGTGTGTCTGTATATTAAGTTGAGGTGTTCATAATAATAACGATAAGAATAGTACTTCTAGAGCTATGCTCTATGGTATCAAGAAAAGTTTTGACGGATGCAGTTAAGGCCACAATACCTAGATTTCCAACTAGGCATATTAATTTGATAGGTTTGGACTTTTGGGCTTTGGCAAAGCAGGAATATGCAAACTGGTCAGCCTTAGATTTATAAGTTTGGAATTCCCAGAGAAAGCATGCTGCGAACTGTGAAGCAGATGAATGCAAATTTCCTGAAATCCTTTAACCTTTCTTAGTAGCTACAGTTTATACATCCAATACTCTGAACATTCAATGAAAATGGAACCTTAATGTGATTGAAAAGAAAATTATTATTTATTTTGGAGTTCCCTGACTTATTAATTTTGAGGTTTTAATTTCTGTTTCTCGAAGTTCAAAGTTCAAACTAAAATATAATAAATTTAGGACTACTAAGTAGCACAAATTGTTATGACTGACAATACACAGTTACTTTAAATTAAGTCTAATATACTAGTGCATTTTCTGTTTTCTTTTTAATTACTATTCCATTTCACGTAGTTGCTACTACTAAGGTTTTGATGGTCAGTGTTTCCTTCCTTCCCTGCTTTGTGGCAAGCAACTTGCTCAGATTAAGCAATTTTTGTCGTGGAAATTCTTGAGCAATTTTGGTGCACTATGAGTCAAGAAACTATTTCTTGAACCTACTAGACTTTCCTTAATTCTTGATACTTCTTGATAGGATAATTGCTTTCTTAATAGGATAGTTATTTTCTTAATAAGTAAACACTAGCAAATAAATTCATTTAGCAACATTATGTATCTCTACTACAGGATTGAAGGAGCAGAAATTAATAAAAGTCTTTTGGCGTTGAAAGAGTGCATCCGTGCTCTGGACAATGACCAGATCCATATTCCATTTCGTGGAAGCAAACTGACTGAAGTGCTTCGGGACTCCTTTGTTGGGAATTCAAAGACTGTCATGATCTCTTGTATATCTCCAAATGCCTCGTCTTGTGAACACACACTTAATACCTTGAGATACGCAGATCGGTATGTTTCCCCATAATGAGCTTAACAATACATTTCACAATGGAGCACCTCCTTCTCTTTGCATGTTTTGTAAATATTAACAGATAGGTTATTATAATATAAACAGGGTTAAAAGTCTATCCAAAAGTGGAAATTCTAGAAAGGATCAGGCCTTAAATTCAGTATCACAAACTAATAAGGATGTTTCTTCCACGTCATCCCTTCCAGTTAGTGCTGGTGCGGAGGATGTTAATGATCAACGTCAAGAGGTCAAAACCCTGGATATGGGTAAAAGATTTGTGGAAAAAGAAAATTCCTTGTACAACTCTGCTGCTGATGTTAACAAACAGCCATCAAGTTTTTCAAGTTACCTATTCAATGGGAGAGAGGAAAAAGGTTTCGCTTCTGCCTCAATGAACAGGGAGAGGTTTGAAGTGAAGAACTGTTACGGCGACTGTGCCAGTCAAAAGACAAACTCTTGTTCCCAAAATTCAGTTGATACAGAAGAGAAAGTTGAAAAAGTGTCTCCCCCACGAAGAAAAGGGTCTAAGGAAGAGAAGTCAGATAGATATGCAAACTGGACAAAAAGGGGTGCCAACGAATCTAATCTCTCCAACACAAGCTCCAAACAGCCGAGCACTGGGAATTATAAGACTACTACCACTGACAACAAGCAAGAAGCAGAATCCTCTCCTGACGGAGATATCAATGCAATACTAGAGGTTTGTCAAATATGTGGAACTGCCTTTTTTAATCAGTGTTTAGTTGAATGCAAAACTTATTTATGCTTCCTTTTTAATTTTTTTATTGTACTTTTGCAGGAGGAAGAGGCACTGATTGCTGCTCATAGGAAAGAAATTGAGGACACAATGGAGATTGTTCGTGAAGTGAGTTTTTTTTTTGTTAACATTGCGAAATTTAGTTTCTATTCACTTCTGTCAGGCCCCTTCTATATATTCTTGGTTCACTATTATTTTAGTAAAATGAGATTCGACTATTGGGCTTTCACTGTTTTCATGCCATCGCTGATAGTTTTGAAGGTTATGCCTTCATGTATGCCTATGTATCTGCATGAACAACATACCAACGCTATTTTATTTTTTATTTTACTTTTCTCAAAAATTGCTGCTGGATATTTAAGAAATGCTCTGCTATCACACCTTTGTCTAGTGTCACACTTGTTTAACGTTTCTTGTTCTCTATGCTTAATATTTTCTTCGTCTTCTTTCCCTCTGTCTATTGGGTATAAAAGATGATACAGCTTATGATGTAGTTATTGGCTCAGACCATACTTAAATCTGAACTGTAGTAGTAGCAGGAAGAGCGTAGGAATTTTCAGATTGCAAGCATGTTATTTTTAATGCTTATGTTGTTGTATTGCAGGAAATGAAACTCTTGGCAGAAGTTGAGCAGCCAGGGAGCCGTATTGACAACTACGTAACTCAACTGAGCTTTGTGCTTTCTCGCAAAGCAGCAAGTCTTGTGGGGCTTCAAGCTCGCCTCGCCAGATTCCAACATCGACTCAAAGAACAAGAGATACTTAATAGAAAATTAGTGACCCGTTGAGTGACTTCGGTTTCCCTATTCCAATGATGATTTATATGTTCTTAATGTAAATTTTCTCCTATTTTAGCGATATAGTGGAAAGGTTTTTGTTTAATGTTATAAATGAATTCCTCTTCTTTTTTTTTTTTGGATCTTCAAGTTAAATGTACGTTTGTCTCGTGTAATTTTGTAGGGGTCCTTTTTGGCGATAGGAAAACGAAAACCAGTGGTAGGTCGGTGATCAAGTGATGACGTATTTTGATTGTGTAAAATTACTGTGACACTAGCAGGATTAAGAGAAATCTTAAGCAAAGGGCATGAAACTTCTCTGCAACATACGATGGGCGAAGTGAACACATTTTCACCACAATGATTCCGAAGTCCGAATAATTTCCCAGTTTCGAAAAAATTAATGTATAATATTATCTACTCGGGTTGAATTATGAAAGCTATGTATAGAATTTAAATTTATACAGGCTAAATTAAATATTACTAACCTTTTAAGAACTAAACTAGTAGACATATCTTTTATAAACCAATTTTTAAAATAGGAGAGAAAATAACGTATAATTCTAAAATAGGGAAGAGGAGAATCCAATTTTAACATTTCAGGGAGAGTGATAACAGCTATCCAAAAAGTTTGGCTACATTCATGATACCAAGATCCTACAATTTTTGAATTTTAGATGTTGGCATAGGTATGAAATGGTGCTTCCGGTAGAAAGGCAAACATAATGGTTTCTCTTTTTTTTTTGGACGAACAAACATAATGATTTCATCATTAGCAATTTCAATCACGTTACCTTGAGTGAGACTAACCTCGCATCATACAATTCTTTTTTTAATAAAATCCTCAATTCCTTCAAAAGAAAGCGTTTACAATCTTTTAAAACAAGTATGAGCTTAAACAGATGTACCTGACACAAAAAAGATCATTTATATTTTGCATTACATAATTAATACCTCGTGATCAACCTTTTAAAAAATGCCTCATCTATTGATTCATTCTTGCATAGCATTTACAACCTACTGCATTCTACACTATCACCATGCCATAACAAATGCGATAACTCAAGAATGGTTATAGTCAAGATATTGACAGAAGTGAAGGAATCTTCATCAACATGTACTGCCAATTTCATATGATCGACTTCAAGATTCTCTTTCATGCCAAAACACTAATGCAGTGCAAAGTAATGAACTACTTCTGAATGGCATAGCACTCCTCGACTCATTCAGCTTTCAACCTCAAGATCTCCTTGGCTGTTCTGCGTCGGAAGTAAGGCATGTGTCCCTACAAAGAATGGTAGAGAGACATTCAATTCTGCAATGATACTGAAAATAGAGGTCAAAAGAAGAATATGCATCCTCTGGTAATCTGATGAGGCTCAAAATGTATACATGTGACAGAAAAGAAACATTGGAATTAGATCCCAAAAAAAAAATCCACACAACATGTGCAAATATTACATCCATTTTATAGAATTTGAGAAATTTCAAGCAATCAAGTTTAGAAAATCAGTTGAGGATAGAGTCTTCCCTGAAACACGATACATTTTGTACTTGTGTAATAGTGCTCAACGGCTACCAACTTATTGACTTGGAAAGAGAAGAGTTTCAACATAAAGAAGAATATTCAGAAAATAAAAACAAAATCTTCCTGGTAGAAATTGAAAACTTGTCTCACCTGGTTGAAACAAAGCCCCAAGCCTCTGCTATAAAAGTCAGCATATTTGATCATAAACATCCCACAATCATACCTGTTCAAATACAAGCTTCCAATTAAAAAAGTAATTTACCTACAAACTACCCCCAAACGTAGAACTGTTCAGAACTGCAACAGACTCCTAAGGCTATAATTTGCAAGCTGTCAATAATAAAACCCTTATGAAAGGAAGGAAAAAGAATGTTACGAATAAAATAGTATTGTAGATTTAAGAGTAAAATACTCAAACTATACCATTAGAAAACTCTTTTAAGAAAGCACCTGGAGGGATGAAATGTAAGGAATGACGGAAGGTATTTGACTATTTGGAACAATATGTTACGTTCCTTAATGTCATTCCTTCCCATTTCACTTCAATCAACTATACCATTAGAAAACTCTTCTAAGACAGCACCGAACAAATAAAATATTTCTATTTTAATCCAATGAAATAATTTTATGATCAATTGTCATTTTGTAAATGAGCAACTACTTCTGTAAATGGGTTCTATAGGGCACAGTCAAATTATTGAACTCCGGCAACCAAGAACTGTGTTCTTTGAAGAGTATTTATCATTAAAGAAATAAAAAAATAACCTCCATGCCCCTGGAAATAAATTTAGTCCAAATGATATCTCAATGACAACATTGACAAGCAACAACAACAACAATCAAAGCCTTTTCACATTAGGTGGGGTCAGTTATATAGATCAAGCGACGCCAACGTGTTGTGTTTCTTGGTCATTTCTATGATTAGGTTAACAACATTGACAAGCAAACGAGAAAAAAATTAGACAAATAGAAATTCATGTAAATTCAAAAAGGATAATAGCTACATAAATATTTTTATTACAGGATGCATGTGGCCTGCTCAAAACGCAAGCTTCTCTTTCTTTCTCATGTTAACTTCAAGTATCATTTGTAATAGAGAAGTACCATTGAAACTTGAAGGAAAATTTTATCATTAAGCTACAAGAGTTGCATTGTTGTATGATACCAAATGTTGGCGAAAAAAAGTCGCAAAAATTCAATGTCACATAAATAAGAATGTTACATTGGATAGACACACTAGAAATGATAGGATTAGGAATGATTACATTAGAGAGAAAGTTGGTGTAGCACCTATCATAGAAAGTTGGTAGAAATGCATTTTAGGTAGTTTGGTCACATACAGAGGAGACCAAATAATGAAATAAACCAATAGGATAAACTATTAAGATGAATCTATCTACCAACAATCTAATCTTGGCTTTGCTTGATTCATGTAGCCAATCCCACTAGTGGGAAAAGGCTTGGTTCTTGTTTCATGTTTAAGGCTTTGTTGTTGTTTCATGTTTATTCAAGCATCCCTTTCATCAATGAATCCCATTTTCTCTATTTGTACTTTATATTTATATTTTAAATTTCAACTTTAAGATCCTTTTTTTCTCAAAAGAAAACTGATTCATTAAACTAGGAAAGCAGTTTGAGCCAATAATAAATAGTGAATATGTTTAAAGGACAGCTCACTTAGAGAAATATATGAAGTTCTGATTTCTGCAAAAGAATATAAGCTATTAAAAAGTTACAACTTCTTTCCTAATGCAGAATTCTTGTTACTTTTTTAAAGATATATGAAAGAAAAAATTAGAATACAAACCCATTCTCCTGTTCAGGAAGGTCTTCGACAAATTCTTTTTCCCATGAGCTTACATCAAATTCTTCTCCATTCTTGTCCTTCACTTCATCTGTGAAATATCTAGCCTGGGACATCAATAATAAACTTTAGAATGAACATAGCAACAGCCAAATGCAAATGCATATATAATTGTATTATATATATATTCATGAAGATTCGACAGAGTTTTTACGTTGGCTGTCGACTACTATTATATATATATATATATATTTTTTTTTCTTCAGCTTCTCATAATTTAATTTCACGCAACCTTCACTTTAATGCCTTTTAAATTACAAATTTTCTGTTTCTTCTACTTCTTTCCCTTTCTTCATCAGGTTGTTCCCTAATTCACTCTATCTATTTTATCATATTTGATCTATTTCCTTCTTACCAAACTTTATTGTCAAATTTTGTAATCTGCCAGATTATGTTGCTTAGAACAGAATGGACGTGTTATATACACTTTTCCTTTCACTTTCACTAGTCATAAATACTAGGGTTCATTTTTTTTGGACAAAGAAGTGAATACTTGGGTTCACAAATGAACAAACAAAATCTTAAATGTATCAAGCTGAATCTTCAGCATTAGGGTTAATTAGCCAAGACCAACTACTGCAATATTAATTAGCCAACACTACTGTCCTTCACACTTTATTTGATACAAACAAAGAACCTTACCAGCACTGTCAGCACTTGGTTATCTCTGCCTCTCAGTGAGTCAAGATACTGGAATTTCTTATCTTTCTTATTGATAATAGCCAAGCACCAATGGATCTCTTTATGAATTGGCACAAAGACCTGTGAACAACAAAAGTTAAAAGATAAGTGTGAAAATCAGTTCAATTTGTTATAGGAAAAAGGAAAATAAAAGTAGTATATATATTTTTTTTGATAGAAAAAAGTAGTATATATATTTACTTTATCACATTCAAGTAGGCTATATCCAAGCTTCTTTTGGGTTGTCCATCGTCTCACAGATTTGAAATCATAACCACTCCTGCCACCTATCAGCTGACCATTAATCCAAAAAATTAAAAGCTCAGTATTTAACCAATAAGACTCAACATTTCTACTTATTCCCCTTTATGGCTTGGATGGGATGTCTCCATAAGATTAAGATAGATCAAAGATAACAGGAAAGTACATACACAGTAAGAGAAAATTTTGTCAATCAAAAGCAATAGGTCTTGATCCATATAGCAGACCCCACCTAGTGGAAAAAGGCTTTGATTGTGCTTGTTTTAAAAGCAATAGAGCAGTGAACAAATTTTGGACAATGGATCACTTGCCCAAACTTCCCTCTTGTTCAGACCCATTAGAGAAAAACTAAGATTTAACATTAACATCCATGATTACTGATAATAGAATATACAAAATTAACTATTAAAGGTTGTTATGATGAATACTAAAAGCAACAAAGACTTGAGAGTTCATGTGACATTAACATTCCATTTGATTCATGGAAAAAATAAAATAATAGATCACACATTTCTTATTTTTTTGGCCCTTGGTGCTTCAAGCAACTAACAATATAATACACTTTTTTCAATGCAAGAGTCAATGGACAATTGCTTCCTGGGGTTTCAAATATAATCCTTCAAGAGGGGGTAAATGACTTCCTCTAGAAGGAGCAGATCATCCTTCAGTGAAATTCATTTCATATCAAAACCCTGAAATTTGTGAGAAGTGGGAATAATCTTATTTTCAAAACATTTTCAATAATGAATTTGTTTTTGAGACTTGTTCGTTAAATAATATTTTCCAGTTATAGTTCCATCAAGTAGGTGGTTTGGTTATATACAAAGAAGGCCGTTAGAGGCTTCTATACATATAGTTGATCATATGGAAGATAGCCCAATAATTAGAAGTAGGGAAAGACCAAATAAAACAATAGGAGAAACTATTAGGATGGATTTAACAATTAATAACCTAACTATAAAAATGAGCAAAGACAGAACACGTTAGCGTCAATTGTCCATATAGCCGACCCCACCTAGTGGGAAAAGGCTTTGATTGTTGTTGTATAGTATCTATCAAACATATTGAACCTAATAAAGATCTAATTTCAGAAAGAAAAATATACTCTTTAGAAAATTAAGAAACATGCGCTTGTGTTTATGCAGGTGAAATGGTTGAACAGGATGGAGAAAACAAGAGACTAACCTTTTTGTAGAAAAAGGTATTGAAAAAATGACATTTCAGGAACTTCTGTGGTTCTCTTTTTTCTCTTTCTTTCAATAACTCAAGGTATAGATTTATCACCTGCAAAAGTAAGGTACAAGATCACTAGGTTTCATGAAGCAAAAATCTCAAGCCATGAACTCATGAGGTATCAATTAATATAATAAATATTGGTTCAATCAATGCCAAATCAATATTTCACGAAAAGTAAAATAATTAATAAGAAAACGAGATCACCTCATCATTTAACCATGCACCCGGCCTAAGGCACTTCAAAATTTCTCCAGTAATTCCAATGTTTGAAATTTCATGAACAACCAAGACTTTCTTCCTGTAGAAGCAAACACTAATGAGCTAATGTACACAGACTAGATCTATTTCATACAAAAACAGGTAGCCTAAATATCAAAGTTTACCGGTTGGCAGAAAAGGCCTGCTCAACTTCATTTTCTTCCTCTTCTGTGAGAGGGGAAAAAAGTTCGCGTGGTAATTCCTGAAAGCCAAAGTAGCACATGTGTAACTTGCACAAACATTTAGACTGCTAATCATGACTTAATGCATGCACAGCATATTTTAGTCACAAAATCAAAAAGAACAAAAGGTTCTTAGGAAAAAAAAAAAGAGAAGAAATAGAAAAAACAAAGAACCTCGGCAGCTAAATATATAAAGATTGACCTGGTATAATGTAATCACCTGTTCTGGTTCCTTCTCTGGACGCAAAGATTCAGGTAGAAACAATAGTCGCTTCTCGTTAAGTTCAATTTGAAACTTCAACTGATTTAGTCTGTCTGTTCGTAGCCTGTTAGATTCCTCGAGCAACTTTTTGTATGCTCCACGCTCGGGAGATTCATTATCCACCTTCAAATTACTATTAATCAACTCCGAAACCACTGATGAAGTTGACTGCTGCTGAAGGCCACCATCTACAACCTTATTTTCCGAATCCTGTATCTCAATCACAAGCTCAGTAGTTCCTTGCCTCCCCCGGTCCGTTACTACAGAGCGCCCTTCCCGCCCATTTTCTATAATCTCGACCACTTCTATACTTGAATCTTCCGAAACATCATCCTTTTCCTTTTGACTATCAGTATCTACTTCTATCACCTCCTTGCCCCTCTCCGAGTACCGGAGCGCATCTATTGCATTATGTTTTGCCTTTAGGTATTTCTTCAGTATATTGCCCATAGAGTGGTCAGTTTCCTCGGATATTCCACCAGTCCTGCGATTGAAATCTCTATTTGAACTAGTTGATAGGAATTTACGCGAACAAGGGGCATGTAGCGCCCTGACCAACTGTGGCTTCGCCTCAGGGTACCGGGAAATTCTTGACACCGTACTATTAGATGATGATGGAGATTGGGTAGGTTTGTGAGGCATTGACGAGGATTTGAATCTTTTCGGTTGTCGAAAATCGGAAGACTTAGGGGACGAATAGGCGTAATTGACGCTCCGACATTCTTCAGAGCGCTTCCGGTTGCTAGTTATGCCACCCATTGATCGACCAGGAATCGCAGAACTCTACAAATGCAGAACCCATTTAGCAACAGGCATATCTAATCAGAAGCAGCCTGGGAATTTCGGAAATTAGGGTTTTGGGATGACAAGCCAAAGGAGCTAGCAAAACCCTAGATGAAAATGCAATTCAATACAAACCCTGTGATTCTGAAGGAGCTGCAAAGTCATCTAAAGGAGGGACCTTGAGAAGAGAAGACGACGCCGTTTTGAAATTTGGAGCCTCAGAGTCGCATGAGCACAGAGGGAGAGAAGATGAAGAAAAAAAAAAGCTAAAGAAATTTGACGGACATAGAGAGAAATAGCGATTCCGCTTCCAATTTAAGATTGGGGTTGGTATGCTGTTCTTGATGAGTTTGATCTGTTGAGTAACCTGTAGAATTGAAATTTTTTCCACCAAAGTTTCAGTTCTCGGAAACACTTTTGGCTCTGCCTTTGGCTTTCGCGGCACAAACAGCGCGATCTTTGAAATTTTGTTCTTTTTTGTTTTAGTTAAAACTTAAAAGTGAGCCAAATAATTTTTCTTTTTTTCCCTTCTAAGCATATAACATGTACATCGTAAAATAGCTATATCGAAACCTGAATAGTTTATGGAAGGAAGCCTTTCGCCCTTCAGAAATCAGAAATGAGTACTGGGAACATATATTCCGAAGAAGCTGGAGTTGAATCTTTATTAATATTTCATTGAAATTCAGTTTGACTACTCAAAGTCAGAATTTATATGTATATTTTTTATTTCGTTTCAATGTAATTTTAGTTTCTATAATTTTATAAGAGATTTAATTTAACTCCTCGAATTTAAAAATAAACAATATTGGTCTTTGAAATGATTTGATATGTGTCTAAAAATATGATTTTTTTTTTGTGACTTCGTGGTTTATACCTTTAATAGAAAATAACATCAACTAAACTTCTCATCTTGTGAATTTTTTGTAGATACTTTTAATGTTGATTACCAAACTTAAAAAATTAATATTGTTATTTAAATAAGTGCAGTTATTGTCAATAATTGTGACTAATTTTTCGTTGTGGGTCTTTTATTTAAAGATAAATAACTGATTATAAAGTGATTTCCACACGTAAAAGTAATATTCGAAATTTAATGTTAACTGTTGTATTGCTCTTTCTTACGTTAAAGAACATTAACAAAATTGATTTAATAAATTCAAATGTCAAACTCCTTGTTATGTTCTCCTTCTCTAATTCATTAATAAATATGTCATCCTTGAGATCAAGCCAAGAAAAAAATAGGTTGTACATAAGAAATTGCCTATATATATATATATATGAATTAAGGCCCAAATTAATTATTAAAAAAGTGTGTTAAACAAAGTTAATACATATAAGACAATTGGCCAAGGCCAAAATCTTCTAAAAGATATTTGTACAATCACAATTCCATCTTTGCATTTAGGATTTAATGCATGAGGAATTAAATTTGATGATTTTATGATAGAGGGACTAAATTGAAACAAGCAAAACCTTTTAAGGACCAAAATATAGAAGTTGCGTTTTTTAATATTCATACGTCATTAATTAGCAACACTATCACTCTAATTACAACATGTGTAAGTTTATATATAGTATATGTTATATATAGTTGATAACATTAGAGGTGTTTTACTTTCCTAATTACATATGCCATGGATTAACACCACAATTCATTGCGAAACTTGGATATAAAAGTGACCCCTAATTACACCAAATTTTTAAAAAAACTCCAAATTAAAAAAAAAATGGCTCGCAATTCTCTCTTTCTCATCCTTTTGGTTACAATCTTCCTCTGTCCCACAACTCATTCACACGAATCGGACATAGACAAAATTTGCAAAAAGCACAAAGACCCCCATTTCTGCATGACATTCCTTAAGGAAAAGAGAGAATCCGAAGTGCCATTTGTGGCTCAGTATTCGATCGCAGCAGGAATAGCTTATGCCTCTGAGAACAAAGACAAGTTCAATTCACTGCGTCATAAGACCAGCGATAACGAATTGTCCGAGGATTATAAGTTGTGTGCCAAACATTACCACACGGCGCTTGTGAACCTGAAGAAGGCAGAAATGTTCTTGGAAAGTGAAGATTTTGGTGAAGTGAATGTGTCTACCGTTAGTGCCGTTAAGAGCCTTAACGAGTGTGGTTCGTTGATGGGACGGGGATTTGATGAAACCATCTCGAAGAGACATACGGATCTGATTTATGTTGCCGACATTATTTTCGATACTGCTTCTGTTCTTTTGAATACATCGTCATCGGTTACTAAGAAAACTAACAAAATAATAGACCAAGAATAGTAATCCTGAATATATATATATATATCATTAGATTATTAATTAATGTTTTAGGGCAAGTTTCAGAGAAGTTATGTTTTTTTTATTCATTTCTTTAAATTGTTTTCTAAAACTAGTTTTGAAATTTTATGTTAGTGTTGTATATCTTTATGTATTTATATATACACACATATATATATACATTATTAATAAAAATACATATATGTTTTTCGTTTTCTCTGGAGAGCAATATTTTTAACGAGTTTTTTTTTTGGGTTGAAAGGTGCATTCAAACATGCCCTCAGTTTGTTATGTCTAATTACTAATCATGAATGATTAGGTTATTAATATAATTCATAGCTTTATACAATAAGCTTTTATGCCTGCTGCTTATTATTATATTGTTGTATTCTAAATTTAAGTTTTTTTTTTTTCATTTTACAAAGGTGCAGATCCCTACAAATATCCGTTTCATATGGGAAATATATGGACAGGGAGAATTTCTTCCTTGTACTAGCTAGGGAATGGAAATGGTCAAAATTCCAAATTGGTCCTTTATGTTTGCACGAATTTTTATATTGGTCCTTTAAGTTTCAAAAAGTTTAAATTGGTCCTTTATGTTTGCAATAAGTTCTAAATTGGTCCTTCCGTCTAAGTCCGTTTATTTCTTCCGTTAAGTGCTGATGCAGTGTGCTGAGGTAAACATATCATCTCTCCTATGTGTCCATTTAAGTTGACGTGTCATGCTACGTCATCGCCATGTCATCATATATTATCCCATGTGATGACGTGGCGCTGATATGGCAATGACATGTGTCAGCTTAGATGGACACATAAGCACTTAACTTAAAAAATTGACGGAAGTAGACAGAAGGACCAATTTGAAACTTCTTGTAAACATAAAGGACCAATATGAAACTTCGTGCAAACATAAGGGACCAATTTGGAGTTTTGACCGAATAGAAATTGTCAAATGCCTAGAAAGAGTGATTAGTAAAAATTAATTATTCTGGTATATATTTTTTATTAGGGTATCTATATTAAAATAAATGTGATGTTCTCACCTCTTTAATGATCGAACTAAGGATGGGAAACATTGTGACACATCAAATTTAATTAAGTTAATTAATTAATTATCATCACTAAGCATGTTAAGATTTCATTACTAATATTAAACATGTGACTACAACAAATTGGGCAGACGGTGTTTTTCCTATAATAAAGACTCGATCGCTCAAATGTACAACTAGTCAATAATATTTAGCATTATTCTTCCAAATACAAAGTAATATGACAGCTCAACTTTATGGCATCATTATAGAACATTATACATTATTAAAAGTATAATGGAAGTGATTAATTTATGAACTTGAATTTGAATTTTCATTGTGAAAAATATGAGGTATTTATATTTAATATCCAATAATATTTTCAACAAGATTCTGTCAAATAAAAAAACACCTGACTTGTAAAGTACAAAACATATATCGGCATAAATAGTAGCATACTATAAAACATTTCTCACATGACCGACAGAAGTAAATGGAGAGAAGACATTAACACATATCTTATGAATCGAAGGATTATATTATATTATTATTGTTATTATTAAGTTAACTGGAGATGAGAGAATCCCTCTCGTTTTTCATGGACATAAGCATTCCACTTGTACGATCACTGAAAAGTTAAAATAGATTCACTTGTGTTGGCCATCACATATAACAAACAACACAATTCTTAGCTGGAATTTAGATCAGTGTGTAGTTAGTTGTGTACCAAATAAAAATATTTGACATAAACAGATATGTATACATCTCACACATTTATCTTCTTATTTCAAGCGTAAAGTTAAAATAAATAAATAAAATAATAGAAAAACAATATTGCTAACGAAACCTCTCCAAGTCACGTAACTTTCACTTAACAGAGTATCATGACCTCTCTGAGTACTAAAGCATCATTTGGTTTTTGAATTGAACCTAACACAACATCATGTTTTTCTAAACAAAATATTTTGCCCAAAACAATAAAGTGCAATACTTAAATAACCAAATTAAACTAGCATACTTCACTGAAACTAATTCAGTAACGTTCAGGATTAAATTAATATTGAGAACATACAATTACGGCTGACTGAGTTAATCTTATAACCAATTCTTATGGTTGTCACATGAGAAAAATACTTTGAAAAGGGTAAGAATTTGTGTCAAAAATCAATAAAGCATTGGGGTTAGGGATTGAATTCAAAGAAGGTGGGGCATCCGATCCAACTGATATATTGAAGAACAGCATACAATTAATCCATAATGTTTGATTTTTATTATAAGAAATATGTTAATAATAAAGAAATAAGAAAAAGACAAGGATATTTTTGTGCAGTATGGTGAAGTCACATTGTAAACATAGACTCGTGAAGAAGCAGAAGGGATGGAAAGCAACTAAACTAATATTGAATAATCATAATTGAGGAAATGGTCCATCTGCCCAACGCTCATGATGAATGTTATTTTGTGAATGTGATGGGCTGATAGGTCAGGATCCGGATCTGCACTGCTAAAGTGCAGATCCGGTGAAGTGTGTGAAGTGCACACTTAAGGGCTGTTGGATGAAATTGTTACAGTACGAACACGAAACTCAATTTTTATTTAACGGTTTGGATAATGCACTTCATACACTTTTTACACTTCACTGGATCCAATTTCGATCGGTTAACATGCTATATATATATATATATATATATATATCTGTTGTGCCACGAGCGCACAGTTGTCAATACACTTCACACTCTTCTCACTACTAACTTGTAAAACCTTCTCACTTCAATACATACTTCCAATTTCCAATTGACTCAACAGAAGCCCATGTTTTTTCATTTATGTGTGTGTATCACTATGAATTTCACCAACAGAAGCTTATACCAACAACAACTTACTAATTATAGCATGCATCCAAAAACCATCATTTCCATGCCACTCTTTTCTCTAAACCTTGGACTTATTAATAAAAAAGTTCGTATTCTTTTAATTATTGCCTCCTCGACAAAAAAAGAAACCAGTATCTCCTTATTTGATCATTGGAAGATGAAAATGGAGTGTCATTTGTTGAGGACCATCCCCAACAATAAACCCGATAGTGTATAAAGAATTAATCATCAAGCTTGTTCTAACTTCTGACAAATAGATAAAAAAAAGACCTGGACTTATTTCTATTTTTGTTTCATCTAATTTTGTGTATTATTCTTCTCAATTATTAATTTATTGTACTTTGTTAATTATTTTTTCTAACATGAGGGGCATAAGCCAGTAAGTGGGGAAGGAGTTAAGAAAAAGTTGTTAAAACTTAAGAAGGCCTAATTAAGTAACCTAGTGGCTTAAGCAAACATTAGTTTTTATTATTTATTAACTTAATTAGACTAGCCCTAAAAGTATTAATTATATTAATATTTTGTTTTACAAAAAAGGAGCTTTTTTAAGCCTAGCCAGGGTGGCCTATCCAAGCATTAATATACATTTTGTCAAGATCTAAGGACTATTCTCATATAATTAAAAACCCTAGGACTAAAAAAGTAGATATAAAAAATTTCATTTTAATATTAAATTATCATTTTATCAATCATATACTATAAACTTCTATTATGGCCAACGAGGCGGCTTTTAGGGCTTAGCTAATTATACTAGCACTCTTAAACATAATAATAACTCTAAATTACTTAGTAGACATAATCATTTTATTTATTAGGAATTATATTAAGGGTTTATTTATTAAGTGTTCTAAAACATTAAATTTTTTTATTAGATAAGAAAAAAATTATTATTGTAAACTAATTTTATAAACTCTCTCGTTAATTAAATAAATTATCACCGAGACACTAATTAGCAAAACTTAATTATTATATAAAAAATTATTTTCTTCTCCATATTTAAAAATAAAAATGCAACATATTCTCAAACCCCTTATAATATTTAGATAGCCTCCTTGTTTATCTTTCCCTAGAACTAGAAGCCGAGTGGCATTGGCAACGGTCTATTGAGGAAGTAAATATTTTCAAGTGTTGTGGTTTGATTTTAAGCAATTATAATTTTTATAAAAAATATGTGGTAAATAATTTCCACATTATATTTCTATAGCAAACAAAAGTTGCATCTCAATTATCTTCGAAAAGATTAAGAGAGCCAACGAATTTTGGAATCTTGTTGGCTCTGTCACGGGAGACGAAACTGCTGCTTTAGGTACTAAGTTTTATAACCTCCATTTCTTTACAACCTTACCTTAAACTCTCTATCTTCATGCCTCCCAATTCCAATTCCTCAATGATTTCTTCTTCATCTTCATCTCATCACTCTGACATGCCTGACCTCAAATCCATATGGGTGCTCATTACAATCAACAAGCACATAGTTGAAGCCATAGAGAAGAATGAGAAAACCAGAAACAGCCTCAAACTGAGATGCAGCTCCAGATTGAGGATTCAGAAGCAGGAGTTCTTTGAATTCTCTGAGCAGCAAGTCCTGTCCAATCTCTACTGGGCTATAGACGCCATTGAGGCTGCAATTCAGACTCAAGAGCCTGAAGAGAGGTCCTTTCGCCTCAGTAATACAGAACAGATGCTTCAGGTCCCAGCCATGCTTGATGAGGAAGGTGTCACAGCCACAGTTCCAAACCGTTACTTGCTGTGCTGCTCCTACTTCTATCTCTCGGTGGTCCGGAAACTGCGAGGAGATGAGTGGCAGGCAGCACTGCATTTTCTTCAAGCAGTTTTGGTGTCTCCAAGGCTTGTTTGCACAGAATTTGCACCACAGCTTTGTGAGACTCTTTTTCCAAGTGTTTTTTCTGCTAAGAATTCTCAGGAGGATGTGAATAAAGCTATTAGGGGTATGGCTAGGAGATACAAGGAATGTTTGATGTATTATAGAGTCATGCTTTATGGAGACACTCCATGGTGGCGTAGGTATTGCAGCAAGGACCAATCACTACATTCTGTGTAAGACTAATCCTTCCTTCCTTCTCTTCAACACAATACTTCAGCTTTGTATTATAATAAAGGCAAAAGTTTGGTCTATAAACTTTCAATTTGCAAGTAATTTTATCCTTCAAAATCATAGAGAAGTAACTAGAACTGCATATTATCCACAATCGCGGAGAAGTTTTCTTCTTCTAGTAGTTGACATTGAAGCTTGAGAAGCCAAAGATGCAGCAAAGGAAAAAAATCATTTTTAATACTAGTTAAGCAAGTCATATACGTTATTTTTTCAGGATTAAGGTTATGAGTTGGATTTCATCTGCATTGTTAGCATTAGAGGCCACGTGAACAATCACGTTTGCATCTACTGATAATGATTTAGACAGAGTTAGGGTGAATGACAAAATTGCTTATAAATTGAAAGTTCAGGGACCAAAAATGTACTTTTGTCTATAATAAATGTATGTTCCTTTCAAATATATCTCCCAGAATTAAGATTACTGGCACACTAAGAATATATAAAAATGGTGAGTTGAAGAGAGAAAATCTTGATGGATTTTCCTTCTTCTCCTGCACTGTAGTTTCATGTTCACAATCCATAACTACTTGTATAATGGACATTTATCTTTATTTTCTTTCATTGGGAGGTTAATAGAAAACACCCATATGAGGCCGTTTGTTGAAGCAAAGTTATTGACAGGAATGGACCAAACATCAGCCGTGTATCTTCTGATACAGCTCAACATGAACTGAGATTGCAAACTTGCAACAATGTAAGCCCTGTATTTAATTTTCACAAAATTCAATAAAAAAAATTCATTTCATTTTGGTTCTAAATTGACATTCATACACTGCAGTATGAGAAGATTCATCCACTTGATCATCTTCAGGAAGATGAGAAAAATGTTGTTAATGATGTTATGGCACATGAGTCAAAAGGATTCATGAATATTACTAAACGTAAAGATCACAGGAAAGCTACTTCAGCTCAGGTTCAGAGCAAAGAACACCAAAAAATTTCAAGCCTCAAGGATATGTTGAAAAAAGCCCAGTCTAGCAAAGACTTCAGAGACAGAAGGGACTTGGTAATTAGTTTTGAAGACCTATTGTTGAAAAAACAACTAGAAATAATTTGTCTGCTTATCAAATTTTGACCCCTTAGAACTAACTCATTCTTTTTTAAATCAGGCTAATATGGATGATAGTAAATGTCACATTACATACAAAATAGCAAATGAAGATGATCTACAGCCAGAAGCATCAGACTGGTTTGGCCCACTAACAGAATCTTGAAAATTACTATATTTTTCCTTTTCCATCTTTATCTCAGATATAAGTCTATTATAGGAAATTCAATGTCATGCATACTCATAATTATCTTCTAGAATTTAACCATATTGGCCTGTACAGGAAGCTGCATCAAAATCCATTGCAAGAACTGTCATATGAAAGAAACATAGTTACCTTTGGTTCTAGAAGGTTCACCACTTCCATGAGAGACCTTGCTTCAACGATCTCTGAGTACGGAGATATAAAATGCAAGTTTGATGTAGACAATGAGATAATTGAAGAAGAGTTGCAGCTACAAAAATTCCATCTTTTTGATCACATAGCATTTACATCTCCACACAAACATAGGTTCAGCCAGAGGAATCTTGCAGAAAGTTCTGAAAGGAAACTGCAAAGATCATCAGGCCCAGGAAGCTTAAGGGAAGTCTGTTCACACTCTGGAAGAGATTCCATAAGCGAACTAGCAGGGCCGCTTGAAAGGAAAATTTCGATTCTACATCATTCAGAAGCATTAGGAAATTGTGTTGAAGATTATATTGCAGATATTGCATCCATTTATGATAGTCTGTCTGGTTCATCATCATGCAGCACGTATGATTTCTTAAAGGATGTGATTTTGGATGAATTGTTAATGGCTATCTCTACCTCAAAAGAGGAAAAGGAAATAAGGGCATCGGTTTCTATCTTGACAACTATTATTTCAAGGAACAAATCAATCATAGAAGATATTAAGAAGAAAGGTTTGAAGTTGTATGATCTGGCAAGTGCTCTTAAACAAAATGTCCATGAGGCAGCAATTCTCATCTATTTAATAAATCCATCACCTATAGATATTAAAACACTGGAACTTCTACCGACATTAATGGAGATCGTATGCACTTCCCATCATAGTTACAAGAGCAAGTCAGAGTCTCTTCTGCTAACTCCTCATGCAGCATCCTTGATGATCATTGAAGAACTTGTAACTTCGTTCGACTATGCCACGAATAACACGCATTTGGCCGCAATTAGTTCTCCTCAAGTTCTTGGTGGACTCTTGGAAGTGGCAAGAAATGATAATCTCAAAGAATTTTTCTCTTTGACTACCATTCTCATAAAATGTATGCAGTTTGATGCACAGTGCAGAAAGTATGTATCACAGTTCACTCCTCTGGCACCCTTTATTCAACTCCTGCAGACCGAAAACAACCGTGCCAAACATATGGCACTTGAATTTCTTCATGAAATCCTTTGCATACCACGGTATTGAGCACTTAACCTTATTTTATTTTGCATTCTATTTTCATATAATAAATATCAGTAAATATCATGCTTTTGTTCATATATTCACTGTGCTCTAAGTCCTTGTCTTGAGGAGAACAAAGGAGGGCTTTCTGTCATTTTCTTTTTCTATTTTCTTTTCAGGTCTTCCGCTATTAGTCTGTTGCAGCGTATGCAGAAAGAAGGAGGAACCAACGTTATGCAGATACTGATGCTGTGTGTCCATCAATTACAATCTGATCACCAACTTTTAGCCGCAAATATATTGCTTCAATTAGACACATTGGTAAGTTTTGAAATTAGGAAAATCTAGATTTGATTTCTTTCCAAGAAAGTCAAGATTTGAGTATGTAGACCAAAATGATTCAGACAAGATAACTCATAAAAACTGAGGACACACTAATTACTTGCAAAATTAAAAGTCATGCTACTGGAGTTACACTTTATGTAGACTTCAAACTACTACTAAAGGGAACAAAATAAACATGCAGAATTCACATGGAAAAAGTGTGCTCAGTGAAGAAGCAGTGCAGGTTCTGCTGAGGGGATTGGCATCTCAAGAAAGCTCAGAGCAGATATTATCTGCATCCATTCTATCAAATCTTGCTGGAACATATGCTTGGACTGGGGAATCATACACATCAGCATGGTTGCTTAAGAAGACAGGCTTGACCTCTCCATATCGTCAGAATATGATACGAAACTTTAACTGGCTAGATCAATGCCTACAGGTGAGCTAACAAGAAGGTTCATAAGTAAGCAAGTTCAAAACTATATATATGTATATTACAGATATTGTGCTGGGAGCAATTGAGAAGATGAAGAAATTTCATATCATGCAGGATAGCAGCACAGATTTATGGTGCAGTAAGATTGCCAGATATATCATAAGCATTGGAGATTCAATCTTTCATGCTTTAGATAGGGGGCTAAGAAGCAAGATAAAAAAACTTTCAAGAGACTGTCTTGTAGCAATTGCATGGCTTGGATGTCATATATCAAAGAGCCCTGATAGTCTAAGATATTTTGCATGTGAGATCTTACTAGGTGGAATTGAGCAATTTCTACATCCTGGGATGGAGCTGGAAGAAAGACTTCTAGCATGTCTGTGCATTTATAACTATACCTCTGGTAAAGGTAATGTCCCCCTTGCCATTATTTATGTCAATAGACAACCATCATAAACTATAAACATACAAAAGCTATGCTAAAGATAGATAGAACTTCTGCCCCAGGTTGTTAACTTGTTGTCATGTGATCTGGAGGTCACAGGTTCAAATCTTAAAAACAGCCTCTCTGCTTACAGGGATAAGGCTGCATACATCTGACCCTCCCCAGACCCACTTGGTATGAGTTTTGTGCACTAGGCTGCCCTTTTTTCATCTCATCTACGAAAATGAGACCATTTATTTCCCTTTCTCATCCAAAACTATTCAACTTATGCTGTAATTTCGTTCTAGTGAGTATTAGGAACAGAGGATTAACTTAACAAAAACAAAATATTATTCCTTATCCTTTCCTAAGCCTGGGTGAAAAAGAAAAAGAAAAAAGAAGGGAATGATGAGTACTTCAAGATGAAGAATGATATACCCTACTAAGTCATATGCTCTTGTTCTTCTAGGGATGCAAAAACTAATTCATTTCTCAGAAGGGGTAAAGGAATCACTAAGACGCCTTTCAAACGTAACCTGGATGGCTGAGGAATTGCATAGAGTGGCTGACTACTTGCTACCAAACATATCAGTGAGTATTCACATACCTATTTGCAACACTTACATGAAATTCTATTGGCAAGAACTATATATACTTGGACTATCTAATTCCATTTGGAATGTTGCTAAAATTGTATGGTGATACGAGCAGCGTATTTCCTGTGTCCATACACAAATCCTTGAGGCTGGTCACAACATCGGCATAGCTGTAAGCTCCCTCATATTCTACAAGGGACTGCTGTTCAGTGGATATTATGATGGATCAATCAAGGTAAGAAACATTCTAGACACATTATCAAAGTTAAAAAGTTATGCTTCTTTATATCCATATATATTATATACTTGGTGTGTGATACAGAAAAAGAGAAAGCTGGTATTGAAACACTAACATCAGTGTGGAAAGAGAGTAATATTCAACTTGTTGGGTACATTAAACAGGTGTGGGACATCAGGGGTCATTCAGCCACTCTTGTATGGGACATTAAGGAGCACAAGAAATCTGTGACTTGCTTTTCACTTTCTGAACCATCAGACAGCCTTCTAAGTGGATCTGCTGATAAAACCATTAGGGTAATGAGTATGACTCTACTTCTTTCATAATCACCACTTTCAAGACTTGTAACAGCAAAAATGAACTGATTATTGCGATATTACTTACATCTAATAATAGGTGTGGAAAATGATCCAGAGGAAGTTGGAATGCATTGAAGTGATAGCCTTTAAGGAACCGATTCATCGTTTACATGCACATGGACAAACACTTTTTGTAATCACCCAAGGCCAGGGAATGAAGGTAAAAGTTTAAAACTTTCCATGATTTGTGACATGTAGCATAGTTACTTCAATGTAAATAATTTTTTCTTCTGCAGTTAGTAGATGAATCAAGAACAACAATAAATGTTTTCAAAGGTAAGCATGTAAAATGCATGGCTGCGGCGGCTCAGGGAAAGTTTTATGCAGGATGCACAGATTCAAGCATACAAGTAATTAGTTCACTTTTGTTTGACAAAACATTTAGATGCCAATAGATATATATATATATATATATATATATATATATAACTATATAAGCATAACATGTTTCCCTATTTTAGGAGTATTCCATGACATACAATCGAGAAGTAGAAATCAAAGCACCTATGAGGAGTTGGATGAAGCAAAATAGGCCCATTAATTCAGTTGTAGCATATAGAGACTGGCTTTACAGCGCGAGTAGGCTCGTTGAAGGTTCAACATTCCAGGTCAGAATGATAAATGCAAACCTAAAAAAGATGTGTAGTTACTTTATACTGACATGGATGAAATTTGCAGGATTGGAAAAGAAATGGGAAACCTCACATTTCGTTTCGTACCGAGAAAGGAGATAGTTTGGTGGCCATGGAAGTAGTGGAAGACTTCTTATACCTAATCTCTAGCTCATCAACAAGTAACATTCAGGTAAGTAATGTATACTTGAGACTAACAGACATGATGATAATCTGCACAAAGAAAAATGGAAAATATAATACACAATGCAATTTTATATATTCCATCCAAACCAGATATGGTTGAGAAGGACCCAGAAAAAAGTAGGCAGAATATCAGCAGGAAGCAAGATAACAAGCCTCCTCTCTGCCAATGACATCATTCTTTGTGGTACTGAGATGGGATTGATCAAGGTACGAGCAACTCATATTTATATATATCTTTGCTATAAGGTTCTCCAATCAGAATAAAATATGTGAACATTTTTAAAAAAGGAACCAGTCATGGATGAGATGGGCTGTACAAAACATACACATGCCAGTTTCTGATTGTGAAACCTTATCATATTTTCTAATAAGAAGAGGCCTTGTTTGTTGTGTATATATCATTTTCTCTGTAGAAAAAAGGCTTTTAAATATGAGATTGTGCTTATCTTAGCTCCTCAACAACAGGGGTGGATCCCTCTATAGGGACAAGGGACAGCTTCAACCTATAGTCACTCACTACATGTTTTGTATTCAAATTTGAACTCTTTGGTTCAAGTACTACAACAAAGAAGGCCAGCAGAATATAGACAGCAATACATTCAAGTACCAAAGACTTGGAGAACAAACTACATAATTGGGATTTGTTATATAGTAAATTTATAATCTTAAAAAGTTGGAGTGAATAGTAAATACCAGTATTGTGAATATATAGCCGAGTGAAGTGAGTATCCTTCTGTACATGAAATAGTAACTGGTGTATTTATTAAATACCAAGGTCTTATTCCTTTATGCTCTCATACTATTGAGTATTGACTTTATCTTTTCTGGTGCATCAAACGCAGCAAAGGCTGTTATGTTTACTAAATCCTCTAATCAATATTTAAAAGGGTAAATTACACTTTAGTGTCCTGTGGTTTTTATCCGATTTCATTTTGGTGCTCTGTGGTTTCATTTTTGTCAGTTTGGTGCCCTGAGGTTTGCACCGTTAACACTTTAGTGCCTTAAGGTTTTCTACCGTTAGTTTTAACGGTAATTATACTATTTGAATTAAAAAAATTTAAATGTGACTTGCTAGGGATCGAACTTAAGATCACTAATTTTAAAAACAATACCTTATCCATTGAGCCACAAAGTCTTAATTGATTATTGTTTTCATTTTAATATATATATATATATATATAAAAACAATTGCACTATTAACCCTCTCTACTTTCACTATTCTCAATATTATTTCATTTACAGTTTTAGTTTTATAATTTAAACCAATTAAATAAAAAGTATAAATAAAATTAAAAATTATTTAAAATTTTATATCATTTAATTATATAAAACTGTTTTAAATGTTAATATTATTTAATTATCCAATAAAAAACTGTTATTTAATTAAAAAATATTTTTTTAAATTACATATTATTTCATTAATTTTAAATAACATAATTATTTAATATAAAATTTTAGCTTGGCCAAAAAAATATAACATTTTAACTATTACTATTATTTCCACAAAAAATTATTATAATTATTTTATAACATAAAATTATTTTAAAATATGTATTATTTAATAATTTTAAATGACATAACTATTAATTATAATAATATGTATAAATTCCATGTGAGGGTGAGTATAGTTGGTCTTGACATATTATATTTATTGAAAGGAAACTAAACTATATCAGGACTTTGTGGTTCAATGGCTAAGGCATTAATCTATGCTATTAGAGATTTTGGGTTCGGACACCAAAGTGAAATCGGACAAAACCACAGGACACCAAAGTGTAATTTATCCTATTTAAAAAGAATAAATAATAAGTTGCTAGTATGATTGAGGAGAAGTGATTCATGCATCCTTAATTAAATGTTAAGTGTTTGATTTCTAATTTGATTGGGAAATCTCTAGGGAGCTAAATCAAGAGATTTTATTTTAGAGAATTATATTGAAGAAATAACAATTATTTCGTGGACTAAACTATTAATTTTATAGAACTATATTGGATGTTCAATTAACTAATAGGAATATGGAATAGTAAAAATTATTTGAAACCATCCAATACTTCAATATTTAAATTCCTCTAAATTAAATTTATGATACTTTGAATTTTTAAAAAATTTCAGTTTCATTTCAGACCCTCTCCTCTTAAACTTAACTTAGATAAAGTTCCTTAATTATTTGTTACGAAATTATCTAATATAAATAAGATACGTGTTAAGAAAAATTTATATAATCAATCATGATAAAAAAATAATATAAAAAATTAAAACACAATAAATTACATAATCAATAAAATGAAAGAGAGTATGAATAAAATTTAGGTCAAATGCCCATTTTAGTACTTTATGTTTCACCCAAGTTTTAAATTAGTCCTTTATGTTTCAAAAGTTTCAAATTGGTCCTTTATGTTTCCAAGAAGTTTCAAATTAGTCCTTCAATTCAAGTCCGTCCATTTCTTTCACCAAGTGCTGACATAGACATATCATTTCTCTTACGTATCTATTTAAGCTGACGTGTCATGCCACACCATTGACACTCCATCGTCATGTCATCTTCTTTTCATCATATATAATAACGTGACAATAACGTGGCATGACACGTAAACATGCTACATCATTTTTTAAACCCTTCACTTATCCAGTGACCCTCACCCTAATATATAGTTAATCTTCTCTCAATTCTTTTCCTATTCTCTTGGATCTCCGGCATCTTCTTCTTCTCTTCTATTCCAATAAGAGTGCCATGAAAATTTTTGTCACGAATGGTATGTACCCATTCTCCGTACCGTAGCTTCCTTACTATGTTTTTTACATCACCCAACCTGCTTCTCCATTTTCATTTCTCTTCGTCTTCTGATTTCAGCAAAGAGGACAAGAAGAACGAGATTCTTCTCTATGCTTGTAATTGCGATTACCAGGTTATGTCCCTCGGGGCAATCCCAATTTTTCTTTGAGATTGATAACTCCCTTCGCATTAATATTAGTGGTTAATTTTAGTCCTTTCAGTTGATTTAATTAGAGAAGAAGAAGGCATGCGTGATAGGATAAGTGAATTACCTGACGATTTGTTATGCAAAATTCTGTCTTATCTTCCAAATACCAAACACGCCGCAAGCACAAGCATTTTATCAAAAAGATGGAAATCACTGTGGCACCAACTTCCTTCCCTAGACTTAGACGAAGAAGAGTACATTAACAATATCGTCACGCCTGTCCGAAAGAATTTCAAAACACACTATGATTCACAGTTCGCACAGTTTGTGAATGGTGTCTTAAGTGTCCGTCGTCATGTGGAGCAACCCATTCGAAAATTCCGTCTCAGATATGAGATAACTAGACCCCATCCCTCCGATTTCATAAGATGGGTTAATACTGCAATACAACGCAGTGTTGAAGAACTCGATCTCTCTCGTGGGACTGCATTGCCTACACATGTTTTCACTTGCACAATACTTGTGGTTCTCAAATTGCATAGGGTATTTATAAGAGATAAGATTGATTCTGTATGCATGCCCTCACTCAACACCCTGCATCTGAATTTTGTTCAATTTTCAAGTGAAGATTGTGTGGTCAAGCTTCTTTCTTCTTGTAGTACAACTCTGGAGGATTTGTTTATTTTAAACTGTGATGGCCTTTCCAATTTTTTGCACAAGGTCAGTACTCAGTTCAGTTATCCACAATGATTTCTTTCTTTCTCTTCAAAGCATTTGGATAGGTTTTATTGCATTATATATCTACTATAGTCAATAATTAACAATTGTGGTCAAATTTTAATTTTTGTCTAGGTTAATTCTCTTGCTCATCTCACTTTTGCTCTTGTAACTTTGAATCAAGTTTCAGTTTCATCCCCTATTTAGGTTTTTGGGTCTTGGACCAGGGTATCTCAATGGATGACCATCAAACTTAAGGGATAAAATTGAAACCTAACTCAAAGTTAAGGGTCCAAACATACTCTCTTTTGCTAATTACTATTTTTGCTAGCTTTAAATATTTTGATGAAGCATTTCAATTTGGGGTTTTGTTTTGAATGCAGGACTCAAACTTGATTATTTGGAGCTAATTAATTCGATTATTGGACTTACAAATACATAACTTTTGGGGGGATGGGAAGAAAATGTATCATTTGTAAAGATTAGAAACAAAATCAAAAGAAGGAAAGATAAAACATAAAATTGAAACCTCATTCAATTAGTTTAAGAGATAGAAAGTTAGATTTTATACCTGTGAAGATTAGGACCATAAAATATTTAATTTGCTTTCATATATATTATTTTAGATTTATCCATATTTACAAAATCTTGACATAGCATATATATATATATATATATAATCTCTCATCTTGGTCATCCTGCACTACACTCTTCACGATGCTTCTGCTGATACTCCAACCTTTCACAATTTGATTACATTGGACATTAATTTCTATTTCATAATCCTAAAGTGGGAGCATGTGATGCACATGATTCAAAACTCACCCAAACTTCAAAATCTAGCCGTTCATAAGGTTTGTTGAATATAATTAAACTTCAATCGGCATGCATGTCATATATATATCTATGAAAACGTATCTTCTATCTTTGAACTTCTCTACAATTATTTGTCATTACCTAAAACAATGCATTTCAACATTTTTTTCAAGTTTATAATGAAAAAGTTTTAGTTGCATCAAATTTATTATTTTTTCAAAAGTATGAGAGAGATATAAACAAATTATTAATCGAGACCCATCTTTTTATTTCTATCTCTCTCCTACTATAGAGAAATTTGCTATTTCTCAAATTTAGAGGATCCGGACTCCAAAATTTGTTTACCACAAATAAAATTTGAGGCACCCAAAACTCTTGGTTAGAAACCTTGAAAAAAAATTTTGTTGAGAAATTCAAATGCAGAGGATCCGTTCTATATGTATATATGTTGTATCAACCTTAATTTGTCTTTTCTTTTCTTAAACATTCATTATACTTTTGTGAATATTGTGTATATAAACATGGTAGTCAAAGGAGTTGCTCAAGTCTTGGAATCCACCACAAAATGTGCCAGGATGTATCTCTTCACACCTTCGAAGATGCTGTTTTGGAGGATTTTATTATTCACTTGGAGATGCGGTTTCTCTTTTATCATTTGCAAAATATATTATAGAGAATGCTAGTGTTTTGCAGACTATGGCAATTGCTGTTGCTGCTAGCCCAAAACAAGGGATAAAGCAATGGATGTCCCAAGAATTATCCTCATGCCCACCATCCTCTCCAACATTTAGAATCAATCTTGAAGTGATCCCCTCAAGGCTTCAGAATGATCCTATTTGTCTCTGGTAGTGGTAGTGGTAGTGATAGTGATGATGAAAAAAGATGTGGTTATTTTGTTTAAGTTTTCATCAGAAGAAACCTGAAGAGAACGTAAAATTAATCCTCTTCCAAAGAGGATGAGATGTGAGAATAGATTCAACTAATACCTGCTAGGTTTTCGAATTGCATTTGATATAGGCAGGTGCATTGATCAGCTTCCTAAGCTCTTCTCCCTTTGAGGAAATACAGAAGTAAAATTTTACAACTTTAAAAAAGAAAGAGGCTTTCAGAAGTTTCCTTAAACATATAGACTTTTAAAGAGCACTGTCATAACTCATAATTACCTGAGCTGTAGTAATGGGTACAGCACCAGGGTGGTCTACGAAGAATAGACCCGAATCGACTAAATTGATTTCATGAATGATATTTTAGTCGATAATTCGGATCATTAATTGACTAAGATATAATTTATTATAGCTAATCAACGATTCAGATCATCGATTGATGTGAATTTCATATGATCCGTGTGGTATGCAGGAGAATAGCTTATGCAAATGGAATTAGAGATATATTATGTTTGGTGTGATAAAACATAAAAGACTATTTCATTTCATTCCTTAATTCTTTTTCCATTCCCACGAAAGTCATTCTGGCGTAATACGGGTTTAAACTTCATAGGTGATGAATTTGAGTGTTAGTAAAATATTGAAAAAAATTAAAATGATTTTACATTAGAGTGTTTCTTGATAAATGAGAAAGTAAGAAGAGAGAATAATTAAGAGTATTTTGGACATTTCATCTTGAATCAAAGTTAGTGTAAAAGTCAATAGGTGAACAATAGATTGCATGCAAAGTATACCAAACAAAGTAAATTTTTGGGATGTGAAATTTTGCTTCCTTCCCCTCACTAAGTAGTGTAGCAAACAATAGCCTTAATATTTAACTTCAAAATGTCATTTTTCTTTGAACTATCACAAAAAATAGAATATTATAATTACCTATCAATTTTAACATCTAACAAATATTTAGTGAATAGAAGTAAACTTTTTGACTTTTGAATGTCAGCTTCTTTCTTCTTCTTCTTCTCTTTTTTACAAAGAAGACAGTTTAACTCGCAAATAAAAAAAAAACCCAAAAAAAAAAACTCTTTAAAGTTTCCAATTTTGTATAAAAATATCTTCTCAAATTTGGTTACATGGATAAATGTTTAGATAAAAAGTGAATATATTGTGGAAACTAAAAATTAAAGGCTTTTTTTATTCAACATTTAAAGTTAAAACAAATAAAGACCAAATTATTTTTTTTGTCTTCAACGTTTGCACAAAGTTTAATATTGGTCCTCAAAGTTTCAAAAAGTTATTTTAGGTCCTCAACATTTTTTTTTGTTAAAATTGGTCCTCTAGCGTAACATCTGTCTGGTTTTGCCATTAAATGCTGACGTGGAAGGCTTATGTGGCACACCTTTTCTCCTACGTGTCATATTTAAATGACATGGCACCATCTCTCACTAAAATTCAGCAAAACGACGCCGTTTTGATTCATTTAAATATTCTATTTTGAATCAAAACGGCGTCATGTTGCTAAGTTGGAGTGAGAGAGGATGTCATGTCATTTAAATATGACACGTAGAAGAGAGAGTGTACCACATAAGCCTTCATCGTCAGCATTTATTTAATGGCAAAATCAAAAAGATGTTACACTAGAGGACTAATTTTAACAAAAAAAAAACGTTGAGGACCTAAAATAACCTTTTGAAACGTTGAGAAACAATATTAAACTTCGTACAAACATTGAGGACCAAAAGAGTAATTTGGCAAACAAATAAATTACATTACTTTTTAATTTGAAGGAATTTTTCTCCAATTTAACCATTAAAAATATCACAAATTTTGGCATTTTTGTAATCAAAGAAAATAGTCATTTTTTTTTATTTGAAAGGAAGAAAATATTCATTCATAGAAGAAGGTCCAAAGTTATATAAAAGAGATACATTAAGGTCCGAAATCTAAATAGAGCACAATTTTGGGACATTTTTCTTTTTTTTCCATAACTTTCTCTCAGTCGGTCTCACTTCGCTCGGGTGTGGGTCAATGCTGCGCCGCCCGTCTGCAAGAAAGACCGGGTCTCAGTCTATTGCCGCTCACGCTCGAACCCCTCTCTCTCCCTCTCCTTCTCACGCCCTTCCATCACCGAAAGAGTGAAGCAGAAAGAGTGCCGAAAACCTAGTTGCTGACCCAAGACATTGAGGCTCAAAGATGCCGGGTCCAACTGTAGATTTGGAGCCAGTGGAGCCACAGTCACTGAAGAAGCTAAGTTTCAAGTCCCTCAAGCGTGCCCTTGATCTCTTCTCTCCCATCCATGGCCAGCTCGCTCCACCCGACGCCGAGAGGTACCGATTTCTTTCTTTTAATTGTTATTTTCTACTGGGTACCCTACAAAATATTAACTTTTGGCCTTGTTTCGGTGTAATAACCGATTGTTTCAGTTTAATTACTTTTCTACTATTTAAATTGTGACTTCATGATGTGTTCTTTTGGGACCTCAAAATCTCAGACACCCACGCTAACCCCCTTTTTTTTTCTTTCTTTCTCTTGTTTGTTTGCCGTGCAGCAAGAAAATTCGAATTAGCCACAAGGTTAGTACATCACGGATATTTAATTCTTTATAAGAACTCTGTTTATTATAATTTAATTGCCTTTGAATATTTATTATTAATTGTAAGTTGTTAACCAGCATCAAGAAAGCTATCTAGTTGATTCTGAACGCGAATTTGTTGAACTTTAGATAAATCTGAATAGCCTTAAGAGTTTTTTACTATTGAAACTTAGGTTAATGTGGAGTACGGTGGAATCAAAAACACTACTAATCAACCTCGTCAACAAGCAGATAACAGTCAACAAGCAGGGCCCTCTAATGTACTTGCTCTTCCAGGTATTGCAACCGTTGTTGTTATTTCTGTCTGCGGTATGCATCATCTAGCAAGGATGAATTCAAAAGAGCAATTGACTTCAAGATGGTCATGATATACTCATATTTTTTTACATGTAGTTGACCACATAGCTTAGTTGTTAGTTACCCTCAAACTATTTCTGTTTTGTTTTCCTCCATGATATACACTGTGCACATTCTTTTATCCAAAAAAATATTGTCAATGCACTATCTGCCTTTTATAACAACAGTTTCATGTATCTGCTTGTGTATTGTAGGAAAAGTCAAAGATTCTTCATTGTAATTAAGGCTGTAAAATGCTTTCTTTCTATCTTTTTGCATATTATATAAGTTATTGGGCTTGGTTTTATGGTTTTCCCTATCATTAAAGATCTATTAGATTATGGTATTTAAAATACTTGGGCTGGACTTCAATGGTTGCAAAACAAGTTAAAGTGTGCAAGGCACCTAAGGCATGCCTTTCTGCATCTAAAAAAGCCCCAAAGGCGCTGCCACCAGGCATGCCCCTGGCTGAACCCCTAGCACCTCAGCACTTGGGCTGCATGGCGCCTTAGTGCCGCTAAGGCAAGCGCCTTTAACTACACTTCTTGAAAGATTGTTGTAGATGTCAAAAATTTTCATAATTAGTACTCAGAGATTTCGTTGGGATTAGAGAATTTAAGGGATAGTATTCAGAGATTTTTATGTATTGTGCCTTTCTACTAGTATAGAAAGGAGCTTTAAAGGGCAAGGTATATACCCTTTGAGTCTGACTTTTCCCTCTCTGACATTTTTTTTTCCTTTTCTCAGTTTTATCACTTATTTTTCTTTATTATGCCTCCTCACAGTGCTATTTTAGCTCAGTTGGTCTTCTTAAAATCCAGCCCTGTTTATGCATTTTATGGTTATAGCATTTGGCCATGGGAATGATGGGATTCTTCTTCAGTTAATTGGAGAGGCTACTTGTTAGAGACTACACGTTGATATTTGTTCTTTGTTATTATTCATAGGTCCTGAAGATTCCAAAGATCCCCATAAAGGAGGAGCACAAAATGCTTTGGTGGTTGGTCCTTCTATGCCAGCTCCAGCTCAGTAAGTACTTCCTCTTATCTAGTTTTCTTTTATAGCACTTCAATTATAATATTGTATAATCTCTGACATTCCAGCTTGTTATA
Source organism: Senna tora (assembly GCA_014851425.1). Lineage (NCBI taxonomy): Eukaryota > Viridiplantae > Streptophyta > Magnoliopsida > Fabales > Fabaceae > Senna > Senna tora. The sequence goes on along the minus strand of CM026262.1, from coordinate 6,173,209 downwards.
GCTCTGGAGAATTAATATCTTCTGCTTACAAGATTTTTGTGGTTTGAAATATAATGTGATAGTATGTGATATTTCATAGTACTGTTTTAACTTTTAAGCACCCATTTGGTCTCCATAAACTTGGAGAAAGCCATTGATATAAAAAATTTGTCTTTTTTTTCCTACTTTTTAAAAAAGCTTCTTGGATATTACATAAGTTGATACAAGTTCGATAAAAAGCCACAGCATCTTATTTTCAAAATACGAGACAATATGGAATTTCATGCTTCAGGAAATAGTTTCTTCTATTTGACTTCTCATATTTTTTTAGTGATTTTATTTATGTCCTATGAACTCGACACTAATACAACTTCTTAAATTACTTGAAAAAAAATCTATTTTGTCTTAGAAAGGAAAGCCATGGTTTGTAATATTGATTCATGATCCATACTGACTCTTTGTTTTGTTGATTGCAACGCACAACATGCATCATTTTTGGAAAGATGTTGAAATGAAATGGTGCTTATGTTATTATATCTCTGCAGGAACAATCTTGGTTTTCCTAGCAAAAGTACAGCAGTTATTCCTGCCACTGGTTCATCTGAAAGGTTTTAGCTTTCCTATTCCTTGTAAAAAATATAATACTCAACTTGTTGGTTATGTACCAAGTCTTGTGTTGCATTCTCAATAGTTTGTGCTTGCTTATACCTCAAAGGATTTTAATTATATATAGCTCATGATTGACACTGCAACTTAAATGCTTGGTCCTACCTAACTAAACTGTTTCCTTTTTTACATTACAGGAATTTATCAACGTCTGCTTTAATGGAAAGAATCCCTAGTAAATGGCCACGTCCTGTATGGCATGCACCGTGGAAGAACTACAGGGTGAGGTTCTTACCCCTTGACTGGATCTTTATGGTTGGAAAGTGGCATTTTCAAGTCATCATGTTATAGAAATACTCTCGTATCATCTAGAATGTTGGTCTTAAACTTTTTTATAGTACATAGTAGCTACCATGTAGGAAAATGGCTATGTAGCCTAGACATAACATGTAAATATTGTTAAGAACATCATTTTATTTGCTACATTTGGATCAGTATCCTATTGTTCATATAAATGATTAATTGAGATAGGTCTTCTCATCCTCCCGTGCTTGTAAAGAAAAATTATACAAAAGCATTCTGTAATTGTGGTTATTGTGACGGTGAATCTCCTCATTCTTTGTAGTCAGAGGAGATTATATGGACGTCCCCTCAATTTGGAAGACTTTATGCAAAAGCATTTTGTAATTGTGATCATTTTGACAAAATAACGTGGTTATGTTGTTGCAACAGTAGAATTGTGCAAGTTTTTTTTTTTTATTAAAAAAAAGAAAGCTTGTGACTCTGGTTAATTTTCACCTAAATTTAAAAATGTTGGCTAATGTGCTCTATTAATTATATATGTTGGACATGGTTTCATTGGCATGTGCCATATAATAAGCTAGAATCCCTTTCTGAGCCAATTTCAAGCAGGGGGTTGCAGTGAGTGTGTTTAGGAGACCGTTTTATTAGTCTTCATGATGAGCTCTTGTATCAAATAAAGATACTTAACAATTTGTAATTCAATTTCAAGTATGGCTATTCATACTCTACATTATATCTTAGCATTTTTTTCCATTTCACAATGTACTGATCTTTCATTCTGACCAGGTCTGGCTTACATTATTTTTCTGTGGAGTCTTTAAGTTTTGCAATAAATTTGATAAGATTTTTTTATTCATTTGTGTAGGTCATCAGTGGCCACTTGGGATGGGTGAGATCTGTTGCAGTTGATCCCAGCAATACATGGTTTTGTACTGGTTCTGCGGATCGAACCATCAAGGTATGTGATCCTGAAATACATGTCATTTTTGCTGACAGTTGCATATGAAATGAAAAAAGAAAAGTTAGTGAACCTTCTTAATTTTTGTGGAGTCATATGTTACATCCACAATAGTTGTTTTCTTATTTTCCAGATTCTTTTTTCCTAAATCTTATAATATTTCCTGGCATCATTTTGTGCTTTCTGTTGACAAGTTAATATGAATATTGCCTCTGTCTATTAATGTGTCATTAAAAACTTGGAGATATTTAATTGACTTCTCTTTCAAATTCAGTATGTTCTTTGCTAAAATGTTCAGTTGGGCAGATATGGGATTTGGCAAGTGGAAGGCTTAAGCTCACACTGACAGGCCACATTGAACAAGTAAGAGGTAAGATACGAATGCAATATTGGTGATGGCAACAATTGTTAACCAGGTTGATAATAACAGTGTGTTGTATACAGGCCTTGCTGTTAGCAACAAACATACCTACATGTTCTCTGCCGGTGATGACAAACAAGTTAAATGCTGGGATCTTGAACAGAATAAGGTACCATTTTGCTGTTTTCCTTTGGTTGAACTTTCAGTTATTTTAGAAACTTAGTATTTATCTGTTTATACAAATGTTATTTGATTTAGGTTATTAGGTCTTATCATGGTCATCTAAGTGGAGTTTATTGCTTGGCTCTTCATCCCACAATAGACATTTTGCTTACTGGTGGACGTGATTCGGTTTGCCGGGTATGGACTTTGTCACTATAGCTACTTTATTGAAAGTTCTGATGGATGCAATGCTTTCAATTTCATAGTTTTCATACTAATTTTTCCTTTTATTCTATAAAATATTTTTGATAGGAATTAGAAAGGTTTTGATATATCTAAGTTCTGGTGCTACAAACATTTCAGGTCTGGGATGTACGTAGTAAAATGCAAATTCATGCACTGTCTGGTCATGACAACACTGTCTGCTCTGTGTTTACCCGCCCTACAGTACGCATCTTTTCATTAAGTTGTTTCTCTGTTTTTGCGTGTGCGTGTATGTATGAGTGCCTGATAATCCACATAACTCTAATGGCACAATTCTCTGTGGCCTATAATGTGCATAATTAATTTGACCTGCTAATATCCATCAGATTCAGATGGGAATGCAGTTGTCAAGTTGGCTGCAATGATAGCTGGCATAGTTTGTAGTGGTTTTATTAAAAATTGAAAGACACATATTGAACTCATCATTCAGTCGCAGCTATAAAACTTATGTCTTGGTTATTATTTATTTATTTTACCAATCTGTTCATGTAGTTGTACACATGCCAAAACTTCACATTACTGTTCTTATTATGTTGACAGGATCCACAAGTAGTTACCGGTTCCCATGACACTACCATCAAGTTCTGGGACCTCAGATATGGTAAATTTATGGTTTCATCTTCTCAAATCTCTTCTTGGTCTTTGTCTTTCCTCTCTGTATGCATCTAAGCGTTTATATATGTGTTTCGGATTGATTTGACATGTGATGCATCATTGCAGGTAAAACAATGTTAACACTTACAAACCATAAAAAATCAGTTCGAGCGATGGCCCAACATCCAAAAGAGTATGTATCCATGTGTTTTGTGTTACTTGTAAAATGATGTAATGTGGTTGATTCTGTTTACATATTCTATTCCTATTTATCTTCTGGACCTCTTCCTATATGTCCTGCAGGCAGTGTTTTGCATCTGCATCAGCTGACAATATTAAGAAATTCAGCCTTCCAAAAGGAGAATTTTTGCACAACATGCTGTGAGTGAAGCATGCTATTTCATATCCTATTTTTTATAGCTTCTATTCTGATTCTTTGTTTTCTAGTCCGATATGGCTCACAATGTGTTTCTGAGCCCCCCTCCACCCCCCTTTTTTTTTTCCTGCCTCCAAAGTATATTTGATATTTTCACCATTCTTATTTACTGACTGGCTTATATGCAGCTCTCAGCAGAAAACTATCATCAATGCAATGGCTGTGAATGAAGAGGGTGTGATGGTCACCGGAGGTATGGACTTGATACATACTCTTGTAATATAGAATTTCAATGGATGTGTGTGTTTTCTTTAAATAAATTTGCATCAATTCTTTGGCAAGTTATTAAAGGTCATTGTTGACTTACTGTTTCTTGTTGAAAAAGGGGTATATGTATTCTTTTCATATATTGGTTGAGTTTAAGCTCCATTTTCTTGTGGATGAAGGTGACAATGGGAGTATGTGGTTCTGGGACTGGAAGAGTGGGCACAATTTCCAGCAATCGCAAACGATTGTACAGCCTGGTATGTAAAATTGGCCAGTTGAGGATGTTCAATTATGGATGTCATACTTGTTTTACTTATAATGATATTGTGTTCCCCTCCCGTGTGTCAGGCTCATTGGACAGTGAAGCTGGTATCTATGCTTTAACCTATGATGTGACGGGTTCAAGGCTTATAAGCTGTGAAGCGGACAAGACAATCAAAATGTGGAAAGAAGATGAAACTGCAACTCCAGAAACCCACCCTCTCAATTTTAGGCCTCCCAAAGAAATCAGGCGATTCTAGCTTTTCATCATGCCTCATTATGATTATGTCTCATGTTTTGCAATGAATTGTGATATGTGAAGTGAAGCAAATATCTTGTTCTTGTACTAGTATTAGTATTAGTATTTCACCCTACTTTGTAGCTAAGTCATTCACGCTAATATAATTTATAATTATACAAGCTTCTACACCCACCTTAATTTCTGCTAAATGCGTTGCTCACCTTCCTAGGACCGTTTGATTTGGAAAACTATAAACCCCAATTATGCTTAGGTGTTTAATATACGTGAATTTGTAAATTATTTAGGAATGAATATTTGAAAATCTTAGAGCAATTTAGTTATTTTGCTTTTTAAAAGAAAATGTTTCTTTTAAAATTTTTTAAAATTATAGGAATTGCTCCTAATGATCCTTTTTTCTGGTGCCAATTACTCTCCATACTCCTCTCAGTTTCAATGAAATAAAAATTACTTAAACGTTATCATTTGAAAAAATATATATACTTAAAAATTCAAATTATAAGATACGTGAATCTTTGATTACAAATTTCGAATAAAGACATGGATTATTTTGCCAGAAGATTTATGCTTTTATGTTCCAAATAATATATATAGGAAGTGTTTGGCATATCATGTGATTTAGGTCTGTTTGGGTGAAGGTCCTAGAGAAGATAGTAAAGTTTATTATGTACCTCAGCGTCTCAGCTATTGTTGATTCAAGGGGGAAAAGTTTGGATTTACTAAGCAAATGCGTAGTGTTATGGAAAATTCAAAATTCCCATTCCAAATTTAAGTCATGTTTTCGAATTCGCAAAGAGTTATATGATCACACGCAATCTTGTGGCAACCAACAAACCTTGGCTACTTTTTGTTACACAGATTCTTTAACATTTTTAGGAGACTGTTTTCAGAAAATTAATTAATGTACATACATGGTATAAGATTTTAATTTTACCAAATATGTGACATATAAATCTTAAATGCATGTGAGTTTCCACAACAGAAATGAGCTATTCATAAATCAATTATTTCAATTTGACTCATCAAAAAATCAAGCTATGTTCAATGATTTAAGCTTGAAATTTGATATTCCCTTAATTAAAAGTCACCAACAATTTTATTGATAATAAAATATTATTTTGGACAATAAAGGTTTATTCATCGTATTACTTTTTTGTTCATAACAATTACCTGATTTAAATTTAATAGCCTAATTGGTTATAAGAAAGCATTTGTGTAAATGTAATAGTGAGTATTTGCTAAGCGTCATTTTCAATCTAAATTTTTAATTATAAAAAATATTTTTGCAGCTTGTATTATTTTATAGACAAATTGCATTGACTGGTCAGAAAATGACAAGCAGTGCAGTAGTGATAGAATTATGATAAAATAAATAGTAGGCCAAGAAAATTGGCAAACCTGCGAATTAAAGCAAGATGCACTATCCACGCACTTGGAGCGATTATATAGCCAAATTTCATGCATGAGAAATTGAGAGCAGAGCACCCTCCTCCACATCCTCCTCTTCTCCCTCCTCAAACCAACTTTTTCCTTTTTTCACACTCTCAAACTCCATGATCATCATTTCACAACATCTCCTACCATAATTCAATCAATCCCCTATACGATCACAGAACAAACACAGTCAAATATGGCTTCTGAGCTCATCCACAGAGCCCAAGCAAGCGAAAACAGAAATCCCACCACCTCCGATTCACCAACCCCCACCGATCTTCCAGAAAATTCCGCAAGACCAACAACTTCTCGCATGCTTCGAGCCAGACTCCCCTTTCTCCTCGTCGGCATCGCCATTGCCACTCTCTTCTTCCACTTCTTCTCTCAGCCCGCGTCACTGACTCCGACTTCGGACTCCTTCCTCGAGTCCGAGTTGGTGCTGCCCACTCGGCGGGTGCTGTTGGAGGAAGCTACGCCGAGTCTGAGGGGCAAAATCGGGAAAGTGCCTTCGGGGCTGAGAGGTAAGAGGAAGAGGATTCTGGTGACCGGTGGGGCCGGGTTCGTCGGGAGCCACTTGGTGGACCGTCTGATCGAGCGAGGCGATAGCGTCATCGTCATCGATAATTTCTTCACTGGCAGGAAAGAGAACCTGTTTCACCATTTCGGAAACCCCAATTTCGAGCTCATTCGCCACGACGTCGTCGAGCCCATCCTCTTGGAGGTTGATCAGATCTACCACTTGGCTTGCCCTGCTTCCCCTGTGCATTACAAGTTCAATCCCGTCAAGACCATTATATCCTTTCTCTCTTCTGCTTTAATTCATCACCATCATCATCATCATCTTTATCTATGTTTTAGGATACAGTATGCAATAGAAATTTTGAGGAATGCTTCTTATTTGTAGTATTATTGTCATTAAATATATATATATGATCTGGAATTGTTTGGTCCTTGAGTCTTATTCCACAAGACCAATGTGGTGGGCACACTGAACATGTTGGGATTGGCAAAGAGGGTTGGAGCTCGCTTTTTGCTGACAAGCACCAGTGAGGTGTATGGTGATCCTCTTCAACACCCTCAGGCTGAGACCTATTGGGGCAACGTCAATCCCATTGGTAACCCCACACTTTCTACCAAGAGATTCTTAAGATCATATCTCACTCTTTTTAAGTTCCAAATTTTGGCTTAACTTGAAATGCTTTCGTTTTGCCCACTGTGACTGCTTGTTGGTGTAGGCGTGAGAAGCTGCTATGATGAAGGAAAGCGCACAGCAGAGACCTTGACCATGGACTATCACAGAGGTGCTGGCATTGAGGTTAGCTACCATTACAATTTTATGGAGTTGTTCCATGCATTATTATCTCACATCCTTTCATATTTGGTATGACAATCAAAATTATAATAAAAATTATACAATTTGTGTGGTATTTTGAACCACAAAAGATGACCCTAAACATCTTAGATAATCAAACACAATTATCATAAATGTTATCTGGTATCCAACATACCAGGTCAAGATGACAATATAGCAAACAACTCTAAAATAATTAAAAGCGTGATGATTTGCTGTAAAGAAGACTAACTGTTGAAACTGTTGTTTAGGTGAGGATTGCTCGTATCTTCAACACCTACGGACCAAGAATGTGCCTTGACGATGGGCGTGTAGTTAGTAACTTCGTTGCTCAGGTGAAGTCCTTAATTAATAATTACTCTGACATTGTTCTACTCTTTGTTGTTATTAACTGATTTTTCGGCACTGTTGTTTCACTTCTGTATGTAATGTGCTTTTGTTTCAATTGCCCTAACATTTATAGAACTACGTACAGGCACTGAGGAAGGAGCCTTTGACGGTTTATGGCGATGGAAAACAAACAAGAAGCTTCCAATATGTTTCAGACTTGGTAATTAGTTTTTTTTCCTGTCTTTCCTATATACTGCTAGGAAATTTTGGCACTAGCTAAAAGACGGAAAATTCTAAACAAAGAATGTAAAGTGGGTAAACTTTTCTGTCTTGTTGGCTTTAATCATCACAAATAGGAATGCCTTTAAAGATTCAAATAATAGTCTGGTACTAGGACAAAACACTTGGGATTTCCATGATTGTATTTACAGTTAAATCTAACTGACTTCTCTCATCTACATGGTGTAAAATTTAAGAATTTTTCGTGAATCTTAATAAGGTGAACGAAGAAACTGATAGGAAACGTTTGAAATGGATTTATTCACGTAATAGGTGGAAGGACTAATACGGCTAATGGAAGGTGAGCATGTGGGTCCTTTCAATCTTGGCAACCCTGGTGAATTCACCATGCTTGAACTTGCTCAGGTAAATATAAACCTTACCTTCTTATAGACTTAATTAAGATATTCAATTTCGTTGATTTAAAAGGGATGGAGATGGAGATGAACTTGAATTCAGTTAATCAAATTAAGATATACGCAATTGATGTGTGCAGGTGGTACAAGAGACAATAGATCCAAATGCAAAGATAGAGTATAGACCAAACACAGAGGATGACCCACATAAGAGGAAACCAGACATTTCCAAGGCTAAGGAGCTTCTTGGATGGCAGCCATCGGTGTCCCTTCGCAAGGGACTTCCTCTAATGGTGTCTGACTTCAGGCAAAGAATATTTGGTGACTCCAAAGACGCTCTGGGCAATGCTGCACAGTGAGCAAGAGCCAAGAAAAGAGAAACACAATTTTGAAATTAACAATGAATAAGAGGGATTCCCTTGGTTTGCATTTTTTTTCTTTAAAAAATGATATTTAGAAATCTATGTAATAGTCCCCGCTTGGATATATTTTTGGTAGCGTAATAAGCAGTATCTTTGAAATGGGAAGATTATTTTAGGAGTGTCAGATCAGATGCTTTATCTTGTATTTGAATCACTATAATCAATTAGGGAGCTGTTTAGGCAAAAAATTATATTATTAATTAAGGCTGTCTTATATTATTATTAATTAAGGCTAATACCTTAAATTGTTTACTGCATTTTGATGCAAAGAGAGGGATAAAATTTGAGTACTACAGTAATACGAAACTTTAAGGTATATTTGATTAGTAGAATGTTGGAGGGAATGAGAATGTGATATGAGTGCAATGTGAATAGAATAAAAGTAGGTATATTAAAAGTGATAATAGAATAAAGTGGGTAGAAAAGTAGAGGTAAAAATATAATTTTATCACATTACAAAAAGGTAAGTATGTTTGGTTGGAAGAATGTTGAGGAATTACGTTTACGATTACATCCCCTCACAAGCAACCAAACGGCCCCTTAATACATTTTTTCAATCATCTAATATGTCATTTATTAATATTAATAAAAATTCACCTTAAATAATTAGAGAACAACTGATTGGAAAGATGTACTATAGTCTATAACATCTCCAAAAAAAAAATTTGACTATTAATTGGAGATCGACTTGATAATCACGTCTCAGGACTAAGATTATTTGGGCATAATTTTAAACATACAAGATAGAATCATAGAACTACAAGGATCATGGAATGTAAGGGATGGGAGAGATAGAGAGAAGAGGGCAGAACAGACTTTCTCAAAGTGGGGCTTACATGGGCTCAACCTCTTCTCTTGGACTCTCTCTCTTACAGGTATTGCAATTATAATTTATAATAGATACATCAAATTTATTAAAGTGCAGATCTGTATATAAATTATACTATCACAACTGTTAGATAAAACAATTATAGTATAGAAATAAATTTTTATTTTTATTTAATAATTTAGATCTGATATTTTATATTTTTGTATTTTAGTGGATTTTTCACCTAATTTATAGCTTTAACATGATGAGTCATCATGTTAATTGATGACGGACTGACGGAGGAGGTAAGAGAAATTGTCAGAATATGTGTTTATGAGTTTATCATATTATCTGTGAACTAATTATTATAGGGAGAGACACCTAATTTTTGACAGATTACTTTTAATTAAGGGGGTTGAAATGTCTGATTTGGTTCGGTTTTACTTAAAAATTGGTGGATTTTGTCGGTTTTGTATTTAAGCGGTTTGGTTCGGTTTTAAGGTCGACTTGATTCGGTTTTTAGGCGGTTTGGTTCATGCTAACTTAATTTTTTTTAATGTTTACATATATTAAACATAATGTTAACTTCTTTACTTTTTGTACATTTCATATGACATAAAAATTAATAATATTATAAAGTTTAAATTTATAATATTATATTAGATAACTAATCTTATATTTGCTTAATCAATATTATAAAAATATTAATAAATACTACAAATAATTATATTATCTAATAAAATCATATCAAATATTTTATCTACAAATTATGAATAAATAATTCTAATATTAACTTAAAAAATAATAAGTACTATCTACCGAATATGATTATAAAAAATGCTTTAATTTCTATTACTAAGACGTAGAAGTATTAAGAAATATATATAAAACAAATGGTTCGGTTTGGTTCGGTTAAAACCGACCAAAAATTTCAAAAACCTTAACCAAACCAATCATTTTCGGTTTGGTTCGGTTTCTAATCGGTTTGGTTCGGTTTAGGTTGGTTTAATTGGTTTGGTTCAGTTTTGAACACCCCTACTTCTAATAATAAGAAGATATTTATGAAAAATAAAAAATAAATATTATTTGTATACTATTTAATAATATTTAATTAATTTTAATTTTTTTAAATTAGAGATCTCACATAATAAATAAATATTATCAATTAATATACAAATAATGTGGTGCAACGTATACACATAAAAATTGTTGGGTGATAGTGGTGCTCACGTGGCCTGATTTTCGTAATATAATTTATATAAATTATGTTTGTATTGCTTTTTTGTACAAAATGGAAATTACAGAAAAACTTTAGTTAAATTAAACTCCTTAATTTATCAAATATTGAAACATTCTAAATTTACTATGAAGAGTCAAGGCTTCGTTCTTTTACCAATTTCATTGGTTGATTAACCATAAGGAAACTTCACATTAGGCTTTATATATATTGAGTGACTTAATTAAAATATATCCACTCTTCTACTAAGGTTGATTAACCATAAGGAAACTTCACATTAGGCTTTATATATATTGAGTGACTTAATTAAAATATATCCACTCTTCTACTAAACCATAAAATAAATATCATTATACTAACATTGAGTTGGTATAAATGATAAGCAGTTTAACATCATTTAAACAAAGTTTAAAATTTGAGACATTGTCAATATAATTATCTTCGTTGAAAGACTCTTTCATCATAACCAGATACTTGTGATTATAGTAAAATTTTACCTTGAATTAGGCATACATACATGATACACGTTCATCTTATTCTTATGTCACATGTCATAATAGTTTGTACATGAATTGGAAAACGCAAACACACTGCTTTCCCTATAAAAATGGCATTCTGCCGCCCAAAAAGTCTTAACTTCCACTACTTTGGCTTTTTTATTGCCAAAAAAATGTATATATTATATTTAAATATGGACAAAAATCCAATTTTGATCCTTAATGTTTAGCACTTTTATTAATTTGGTCCATAATGTTCGCTCCATCTCTATTTAGTTCCTCATATTTGTAATTGATATCAATTTGATTCCTCAGTTATCCAAGTATTATAATTACTTAACAAAATGTTGTCATAACAGAGAAGTTAAATTGGTACCAATCGCAAACATGAAGAACCAAATTGAGATCGACTAAGCAAATGTAAGTGATGGAATTGAAAATAGCGTTAAATGTGAGGGAGTAAAATGGTATTTTTGTCTAGAAATATATATGTGTTATTATTAGACGTAGAATAAAATACTAATTAATTGGGTTGTTGTAGTAAACCAGACGTAGTAGTAATTAGGTAGGAGGGTGATGAGAGAGTACGCATGCATCTTGCATCTGCACGCATTGGAATCCCACGAAGCTAAAATTGAAACTAACTTGGGGTTAATTCGTCGCGAGAGAATAATTAATGAATTATAAATAGGTTATGAAACAAGAATAGTAGTAGGAAGTTTGGAAGAATACAAGGTTTTGGTGGAGAGATGGCGTTGAAATGTGTGATGGTGATTTTGATGATGTGCCTCTCGGTCTCATTGGCATTTCCAGTTGGAGAGGGCAGAGGGGAGATGGTTGGACGTGAGCTGCTTCATTTGTTCTACATTCAAGGCTTTGTCTATTGCACTCCCGATGGGAATCCTCCTTCCATTATTAATTCTACTCATCATCAACTCAAATTCTTTGCTGGTATATATGATTAATAAAGATTGAATTAGATGGATGATGAGTTTTGTTTTGTTTTGATTGTTATAACTAGTTTGTGTGCAGTGCAGATGCTGAAATACATCTGGTATGCAGTGGGGGATTATTATCGTCTACAGTAACAAACTCAGAAGGGAAGTTTGAGATATATCTGAATCCAATAAGAGATCTTCTTCCCAATCTGCTATCTAGCTGCCAATTGCAGATGACATCCCCACTCAACTCCTGCAACATCACGCTTCCTGCCACTGGTTATCTTGTCTCTGCCCTCACCTTTTTTGGCAACACTATTCTTGGATCCCTTCTTCTTTACATCCTTGGCCCCACAGGATTTCAGTATGTGCCCTTGCCCTAGTCCTATCCCTAGCCTTCTATATATATTTCACCCCTTTCAATAAACAATATACTCCAAACCATATATTATAAACCACTACAATGTAACATCCTATTTTATGTTAATTTACTCTGTTTCTTTTAAGATAAAAGAGGTGAAAATGGAAGGAGGTGGCCCAAGCATTTCAATCATACATATTTCATCAATGCATAAATATATGTATATATATAGTTGATGTGAAAATGACCACATCGGTATTATTAGGCCATCCAGTTCAATTTATATTATTGTAGTGAAAGTACTAATTAAGGCCATCCCTACATGTCTTGTTACCACCTGCCGGGGCCTATTGTCTTCCTCTTCCAAAGTCAAATTTGATTTGATTTGATTCCATTCCTACATACTTAGATGCATTCTATTGTATTTGTGTTGTGTACACACTATTCTTCCCCACTTTCTAGGGATTTGCCTCCCTTAACCATTTCTCCAATTTACTTTACTTCTACTTCTATGTCATCTCATCACTCCATCTTTTATTTCCATATATCAACAAGTTTAATTAAACAAATTGTTCATACAAACACAGCATTTATATATCACATAACAAAAGATAACTATTTGCGTTTACAAAAGTCAAAAGTTCATTACGTACTAACTTTCGCCAATTAATAATATAATACTAGAGAATATCAAATTACATTATTAAGTTACTCTTTTAGATTGGAGAAAGGTAGTTCAGAAAGTAAAGGGGAAAAAAAAAGAGTTTTCGAAATTTAGCAAACACTTTGTGTTGATATTTTGAGAATGTGATGGGCCTACAATCTGTATAGAAGCTGAAAAGGTCAAGTGTAGTAGTGTACATCCACCAGGTGAGCCCAAATTACTAAGCAATAAAGAATACGTGGGCCCATGGGCCCCCAAATAATTATGAGCTTTGTTTTGTGAAAACTCGTTAATCAAGTAGATAATGATTAGAGGCCTAACTTAGTGTAGCGAAAGAAGCTCCCTCCTCAATTCTCATGGCCTCTTGTTCAAGATTATTATCGTAATGGACAAGCCCGTAGGCCCATGGTTCTCCAATTACTCTACTTATCGGTTGAGATAGCTAATCACTTCTATTTTCCATCTTTTCCCACTTATTTAATCCTACTTTTAATTATCTGAATGTACATTGAAATCAAGTGATGTTGTTGTATCTTTGTTTATTTCTATAATTAAATTGTTGAATTAAATTCTAACTGTTTTCTATTTGGTGAGGTGCACCGTGCACTTTAAATTATTATACATATAATATTTTAAAAAATTGGGATATTATTAGTACTATTTTTTAAAAAAATAAAAAATAAAAAATAAAAGTAAAAAAGAGGGTCCCTACTCCCTTGTACCTATTAATAATCTGCAGTCTGAGTGTGGTGCATTAGAATTGACCTCTCCTCCATCACTCTCACAGCCACACCTGCATCAGTAATTCAGTAACACCATCTTCACTTCTTCCCTCTCTCTGCTTTCCCTTCAAAACCACTCTCGCTTATTATGTTTTATTCTACTTTCTCATAAATGAAATGCATGCATTTCAATTATTTCATTTTTGTTATTTTATTTAAACTAAAATTAAAATACTAGCTTGGGCATCTTCATATGTAGATTAATGACAATGACAAATTGACAATACATAAAGCCAGTTTCCTGCTCAATACTAGTGTGGAACAGACTGATCCCTGAAGCCTGAAGGATAGATACATAGATAGATAGATAGAGATCTTGAAAAATAAAAAACTGAGTAATATTGTCAGCTACGTGGAAGCCACAACCACAATTAAATGCTACACACCATGAGATCTTCTTCTTCAATGCAAATTACAAATTAGGGACCACCATTATTACTCCCTACCCATTCTTCTATTTGACCACTTACTCATAAACTGAACAAGAGAGAATTAGAAAAACAGATTATCATTACACGCCGATTCTGAGTGATGCTAGCTAGTAGGGGTTATTATTTATTTATTTTATTTCCCAGGCAGCACCACTCATAAATGTGCATGCATGTGAGCTTACATATTTCTGGCCTAACATTTAGGAATTAAGCTCCAACCAATACAACAAATTAAAATCTAACGACGTGACACTCTAGTAACCCTAACCCTAACCAGACACTCATTTCAGACATGTTCTTCCTTAATCCATTAATTTCCCACTTGAATATATATATATATATATGTTAGGATAGAAAATGAAAGTATTACATCATGTAATGAGAGATGATAAACATTGAAAAGAAAAGAAAGGCTTAATTAGATAAATTTTATTGTTGAGAGGAATCAAGTTTCAGCCTCGGACAGCGAGCAAGGAAGGAATAGCAGACAAGTTTGGTGTAGCAGTAGCAGTAGCAGCAGCAGCAGCAGAAGAAGCATTATTCTTAATATCTTTGGAAGAAGGTTTGGTGGTAAAAGCTCTGATGGGACTAGCGAATGCCCACCCCCAATTCCTACTACCTGCTCTCCCATTACAAACACCCGCCGCCGCCGCCACAGATTTTCCGTTATCGTCGTTGGAGGAGGATGACACCAAGTAAGACGAAGAAGACGACGAAGAAGAAGATGAATGAAGCATGAACCCACTAAACAATCCTCCGCACTTCACTCTTTCCTTCATGGAGTGACGGTGGGTCACAGAAGAAGATGATGCAACCTTGGGTTTTCCTTCGCGCTGTGATTCCACCCTCCTCAGAGCGCAGTCTCCAAACCCAGTGGAAATCCTCTCGAAGAAGTCCCCGGAGAAGCTCCGGCTTCCACACCCCACAGATCTGGATCTCGAGACTTTGCGTTCAAAGGAAGAAACAGAGGCCGAAACAGAGGCGGAGGCAGAGGGGGTGCCGTGGCCATCTTCTTCAGCGGAAATGTCAGTCTTTTTGCCCAGAGAAGAGGAGGAGGAGGAGGAAGCGGGGAATTTGTCCTTGTGTTTGGCGTTATTGAGGTTGATGGAGATTCTGGGGGAGGTATTGGTGTCTCTGAAGCTCTTGGTGGTGGCGGAAACAGAGGATTTGGAAGAGAGATGAAGAAAGGACCAAAAGCCGCTTCTTTTAGACCTGCAGGGTGTACTAAACCCCTCTTCCTCCACGCCTTCCTGGATGACTAAATCAGGTTGTTGTGGGTCATCCAAGAAAGGAGCTTTAGATCTTCTGGGTGTGGCGGTGGATTTGCTTCGCTTGAAGATGATACGATCAGAGGAGGAAGAAGAAGAGGAAGGGGTGGTGGCAGAGTGTTTCTTCTTCTTTTTGTTGGTCAAAAGAAAAGGAAGGCGAGTTCGACGGGTGTAGTAGTCATTTTTGGCAGAGGGGCGTGAGACGGAGGAAGAAGAAGAAGAAGCAGGGGGAGGAGGGTGAGGGTGAGGATGAGGAGGAGAAGAAGGAGAAGAGGAAGAAGAAGGAGGAAGAAGAGGGAGAGAAGAAGAAAGGAGCTTGCCGAGTTTGTCTTGGAGGCAGAAAGCACAGATGCCGCCAGGATTGGTTCTGAAAGGATGCAGAGAGCATTGCATACCATCTGCCATGTCTTCATCAACCACTTTCACCATTGCTTCCATTCCCAATATCAAATCATAACAACAACACAATGAATGAATGAATGAATGAATGAATGTGGCTGAGCTTTAATGGGTGGTGTAGTAGCAATAGCTTTCTTGGACGTACTTTTTGGATGGTGAATCAAGGTTCAAGCCTCCTTCTCAACCACCTGAATCATAATCATAATAATAATAATAAAGCCTTTTGCAAGCTTCTGAGTTTTGCTTTTCAGTCTCAGCCCACAGAGAGAGAGAAAGGGAGTGGGGTTGAATTAGAAGCAAACAAGGAGAGTCAGAGAGTGTAATTGATGAAAGGGAAAACAATGAAAGAAAGAGAAATGATAGCTATGGCATTCAAGTGAGGGGGGAGACTTCCCAGGAGCACGTGGAATACTGATTCCCTAACTCATCAAATATAAATTATTTATTTATTTTAAAAATTAATATTTATAAATTGTGAGACCATTTATTATTTTTAATTTTGTAAGAAGTTAATATAAATAATTTTATAAACTCTTTTCTTAATTAAATAAAAGAGTAAGTGAATTAATGATGGTTGACTCTAATAAAAAAATAGTCCATTATAGTAATGAAATTAGATTTAATTTCACTAAAAAAATAAATGTACAAATTATAAAATTGTCTCTAATAAAAAAAAAATCTATAAACCAAAAAATAGTAAGTGAAAGAGACAAGCTACACTCACTTCAGTAGGGTTTTGCTTATCACCAATTCACCAGTAGCATATTAGTTAAAGTTTTTTTTTATTAAAAATATTTAATTAATGTTTTGGGGTTTTTTAAAAATTTAATTTAAATGAATTATAAAAATATTAAATTTAATTTATAAAATATATTTTGTATCACAACTTTAGCTATATGTTTTATATTTTTAACAGACAAAAATATAAAACAAAATATCTTTGACAATAAGTAATTACAAATTTGATTGTTTTTTATAAATTAAAATAAAACAAATGAAACTTCTCAGAAAATAGTAATTTATTCCCTTAGAATATTACGGTGAGTGTGAGTGTGTAAGTTGCAGTGGGGAGAGGAAGGGGAGCCCCTACCCCAAACAGAGGAAGAATTATACGTATATTGTGTGAGTGTGTGTGTAAGTTGCAGTGTGAGTGTGTAAGTTGCAGGATGAATGAAAGAATAATGATGACTCCCTTTGCCTTGCCCATCAATTCTCACCAACATATAATATAATACTCATATAATCACTTCCTTCCTATTCTTTCTTTAGGCAGTGATTGTTTATTATAAATGAGAAGGCAACCAGAATGGGAATGAACAAAAAAATAGAAATAAAAATGTTTAAGTGAATAAAAATGTTATATTAATATGATGTGAATAAAATAAAAGTGAGTAAATTAAAAGTGAAAATGGAATAAAAATAGATAAAAATTAAAAACAAAAATATAATTTCATCACATTACAAAAAGTAATATTTGATTAGTAGAAAGAATGTACGAGAGAATGTTAGATTACCTAATTTTTTTTCCCTCACAATTTATTGTAAACAAACACAGCCTTGGGGTTACACTTCAAAATTTTATGAATTCATTATATATAATATACTCTCCTCTTCACATTAGATGCTCTCATTTAAAAATTAATTACTTAATTAAACTATCACCTCTTCTAACTTTCCTTTCAACAACTATTTCTCTATTTGATTAATTAATTTTTGTAGTAACATTTTACATTTAGCAACAAGTACGAAAGTTGTCTAGCCAAGTTGAATTTAGATACATTTTAATTTTAAGAAATCATTTGTTGCAGTTTTTTTTTTAATAGAAACTGTGTAATAAAATTTCACTTTTTTGTAACACTTCTCAAAACCTCTCTTTTATATATTTCCTATTATCTTTTGTCTTGAAGTATCATCTGAGTTATATTGTCCTACTATAATATTTGTCCTTTCTCAATATATATATATACATGACAATTTTTTATGAGAAATGATTCACCAGCAACTAGCAGGAGAGTTGAGAGAGTAAATAAAAGGTTAGTGAGCTTCATCTTCAGTCATCAGAGAATGTGATGAATAATATATATAGACGTAAATGATAATTATTGAAGATGCAAAATCACATATCAAATAGAATGAAGTATTCAATAGAGTATAATAATCATAGAGTATAATATGTGAAAAAAAAAGTCACGCTAATTTAAAATGTACAAGTCCAGACAAAAAAATTAAAAAGAGACGTATGAGAAAATAACACAGGCTAAAGATAATAAAAAAAATAAACAAGTCAGGTCACGGCTAGCAAAGACCAACTAGATTTAAAAGGGTATTAGAAATATAAAGTTTATTAGATGAGATATTCAATAAAGTATTTAAGTAGCTTAATTAATTCTTTTAGTTAGCGGCTAAAATGTTCCAAGTGAGTAAATTAAGGAAGGAAGGAAGAATTAAAAATGGTGAAAAATAAATGTGAAGTACATGGAGATCCACGCAGCTGTTTGTCGGTTGTGAAACTGGAACCCCATGAAGGCTGTGGTTGCACTTCTTTTTAATTCTTTAACTATTAATTATACGTATATTGTGTGACTTTATTAGTATATCAATTAACAATATTTAACCATTTTTTTATATTATGTGGACATTAATGTAACGACAGTTGATTTCTTTTTTGGTTAGAATTTACAAAAGCAAAGATAGTTTTTTTTATAACTAAATTAAAGATAGTTAATTAAGAATTATATTAATTAATGCTAATATATACATCTAAAAATCTCTCAATTTTAAGACACTGATTAAGCAAAATTTTATAAATTAATCAATTATATAACCTAATGAAAATTTCAAATCTACATGAGCCATCATAGATTTTGACTCTTGAGTCAATGGGAGGTGAAAAGAGAATATAGATTTTTTTACGGGTATTCTTTTATCAAATAATTTTGTTCGAAGTAGAATTAGACACCAGATCATAATGTTCTTTTATAATGAAAATCCTTATTATGGATTTGAAATTAAACTCTTTTAGATAATCTTTCTTATATGTTTTTGGGTTTTAATTTGAAATTGAATTGAATGGAAAAAAAATTAGAATTAGAATTGGTGGGTTTGGAATACAATTTAATTTTTACGATAAAAAGTATGTTTTGGTATATAAAAAATAGAAGAATGAGTCTATCATGCAACTTGTTGCATCATGTAATGTAATTTTAGCCAATAAAATTGTGACACTTGTTATTTTGTTGCATTGTGTAATACAATTGAATCACATCAATGACTACAATTGTGACACATAATTCACTTGTTGCATCATAGACTCACCCAGAATAGAATGAAAAACTTATGAAGAAAAGTAAATAAAAAAACCAAATTACCATTTATAATATATTTTTAATAAAATATATCTATACCTTATTACATTAATTAACTATGAGGGGGTAAGAAAGTCTTTTCCTACCTTAAAATCTTATAATTAAACAATTTCATAAAATCTTATAATTGAACAATTTCAAGAATCCATATTTCAATTCCAAATGTCATACCAAACATTGGATATTTTTTATTTTTGTGCAATTCCAATTTTAATACTCCAATTTCAATTTCAATTCTAATTTCAAATTTCAAATGCCATACAAATTACAAAACACAACTATGACATGTTTGGTTTGAAGAATGAGAGGTAAGAGAGAGAGAATGAAAGTGACAAAAATCGATTTTGTCTTCTATTTTAAATATTTATAATTTTTTAATAAAAGATATAATTGTTATTTTACCTAACTCTCAGCCCATTTTCTTTCTTATTTTCATTCTCACTCTATCAAAATAAATTCAGCAAAGAAAGAGGCTTTAGGACCATGTTGATATTAGTGAATATAATTTTCCATGGACAGTTTGGACTTGAAAGTTTGCACCATCTTCCCTTTGCTTTATATTTTATCGTATTTTGGCCCCAGATTCTTTTAATGTTGTCTTCCCAAACCACACCCACATCATTGGAGACTACGTAGTACGTACTCCATTGTCTCCGTATCTTTTTTTATTTTCTTCTTCTTTTTCAGCACTTCTCTCTCTCTCTCTCTCTCTCTCTCTCTCTCTCTCTCTCTCTCTCTCTCTCTCTCTCTCTCTCTCTCTCTCTCTCTCTCTCTCTCTCTCTCTCTCTCTCATCCATCTTCTCGTCTCTCTTTTGTTTTTTGGGTGAGGATTTATAACCATCAAAACTCAAATTTATTAATTGTAAGTTATTGAATTTATTTTGAGGTTTGTATCATCTTAAATTTTTTTTTAAAAAATATTTTAATACAGATCTCTAAACAAATTCAACGACTAACAAATAGTAAACTTGAATTATTGATAACACTATAAGAATCCTTATTTCTATATATCTTACGTAACAACATAATAAATTAATAATCATTGTATCACTTTTGCCTCTTCTTAATCCTTCCAACTTCCAACCCCTTTATTCATCCAACGGCTATATAAATTGACTATATTTTAAATGCCTACATTTAAAAATATAAAATATATTACATAATTAATTAAGTTTGCTTATAATTTAATTAAATTGTACATTTATACTTACCTCCTTTCTGAATTATTATTTTTTGACAAATGTATCTTTTTGTCCCTAGACTATAGAATCTCTAATAACTTGGTAGTTAAAATTTGTCTGTTATCAATTATGTTTTTATACTTTTAATTTGTAAACAAAATATCTTTTTATTCTAATTTTGTCTACATAATTAACGACTGATGCAAATGCAAATATGATGGTCCATGTGCCTCCAATGATGAATGATACTAAAGTGATAAACTAACATCAATTTAGTCATAATAACACAATTTATTTTAATTATAGTGTAATAACTATAGTGATAATTATGGTTAAATTGATAGAGTAATATAACTAAATTTATAATTTGGCATCACATTCAACATTAGAGACCAAGTGAATGATTACATTTGCATCTACCTTAATTATTTAGACGAGGTTATAGTGAAGGATAAAATTACTTACAAATTAAAAGTTTAAAATAATAACAAAATTTAAATTGAAAATCCCATGGTTTAGGAACCCACAAGATACTTCTATTTTCTCCAATGACTATAATATTTTTTATTTAAAAAAACTGTAATTTTTATTTTAATGTAACAGTAAACATACAAATAAATCTATGCAAATTTAAGTTTTTATATTGAAAATTTTAATTGAATACTAAAAAATCAATATTGAGGATTTTAGCCATATTTAGGCTGTGTTTGGTACCATTTTAAGATGTGGGAGAAGTTGATAAAAAGGGTGAGGCCCACTCGCCCCACCTCAAGTGGGAAAAAAAATATTTTTTTTATTGGGAAATGTGAAAAATATAAATATATATATATAAAATATCTATTATACTATTTGATTTATCACAATCATAATTTTTTTTAATATTTTAATATAAGGTAATCTATTCTCATTTATATTCTCAACTTTTACTACTAAATACAGTAAATTCATTTTCTTTTTAATTTTCTTTATGTGCACCAAACGCACTGTTATCGAGAAAAATGGTGTTTTGAAGGGCATATTATATATTATATTAATGTTTAATTTACCGAAGGATATATATATGTCATTATCATATAATAATGATCTTGATGAATGATGAGTACAAGAATACAAGTGCAAAATAAAGATTAGGGACAATATCATATTCCATGTATAGCATAATTATAATCGGAAGCATAAAATGAGTTTAATTATATGAGCAGCATTGTGATGAGAGGTACACATCCTAAACAATTATTGACCCGACACTATGTTACCAATGTTCTGTTCCTCAACTTACTTGTTAATTTGTTCGGTACTTACATTGCTGAATGTTTTTAATTTTATGATTTGAAACTTTGAAATAAAGTAAGTTCCATCACAATCGAAGGACATCAAAATGTTTATTTTGAGAAGTGTTAAGTGAAAAGGAAGCCACTGTCTATTACCAAGTTTGATATGTGAAAAGGGACATCTCAGATTTCTTTTACCATCATCACTCACGTACGTAGAAATATGTTTATTGAGATCATATAATCATTTATTAAAAGAATTACCACATCTAGAAATTTCACAATGAAAAGATGATAGCCCATTTTGATATAAGATAGATATATCTTACGGTTATTTGAATTTCACAATCTGTATATGTATTAAAAAAATCAAATTACAATCTTAAAAGAGATTATTTGATAATTTATGAATAAAAATAAAAGCTGGATAAAAATATATTTTCTCTTGAATTACTTAATGAGACATGATGCATTTATTAAATAGAAGAAGACTTAAACATGAAATGTCGCTAGGCTACAACCGCAAGTTCAGGAACCAGTCATACTTTTGGGGGACAATGGTATGGAAGAACTTTTAATAGGGAAGAACTTTGGTGCAACTTCAATTTTATATTTTTATCATAAAATATTTTAGTTAAAAATCAGTACTACATGATTTAAACAATTCATCTGATCTCTTTTATAAATGATAGTTTTTTTTTAAAAAAAAATAATCGCATGTTTAATTGGAGAACTTGATATTAAAATATAAAAAATTCATATAAGTTTAATCCTTTTTAATATATATAATTTGTAAAAAATTTTGTTAATGTGTTTACAAAAAAAAGAAAAAGAAAAAAGAAATACTTATACAATACGTGTGAACATTTAATTTGCACCGTAGGTATAGGTGAAACCTCAGGCCACCATCCCCATAGAAGATATTCCAAAGCAGGACGAACATCTCTTATGCATGTGATTTATAATTTTATACAGTCTCTGAATTCCCAACTTCTTCTTCTTCTTTTTTTATGGAGAATTCTCAACTTCTATATAACCTTATTATTTCATACTTCAAACTTGAAAGTTCTAACTAAACATATAATTGCCAACACAAGTAGGCATCTCATTCATTCTCATGGGCTCAACATTTATATAGATATATATATATATATAACCACGATGGCAGGGAAGCAGAGGAAAAGTGAGGCATACCATAGATGTCGATGTTTAAAGCTGCACCCATAAGTCACTATAATGCAAACTGAGCCAATTTTCAGCTTCTTTGTGATTACAATCATTAAAAGTTTTCGTCTTGCAGAGAAAACACCAAGTACCAGCAGTACATGAAGTCATCGAACCAAAAATGTCATTTAAGAACACCCCGTAACTTGAACAAATTACTCCATCGTGATTCTCCATTTCGACCACCTCATTAGCAAACCGAGATGGACGGCTGAGATACAACAGATTTGTTTAAGTTGCTGTTGAAATAATTTCAGCGGATATGCTATGCTATGCTCCACACCATGTACCCTCATTCTACACTTCTATTAGGTGGCGTTTGGTATCCGATGAATGTTTTAGTGAAAAGTAAAAGTAAGTAATAAAAAGTATGTTTGATTTACAGGAAAATGCAAGTGGAATGTAGAAGTAATATTGTTTGGTATGGTGGGAAGAAGATAAGGAAATAGAAGATAAAAAAAGTATGAAAAATCTTTTTTGTCCTTACTTTTTTTAAAAGTCACAAAATTTTTAAGGGTATTTTGGTCTTTAAACCTCACCTCACCTTCCCTCTACTTCCTTCCCATCATGAGGGAAGGAAGCTTCCCTCTATAAAGGGAAGCTCACACTCACCTTCCCTTCTCCTAAATCATACCAAACATGTCCTTACCTCACCTTCCCTTTCAGCTTCCCTCTATCAAGCATACCTTGATACCAAACGGGACCTTAGTATCATATGAGCTGGAATTACAAGAAGGAAAAATTCCCAGTGCTCCAACGCTCAATTTATCTGCTGACTTTATTGTTCAGTTGTAGACAATAAATTTGGGCATACTTATTGGCTGATCCAAATTAGATTGCTGTCAGTGGTTGAACTTTTTTAATAAAATGGTTTTAATTATATAGAATGACAGAATAGATTTGATATAATACTTGTTTAAAATCTGTTATCCGTTACAGTCAGTCACAGAGTAGCAGCTAATAGAGGAACCAAGATTATGCTTATGGACTTAATTTATCTTTGACAGATAGAAAACATACAAGAATCATAACCAAGAGTTGCTGATAGATCATGCATGTACTTCATTTTTAGGGAATTATCCAGAACTTGTTTTATTTAGACTCAACGCTTCTTCTGTATTCAGATTCTTTCTTTAACCACACATTACTTCATTCTCTTGGATAACCCATAACTTATCATTTAAAATGAGAAACAAAGAGAGAAGAAAATTTAATCAAGTCAACATTTTACAAGCCATTTGTATCTTACAACCGAGACTTCACTTGCTCCACAGGGGCACTCTGCAATAGCACAATACAAATGCCATTAGAGGGCATTTATCAATGACAACATTAACTTTCTAAACTGTATATTGACAAATTAAAAATTGTGAATTTAAGACAATTAGCAAGGATTGGTCAATTTGAGAAGTGTCGAAGAATTTGAAGCAGATATTATAAAAATAAATAAATAAATATGTAGTCCTTGCATCTGACAACAACCTTTTTCAAGTACTAATCATATTCTTGAGTGAAAATTAAGTGTATATTTTGGTCCCTGAAAGATTCTGGTAAAAAGAAAATGAGGGGTTCAGATTTCTCACCAAAGGAATGCCCTTGGCAGCTCTTGCAGCCAAGTAAGTGCAGGGCTTGAAAAACTCTCCATAAGACTTTGACCATTCCTCCAATCTTGAATATATATATTTGGATCCAAGAGAGTCAGCCCAGAACATGATACCTCCCCTAATCAATACAATCTCACAAGTCATGACAAGAATTGCAGATGCGGATGCAGGGCAGTGTGACTCTGACAAATAAATAATATTAAGTAACAAACCTGTATGGTGGAAAACCCATGCCCATTACAGCTGAAATGTCAAGATCTGCTGCTTTGACTGCAATACCCTCGTCAAGTACCCGGCATGCCTCATTCACCACAGGAAAGAAAATCATCTCTATGATGTCCTTTACGGGTAACTTGGCAAGCTGTAATCCATTATCAGACCCACAATCAAATCCAGTAAGGTTAGGCATGAAATTGAACTTTTAAATTTGTCCCCCACTAGCCAACATTATATAATTTACAGTTAGGATTGGTTAAAAGACCTTGGGATCAACAGTGGCACCAGACATGCTCCTAGCCTTCTCAATGAAATTCTTCAACTCAGGATCAGGTCTCGCCTTGCGCTTATCATCATACAAATAAAATCCTTTGCGAGTTGTTTCACCTGTTAGAAGCACGTGTTTATAAAAGGTTCGAAGTGATTCATTAGGTAGTAAAGCACCTGAGTAATTCATTTTTGGCATTCATATTTCACACAAAAGTCTCCTAAGAATTTAACTGAGACAAGTAAGATAGACACTGCACAATAATTCATATTTACCTGCTCTCTTTTCCTCTAGCAAAAGTGGAATAAGCATTGATTTATATGTTCTCTCAGGAAAATTCTGAATAAACTGCATTCCAGTTGCAACCGCCACACCAAAACCAACCAAGTCAACCAATCTGCACAAGTAAATATCTAACGAATTAGATCTTTCAAGAAGTGATAGTGAATATCAATATTTTATATCTGAGCATTATTTGTACCTGAAAGGCCCCATGGGCATTCCGAATTTGCTTATTGCCTTATCAATCTGATAGACATCTGCACCATGTTCAACAAGCAAGATAGCTGCTTGCGTATATGGGAAGAACATCCTGTTAACAGCAAAGCCAGTACAGTTTCCAACCACCACTGGAGTTTTCTTTATCTTCTTTCCAATATCTAGCAAGTCAACAATTATTTGGGGAGAGGTCTGCTTAGTACGTACAATTTCCAGAAGTGGCATGATATGTGCCGGACTGCAGTAGCATAAGTTGTGAAGTTAGAAAGTTACTACAGAACAAAAAAAGAAAAAAAATACCAGACAGAAAATACTACCTGAAAAAATGAGCTCCAACTATACGATCTTGTGACCTCGTCTTCTCTCCAATTAGGTTCAAGTCAATTGTGGAAGTGTTACTCGCTAGTATACAATGAGGGGGACAATATTTTTCGAGGTCAACAAAGATCTGTTGCTTTAAGGAAACATTCTCAATAACAGCCTGTCCAAACATCAAACACAGAATTTATAATTTGACTACATTTTCGATAAATCCAACCATAACAATCAGCAAGCGAATTGATATTAGAGTGCCTTCAGGTACCTCTATCACCAAGTCTACATCTCTGAAACTTTCATAGTCAAGGGCACCTTTGAGAAGAGAGAAAGTCTTCTCAAATTTTTCCTGAGTCATATTCCCTTTTCTGACACGACTTTGTAAATTTGCTGAATAAAGAGGACACCACATAAGAAAAGTATGACTCGAAGGAATAGAAGAATTTACTTAAAGCTGAAATTTGAGCAGGGAGATGTGAAAACCAGTTACAAGAAATAAAAATTCATCCTAACCTTTAACCCTATTAACACCCGCATCCAAGTACTTTTCGTTTACTTCCTTCAAGATGACAGGATAGTTACTAAGAATTAGTGCTGTTGCTATTCCAGAGCCCATTAATCCTCCACCAAGGATGGCAACCTTTTTCACTTGTCTTGGTACCATACCACGGTCAGTAACCCCAGGTACCTGTTTATGCCAAGCAAGTATTAGAAATTTGTATACACAAACTTAGAAGAAAAGCCAGAACTCAGAAACAGCCTAGCAATTCCAGGTTCAAAACACCGTTATTACCTTTGAGATTACTTCATAAAAATTCATTCTAAACCGTAAACTAACACGCTTAATACACACTAAATATCTAACTTACAACTTCCATTCAATGCTTAAGTTCAACATGAATCACAATTCATAAACTTCAATGTCTAAGACTCTAAACCAAATAACATAGAAGGGCAAAACTGACAGACTCACAGACTATTTTTATGAAAAATTGAATCCACCTACACCAATACTAAGGAAAGCAGACATTAGATGAACAAGTAATAAAAGTGTAGAAACTACAAAGTAATGTATGCATGAATATATCTAGTCAAAATACAATTAATCTTTTGCAAACATGCCTATCCAAATGATACTCCACTTATAACATAACCACAGTTTGGTTCTTTAAAGTTAACACTTTTAAAACCCCATTTTGATCACCAAGGGCCAAGGACGGGCCAAGTCGGTCCTTGGCCATAATTCTCCCGGTATATAAAATCTGCCTTTGAGTAGTCACAGCTCGATTAGAAACCTCAAAATAAAGACATAAGGATGTAAAGAGTATTCATTATATTTCAAAACTTCCGTTAAATTTAATACATCATTTACCAGATGGTTTCAGTTCTATGCAACCAAAGCCAGAAGTATGTTATTAAGCTAGTAAGTAAGCTTTTTTCTTGATCCCTTACTAGTAATGCCTAGAAGAAATCTCAATCTCACTTCAAAGGAGAGAGATAGGATTAAAGATTCAGACACCACATCAACAAACCTTAGATGTTCCTCGTTGAGAGAAAAAGATGTGAATCAAGCTCTTGCTGATATCTGACTGCACGAGTCCATCAAAGGCTTCAGCTTCCTGCCAAGATCAGATTCAATGTCATATAGATGACTGTAACTGCATTATGAAGACATTAAAAAACAGAAGAATTCTAGCAACAGATGACAACCTTCCAGAGACCTGCCCGGGGGCCAGAAACAATTCCCTCTTCTATGACATCAATGCAAACCAAAGGGTGTACAAGATTTGGAGCTCGTCTTTGAGTTTGAGCTCTTGCAAACTTAAATATCTCTCTTGCTTCTCCAAGGGGTTCTATTTTGTCGTTCTTGTAAAGACTAGCAATCCATGGCCTTCGGCGTTCCAAGATATCAAGGGCCCACTGACGTGCAGTGTTCAACAACTCATTGGGAGACACTACGGCATCTACAAGCCCCAAACTACAAGCTTCGTCCCCTTTAACAGGCTTTGATGTCTTAATCATGAAATCAGGAAGGGCAGTGATAGAGAAATTAATGAAAATTGTAGGATAAACATTCGTGTTATGGATAGTATTTTATTAATGTAATGTAACACAATAAGTCAATGATGTAGCATACCAGTATCATCTCAAGGCCCTTCGACAAACCAACAAGACGTGGAAGTCGCTGTGTTCCTGAGACAATTTATTAACTCCAGGTTAAAAACAAGAGAAATTATTCTATTTCATATGAATTTTGTCACGAACTTATTTTAATTAAGAACATTGCCACAAGACTTCTAGTGTTATAAAGACTTCACTCACATAAGAAGATATACAAACATGACATCTAGTATGAAGTCTCATTTTGTCAGCCTAAACTCATCAAAAGCATGTTAAAGCTGAATCTGTAAATAGGTATCCGTCATTCCGTCTGTTCATAGTTTATCTCAGCCACACACACGGATACAGACAAATTCCTTCTTCACAATTTTGTTTTCTTTTTGCATAGAAGTATATTTGTGTCTATGTATGCATAGCAATGTATGAGCAAAGTACATCTGTTTACCTACAGAAAAATATCACCAATAGAAGGGCCATTTCTGATGAACAAAAGCATTACCAGTGGTTAGGAAGGATGCTGTAATAGTTTTAAAGTTAGGAAGCCTGGCCCTCCAGTGAACCTTAACAAGTTCTTATCTAACACTTAATTGGATTACATTTACATATCCATATTTACCTGTTTGTATGGATAACTGTACCAGAAAAAATCCATCCATTCAGTTAGTTTTTGATATATGAGTATTAATGATACTTGACTAGATGACAGGTTGCATTACAACCTTTTTGTTCATCTTGTCTCAATACACCCAATTTTTATATATATTTTTTCAAATAAAAGAAGAGTAGCAAAGAGGAAGAGGGGGTGGCAGGGAAGAAAATCCTAGGAATTATGTTAGCAGAAATCTATTTAGTTCAGCCAATATTAGAGATAGATTAAATACCTCCAAATCCAGGAAGTATTCCAAGCTGAAGTTCAGGCAATCCCAATTGTGCAGTAGGAGTTGATATCCGTGCATGGCATGCCTAATAGGGGAAGAATAGGTCATATTTTTTAGGAAAAAAAATGCAAATAAAGTTTTCTCATCCTATGCAATCAGCAATACATACCATTGCAACCTCTAATCCACCACCCAAGGCTAGTCCATCAATGGCAGCAACTGAAGGTTTCCTCGCGGCTGAAAACCATAATGAATCAATTTAACACAGTGCAATACAAAATGATGAATGAATTCCAATTAAAGAATATGAAAATGAAAGTACCTTCTAAAGTGTCAGTGATAATTTCTATTGATACCCAACCACGCTTTGGACGCTCTACCAATAGAAAAAGGAGTTAGAAAATGAGTAGAGAGGGCTGCTATCACATAACCAATTTACCACAGAAATAAATTTTGAAGTACCTGTTCCATCTTGAATTTTACCAAATGCACTAATGTCAAAGCCACCAGAAAATTTTCCCTTCGCACCTAAGACAGTAACTTAGGATTCAGCTACGATGCTGCAGTTATAAGCAAGCTAGACAAGAATTTTACTCTAGCCAACAGATGATTGAGGAATATATCCATGCACAATAAGTCTACTTAATTCAAATTTCTTTGCAATACCTGTAACAACAATCGCCTTTACATCATCTCTCTGTAAAGCTTGCTCATAATTTTCCTTTAGACTGTTCAACACTGAAGAAAGAGGCAAAGAGTCAAACATATGAGTAACATAACGTAATCTTTGTAATAGAAATGTAGAAAAAAGGAGTAAAACCATGCTGTGCTATATTTTTGAATTCTCACTCTACACCTGCCCAAATCTTTTGGAACCAGATAAATGACAGTTGCAACATAATCGCTAAACACACAAGTTTGCATTTCAATAGTAATTGAGGACAGAAAACAAATTGAAAAGGGCTACATTGCAGTTTAGACATGATTAGGTAGTAACTCAGTGATATATTCTATATGCATCTAATTCTACTTCCTTAAGCCAATCTTTTAGATAAAGTTTAAGTCTTTACATAAATCACTTTCTTTCAATCAAGCTGATAGCCATCAGAGCTTCCAATACTCAAAAGTGGTTAGTGGGTAAGTAATATACAATCATATCTGAAGTTTGATTCAACAACTTAAACTATGGTAATCTTTCGCACCAAAAATACTTCAGCACGGTTTTTCTGCATTCCATTACCCTTCTACCAATCACACACCCTTTGATGCATAATTCAGTATCTTTCCACATAAGTAATTTTTTTTAAAAACCATTGCCCCAATAGGCTCTGAAGATAAAAGCTGTTCCACTCCAATTTCAATTTTCAAACATGCTTTACCGAATTATCATCCACTACTTAACTCAATCAAAGCGTATTTGTCCAAGGACATTATCTTTTCAACAGAGTTCGCTACATAGCGCCGAGTGATCCCAAATGGCCAAGACTCGCAAGGTTTCCATAAACAAGAAAATCAAAGGGTGGACCAAAAACTCATAAAGCGAAAAAATTTTCAACAACTGAACTTTTATACAAAAAGGGTATTCCACTATGAACGAAACAGGTAGATCCATGATGGAAAAATGAAAATTGAATAGGAGTACCATCAAAAGAGAGGGAATTGACAGGAGGGTTGATGATGGTGATGACAGCCACCCCATCAGCTCCAACTTCCATGACTGTTCGTCCCTTCGCTTTGCTTCCCATTTTCTCTGGCGATTGACTGATTCAATTGCTGGACAGAGCCTTACCTTTGTGAGAAGACGTAGAAGTGATGTTCACTGAATCAAATGTGAATGGAGATTGCTTTACTAATTTTCAATTATAGGAGATGGTTCCGTAAACGACAGTGAATACTGACGTTGCTAACGTTGAGAAGCAAATTCAGCTGGGGCGATCGATAATAAATGACGAAATTGAAATATTAAAAGCTTCGTTCTATTCTATTCAATATTCTATCTCTAACCGCATAAGGAGATCTACAGTACTTGTCTCCACTCGCGCTTTAAGAGAGTGCGGCTCACTCTCCTGCCAAGTGTCCAAATTAGTGATCCTATTCAGTATTCACCTGCCTAATTTATTCATTTTTCTTCTTTGTTTAGGTCAAAATTAATTATTTTATCATCTACCTTATTTATTGATGGTCCAAATTTCCGAATTAATTCTCTAGTTCACATAGAAATAATCGTCAAAGGTTTTTTATATATTCTAAATTACTAAATGTTCAACTGATTAATCATATAAAACCTTAAATATATCCTAAAGTTACATGTTAAAGAATTTTTTTAATAAGCTTCTTTCTGCCTCTTACAAAAATAGTGCATCAATTTTTTAATGATTTATCCATTTCCAATTATTGAATTCTATTTATTTAATATATAGTGTTCTGCTTTCTGAAACCTTCAAATTATTGACATTTGAATTATATATATTAATATCTAGAAAACTATATTATAAATTATTATATAAAAATAATGTTAATAGCTTTTATTTTGTTTTTTAATTTTTAAATATAATGAAAAATATCAAAGTTAATTTTTAATAAATCTTCAGTATAGCAAAATCAAACTACTTCGATACTAAAAAAACTACCTTGATAAATAACCATTAAAAATTTTAAATATATATACATTGTAATATTATTTAAATATTTATTAATAATATTTATCTATTTATTTATATTTTATTTATGATATGAATCATTTAATTTAAAATTAAAAAATAAATGATTGATCCGTACATACGTAGCCTCCTCCTAAAATGATGTTCACGCGATTGCGGTGTGGTCTCTATCTCGATGTTGGCAACTTCATAGCTATCGTGTTTCTGTAACGGACCACGTCGGAATGTCCTAAGGCAGAACAATACCCTCACGTGCTTTGAGTGGCGCGTATGTTAAACGCCTTTGCGATGCTTTGATTTACACTTTGTAGTGATTCGTGGCATCATATGATTTGTTATGTTCAACAGACGTGGAGAAACGAGCGTGGACTATTATTGACAAATTTTTGGATGAGATAAATTTTCTCTTTTTTAGTTTTTTTGACAGAAAATAATGACTATGAAAAGTTCAATTTTTTGATAGGTTGAATATTCTTTTTATATCTTTCTTTTTTTTTTTCTTTCATTTAAATTTTTTATTAAAATAAAAATAATAATATAAAAATTCAATCTCTTAAAAAATTGAACCATCTATGGAATACCCTAATGAGAATATGAGATAGTGTGATAAGATGCAATATTGATATTCCCGAGGTAAATCCACCTTCCAAGCAACCCATACCCTTTTGTTTTATTTAGGTCAAGACTCTTTTGTTTTCTAGTCTAGACTACATAATTGGGCATGCAACAATACCAGTCAGGCCCATACAAAGGCCCGTATCAATGCTATGGGCCTTTCATTAACCAACATCCATGTTTATGCCCACTTGCTCAAGTTATCATTGGCTCTCATCGGTCCAAAAAAATAAAAGTGACTAAAACTAAAGGGCCATTATATTAAAATAATTAAAAAAAATTTATGATTGTATCAAATCAAAAAATATAAAAAATATTTTGTATTTTTTTAAAGATCAAAAGAAAAAAATAAATGTAAGTGAGGCCTGGTGAATTTCACCTACTTTTTTCTTTCCCTTCCATTATATATTCTAACAAGAGGACATGCTGTAATACTTTGTTTCTTACTTTACTTGAGATGTTAATTTTATTTCTTATATTTATTAATCAATACAGACAATTCATTTTTTTCAAATGTGGTTAGTCATATTTGAATTTTAAGTAAAATTATTATAGTCAAGACATAATTAAAGTTTAGATAAAACCAAAATATTTTGAAAATTCTTTTGAAATTTACCATTTGGATTTTTCTTGACATATTTATCATAGTAGAATTGATGACTAATTCTTTAATTATTGTTGTATATATTTTTAAGATCGACTCTCCTAACGAATAAAATTGTATCATATGGATATTTGAAACCCAAATTTTATGAACTTTGAATTTTTGTTTAAAGGTAGTTGAAACTAATTTAATAGTGGCTTTAATCTCATTTGAATTTTCCAATAATCTCACATCAGTTTCGTGAAATCTAGATATACTAGTTGGCTATGGAAAAAAATTTATATCAATCAGAAAAATGAAAATACAGGGGGCGGGGGGGGGGGGGGGGGGGGTGGGGAATTAAATTAGCAAAAATAGGAGACCAAACCGAAACTTTATTATCGAAGTTAAGAGATAGAATTGGCCAATAAAAAAGATATGTCTGGAAGTTTTACTTTACGTTGCAAAAGTTCAGTTAAATAAATGTGCTGCTAGTTGTTTAATACATGCTATCTTCGTGGAACAAGTGAATACGAAAATGGGAGATGATGCTTTGAACAATTCGGGTTTCTGGATTTCATCAACGCGTTACTTATTATTAATTTCCTCCGATCTAATAATTGTTCTTAACTAGCATTATTCCCGTGCTATGCACATATAATAAAAAATATAAAAAATAAAATAAAATATAATTAAATTTATAAAATAAATAATTTCAAATACATTTTATATTTTTTTTAAAAAAAAGCAGTTATATTAATTTAACATGTGATTTTTATAAAAAATTCATATATTATTAAAATAAGATTAAATTAAATATACAAAATTAAATGATAATGGGATAGTTATTTGTAGAGATTAAGTTGTGGCTGAAAAAATGAAATATATATATATATATATTAAAAGGAGATTGAATAGTAATTGAAAATGTGGCTTTTTTTTTTTTAAAAAAAAGGACAGTTAAAAACTAAAAAAGATATAACTTTAAATATGAAAAGTTACATTTTGAAAGAGTACAAATATAAATTTTTTGGATGAAAAGATATAACTATAAACATAAAACATAAGAAGTTACATTTTGGAAGGATAAAAATACAAATGATTTTTTTTTGTCAATGAAAGAATATAACTTAAAAAAACATAAGAAGTTACATAATTTTGAGAAGGGAAAAAATTATTGGCCAAATTATTATAAACGTATGTTTAAAAAATAAAATCGTGCATATGTTGAGTGCATCAATTAATAAAAATAAGAGATGAAATAGAAATAAAAAAAAAAAGATGAAGGATAAAATTGAAAGATCATCTATAATGTATTTTAAGCCTAAAAAGACAACAAATAAATAATTTAGAGTTGAAAAATGTAAATAATTAAGACAACAAATAAAATCTGAAAAATTTAAATAACTTTTGAGTATTACTTACGTATTATTCTGAGGCTCATATGAGAGTTGAAGTTAGATCTACAACAAATGAATTTGTTTAATAGAGTAGAGAAGAAGATAGCAATTGTAAAAATATCAAAATAAATCAATTATAAAAAACAAATTTGAAATTATTACTTACACTGGATCACCTAGAGGAATGTTTAAGTCAATTGTTAAATATAATATGAAAGACAAACAACTCATAAAAGTATAAATTTTGTAGATTGGATTAGTATAGTGCATTCCATAGAAAAAATCTAGCCTGGAAGACGACGGGAAAGTAATTGCAAGAGTAAGCATTAATATTTGTTTTACAACTTATATGTAAAAATGTCATAGAATAAGTATTTTGAATAGGACTAAACTGAGGTAAAGTTACTTAGGTGCTTGCTATAAAGTTTACCAATATAATTGAAACACGTGGCAAAAATTTTTTGTATAACCAATCATGGTAGAGAGAGAAAATGAAAAGCAATAAATTACATAATCAATCAAATTGGAGAGAGAATATAAATAAAGTTTATGATTGGTGAACTTTATAGCAAGCACCTATGCAACTTTACCTTAGTTTTTTTCTTTTGAATATTACCTACAATGAGCCATGAGGCTTAAAAAAATGTTGAACTGCAATAAATAAAAATTTTAATAGAGTAGAAGAAGCAAATAAATATAAAAGTATCAAATTGAATAAATTATACAAAACAATGAAGATTGGGAATGGTAAAAAAAACATTGAGAATAATTAAGTAGTAGAAAAAAAGTTAAACGGTGTATATTAATAAAATAAGATAACAAATGAGAATATTGAATAAATTTTACCACATGAATTGCAGGCGACGGGAGAAGAAAGAGTTGCTTACTGTGTGCTAAGATATAAAAGTGGTTTGGCTATGGAGTAGTGAACATGAAAGAAACAAATGAAATCTGTAAATTAAAGTTTAGACTGTTAGAGATTTGTTTTAATAGGAACGGTTAGAATGTATTTGTGACTGAAAAAATGAGCAGTAGTGGGTGATTGATGTGGAGTAGTGGGTAGTGGGTGAAAAATAAGATAATTTTTTTATTAAAAAAATGGAAATTGAGTAGTCTTAGTACTGACTTAACTTCTTCTGTATATAGGGTTAGATTAAAAAAAAAATAACTGGAGTTAGATTTCCTCCTCCGTGGAACTTAAGTAATTAGTTGCTTATAAAATAATTGCAACTTGCAAGTAACTCAATGTTGAACAATTTTTGTTCTTCTATTTTTTGTATGGAAGGTAATTTTGTTCGAAGTAGTGTTGGACACTAAATGTGAGCACATATCTTAATGAATATTTAAATTGAAGGTCAAATTCTATTTGTCACACAACATGGTATTTAATAGTATCATATCAATATTTAACGGTTGTGTTACTTAGGAAGATAATGATTAATGGTCGCACTTTGAAACTATGATGAGCTTTAGCTCATTATTGACATTTATTGTCCTGTCATTAGATCTATCTTGATATATGTGTTATCTTAAATTTTTAAATAAAAAATATTTTTATATAAATCTCAAAATAAATTCAATAATTGAACAGAGATGAGCTTTAGTTTACTGTTCACCATAACTTTATAGTATTATTTAATAATTAATGTTTTAGAGACTGAATAGTAAAATGTTATAATTTTTTAAAGACTAAATATTTTTTTAGAAATAAAAAATAAGTTTTCTAAGAACAATTGTTTATATATCTAGTGTTAGAAAATAGAAAAAAACATATATATATATAACTTTATTACTTTACATACTAAAATAACATATTAAATGCTTCTTGCCACCAAGAAGAACACATGCCATTTACAAAGTTGACACACCAACGCATAAAATCAAGTGAATAATGTTCTCCTTTTTCTTTTTGGAGAATATATTCTCAAATCTCAATAACCCAAACAAACAAACATCTTCTTTTTGTATTTGCTTTAATTAAAAAAGTCAATAAAATATAACCACATATTCCTATACCAATAATGAGCCTTACCAAATTAATTCTCCAACTCCCACTAGTTCCTAAATTACTAATTTGAAGAAGGAAATAGCAAAAGCAGTATGAAATTGAAGAGAAAGAGTGAAAAAAAAGAAGAAGAAGCAAATATTGGTGTGGCCTAGAGAAGAAATACTGAAATAGTAACCACTAGGCAGAGTGGGAATTACTGAATTACATTGAATCATTCATAGTTTCATCATAATAATACCTCAAGGCCAAATGTATTGGTGTAGTCTGTAGTGTTTGCTTGCACTAGCTGTCTCCTTTATATGTACAGAATCATATTGGAACTTATACAAGTCTGGAACTTTCCGTACCCAGTAAAAGCAGAAGAGAGACTCATCCTTCCTCTCATCGCACTAATAAAACAAGGCTACGCCTACACGCTACCCACCCCCACCCTTCATTTCTTCAGTAAAAACGAAGAGGGTAAAATCTTAGAGATGAACGAGGACTCCAAGAAGAACGTTGCGGGACCTCTAATGGTGAAGCCCAACTCTGAAGATCGAAAGCTGTCGTCGGCGGCGGCGGCTACACCCCCGCCCACCAAGAAAGTCATCATTAAGAGTGCTGATATGTTGCCCGACATGCAGAAGGAGGCCGTCGATATCGCCGTCAACGTTAGTTCTTTTGTCTTTCCTGCATTGTTGTTGCCTATTTTCTTGTTAGGGGTTTTTTTTTCTGGGTTTCTCTGTGTTTACTCTGTTGGGTTAAATTCTTGACATTTTCGGTTGAATTAGGCGTTTGAGAAGCACAATATAGAGAAAGATGTTGCGGAGCATATAAAGAAGGAGTTCGATAAGAGGCATGGACCTACCTGGCATTGCATCGTCGGTCGTAATTTTGGTACACCCTTTTCTGTACTTGTTCATTTTTTCCCTCTTGGGTTTAATCAGATTTGGCATTTGTGTTGCTAATTTATTCTTAGTAATTACTATTTTGTGATTCTTATTGTCCGGAATGGAGTAGATCTAAGCTTAATATCAGTTGTCGTCTTCTTCCTTAATTGTTTAGGTGCTGCAAATTCGGTGCTTGTCTTCATGATTTCAAGCATGAAGTATTGCTGAAACATTGTTTTTTTTTTTCCTTTTATTTTGTTTCTATTTTTAGACGGCTTGGTCCTTTTAGTTTGATTGCATTTCTTTTTACTGGAAATAAAGCGAGGATCCATCCCCCCCTTCTCCCAGCCTAGCCTCTTCCCCAAAGCAATAGCCGTAGTTGAATATTTGCAAAAGTATTTTTGTTGTCAATAGAAACCTTTGGCAGGTGGTATCTCATCACACAACACGTACCAAGTGCTACTTAGACATTCACCAAATATGGTTCCTACTTGAGCGAAGTATAGAATGACCCGAGAAAAGGAAAATACCATAAAATAAGTGAATGGGAATCTAGAAATTTCATGTTAATTAGATTATTCAAGTTCATTTTTAGTTGTTTTTGTTGTATATGAGATTTAGTAAATAATAGTGCAGATTGCTTAGAATATAGAACAAAATTGGTATATCACTAAAATAAAATTTAAAATATATATGTTTGTTGTGTTGTGTCCTATTCTATATATCTTTTGTAGTTTGATGTCTCAATGTGTCCGTGTCCATGCCGTGTGTTTCATAATTTACTAATTACTTATCAACTTAAGCTCTATGATGGTAAACACCAATATCACTATATGATTTCCACTTGCACTTTGAAGCCAGCTTGCATAAATGGACCTCTAATCTCCAGCCAATGTTCCTTTTCTTTTTTGGCGTGAGTCTTGGTGGTTTGGGAACTGATGTCTGATAGTAATCCACTTAACCAAGGAAATATAAAGTTGAAGAATGAAAGGCAGAAAATATTGGATGACATTCAATTTCAACTTGAATTGTTTTTCTCGATTCATGAAAGAGGAAAACATATGGTTTTTTTGAAATGATGAATGATTAAAGATGCAGATTTCTAGGCTGAAGTAGTGAATGTGACTTAGTTGAGTTTGATCAATAGTTCACTCAATATTCTTTGATTCATCTTTGTTCCAATTGATTAACTGCATGCGCTAGGGTTTGAATAGACCATTTGGGGAAGGAGAAGTGCCTGTGTAGAGTAGTTACTTTTCTAAAAAAGAATTACGCCATGCCATTCTACTGTTATCCTGTGTATATCTTTGTCATATTTTAAATTATATTGTTTGTAACTTGATGATTCTGTCCAAAGTCCAAACACTCATAAATTCTATTGTTTGTAGCTTGTGTTCTCTTTATTAGTTCAGTTTTCAGAGCTTTGAAGGACATGTCAGTAGTTGACGTTGATATTGGTTTTGATATTTGAGAATGGGCAGTTCTTTCGTTTTAATGTTTTGTATATTAGTTTTCTCTCTTCTCCTATATGTAGACTTGTGCTGTTTTCATATGCTTTCATCTCATCTATTAAATTTCTATATGAGAACTAATACAAGTATAGTAGAACTATTAAATGCTCTTTTTTGGAAACCTGGACAAGTTTGAACGTTGCTGTGAAGTAATGCTTGTAACAGTAAGATATTGTAGTGTTCATCATTATGCTTCTAATGGTCAATATGGTAAAGACAGTCAATTCTAAATCTATCAGCATCATAAATGTAATAACCCAAAATTCATGCCAATAATTGTCCGCACTGCTCAAGTTCACAATTTTCAGTATCTTCCTATGTTATTATTATTACTATTGTTCTGCACGCAGCATGTATTACTTTTCACTTTTGTTTTTTATTTCCATATCTGCCTATGTAAAGCATGGTTATAATATTATTAGGGACTGGATATATGTGCTGTTTCATTTCTAAAAGCTTCCATGAGCAGTGACTTAAGTTTGATTCAATATATGATGAAAAGGGCAGAAATTTTAGTTCTGATCTATTCTCTTTATATTAATCTATTTTTTAACCACTAGTCAGTATATCCAAATGATGATACGTAAGAACACAAGAAACTCAGCCTTCCAAGTAGTAAAGCCTTGTTCCTCTAATATGTTATCTTTTAATGCCATCCCAAGTAGGGCTTAAGGAAGTTGTTAAGTGTCTACATACTAGTAATAGTATCATCAGGTAAATGGAAAGGATTAGCACAAACAATTAAAATGGAATTCACTGTTTTAGACAGCAAGTGCTCACCTTACAAGGCATTGAACCAGTATGGTCATTGGATTCTCAGGAAAGAAAACGAAAGAGAGACTCCAGGAGAGATGACTGTATAAGGCCACTCAGCCCTCCTTGCTTTTGTATCGCATAACAGGGTTTGCTTCTGTCAAATACTTAACTTGTATTTGGACCAACATCAGAAATGTTTATTGGGTCTATTCTCGTTTTTTTCCCTAGGTAACAAATGATAATATAAGTGGATATGAATTGTTAAATGTTGAATTAAATTAGCCAACTGGACTTTCAATAGAAATCCAGGTTGATTCTAACAGACCCCATCCCCATTTTCTCTCGATATATGTTTGAGTGACATTTCTGATTAAGAATCTGCTTTGTGCTGAATTTTGACTCATCTTCGTGTTTGATTACTATGAAGGTCTACTAAACCACTATCATTTAGTTCCTAAAAGCCCACTAGTTGTCTTTCTGTTTTTCAACAAAATTTAAGGAATAGACAAAATTGCTTTATTTTTAGTTATATTGTCCATGATACTGTTGTAATGATTTAGATGGCAGACTTAGAAGTGCATTCATGTCGGAGTATTGTTATTTGCAGGTTCATACGTGACTCATGAAACGAATCACTTTGTTTATTTCTATTTGGATCAGAAAGCAGTTTTACTATTCAAATCTGGCTAGCTGTATTATAATGGTAACAAAGATGTGTTGGCGACGGGACTTGTGATTATGCAGCTATAATTAACTCCTGTATTTATTGAATTCACTGGCACGAGAACTCAGTTGCAGGATATTTTTGTGCTTGTATATCTTCTTTCTTTCATCTCATGTAAACTGGTTCTGAAGTATGGATATGAATTTGAAGTTTTCAATTCCTTCTTTCTCTGCCCCTTTTTGGTTTATTTGTTTATCACCATATCTATTGTCTTCTACCATGAGCATGGACCTCATTTTGATTTCTCAGCCTCATCATGGAAGTTTATCTGTATTCCACGTGTAGGATGATGTTGTCAAATATTTGAGTTCATTCAAATCTGAATTGATTTTGAAACCAACAATGTTAACTAACACCAGATGTAATTCTGGTAATTGAGCAGGGATATTTTTTGTCCTGAAGAAATGAGTTTGCTTCATTTTTCTTAGTAATGATCACTATCAATGACTTGCCTTGGTTTGGTTTGGACAAACAAGGAGAAGAGGATCCACTAGATGTCCATGAAATTATTGGAATAACAATACGTATTACGTAATGCTAATGCAAATGCAGGTCAATAGTACACAAGTAATATCTTGAGTACTATTCATTTAATAAATGAGTTAAGTTTAATTTAAACTTTTCATGCGTCAAATTGATTTACATGAAAAATTGAATTTGATAATAAAAAATGAAAATGAATTGGGGAGACAAAAAGTTGGAGATAAGGAGTAGAGGACAGCAGTTTGCAGAAGGAATGAGAAAAGAGACAAAGAATTGGGAAACCCTATTGATTCCATTTACTATGCTCTCTGCTTCTGGTTTAACGTGAAGTAAAAGTAAAACACAATTTTAACAATTAATTTGAGTTTGATCATTGTCATTATCCTTATCCTCTCTTTATTTAAATCCCAACTTGAAATAGCAGCAGTGTACTTAATGTAATTGATTCAATTTGTTTTATTGTTTGAATTGAATAGCTACCCTACTATGAATCCCTGGTATTGGACCAAAAGGATAAGAATTCAGAAACACAGTGAAACAGAAAGATGGTAATTAATTACATTCAAAGACGTGGTGCCTTTTGTATGGCAAACTTTTTTGGAAACAAACACTGCCAAAAGTCAAAACAATACGATTGGCTTTCCCACTTTGTCCCACTCACTCGATATCTTTCAAATTATATTTTTTTTTTATGATTCAGAGTTATGCTGAATTTTGACTCAAATTATAAAAAAAAAAAAAAAAAACTTTTTGATAGATATCCAAACAGATCTAATGATAAAAAACTTGTGAACTAAAATTTATCATAACTCTACACATTCCTCACATTTTTTTCATAATTTATTTTCATGTTTTATTTAATCCACTCTCTTTACCAGCTCTATGATGTCTAAAGCAGTAGGGGTAGGGGGTAGGGGACCTCCTTCTCATTGTCGTATCATTATCTCTTCCCTTATTGAAATTCTTATAATTAACTTCTTCAATAAAAGCAATGCATCAACTAGTACATATGTATCATGTGTATATCTTTCAACACATATATATATGGTCAACTCTACGTCGTCTTACAATTCTGAGTAAAAAAACAAGGAATTCCCACCAAAAAAAAAAGAAGAAGGAATACGTTCAAAATCATTAATTTGTAATCAGTATAATTAATGATATACTGCGTCTTCTTCTGATAAGCAATTTGAGACTCGTTAGCAGATTATTATAAGTAAGAATCTAACCATTTACTTCCACATGTATTAAAAAAATATTCCAAATGTGGAACGGATAATTTAAGTTTGAACACAATCACTGGATTAGATCTTATGAATGATTAAACAATGTTTATCTTTGCAAAATATTGAATTTTGATAAATCATATATATATAATTCACATCTGTTCATTATTTTCATGTTATCTAATGTATGACAATATTATACATATTCACAAATATAATTGAAATACGAATATTGTCAGTGTAAAATATACAAACTATATGTTAAGCCTAAGAAGTCTATACCACTAACCCTAATTACAAAGATATCATTGAGAGGGTTATTATTAGGAAAAATCTTAAATCATGTTACTTGTGTATTGTGTATTTGTTATAAGGTTCTTCAATCATAATCTTCATTTATTTATTTTCTCTCTTCTTTGATTGGTCAGATAAAAGGTGATCTTTGACATTATCTCTCATTGGTTGTGCAAAAAATATTTACCACGTGTCATTTTTATATTAAAAAACCTTATAACAAAAATGACTCTTCTATGGAGAGTTCAACCTCTTACATTTCCATAAAAAATCTAACAATAATTATCATATCAATATGAGTTCTCAACAAAAACTCTTGAAGTGATCTCAAAAAATATTTTTGGACAAAATATTTTTATGACGTGGTTAATATATATTCTCTTTTTTATAGGTATATTATCTTAATACTTCAAACAATTTATTCGAATGAAAAATTGGGTAGAAGTAGAAGTTTAATACAACAGGAATATTTTTTAAAATATTAGATTTCATATTTGAGAGAATATATTCCAATTGCTTATAAGAGGAAGTACTAAAAAAAATTTGTAGAGGCGCTGAAATTGATTTGGCTCAATGCTCATGACTCATGAGGTGCTCCATACCATTATTTTCTTAAGTTGAATTGCTGAAAGGAAAAAATTTATACGATGTTGTTTACATAGGAAAAAATTTATACGATGTTGCTTACATAATTTTTTTAAGGTTAATCAATTAAAAAAAGATATGTGTCAATTTTTTTATAT
This sequence comes from Senna tora, assembly GCA_014851425.1. NCBI lineage: Eukaryota > Viridiplantae > Streptophyta > Magnoliopsida > Fabales > Fabaceae > Senna > Senna tora. The sequence goes on along the minus strand of CM026262.1, from coordinate 6,130,449 downwards.
CATCTTCTCAAAATTGACACATGTCTCTTTTTAATTGGTTAACCTTAAAAAAACATGTAAACAACAGCATATAAGTTTTTTCTTACTGAAACCATAAATTCATAATTAATGTTTAGTTGGCAGCACTCTCTCGAATATACATTTATTTGATTGATTAATTACAATTTTAAACCAATGAATTAGTATAAGGATTTTGAAAGAAATTTAGAATATAAAAGAATGATTTAATAATAATAAACAAAATTTAAATAATTAATAGCAATTTATAATCTCCTGTGAACCTAAGGCCAAAGAAGTGTGAAGTGTTTTTTTTTTAATCTTGATATCAAAACATGTTTGATGAATGATCTCTCAAATATAACAACTTGCATGGCCCATTACAGAAAACCATTTTCTCAACATATGATATTTTATTTTGAACATGTGATATTTTATATTTGTAACCTCAAAGTATATTGAATTTGAGAAGAAGAAATTAAAAGAAAGAAGAGTCTTTACCATATGTATTAGGTAAGTGTAGTGAGAAGTATTATATTTTACCATTACCATTACCATTACCATTGCTTATGAGTTATGATGGAGTTAGAAATAAATGAAATAATGGAGTGGTGTAGGTGTCCCCATTCCTCATTTGGATATATGCTCTTTGTTTATTAGCCGACAAATCCATTTAAATGTGACTCTCTAAAAACAAAATGCTAACACTATTCTACTTTGTCATTTTGGATCCAAACAAACACTCCTCTTCCTTTTTCTTCCCACACTCCCCAAGCTCTCCTCTCCCACCACCACCCTTTACTTCACTCCTCAAATTCAATAAATCACATATTCAACACTAAACGTATATGTATACTTAATAATTATATTTCTTTCCAAGTGAGGTTAGATCATTAAAGAGAGTTTTCAACATAACGTCTTTCAAATGTCAACATTTTTGAAAATATTTTTATAGGTTAAATTATTCAATAAAAAAATCAGTTACAAAGTATTAATTTATGTAAAAATAATTTATTTGTGATTTTATGATTAAAGAATCTAAAACTAAACATATTAAAAATTATGTCCACATTTTTGTATAAAGAAAAATATCTTTTTCCCTTATTGTTTTTATTAGTAAATTACTGTGAATATAAGTTATCCATAATTGTACTAAAAAGTTTCCAAAATGATAATAGATATGAATCTAATTAAAAAAGAGAAAAGGAATAGTAGGAAGGGAAAGTAATGAATATTGGAGAAGGAAAAAATTAAGGTAAAGTTGCTTAGGTGCTTGTTATAAAGTTCACCAATCATAAACCTTATTTATATTCTCTCTTCAATTTGATTGGTTATGTAATTTATTGCTTTTCATTTTCTCTCTCTATCATGATTAGTTATACAAAAAATTTTTGCCACATGTTTCAATTATATTGGTGAACTTTCTAGCAAGCACCTAACTATCTTTACCTCAGTCCATTGGAGAAATGGTTGTATGATTAGGGGAGGATCCATTGATGAGGTGCATGGGGTTTTACAGAGAGTAAGAGAAGGAAGGATTGGTTGGTGCGAAAATAAAAGAGTGAAAAGGACGTTTTGGCTTCATACTAGGAAGCACAAGGACAAGCTAAGTATCCCGAGGCCATTAACAAATAACAACAAACAAAACAAAAGAAAAGTAAGGGCATGGGTAATACTGGAATTTCACTCTCCACATAAAACACATCAAAATTAAATCCCCCCTAATTAGTTACTAGTAAGCAAAGCCACCGGCGTTTCGGTTTCTGGGTGTTTGACGAGGCGGCGTTGAGGAAGAAGAAGAAGAGGTGGGCGATGTGGGAGCATTCATCGCCGCCAAAGAACAAGCGTCTCTCCGAATACTCTCTTCCTCGTCCATGAATATCTGCTTGCACCTGCACTCCACGCTACAAAACCCCCTGTCTCCCCTGTAAATTCAGATCAAATCAAAAATTAGAAGAAACACTAGATCTGGGAGGTGAGAAGAAAGAAAACGCCCTCAAAAACCTACTTGTACATGTAGACATCTTTTCCAGGCAAGAGCCTCTTGGCGCAGAGAAAGCATTGGTGAAGAAAAGTGGAGGGTTTGTGGAGAAGCATGATGGTGGTTTTGTTGATGACCTGAGGAGCGTTGTTGTCAGAAACGCCACATTTGGGGACTTCCAATACCACACTCAGACCCACCATATCTCATTCTATTTAAGAGGCAACAATTTTGAGGGAAGGGAATTACGGGACACGCATAAATAAGCGCAGAGAGAGAGAGAGAGAGAGAGAGAGCTGGAGGGGATAGTACGAAGTGTGGGGCCCCTACAGCTATGGAGCAGTAAAAAGGAAGACGACGATTTGACTGGTTGTGCTATGTGAGTGCCACGTATCCTTTCCTTTTATTTCTTTTTCCGATTTAATATTTTTTTTGGGATGTTTTGGCTGGTAGTAAGAAATGCATTGTGGGTGTGTGTATATCTAAAATTCTAATCTACAAATCGTTTCGTGGTTAAAACTTAAAATTGGTGAATGCTCAGTTTCATTTGAATTTGATTTAACTCTATTGACTGTGGAGAGCTTTTTAGGTGAAGCAGCTGTGTTTGAACGTTTCGAGAGCTATGCATTCACCTTTTCCTTTTGTCTTTTGCCCAAACGCCCAAATTATAACCATTCTATTTTCTACCCCTTTATATATATATATTTGCTTTGGTCAATTCTTTTGTAATAGATGATATATATCACATAATTCCCATTACCCTATTAAATAGTAATGCTTTCATTTGTTATATATTCACCTTCGTTGACCCAAATTTAATTAAGCTTGGACATATATATATATTGATCACATAATTTTATATATTCACCTTGGTTGACCCAAATTTAATTTACCTTGCACAGATATATATAACTGACGTTAATAATAGTTATGTTATTTATGAACATTTTGATTTTTGAATATAGTATTTCACCTGTCCGTTTTAATATATTTGACTTCTAAAAATGACTGAGGTGGAGCTCTCTCATTGGTTTATTCATATTGACTTTTTTTTTCAAATAATTTTGTCTTTCAAAGTCTTAAGAGAGTGAAATATAAAGGTGAAAGATGAGTTTTTTTTATATAACATCTTCCTTTTAACAAAACTCATATCAACTATCAAATAAGAGAATTCATTTTATATATGAGATTGGAGAGAAATTATTTTTAAATTCTTAAATTAAAATGAATGGTTGAGATTAAAACATTATTACAATTTTACATACATGATTATTATATGTTTGATTTAAAATAATATGTTAATATTAACCATTCATTTTAATCTAAACAATTACAAATAAATGTTCTCATCTTTTAATATAAAATGAGTCATCTTACCAATAGTGATCGATCATATATCTCTTGTGAACTCTAGATGTGAACTATGAGGTATAAAAAACAATTTAAATCACAAGGCAGCTAGCTAGAGCTTCAATTGTAGACCTCAACAATCAAATTCGTCTAAAATATAAAGTGATGAGAACAACTATGGTTTTATTAGAGTCTTAATTACCTAGGTAGGGGAGAAATGGATATATACCATGTGCCTAAGGGTAACATAATAATTGTATCATCATAATGAATTTGAACCCACTTAAATACTTAATCCAATGGATGAGTGGCCCACATACAAATTATAATTCCTCCACTACGTACTGTTCACAACATGCACATTTGATAGATTCCTGTTTCATTGGAGTGAGGATATTACTTTATATATTAATTACAATTTTTTCGAATTTCATATTCAATTTTAAAAGAAAAACAAAGAATTGATGAAATTTAAAAATCATTACGTTTCGTGATGAAAAATTATCAGGACGATATAAGAGAAGCGAAGGAATTATATGTATAACTAGTTCATATTAGGCAAACAAAATGAAAAATGATAGCCATTTATACCATCACTCTTTCAATTATTAGTTTGATTTTTTAACATTAATAGACATCCACACCAATATAAATTCATTTTGAATGATTTAAGAAGTAAATAATTGAAAAGATATACTAAAGTTTATTATTATCATAATAATAAACATCTTCTCTTTAATTAAGTGGGTTTTATTTGTGAAAGGGTGCATTTAGAAGAAAAATGAAAAAAAAAACTTAAATTTAACTCACAATCTATCTATTTAAGACGATTTGTTATTAGACTATCAATGTACATTCTTCATTTGAGATAATGTTTAGTATGTATTAAAAATTCAATACTTTTTCTATTCATTATTTATTATTTGTCAATATTAATAAAAATTTAGTCTTTAATTTATTCAGAGTAAATCTTTATTAATATGAGTTACTATTAATATTTTAATACTCTCGAAATAGTAGACTTTTATCACCCTTAGTTTCTTATCTTTTTCTAACTATCTTTAATCTTTAAATGTAAAATAATAATGTACTATTTTTTAAATGTTAATTAAGATTCCAAAATCGTGAAATTTTCTGTGGGCTTAAGTAATTTTACTGTAATTCTACTAGAAGCAGTAAAATTAATGAGGGACCAAGTCACCAGGCCAACATATATAACACACATGCACTATAATATTAAGCGACATGCATGCTGCAATATAATTGATGAAAGCAGCCCAGAGATTAATCATAGCAGTGATTGTAGACTTTAGTGAAAATTTCAATTTGTTATAACGTATTTTTTTTTAAACACATGAAATTAACGAACGGTGTATAATATGTATGGTGCAAAGTATGAATTTAGGGAGTACATAATTAATTAGATAAAAAAATTTATTTTAATACCATCAGAAATTGATTTTAGTAAAAGGGTTTGCTCAATGTATGTGATAAACTATGGTTTAAATTAGGTGTGTCATGTATACTAAAAGAATAATCTAAGGATGTGGTTGGGTAGAATTTAAAAAGGTGTCGAATTATATTTTTTATCTTGGATATATATGGAGTAGCTTTAAATTATTGAGCTAATTATATTAAAGGACACATCCACGCACTGAGTAGCATTCTTGGCAAGCCAATCAGCTGTCTTGTTTGCATTCCTCTTGATGTGCAAAATTGAAGGCCAATTCGGTTGACCACACAACAGAAGAATCTCCTTAACAATCTCAGAACAACACCAATCTCACATCAAATCCTTATTATTCATAGCCTTCACAAGATCACTACAATCACTTTCAACAGAAAAATGAATACCTTAGTGAAGAGATTAGTTACTATGTTTAACAGTGAATACTTTAGTGTAAAATATAGATAGTAAAAGAATAATTTAACTAAACTTATTAATTAGGACACTTAGGTTTCAAATTAATATTGAAATTAAAGAGATGATAGATAATTAAGGTAAAATCTGCCTAAAAAGGAGAAAAAAGATAAAAAGATAAGATTTATATTTAAAAGTTAAAAAAATTAAAGGAAACTGAAAGTAATTATGTAGGAATTATGAATTAAATCTAAAATTAAGTGAACGAAGTTTAATTTCTTTTTCCTTTTTGTAAGTATACCTTGAATAATTAAAAAATGAGAATAGAATTAAGGAAGAAAAATTTTTTAAAACTTAAATATAAATTAAGAACATAAAAGAAATTCTTCTTGTCTCAACCCAAACAAACCCTACAAACGTAACAATGATTAATAAACACTTAAACGACCAATATGGTGTTAATTGTGAAAGAGATAATTACCCAAACTGGAAATAATAATGATATATACATTGATACACAAGAGGAACTAGTAAGCACGCAAAGTGAAAGGGAAGACACATGAGAAGTCATAATGAGTGAAGCCAGATTTTTATGGTATATATATATATATATATATATATATATATATATATATATATATATATATCAAGAATTAGCTAGACTTTCTTCTTCTATATGACGAAACAAGAAAAAGGTTAATCAATTATCAAAGGAAATTTGTACAAACTTTATTTTATAGTTTGATATTCCTCTATTTTTGTTTTTAATATATACATATCAGCACTCCCTTTACACTTTTAAATATTTCTTTCATTTTGTCTTTACAGCTTCAATCTCTCAAGCCATATTCTTCACGTCGTTATCTTAGTGAAAAGCAACAAATCAAGGTGCGCATGCTTGATACTTATTATTATTTAAAATTAAATATCTCGGCCTTTAACTTACTCTTAATTAAAGATAATATTTTGTAATTATAAAAAAGATCGGGCATGCATGCATTATAACTATAAATAATTATATAGATTTTTTATGGTGAAGTTCATTAAACTTTGAAATTAATTGAGACTTATATGAATTTCATTTTAAGAAAGATTAGTTTTTCCATAAATTTAATTAATAAAAGCATCATCACATAAAAATCCGTATATATAGTGTTGATCACAAAATTTGCTAATACCCATAATAGAATTTAGGTAATATAAACAAGATCTATCTATAATCTATTATATTTATATACTCTTTTCATACATATATAATAGTTCAGTACTATCATATTATTAAATTTCAGTATATCTCTCCTATTATATAGTATCATTTGTTAATATTAATAAAAACTCACACTAATTGGGACTAATTACCTTGAATGGATTAGGGACCAACTGATTGGAGGAATGTATTGAAGTTTAGTACTACCGTACTACTAAACATCTACTCCGCATATACATATTTAGTCAGGATAAAAGTTCAATGCTACCAAACTACTGAAGTTTGATACATTATTCCTCCAATCATATAAAGCTATTTGTTAATATTAATAAAAATTCACATTAATAAAGACCCACCTTGAATGGTTTAAGAACCAATTAATTGGAGAGATGTACTAAAGTTCAATACTACCGTATCATTGAACATCTCTAAGGTTAGTCACGCATGCTTTCACTTTCATGCTTGTCAATAATGGTTTAACATTATCTTATTAATTAATGATATCTTTTTCATGGATATTGCTCGCTAGTATTATCCAATTGGAAATGAAAACGATGTATAAATTAAATAAATGTCAATAAATAACTGCAAGTGCGTTTGGCATCCATCACATACGTAGAGTAAGCTAATAATATGATTTAATGGTGATCAGTGTCGTCTAATAATTTTTGGCAAAATAAAAGTGTCATCTAATTAAGAATAGATGAATATTTTCACTCAACCACATCTCTAAATGCGCTCCCAAATTGTATATTAAGAGAAAGACTGGTAGTAGATGGATAGAGAGTGAGATACTACATATATATATATATATATATATATATATATGATGGCAGAAAGAATTACATGCCAATGGAAGGTTCTTTCAAAATAATTAACATTATAATTTATTCATCTTAAAATATGCTTACGTGAACAAATAGTATCTTATGAAAATATTAATTTAGTGGTTACTTTACTAATTAAAATATTATTTTAATGTTATAATTTTATATACGAAAGAAACTAATGACTATATATATATAAGTATATATTCCACCTATATATTTTAGACATTATTGTGGGGTATAATTAAGGTAGTTTCATTATATTGTAACTAAAAAGTTTTGAATATTTTAAGTTTGATGTTTTTAATGCCCAAAATCTTAATTTTGCATTAGTTTAGTCTATGATTAAATTGAATTTACCTAAGTATTGCATATATAATGTAACTAATAATATTTTGGGGTATGATGAGGTGAACGAATTGTACTAAATAAGAAAAATAAGAGACGAAATTGAAATTTTACCTAATGTTCAAAATAATATATACATACCTGTAGACGCAATTTATGTATTGCACACGGCTTCAAAGATTAGTATTATATATTATTAGAGGCAAAGATTAAAGTGGGTTAGTGTATTATTATAGTCTAATTTTTATTTTATTTTTGTTAACATACAACATAAAAAACCAATCCTCACATTATCAGTTTGAATTATCTCATTTTCTTAAAAAATTGGCATTTAATTTAAGGTCAAATACCTATGTTGGTCCTCTATGTTTCACTCAAATTTTAAATTGGTCCTTTATCTTTCAAAAGTTTTATATTGATCCTTTATATTTTCTAAACGTTTTATATTTATCTTTCAGGTTTCATGAAAGTTCTATATTGGTCATTTACGTTTCATTCAAGTTCTATATTGGCCATTTATGTTTCATTGAAGTTCTATATTGGTCATTTTATGTTTCATTGAAGTTTTATATTAGTCATTTATATTTCATTAGAGTTTCATATTGGTCTTCTCAGCATGGTTTTATTTTTTGCTTAAACGACGCCGTTTTTTGGGTGTTTTTGGTGTGTCTAAGGCAACGTCAGCTATCTGATATATGTAGGAGAGATTATGTGTCCACCTCGGCACGTTAGCAGCTAACTTAAGAAATTGACGGATTTGGACGGAATGACCAATTTAGAACTTTTGGGAAACATAAAGGACTAATTTAAAATTTCTGAAACATAAAGGACTAATTTGAAACTTGAATGAAACATAGAGGACCAAAATGAACCTTTGACGTTTAATTTAATTTATAATGAATTAACATAGTTGCATGCATTTTAATCCTCACATAAATAAATATATTTAACATGTAATTAATTTTATATAAATAAAATAAATAATGAAAATTTAAAAAGCAAAATGGACTGATGTGACTCCATAATGTAAAGGGTCCAAGACCAAGTCCACCTTGTGACTTGAGAGTTGAGAGCCCAACCCTGATCCAAATAGATACCCGAACCAATTATGGATAGATCGGCCACGTGGCAAGGAGAGGCAAATAATGGGGCCACCCATGACAAAAATGCAGAGACAAATTGCTATTTACTTATTTAGTATTTAAATTTTGAAAAAAATATATTATTTAGTTAACAAATTTGTAATATGTCAACTATTTAGTCATTTGGACGTTACCTGTTAAATAACTGAGTGACTTGGCCATTAACTACTAACGTGGCACCATTAATGACGACAAAATAGGTGTCGCCGTCAACATAAGAAATAATTTTCTCGTGAGGATGAGTCATGATGTGACAACCATAGCTGCACATCGAGCTGAGCTTGGCTCTAGGAACAGGGGGAAGGGGGTCATCAACCCAGCTTTTGACAACACAGGAGGAGGAGTGAGTAGAGGAGTCCAGCCACGTCAGCAGTTAATGGCCATGTCACTTGGTTAGCTAATAAGTAACGTCTAGGGGACTAAATAGTTGACAAAGTCGCAAATTTAGAGACTAAATAATACTTTTTTCAAAATTTTAGAACTAAATAATAGTTTGATCAACTATTCATAGACTAAAAATACTTTTCCTCAAAATGCAAATAATCCAAAATCATCTCAAAGATGAAGATTGATTCCCTTCAATAATTGTAACGCGGGGGGATTAAAATGTAAATAGATTCTTAATATTCGTAATTAATAAAGAAACTTCGTCTATTAATTTTTCACTAACTTATTTTTTTCTCCACAAAATATATTATAATTTAATTTAGTTATTGAAATATTAAAATTCTCAGTTTTGTAGAAAAAAATAGAATAAACTCTAACAATTGTTAAACTAAGTAAGTAAAGTGTAAGTTTAGTTGATCTTATTTCTTCATGATGAAAAATCTTATTGTCCTTGGTGTTACCAACAAAATTGTTACTCTTATACCTCCTGCATATTAGATTTGAAGTAATCTTCAAAGTTGAAATTGTCGTAGGCTCTTCCAAAAATATAATGAACGAGTGAAATTTTTTTAACATATTTGATTTGTATATTTTATATATAATTATAATAAACCTTAAATTCAGAATCACCTGATTGCCAAAAAAATTCACAACAAAAAACAAATACACAAAAAAATTATAAAACAAGCTCCACTTATTAGATCTGTATCAATATAACAATGGGAGATTACACTCTCACAAAGGAGGACTAAAAAACTCTGAAGTAAATCTTAAAAAAAATCACCACCAAAATTGGGGGACTAAATATTTACCTTATTTATGAAACGTAACGACTATAACAAACCAAAATAGAGAGGGGTTGAACCTCTCTGATTAAATCTTCAGTAAGAAGCTAATCAAAGAAAAGAAAAAGTGGCTGCTAAAATTTAGTTTGTTCAACCATTCACTCCCATTTTAAAATAATTTAGTCTTTATCACGTATGCTCGTTGTTATAATATTGTTTAATTTGGATATTCATGTAATTAATATAAAGACTAAATTGTTTGAAAAATAATTTTCAAATGTAAAATTTGAGAATCCCAATTAATATTTTAGTGGCTAAATTAAGATAATGTATTTTTTATGAATCAAATTTTTTTTTCGGAAAACTTTTATGAACCAAAATTGTAATTTACTTAATTTTCTTTTATATCTAAAATTTTAACGAAAGATTTGAACACGTTATATATTGGTTGAGAGTGAATTTTTAGATGAAGTTCAATTAATTGAGATATTTTTTAATGTTTTGATAATAAATTTGACTTTGTTCACATATCACTTATTTAAAGAAAAAGAAGCTAAAATAATTAGCGAAGTTGTATTTGAGACTCAAGGTTGGTGATATTATATGGTTAAGTGATGTGGAAAAGGAAAAAAGCAGGAGTGAAAACTGAAAAACACATCACACCTTAGAGGTGGGGACAAAAGTGTCATTATCTGTTTGGTGGCTACTCACTACTATGTGGCTTCATTCACTCACTGAGTGAAGAGTGAAGAATGAATGAAGATGCTTCCTAATTTTGGATTGGGATTTTAGAACAAACCAATTTCATTTCAATTCACATCTTCTCCCTACTACATTTGACTTTCACCATTTCATCACATCTTACATTTAAGAAAAAAAATTTTGTTACAAAATGGATCCACACAACAATAAAAGCAAGCTCACACTATTAGGCCCATACGTTTAGTTTTCCCTAACCAATGAGGCCCAATTCTATGTTATTTGCGATGGCCTAATACCAAGGTCTAAATTTGCTGCAAATTCTCAAAATGGAAAATAAATTTATTTGGCTAAATAATATATTTGTTCCCTTTTGAAATATTCAAATACCTCATCCAAACAAAACCGGTACCTTGATTATAAAATTTGTTTTTTCTATCTTTCTGAATTATAATCTTTTTTAATACTTTCGAGGCAGTATTATTGATTAAACATAACTAAGAATTTTGCATATTTAATTTAGATAGGCGTTGATGAATAAACAGTACCTATCAATAAGGCTCTAACATGGAAGATTTGTTAACTACATGGGTTTCATTTATACATTATTTAGTAAAATTAAGAACAATTATTAACTGTAAGTGTTGAATCACATTATTTATGTATTAATCAATAATATTAATTTATTTATTCTTATTTTTTTTATCACGTGAACTATTTAATCTCGAAAGTAAAAAGATAAATATTATTAGTAAATAATATACAAATATCGCAGCGCAACACATGTATATAAGAGTTTCTTAACATATATATATATATATATATATATATATATATAATTTTGTACTCTTCAAGCTAAAGGGTCCACACATACAAGATGAATATATAAAATAAAAATTAATAAATAAATATTATTGATCAATATATAAATAGAGTAAATTACACTGTCCTCCCCTGAGAGATGTTGAAATTACACTGTCCTCTCCTCTAGTTTGTAAAATTACACTCCTCTCCATTGAGAGATTAAAAGTCAATACATTTTAGTCCAAAAGTTCACTTTCCAATAAAATAAATGTCAAAATTCCTTATTTTTTTAATATTTTAATACAAACTTATTTTGGGACCAAATTATCCTCTCAATCAAAATAAATGAACATAAGAAGTTTCAATGTTGTTTAGATATTATTTTTTATTATTAATATAATATATTTAAATTTTTAATAAAATTAAATTATAAATTCATCTAAAAAATTTATAAAACAAAATATAATTAGTAAAAATATGTTCATTATAATTATTTTTTGTAACGATTTTTTTTGAGAAAGAACAATTTATTTATTTGAGGAAATAATAGTAAAAAACTATACTAGACATATATAAAAAATGAAAATTTTATTATAGATTTAAATATATATGAATTTTTTAAATAAATTTATAATTAAATTTTATTATGAATTTAAATATATTATATTTTGAAAAATTATTCAGTAAAAACGTTTATTATTTATATTTCGATATATAAAATTTTTAAATAAATTTATAATTTTATTTTATTATAAATTTAAATATATAATATTAATAAGAAAAGCTAACAATAAAACAAGATGAAAAATAATATCATATATGGACTATATGATCACACAATTCATATGTTCATTTTCTTGTGTTGTGAGGATAATTTGGTCAATAAATAAGTTTGCATTAGAATATGAAAAAAGTAAAGGTTTTTTTACTATTATTTTATTGGAAAGTGGACTCTTGGACTAAAGTGTATTGACTTTTAATCTTTCAAGAGAAGGGAGTGTAATTTTACAAATTAAAGAGGAAGACAGTATAATTTCAGCATCTCTCAGGTATAATTTACTCATATAAATAACATGAAACGTTAATTACATGTGCTTAAATATTTTTTGTCAAACATGTTCGCATCCATGTGAAAGCCCTGTGCGCTTTTTGAGTTTTGACTACTTGAATACTGAAAAGAGAAGTCTGGTTCTATAAATGTTGAAGGACTTTAAGCAAAATATCTAATTTACTTATTCAGAAGCCCAACAATAATAATGTTAATTTTATTCTCTAATTACACTAATATCAACGAAGTGGCCCTTCCTCTTTAGAATATTTGGAACGAAGTTGTCCTAAGGAAAAGATATATATACCTGCAAGAAAAAAAATCAAGAAGGCGTGATTAACGAAAGTACAAGTAGAGTGCATGTGCAATATATACATCAAACATCACAATTTGCATTTGATTGTGTTGGATGCCCAAAACAGCATATTTCGTCATGAACAAGCAACTTATATTTTTTTGATACATCTATGGAATGGAAGGTTTTGTGGTCCATGTGTATATGGTATCTCTTGGGAATCTTGCATATTTTATTTATTTATTTACTTATTTTGAATTAATTGAAATTGTAATTGAATTTTCAATGAAAGACGATTTCTTTACCAAATTCAATATATGATGTCATGACATGCCTTTTGGGGTTTCTGAATACATAACGCCGATCTATCCTCCCTCCCTATGTCTTGTAAGCATGCTAGCTTGGCGGCACATGTTCGTATCTTCAAGATTCTCTCACAACATATTGAGATAAACAAAAAATTGCCATTTTTTTAATGATCAATTTTTATTAATTAGGAATATTACATGCACAAAATTGACTTCCTTAATAACTGCATCTACTACATGATTTTTCCTGCTGAGTACTAGAAAACACCATTTTTAAATGTTTTTTTTTTATAAAATTTTTTATGATGATAATTAAATTTCATGTTTAATTATTTTACATGGCGATCAAATATTATTTAATTTAGACCTATAGGCTACAGGTAATAAAGCAACCTTTGACCAAGTAACTATATATGTACGTACTCAATAAGATAAAAATAGAACCAAATCATCCTTTTTTTTTAAAGTTATTTATAAATTCATGAATTTATAAATTGTTTGGACTTTGGATACATTAAATGTAAAAAAGCTTTAAAGTTTAATATTGTTCAAGAGGGAGTTAATTTCAATTAACGCATCACGATCATAAGTAAATATATTTCAATAAAATCTTTACTCTATACAATATAGAGAGAGATTTTATTAAGTAATTGATGAGGAGGGTACGTTGGTCAATCGTGTTATTTTTACACTTGATCATTTATAATTAAATATAACATTTTCACAAAATTAAATCTATGAGAAAATATTTAGTACTATTGCAGTATTGAACTTTACTATATTTTTCTAATTAGTTGGTTCTTAATTCATTTAAAGTGTGTATTTATTAATGTAAGTTTCTATTAATATTAACAAATGATAACGCTGCATGATTTTAGGGATATATCGAAGTTCAATAATAGTATCGTAGTGTTAAATTTTTATCCCAAATCTCTCTCTCTATATATAAATATCTTGTTAGCTAGGAGAGGTTTTAATATATGTAGTATAGAAAATAGGCGTGAGACTTGGAACTACAAATTTCTCTAAATTAATCATGTGCAATATACATTAATTAATTCATTGTTTCTCATACTAAATATATGTTGGACTTTGGATTTCCGCAGAAAGAAAAAGTTGTATATGTAGGACTTGAAAACAGTGTTGATCAATAGGTTTGACAAACATATACGACATCATAATTAAAAGAATTATGTATGTCTGATCATTGTGAAGCTTAATTTGACGTTCTTTTTGCCGTCATGTACAACACATGTCTATGTAGAGTTTTTCTTCTCAAATCATTATTCAAGATTATTCATTTATTCTAAATTGAATTCCATCGTATAAGTTTTAATATTTATTTTTGACTCAACAACCCTAATAATGTATTATGAGTCTATACGTATGAGTTATGAGAATTGAAATGTGAAGAATGAAGATGAAGAGAAGAGATGAGATGGAACAACGTGGATATAATCTTTTAAGAGGTTGGATTTTGTCGATCTTTTTTTTTTGTTCTTATTTTAATAAAAAATTTAAACAAGAGCAAAAAAGTCATATAATGACATGAAAAAATACTCAACATCTCTCCATAGTCTTACCCTATAGTTAATCTCTTGGAAGGATATTCTCTCTTCCATTATGATAATTCAATTCCCATGCACCTTAATTAATTAGGGATATACTCTCCTCCATGCCTATATAGTTTCATTATATAATTAGTAACAAAAAATTTAAAAGCGTTTTGACTAAGCAGAAACAAATTAAAAGAGGAAATTAGTGTAGTGTGTGTAGCAAAAAATGTCAAACTCATGGACCCTCATCAGTCATCATTATTACCCTAAAGATCCACATAATCTCTTCAAGCCCAAAGGTTTGCTAGATTTTTTCTTTTGTTAAGTATAAATTACTCAACTCTTTCTTTCAAATTTAATTAAATTATATTTGATATTTTCTTAAAAATAACTATACTTGACTCTCTCAATTAACATTTGATATAATATATATGTTAAAAATTTTAATTCTAATTTATCCTTCACAACGTGAGGTTAACACCTTATATAATATATGTACATTCATTTTAAAAATGATAAATTAAAACTCAGTTGTCTTTATATATATCATAATAAAACTTTTATACTGAAAATTATAGAAATTTCCCCTGAATTAATTACATATTAAGGTATGGAAAATATAAATTAGTGTTAAGGTAGGGAATTCAAATTGAAGAAATTAATAAACGGTGTAGCAAGCCATAGTGGAGAGAAAGGAGAAAGGTGTGTAGGTTGTTGGAATTCTTGCATACAATATAATGCCTATAGAGTTTGGGACCAAACCAAAGCAAAGCCTCTCTCTTTTATTATTTCAAAAGCCATATATGAATATGAATATGAGCCACCTCCATGCATGCAATATCACACTTGGATACATACACCTCATATATTAACGGTGTCTTTAGAACACTGATTAATTTTTTTATAATTAGTTATTAATAAATTATTTAATAACTTAAAATTTATAAAAAGTAAAAAAAATAATACTTTTTAATATTAAAAAACTTCATCGATCAATCAATTAAAATAAATCTATATATCTTAAAATATTGATTAGCCAAAACTATCTATATTTAATTTAGAGGGTTTTGGATGATATAAAATCCCATCACAAATTATGGGCCAAATATGTGGAAATTGGACCCGGTGCAATTAGCTTTCGTGTAATTACGGTGTAATTACTTCAAAATACATATTTTTACTTCATTTTTAAAATACTAATAGGAACTCACACTAATAAATACCTATTATGAATGGATTAGGGATCAAATTTTTATCAATATTGACAAATATCATCACTAAATAGCTTTGTGAAACTATTTATCAATATTAATAATAATTTAGTCCCTAATCCATTTAAGACGATAATATTTGTTAATATTGACAAAAAATTGGTCTCTAATCCATTCATGGTAGGTCCTTATTAGTGTAAGTCCTATTATTACTTTAAAAATAAAGTAAAATTGTATGTTTTGAAGCAAGTGCAGGAAAGCTAATTGCACCGGATCCAATTTCAATTATGTGATGAAAAGATGAAAGAAAGAAATTAAAGTGATTAGAGATGGAAAATTGAGGACAAGATTATTATTGGTGGTGTGGTGTACGTGGAGGTTGATGATTGATGGAGAGGTTAGAAGATGAATATTGGTGTGGAACTGGAAGCATTTGGTGCAACTATGGAATAGTAATAATAATATTGCACATGCACGGTTCCATCCTAGCGTGACAACAAGATATAGTAACAGTTTAGTCTCTAATATTTCCGCTGCTATCAACAGTACTTCTATAAACA
Source organism: Senna tora (assembly GCA_014851425.1). NCBI lineage: Eukaryota > Viridiplantae > Streptophyta > Magnoliopsida > Fabales > Fabaceae > Senna > Senna tora. Next base: position 6,114,083 of record CM026262.1, on the reverse strand, counting down.
CACAGTGTATATACTCTATACTGACACTAACACGCGCAAAATCAGGATAACAATCTAATTACTTCAATTCATTTTAATTAATTTCTTGTATTCGAATCACAAAGTTTGAATATATATTAACTTAAATTAATTTACCCTATATTAAAAAAGAAAACTGAATTCAGCATGCATATATATAGGATTGAAAGAAACAGGCGGTAGGTGGAGAGGACAAAATGAATATGAAAGTGTGAAAAGTTGTAATGAGAGATTGTAGGTAGTGAGTAGTGACTAGTGGGTGTAAGTGTTGGTAAAATGTTTGACAAATGATCCAACTGTTAACATTGAATTCATAGATAGGTTTTAATTGGAGTAACATATTGATTAGCTTATGAAAAAAAAACATATTGATTAGAGTGTTTCAAAAAGGCTCTAAAAGAAACCGCCTTCAATTCCGCTGACATTAACTACTTTTGCCTGCCCGCCTCATTTCCACCTAAATAAATCTACCATTTAATGTTGCTCACTAAACTCCTAAAGTCCATTTGGTATAGCTTTTAAGGTGAGATTAAAGTATGTTGGGTATGATTTTGGAAGTGATGAAGTGAGTTGAAGCTTCCTAGCTAAATGGGAAGGTTGCTTCCTTGAAGAAGTAGAGGAAAGGTAAGGTGAGGTTTGGTTTAAAAATCAAAATGCCTTTAAAAATTTTGTGGCTTTTAAAAAAGTAAGGGCAAAAAGGGTATTTCATACTTTTATCTTCTATTTTCCTATCTTCTTTCCACCCTACCAAACAATATTACTTTTACATTCCACTTTCATTTCCCTGCATACCAAACATACTTTTTATCACTTACTTCTACTTCAACTTTCCACTAAAACACTCACCGATACCAAACGTCACCCTAAAGTTCTTTGTATCTTATTTTATTTATACTCACATCCCTGTGCACTAATATTTTTATTTATTTAATGTTACATAAATTAAATTAAATTAACAGTGCCTTCATATTATTATTTTTTATTTATGTACTGTTATATAAATTATTTTATATTTCTCATAGTACTATTTCAAAATATAATTTATTATTTTATAAATTAATTACAAATAACAAATTAAAAAAATAAATTTTATTGACAATTTGATAATAATGATAAATAAAAGTAATTTGTCATATTTAAAAAATTATATATAAGTTAAAATAATATTTGAGTACTCTCAATTCATTTATTGTAAAGACTAAAATTTCAAAATTGATCATTTATCTTTTTATGTTTCTAATACAAAATAACTTCAAAATCTATCACATCTTTAAAAATAATAGACCACATGCATTTTAACTTTTTTATTTCTTTATTTTTCTATTAAGGGCCATAATTTTTCTTATCAAAGGGGGCCGATAATTTTTTTTATTAAGTACTACATATATATTAGCATAATACCATGATACACCCTAGCCCCCTCCCTTTGCCGTTGCTATGATTGATTATATAAAATGTAGCTTTTTATATTTTCTTTTCATTTATCATTTGTCATATATAAAAAAATGTTTTGTCACATATTATATTTATGAGAATTCTCATATCAAATTTATAACAAAGTTTACCTAAATTTAATAATCATTTTGCTAATCCAGTACCTCGATCGCGAGCACTAGTTAAAGTTCCTTTTATTAGTTGATAAATTTTTTAGACATATATTAAAAATCGTTATATTTTGTTGACTTGTCAAAATGTTTAAGTTATTAAATATTCAATCAACCAATAAAAAAAAAACACATTAGCTTTAGGGCACCCGCTGCCAAAACATATAAATAAATATAAACAAACACATTAGGGCCATGCAGCTTATACGCATGTTTTTTTGTCGAACAAACACATTAATTTATATATATATAAAGTATATATTACAATGTTAATGTGTGTTGTGAATAGTGTCTTGTGTTAATGTGACAATTCATGCTTCATGATAATGAATTAACGAGTTTATATGTAGGATTAGGAAAGGGGATATATATATATATATGCTTTTATATACTTTTGTTGTGAAAAAGTATATCTATATATATAGTAGCCCAGCTAGCCACACACACACACACACACATATATATATATATATATATGAAATGGAAGAAGAAACAAACACTATAGAGTATATATATAAGTAGACGAATGTGTGTGGAATTAAGAGGTGCCGGGTGTAATAACTTTAATGGACAAGATGCGTGGTTCAATAGGAAATGTGGGGAAATTTCAACAGTTGTGTGATTTTGGATCTATCGAAAATCTTTTGGTGGAAACATGTGGGATAAAGCAATTTTTGCTTCCAATACAATCTAATTTTCAATTCCTCCTCTTTTCATGTGGACCCATAAACCCTAACTCTCTTAGTTTCAATGGCCCTACTTCTCATAACTAATTACTCAAGTGACCTCATTCACAAATTATATATATCACAACCCATTAATTAGCTACCTCCAACACTCTCCCTAACTCCAACTCCTCACTCATCAAGATTTCTTCGTAAATTAAAAACAATATTTCATTATCCCAACTCTAGTTAATTAACACTATTTTTCAGTTATCTACATATGTTTTTTTGTTTACTACATGTATTATCTTATTAGAAGTAATTATTCTAGAGTAAAAATGTTGTTGAACACTGAATATATATATGAACACATTTAATTTTATGATTGGATTTAGTTAAAATTTGGTTCCTTCCAATAAACGTTTTGAGGGATTGAAACTTATACTGGATTCCTCTCACTTAATTAGTGAAATAATTAATAGAATCCATGTAGGATTGGCTAGGGCTAGGCATAAATATATGTTGATTAATTAAAAAGTTAATTAATAAAGGCAATGGTAACTAGTATATATATTAATTAAAGATGGCAAATTAAAGAATTGACACATGTGTTATTTCTAAAATTAGACCAAGTAGTGTTAGCCTCTATATTGCCAACTCCCAAAATCCACCAGACATGATCAGAATATAATAGCAATAGATATATACCTCGCTCACATGCGCAAAATTCGATGAGTAGCTAATTCTTAATTTTTTAAAACGTGGGGATGTGATTTTTGGTAATTCAGCATATGTGTGTAAATGTGTAATGCTTATAGGGCAGAGAAGGTGCCTATGTTGTCACATTTTTGGAAAAATGACAAAGGAGGTGTGACTCCATCATCAATATATATGTCACACGGTTTAAACAAGGTGTTTCTGAATTTTACTTCCATCCTTTATCTCCATGTTTTAGTGTGTGTGTATATCCTGCCTCCTTGTTTAAGAGATTTCAACTTTGTTTTTTAGCAGTTACAGAATGTATATAGTACTCAACCATTGAAATTCTCTAGAGAAATAATCTGTTTCCTATTCGGGAAAGATACATACAACTTTAACTTCCAACTTTGGTAAATTAGCCAATACATATACTTCTCAACTTTGAAATTGGGCAATTAACTTTTCTGATGGAAACGTTATAAATTTGTCTTAATTAATTATTTATATGGCTCTAGCTAATTCGTGTTTGTGTGTATATATATATATGCTAATAAATTAATAGCTAATTTTATTTATTCAAGTTTTAGTTTTCGAGCATGGATTTTTTTATTTATGTTGGGGAGTCAATAAGTTTGTTTGGAGGTTACATTCAAACACAAGGGTGATGAATAAAGTAAAAGGAATAATATATATTAAATGGACAAAAGAGATTCAAAAGGATATAGCTAAGTTAAGTAGAGGCTTGAAACAACTTTTGAAAATTGGAGGAGGGGGGGGGGGGGGTAATTATATCAAATTAGTAAAAGGTATCTTTAATTCTTAAACTTTAAAATACTTTTCAATTTCATCCATAAACTCTTTTCTTTTTGTGATTAATTTTCTCTTAAAAGTTTCAAAATTCAACTTAACATCTAACGTTGTCCAAAAGTACTAACAATAAATAATGACATGAAATGATATATAGATGTAGTATTAATGTGAATTTATAACTCAAAACGAAGTCATTCCTTTTACATTAATATTAACTCATCATTTAAAATGACACATACTCTTCCTATTAAGAAGAAAATAAAAAAATAATATCATTTTGAGTGATGAGTAAGCACTCATATTATATATGTGATATTATATGTCATCATTTACTATTTGAAAATTTGGACAATATTAAATGTTAAAACAAGATTCATAACTTTGAAAACGAAATCGATTACAATTCAAAACTTTTGAAATAAAATTGACCTAGCATAAAAAATTTATAGACAAAATTAAAAATTGATGTAAAGTTTAGAGACATATATAAAAGTTACGTTTGCCTCAAAATTGAAAGTTAAAGATGAGAGGAGGTTATATATATATATATATATATATATATATATATATATATATATAGGTTAAATTGAGCCACATTATATAGATAGGATGTTGTAACCAATATAAAGATAATCAATTTAATTTGTTTCAATATAATTACAACCACATCTATATATATATATATATAGTGATGGCGAGTACAGAAGAACTAAATAAAATTAAATTGATAAGAAGAAATTTCATCCTACCAATGAGAGAGACTATATATAATTATATATAATTGCCAACATGCATATAGCAGAAAAATGCCAGCTCCAAAATCTTATATAAGGCCCTTCCTGTGCTCACTTGTCTTCCCCACTACTTTGCTTGTCAATTATATTATTCTCACTCACACATCTCATTACTCTCTTTTGTCCCCCCCTCTCATCTTCAAATTAATTAGGAGACACCCACTGCTATCTTCTTCTTGTTCCTCATTATTAAACCACCCACACAGCTTTCATTAAATTAAGATGTTTGGAGAGGAAAATTCCCAAAAGCCACCATACCCGACATTTGCTGAGGTACCAAGGCCTTTCATTCTTTTATTTTCCTATCCTCATTCTCATGCATCATATATTCATATATAATTAAAATAACATATATATAAAATCATCAATTTTTTGTAACACAAATTCCTTTGAAGATTCGCATTAAATTAAATTGAATGAACTAATTACGGACTATAGCTAGAAATGTGTTGTTCTTTAGATTTTTGCTAAGTTTCTCCACAGCAATTGGAGCGGGGTTTTTTTTTAAAAAAATAAAAAAATAAAAAGTTACTTATTTTGATGATCTGTACTCTGTAGTGTGTGGCCAACTTTCTTACCCAAGAAAATATAAATAAAAAAAAGTTATTTCTAGGGACAATATGAATCAGTTTTTTGCTATTTGAAGAAACTGATTGTGTGAATTGTGTTGTGTTTTATTCGAGTAGGTAGTGGAAGAGGCAAAAAGAATGGGAGACATAGGGTTCCCAATAGCAGCCATGAGCCTTGTGGGGTACCTCAAGAACATGATCCTTGTGGCATACATGGGCAGGTTGGGCAGCCTAGAGCTAGCCGGTGGCTCCTTAGCCATCGGCTTCACCAACATCACCGGCTACTCCGTCCTCTCCGGTCTAGCCATGGGCATGGAGCCACTCTGCACCCAAGCCTCCGGTTCCCGCAACCTCCCCCTCCTCACCCTCACCCTCCACCGCACCATCCTCCTCTTACTCCTTGCCTCCCTCCCCATCTCCTTCCTCTGGCTCCACCTCCACTCCCTCCTCCTCTCCCTCCACCAAGACCCCCACATCACCCGCATCGCCGCCCTCTACTGCCGCTACGCCATCCCCGACCTCCTCGCCACCACCTTCCTCCACCCCATTCGAATCTACTTGCGCTCCACCGGCTCCACCTGGCCTCTCCTCTGGTCCTCCTCCCTCGCTCTTCTTCTCCACATCCCCATTCTCACTCTCTTCACCTTCACTTTCCAACTCGGCGTTCCGGGGATCGCTATTTCTTCCTTTCTCACAAATTTCAACACGCTCTTTTTCCTCCTCATTTATGTCTATTTTAATTTTGGTACCGATCTCCACCACCACCGGACGTCGTCGTTTTCGTCGTCGTCGGAGAAGTACGAATGGGGGATGCTGATACGGTTTTCGTTACAGAGTTGCGTGGGGGTGTGTTTGGAGTGGTGGTGGTACGAAATGATGACCATCCTCGCGGGATACCTGCACAATCCGCGTGTGGCCATTGCCACGTCAGGAATAATTATTCAAACCACTTCTCTGTTGTACACTGTCCCAAGCGCGCTGAGCGCGTCCAGTTCCACGCGAGTGGGGAACGAGCTGGGGAGAGGGGACGCGCGGGGGGCGAGGGTGTCGACGGTGGTGGCGGTGGGGATGGCGGTGGTTGGGTCGGGGGTGGGGGTGGGGTGGACGACGGTGGGGAGGGAGAGGTGGGGGAGGGTGTTTAGTAGTGATAGGGAGGTGGTGGAGATGAGTATGGCGGTGTTGCCTATAATAGGGATGTGTGAGATTGGGAATTGTCCTCAAACGACGGCGTGTGGGGTTCTGAGAGGGAGTGCGAGGCCAGGGGTAGGGGCGGGAATAAATTTGTGTGCGTTTTACTTGGTGGGTGCACCGGTGGGTGTGGTGTTGGCGTTTGGGTGGGAGCTAGGGTTGGTGGGTCTGTGTTATGGGCTGCTGGCGGCTCAGATGGCTTGTGTGCTCTCGCTCTTGCTTGTGCTGTTTAATACAGATTGGGAAAAAGAATCGGCCAAGGCCAAAAGCTTGGTGGGAATGGGAAGTAATAATAATAATAATAATAATAATAATAATAATAATAATAATAATAATAATAATAATAATAATGTAATTAATAATATGAATGATAATGATAATGTGGGTTTGTGTGATTGCGAGGCTTTGTTATAAGCTAAGGGGCACATGCAGAGATGAGGCAAATTAAAGGGTGATGGTGAAAGGGTCGAGGTTGTATTTAAGGTCAAAGACCACAACAACAACAATCATGATTCATCATAACTGCTCCCAGATGTAATTTGGAGAATAATATATTAATGATTGCTACTTGCAAGAAAGATTATGGAACATATTTTTGGTTGTAATATATATATATATATAGCTAATTAAGTCATTGAGTGTAGTTTTAGTGATGCAGTGTTGGAGTGATTTACATCAGAATTCGGTGTTAGTGTTACTGTTTCTATACTAAGACATATATAGCTAGCTAGGAGCTAGTTGGTATTATTATATGTTAGTTACCATCTATGTGGACATAAGAATGTATATATATTAGTATAAAGAAATTAAAGTATATACATATTCTATTTTTCTCTTCCTCTATTTCCTACAACAAATTAATGATAGATTAGTTCATATTTTATGAGTATAGCTAATCATGGAATACAAATTCAGAAAATTAGAATACTGAACTTATATTTTTTTTAATCTTTAACATTAATATAGATCCACACTATAACTGAGAAATCATCTTAAATAGATTAAAATTTTAAATAATGTATTAAGTTTAATAGTAGACTCAATCATAATATTGAACATCCTCTCTCTAATCATAACTTTATCAGCAGTCAAGTTTTTATCACTTTTTAGGTTTCACACTCGATTATCAATTTTTTTTTTAATTTAAGATATACTTTGACATTTAATGTTAGATGCCATTTAATTTTTTTCCCATTAACACTAGACAGTATTTTACACTTTTAGATCACACAATTATTTTGGTTACAAAATTGAGGAAGATTAAAAGCTTTATTTTAAAAAAGTTGTGCGAGAAAAGTGGTTGCTCCAACTTCAAAATTACTTAAGTATTGTTATATATTTTTTCAATTTCTAAGATTGGAGAAAACATTTACGAATGATACAAAGTTAAAGGGTGTAACATATATACGTGCTCTATATTTTCCCAATATTTTTCTTAACAGACAAATAATAATTAAAATACGCCCTATCGATATCATCATGATATATGGGAGTATGATCTCAAATAATGGAACATTGAACATGTTTAGATTTAATTGGACAAGAATAAGCTAAGAATGATTAGATATATATAATGATTAGTGATGAATGAATTAGTAAAAGATAGGTTGGGAGGATTTGATCCACAAATTAAAGAAGCTATAATATAAGGTTGAAGAAGGCTAGCTAGCTAGGACATGTGGTAGATAGTAAGTAGTTGTAGCATGTGTTTTAGGGCCAAGTGAGTACAAGATATATGCACATGCACATGGTGTGAAGGGTATATTATGGTACTTTGATTTTAGAAGGAACTAAACATCATTGTCTTATCTCTTCTATTTAAGGCAAGACGGCAACACCTATATAGTGACATGCTCCCTCTTCTTTCATATTCTAAAGTCTAACAAACCACTCTACCATTTTGCTATATTGCCTTCCCCACTTGTCCCTTTAATTTCTCCCCACAATTCTAATTTTAATTATATCTATACATATATCTCTTCCATTTGAAAACACAGTATGACAGTACATGCATATATATGATATCCACCAATAAGTTTAATTTGGCATGTACATATTATATACATACCGATTTTTTCAACATGTGGGTCTGATGATCTGGGTTTTATGAAAAACATAACCTAATTAATCCTTAAATTAATAATATTCCTTGTTTAAATATAGGCCAAATTACTCTTTTGGTCCTCAATGTTTGTACGAAGTTTAATATTGGTCCTTAACGTTTCAAAAAGTTACTTTAGGTCCTCAACGTTTTTTTTTTGTCAAAATTGATCCTCTAGAGTAACAGAACATTTAAATGAATCAAGACAGCGTCGTTTTGCTGAGTTTGAGTGAGAGAGGGTGCCGTGTCACTTAAATATAACACGTAAAAGAGAGGGTGTGCCACATAAGCCTTCCACGTCAGCATTTAATGGCAAAATCAAACATATGTTATGCTAGAGGACCAATTTTGACCAAAAAAAAGTTGAGGGCTTAAAATAACTTTTTTGAAACGTTGAAGACTAATATTAAACTTCGTGAAAACGTTGAGGGCAAAAGAATAATTTGGCCTTAAATATATATATATAATGGTTTTTTGTCAAAAAAGAAAAAAAACATCGAGGAACGTTATAAGATCAAGAGAGATCAACTTATAATTAAATATATTGATTACTGAGAGATGATTACAGATGGGGAAATTATAATGATTTCTTTCAAGAATGAATTGTTCCCAGCTCTAAACAGGGATAATGAAGAAAACATTAAACATATATAGATTTCCTAATTACTCTAAAATCTGAAACTAACTATATAATTAATCAACATTCAACATCCTATAGAAAAACTTAAGCTCATAGTCCCATCTACAATATTCACACGTAGTCGTCATATCATTCTCATCGTCTTCATCATCTAATAATTCCCATCTTCCTCTTTTAATTCTCCATCCCTTTTCACAAGTTGTAGAATCACATAGAAACTTGTTGCCCCCAACAATCACTCCATTATGAAGCCACATCTCCCTCAAACAACTTTGGACTCTTGTCCTACATCTCACAACACACTTACTCATCCTCAAAAAACGCAAGTATTGGAGTGCTTGAGACAAATTCCTCTGCCTTTCTAATCCATCTTCTTTGTGACCACATAGAAGAATCAAAGCAACCACATACATTGCTTCTTTGTGACCCTCTCGAGCAGCCTTTTGGAGAGTGAGAAATCCCTGGGCTTGATCAAACTGAATGTGACTGAAGAATTGAAGCATTCCTTGTCTGAATAGGCTCTCTAAGTTACCACATTCTTTGCACCGATTCAAGAAGGAGGACTCTTGATGAGTAATGGGAAACCAATGAATGAAAGGGAATTTGTTTAGAGAGACTTGTTGGTATATGTAGTTATCCTGGGATGCGTCGAGAAAGTGTCTTGAGCAGAATTTGAGGTTGAACAAGTCGGTGGAGGAATGAGAGGCAACCTTTGCGAAAATATCGACCAGCAAGTCCTTCGGAAGACACTGTATGGATGTCCTATTATTATTATTGTTGTTGTTGTTGTTGTGTCTGGCTACTCTCTTCATCAATATTCTTGAGCCACCCATTGATTGATTGATGAATGTTTATAAGCGTAGAGAAAGTTTAATTTAGTTTCCTTTTTTTCGTTTTGCTGATACTTTCCCTTTTCTTGTTTTCTTAGGAATTCGATCGTAGCATTAATTGACGTTGTAGTAGTGGAACTTTAATTAATTTCTTGTGTTCCAAGAATTAGGATGATTAATTTATCTTGACGATACGTGATGAAACTCAGTCTAGATATATATAACCTCTCATGAATGTCTTGATTGATTAGGATTTAGGATTACTTTCCCTATTTATATTCAACAACGTAACAATTTACGGTTTATGTATATACCGCATACTAGTTATTTAATTTTAATTATTAATTAATGATATCTAAAGTATTTAAAAATTATAACTTTATATATATATATATATATCATAACAATTATATATATATATAACTTTATAATATTATATATGCTTTATTTTTTTTTGAAAGCTTGCGTTTAATATTTAATCTGATTATTTTTTTAAAAATACACATACATTATATTAAGGAATGAATTATTTAAATTTCAAAGTTCAAATTATAAAAAGGCTATCATATTAAAATATAATATTATTGTATATTTATACATATTGAAATATTTTTTATTTATATCTACTTTTCAGCCGTTGCTCTACTTAAAATCATTAAATATAATTATCAGCGGTAGGTACTCTATTTGTCTTAAATAAGATCTCGAATTCGAGTCTTATATATAAAAAAATCTCTCTAAGAGATCTTTACCCGTTATGAAAACTCAATTAATTCAAACAGAATTCCATTCAATAAAAAAATATTTATAAAAACAATTCTACTTCCTTAATTAAATGTAAATTACCACAATTTTTTTTTCTCAAGATTATCTTTTTAGTAGTTAATTGAAATTAGTAGTTAATTGAAACAAATTGTGTACGTAAGTAACTTATGATCATGAAAACGAGCATGTTAACAAGAACATGCTAAGAACACATGTTAAATAATTTTTTTATTTATATTCTTAATTAAGTGCTTGCCTTATTCATTGAATTTGAATACGAGTCAGTGAGTCAGCATCTTATCATCTGCACCATCTCACTTATTTTTGGCTAGAAAGTGACTGTCTAATTTATATATTATATTTATTAAAATAAGATTAAGATATGATTATATGAATATATAACATATTGATATATCAAAATAACAAAGTATTAATAGTATTTTATAAAATCTTCTCGTAATTCAAGTAATTATATTTGTACCCTAAATGACAGTCAAACTATTAAAAAAATATAGATAACAATATAACTAATAATAATAAGTGTGTAATTAGTTAAAATAAAAGTTTCTTGGTTAGATATATATTTTAAATTTATAATAGCTAGTTACAACTACATTTTATTTTAGGAAAAAACTTAGGTCCATTTTTTATGTCTATTACATCAAGTTCTCCAATATAAATATGACACGTGTCAAAAAGTGTTTAAATAATCAATCACAGTAGGGAGAGAATATAAAATATCACATTTTATATGACCAATCGTAAAAAAAAAGAGAGTATAAATATAATATATGATTGGTGAAACTTAATGTAATTAATAAGGAAATTGACCTAAATTTTTTCCTTTATTTTAAAAATAGTTTCCGGCCAAACGACAATTATTAATGTATAATAAAATTTAATTAAACACTACAAAGACAATAATGTTATAAGATTTTTATTGGCCAAGTTTTAAGATTTAATATTATTTCAGTTATAACTTATGAGTAGATGATTCAGTCGTGCAATCCACGGAATTTGATTTATTTTATTAGGTTAAATTCCCTTTTTAGTTTTTATTTACACTTATCCAGTTATCCATATGAACTCCTTTTCTTTTCTTTAATAAAACATAAAAAATTATTGTTTTGGCCAAAGCTGCTTGCCTTTTAGCTCATACTTTCTTGCTAAAATCGATCATTTTTAGTACTTCAACTAATTTCCTTTCTGTGTTCATCAAAAAGAAAAATTTCCTTCCTGTGCATTGGAATTATACAAGAAACAACGAAGATTTCCCCCTCCGATTGTTTATTTTGCGTTGTGCGGAAGCCCCGAGAAGGATGCTTAACGGTCGGATATGGCAGAGGACGGTCTGGAGCTTACGCCGGCGATGGTTCTGCACCTACGTCTCCCAAAGCTCTTCTCCATTGGACCATTATTCTCCGCTTCGGAACTTCTATTCTCGCTCTTCTTCTTCTTCCTCTACTTCCGCTTTCGTTTCGTTTACGATGCCTAAAGCTAAGCATCATATAAATGTGAGTTTTTAATTATTTCTGTTGGGTCTATGAAACTAACGAGGTGTACGGTAAATCGCTACGGCGATAATCGCATTTATGTTGAGTTTATATACCTGGACATTTTGATAGCTGAGTTTAGTGTTTGATTACATCACTGTCTATTCAATTTTTTCTTTGTAGTTCAATAATTGGTATATGAAGACATACTGCTTTTCCACTGAAGCTGTGGTACAACTTCCTGCGGCTGAGATAGTTGATGTACCATTGGCACAAACTGGTGAAGGTATTGCAGAATGTGAACTTCTCAGATGGTTTGTGGAAGAGGTGAGTAAGTGGATTGGGGCGGGGGTGTTAAGCATAAATAAAGAGAGATTTGCTGCATATTCCATTTGAGATTGCCGCTTTTATAAGTTAGTCATCTCAAGAATTTTTTGTGTCATTTTGGCAGGGGGATCAAGTTGAAGAATTTCAACCACTTTGTGAAGTCCAAAGTGATAAAGCTACAATAGAAATTACAAGTCGCTACAAGGGGAAAGTTACTCATCTTCTGTATGTTCCTGGTGATATTGTCAAGGTGGGTCTTTTGTTAAAAACATTGGACATAAGTCACTAAGACGATTCTCATAAATGTATATGTTAATTTGTTGTTAGAGTACACTGGTGTGAGCAATGACAATAAATATGAACAAGGAAATTAGGGAGCTGAAACATATGTATATTGCCTATGGGAGTGAACTCAGTTTTTAAATTTTGGACAAGCCAAGTTTTTGGGGAAGAGTGAGAAAGTGATTTACAGATAGGAAAGAGAGAGCATCCAGAGATTTTCTAGGAAAATTCATGTAAAGATTGCTCTCATGCAATTTTCTTTGTTACATTTACTCTTTCCTTAGGACAGGACAAACCAATAAATGAGAAATATTCTCTCTGCAACCTGGCTCTTCATGGCAGAACGGCATGAAATATTAGGGGATTGTAAAAGGTGGGGGTGGGGGTGGGGGGGGGGGGGGTTTATGCAGAGTTACACATTTTCTTTGTATGGGAAAGTTTTAAGAGGCAGCAAATGTGTTAAAAATATACAAGATTTCTTTATTTTAATCTGATACCGACAAAAAAACCTTGCTTTTATCATTTTGCACTATGGTTTGAGATTAGAGATGTAACTAAACTTGGTAAAATTGCAGGTTGGGGAAACTCTTTTGAAAGTATTAGTTAATGACCCTTCATTTCCAACAGTCATTTTTAACGATTCAGAAAATGCGAATTCACCAAGTACTGATGATGAAAAAAGTAAACGAGGTGGAGTTTTATCAACACCTGCTGTAAGGAGTCTAGCAAAGCAACATGGTATAGACATAAATGATGTATGCGGAACAGGAAAAGATGATAGGGTTTTAAAAGAAGACGTGCTCAATTATGCTGTCAAGAAAGGAATCATAAAGGATCCATCTGTTTCCTTAAATGTTGATTATGGAAATCAGCCTCAGGTTATAGAAGAAAACAACTGTGATGCTGCTACAGCTAAATTTGAATGGACTTCTGAAGACAAGATAGTTCCCCTTAGGTAATTTGTGTCAAACATGATTTTCGACCCTTTTTATTTTAATATCTGATAGAAGATGGTCATGTTGTGGGGACTACATATATGAAATATCTTAAACGGACAAATTCTTACCAGTTACCAGTTACCACACATACATTTGTGTTAAATTGAATAAAGCTGTGGTAAACTTGGCTGTAGCAATAGCAAGGAGGTGCTTTGCATGATTTTTTGTGATAAAACTTAGATGAAATTCAAAGTACTATTTCCTAAGTTTGAGGTATTGTTTTCTATTTCCTTTTGCAGGGGATTTCAAAGAGCAATGGTAAAAACTATGTCTATGGCTGCCAAAGTTCCACATTTCCATTATGTAGACGAGATAACCTGTGATGCTTTGGTAGAGCTTAAAACATCTTTTCAGAACAATAATACTTTTCCAGATGTCAAGCACACTTTCCTCCCATTATTAATTAAATCACTTTCAATGGCCATCATAAAGTACCCTTTAATGAATAGTTGCTTCAACGAGGAGTCAATGGAGGTCGTCCTCGAAGGTTTGCATTGTAAACATAATTGAATAAATTGTTGCTATTTTTTTGCTGCTCGTCCTTGAACTTGAAGCTTGCTTGTGTTTGAATCTTATGTAGGGTAATTATAAGGCATTATTATTAGGTCAATGATACGGATTCAAGGTTGATTAGAAGTTAAAACAAATGCTAGCTGTAGATTATCTGAATTCTGAGTTTTATTTTGTGCCTTTTCTTTTCTTTTTGATGAGAATAATTCAAATTTACAAAAAAAATTAAGAAAAGAAAGGAAAGACAAAGTTGTCAAATTTAGATTAATACATGAATCTTGCATGAAAACCTATCACATCTTAAGCTACTCTCTGATTCTTACTTAGCTGTTGAAACTTTTTAGCAAATTCCTTGTATAACTGTTCTGCTGAGACTTATTCAACCAGAGTACATTTATGGTTGTGGTAAAAGTGGTTGTAATCATTAATCAATTGTGTCATTTCTCAAACTCTTAATGGCACCTTTCCTCAATATAAAATCTGAAGGTGGTCAGAGTCCTGGGTCTAAACTGAATGTCTATATTAATATAATTTAAAGATGTGCAAGAAAGTGGGAAATTTAAATTATGTTTACTTAACAATGATCAGCATGAGATTCTGGAAGTTGGATGTGCTTATCATGACGATCTTTGCATTTTACTTTTAAACATAAGTTGTGTGAGCAATTTAATAATCAAGCTAGTGTGACTTCTTTTCTGTGCAGCAATATGAATGATGAAACCTGCTTAGTATGACTCTGCTAATAGTTTCATGCATAGATTATAGCTATATTGCTACCATATGCTTTGCTTCATTGGTCATACCATATAAATTTGGTTTTTAATAGTGTCTGATTTATACATGTGCAACAGCCTTCCAGATTTGACAAATTGGAATTGTTTGCTTTAGGTTCACACAATATTGGAATTGCTATGGCTACTCCATATGGTTTAGTTGTACCAAGCATAAAAAATGTTCAATCTCTTTCCATTTTGGAGGTTAGTTTATGCTCTTCTGAGTTCTGATTGTCTATGTATTTCCACTACTTTAGAAGTGCCTTTTACCTGTGTTCTGTATCATATTATGAAATTATCTTGAATCTAAATTCTTAAGTGCTCTAATGGAGTATATACGAAGCAACAGTTTGTGCTGTTCCTGTCATAATATGATTTTTGTTTGTTTTAAAGCCATTTCACAAGGGGTGAGGGGGCTTTTTGTTCGGATTCTGTACATGAAAAGAAAACAATGAAATTCATGTAGCCTTTTATAATCTTATTTAACATTCTGCTAAACTATCCAATACAGGATATTTTTGGCTGGATTCATTTGCCTCCCCGTATATTGTAGTGTTAATACTTTGCACTGCTTGATTCTGTTAGCAAGTTAAGATTTACAAGAAATGCTATATTTTAAATTTGTTTCAGACTTCAGAGTATTAAATTTTATAGAAAATCGCTACTTTCAACACATACAGTCTGGCTTTTTCTTGTTAAACTCAGTGCAGCCATGTATCCCTGCTGTGTGTGCAGTTCTGTCAATCTTTTGCATAATACATTTGTATGCATCTATTGTTTGCATAGTACTCCCCTGTATGCTTAAAACACGTTTAGATTATTATCTTTACATTTCCATTAATTCATTATTCATTATGTTCTTCCTTTTTTGTTTATCTTATTAAATTTATGTAATTAGATAACCAAAGAATTGTCAAGGTTGCAAAAATTGGCGTTGGATAACAAGCTTAATCCTGAGGACATATGTGGTGGGACAATTACTTTAAGCAACATAGGAGCAATTGGTGGGAAGTTTGGGTCTCCACTTCTCAATCTGCCTGAAGTCTCCATTATAGCCATTGGTCGAATTCAGAAAGTTCCACAATTTGCAGAAGATGGGAGCGTGTATCCTGCATCACTCATGACTGTAAGTCTTCCTTTGCATTGGAAAATTTTACATATAAGGGCAAGTACATTTTTGGAGCAAAAAATACAACATCCACCCACAATTCCTACATAATGCATGTTTTGATTAGGGAAAGCAAACCTGTGCGACACCTATTCCTGGATTCATCAAACAAAGTATATGCCTAAAAGAAAAAGAAAATGGCTGTGTATAAGAGAGCCTTAAATAACACATCTTGTGTTTGTATTTTCTTAGTGTATTTATGAAATAGACAACACAAACTCATACATTGGTAATACTTTCAGGTTAATATTGGAGCAGATCATAGAGTGTTGGATGGAGCAACCGTTGCAAGATTTTGCAATGAGTGGAAACAATTAATTGAGAATCCAGAGCTTCTCATGTTGCATTTGAGATGAGATATTATTGACGTGAAGGAGCTTTCACACCTAGAATTCTTATTAGATGGTTCATAAATGTTATGCCCCCTCTTCTCCTTTCTCTATTACTTTTGAATAAACGAGCATTGGGATTTATCATTCAGTGTAATCCCCAAAAAATATCTCACTGAGCAGATTCGATGAAAAGAAAAGGAAAAAGTATTTCACGGAGTATACACATCCGGTGAGAAGTGTATATGTTAATATTTAGGGTTTATCAACATATGTGTGTTAAGCTTCAAATTCTATATTTTACGTCTTACGTCTCATTGTATCAGAAATTATTCTTTACCGTTGCATGGACATATCGTTTCTTAAAATTAAAATAGTGGAATTTTTTTGCAAAACCTCGAATAGATTTGTCTTTTTCTATAAATTTTCATGCTCTGTAATTGTAAAGTGTAAAGTCTAAAGCTTTTCAGCCAAAGACCAAAATGCCAATATGTGTGTGCGCGCCATAACAACAATAACCGCTTTGAGGAAGTAATTACTAATTTGATCCGTGAAAGATATGTGTTCTAATTTAGTCCTTGAAAAGATATTTTTGTACTTATTTAGTCCTTTTAGTTTTTACATCAGTGTTTGTTTGGCATCTTTCAGGACTAAAAGGATTAAAGTGAGACAAAAAAAATATCTTTTAAGGATTAAATATTTAAATTAGGTATTTTCATCTTTCGGGATTAAATCGTAACAATTCATATCTTTTAGAGACCAAATTAATAATTCTCTCTAACTATTTTAAACTGCCGATAACCGCTCAAACCTCAAAGTTTTCATGAAGGGCACATAACTCAGCACCAACCTCCGAAATTGTGATAAAAATGGCAGTCCTAACTTTAAGACACATTGCCATTTCACTCACTGCCTTCTCCTTCTCTCTATTCTTAATATCTTGTTCTGAATCTCCATCTTCGGGTGAGCAAATATGATTATTCGTTCTTTTTTTAAAAAAAAAAAAGAATTAAAAAAGGATGAATTTTGGATATAATTTTTTTTCAAACCAATTGTGGGGTTTTTGATTTGTGACAGATAAAGCCCCTTTGCCCAAATTTGTTTTCAGTTGGTGGGATGATAAGGACACATTTCAAGCAGGTGATACTGCAGCGATTAAGGTCAGAGTCCTTGAAAATGCTGACAAGATTGACAAAATTACTTTTAAGCCCACACTCACAGTGAACGGAAAGGCAGGGAATAGTTGCTATGTGTCTACGGTGCTGTCAAATTTTGAAGGAGACCCAAATAATTGGAGCATCATCTTCACTCCCATTAGAGTTGGATTATTCAATGTGCTCATCAACGATGGCCATTATCAAGTATATGATTCATCATTGCACTTCCAAGTAGAGCCAGGTTTGATTGACCAAAATAGCCTTTTAAGTCTTTTAAGTTTGAAGTAAAGTTTCTAACTTTGTACTATATACTATTGAAGGAAACATGTACCCGTCTGTATGTGTTGCTTCATGGAAGGGCCTCAAAAGTGAGTTTGAAGCTGGTGCAAAAGTCACTATTATGGTACTCCTAAAAGATGCATTTGGGAACAGAATCTCCAAGTCCACAGAAGTTTCCTATTTACCTGATTTCAATTTGTCAGTGCTTTACGAAAACGGTTCCATTGCAAGCCCTCTAAATATCAGCAACATTGGCTGGAATGAGTTTGATTATATGATTTTTGAGTTCGTTGTGACAAAAGCCGGAAACTTTTCGTTGCGCGTAGAAGGAGGAAACCAAACATTGAATGGTTCTCCATTACCATTGAAGGTGAACCCAGGTTGTGTTCTTTTGTGTTCATTATTAGTTTTACATCATGTAGTTGGAGTATGTGATGTATAAGTTTATCTTGTCTATGTTTCTAGTTCTAATATCAGTTCTTCTACTGTCTTTATTTCCTTCAATCTATAACCAGGACCAATAGATGTCTCTAACTGTATGGCCAAATGGAACTTTAAACCAAATGCATGGCAATTGGCTTCCAAGATGGAAATTCTTATACATCAGCAAGATCAGTATGGAAATCTGGTTCCTGGACTGTATGCATTTGATGCTGAAGTTGTTGAAAGAGAGACGAACCTGTCAATACCTGTGGCCGATCTTCATTTTGAAGAAGTGAATGCTGGAATTCAGTTGTTTTCCTTCGGTAATTGGGAACCGGGGAATTTCTTCCTAACAATATATGATAGCAAGCATAATAAAAGCATTTCCAATATGCCATATGCTTATACTGTCTTTGTAGGTAAAATCTACTTGCCGACCTCACCTAGTAGGAAAAGCCTTTGCCTTTGATTGTTGTTGTTTTTTATGCAATTTCTGACTCATGCTTCTTTCTTAATAGGTTACTGTGATAAGGTAAAAAGTGTTATCAATGGTTCTGGTTTAAATGATTCAGTGGCTGGGGTCTTGACAGAGTTTTCTGTGTATCTAAATGACATTTATCAATATCCTTCCCCTGTGGAAGCAGAGATACTTCAAGTATTGATTCTAAGACAAAATGATTCCTACAGCGTTTCACCCACTATATATCCTATGTTAAACACCACTGGTATATGCAATAATAAACCATTTAATATATTGCTTTTATATATTTAATATTTTTCAAAATTGAAATTTTGATGTGTGCATCTTTGTGGTAGGGAGCAATACAACTTCAAGAGTGAGGTATGATGGTGTTAGTCAAGTACAAGTTGCTCCATCACCAACAGTAGAGCTGAGTAACTATGTAAGAAATACATATAGAAATTCTTGGTGAAGAGTGAATTGAAATTATAATGATGATATCTTATCTTGGTTTCAGTCTAATAGGAGTGAGAGCTCTGTAGTGGCCAGTGCTTTTCGGGTCGAATACACACCCGAAAAAAGTGGCACTTATGAGATTTGTGTATATTGTGGAAATATATTATTAAATGGAGGCCATTCAATCAGAAAAGAAGTAAGAGCAGGTACTACTGAACTGCATCATAATTAATACCAAAGTATCACATTTATATTTTGTTTTGTATGCTTCCAATCATTTGTCTTGAATGTGTTCTTTGATTGGTGCAGGTGAAGTAAATATTTCCTTGTCAGGGCTCGTACTGTTTTCTCGAAAGGTGCCGAAGCTGTCTAAAAATGAAGTAGTAGTGCATCTTTTGGATTCATATTCAAACCCTGTCCTCTCCGAACAATCAAGGTTGAAATTGGAGATTGCTTCAATTAATAGTTCTGGATTTTCAACTTGGGACATTGTGGATAATAAGGATGGTTCATACAGCTGCTATTATATGGCTAAAGATATTGGCACTTATGAGATTTGAGTTTCCTTTGATGGAAACCGTTTCTCACAATGCCCCTTCAGTGTCAATGTGTACAGTAGTAAGTTCAAACAGCATGGTTAGAGACAAATTAGTAGTGTTTAAAGCTTAGTTTTGTGAAGAGAATATTTGCTTAAGAATTTAACGATTTGCATATTCTAACATCTTGATGAATTCCAGGTGAATATTTTCCCAAAGCTAACAATGATACAATCTCTATCTGGGAGGATGAGTCAATTGCAATTGATGCCTTAGCAAATGATTATTTCGCTGGTGGTAGTGCAAGTATAGTTGAATTCTCAAAACTAAGATAACTAATCAAAAGGGTTTGTTAACTCCAACTCTTCATTATTCTTAATATCAATTTTCTGCAGAATTATTAACCTGTAATATGCTATTGACATGTGAACTATTCAAGTTACTAAAATTCTGCATGCATAAACCACTATCTTGATACTTCCTTTCCTTTACTTCAATTTGGATGTAAAAATATTTTGTTGATAATCTTTTGTGAGTGACCCTTTCTCTCTGGTGTTTTGTCAGCCAGCTCATGGTTCAATAATACAGAAAGGAAGGATTTTTCGCTATACTCCTTATGAAGATTATTATGGAAAAGATTCTTTCTGGTACACAATATCTGATGTAAATGGAAATCTAGCCACTGCTTCTCTGTACATATCTATTCTCAGTGTCCCTCTTCAGTTTGCTTCCGTTCCAACTCAACTGCAAGCTACAGAAGATCTGATTAGTCCTAGATTTGGGTAAGTACGGTTTGGCCTAGTACAAATCATTTATTAATATTGCTAACAAATTCCAGTTATTAACTTTTTTTTTCCGTATCTATATTGTGCCTCCATACAGTGGCTTTACTGGGTTTGAGATCACTTATTCAGATCTCATGGAGAACATTTCTGTCAATCTGAGTGTACGATCTGGAAGTATACTTTTGTCTCCCATGTTGATGCAATTTAGGAAATCAATGTGGAGTGAACTTACCATTAACAAAGGAAATGAAACAGCCAACAATTTAATACTAGAAGGCTCTGTGGAAGTAATTAATTTAGCACTTCAGTCAATTCAATACTTGGGGTAATAATATCCATTTAGTTATCAGTCTAAGTTTATTGATAACGTGAATGACTTATTGGAATTTGTATGCCATATGTATCTTAGTGTTCACTTCTCTCATAATCAATAACTTGGTATGCTGCAACTTTTCCCTTCAGAAATGAGAATTTTTGTGGTGAGGATGCCATTCGAATCTCTACCAAGAATAAGAATGGAATGAATGCATTGGATGTTCCAATTCTTGTGGATCCTATCAATGACCCTCCATTCATTAGAGTCCCTTACTTGATCATACTGAGGAGTAACACAGATGAGTCACTCATCTTTGACAGAGAAGAAGACAAGTTTGACTTTTTCGTTGGAGATCCTGATCTTCTTACCTTCCCTGGTAGGTTTGAAATTTTTTGTGTTTTTCAATGATTTTTTTGTAGTAAAGTTGGTTATTCATTTTCTGATATATCAGGTGGAGAGACTCAGTTTCTGGTGACTTTTTCTGTGGAAGTAACTGATGGATTGTTAGTGACGAATCTGCCTGCTGATTTGATCAATACAACTGAACTGAAGATTAAAAATAGTAATCAATGGCAGCCTCTTCAGACATATGTTACTATCTCCAAGCATTTTATGGTCAAAGCCAATGGAATTAGATTTCAGGGCACTCTCAATGACTGCAACACTGTTATGCTGCAACTTTTCTATCATGTGGGTCATTTGTTTTCTTTACATATTACAAATCTCGGAAACAGCCTCTCTACTTGCATGCAGAAATAATACTGCGTATATCTAACCTTCTTCAAACTCCACTTGGTGGGAGCCTCGTGCACTGGGCCGCCTTTTTACATATTACAAGCATCAATGATCAATCATTTGTTCCTTTAACATAAGCAGATGCATGTTTTAGAATCTGGATCTTGCTTAAACTACATTGAGTATATGTAAATCCATGACCTCTGATTGTCACAATTTTCTTTTCTTCTTATATTCGGTATAGGGAGGCGAGCACGGAGCTGTCTTAACACTGACATTAAATGATATGGGGAATTATGGGTGTTATCCAGATTGCGCTGAAGGGATGTCAATGCCTTTATATGCTGAGGCTATGGTAAACTTGATGAGAAGACGACCAATGAGTTCATTGCTTGCTCACAGTAAGCAACAGATTTTATATGTTTAGCTTGGAGCATTCATTATATTGTAGTCCTAGCAAGAGCATTATTTCCTTACAAGCTCATTGTATATGTGGTTCCAGCCTTAGGATCAGCCATCATCATTGAGTTTGTTATAATATTGTGTCTTGGAGTGTGGATTCTATACTTCACCTGCAAATGTGCATTTCTTCTGGTAAATGAAAGAAGAAACCGTCACAAAAGGCCTCCAGAGCTACCTACTGTGCAAAGATCCCAGAGGCAAACTGTAAGTGTGCTCAAAGAAAGAAATATGCTTAAAAATTAAAAAAACTAGACTCATCATTGGATGTTTTTTTTACCTGAATTAGATGCAGCTAAGCACTAACATATCTGAGAATTGTACCCACTTCACTGGTTGCTGTTCAAGTGCTTCCTGGCTTGGTTTTGGTAGGCAATCCTCCAATTTTCGCCAACGGTGAGTAATATGATTGAATATGCAGGCTCTTTGAAAATCAAGATATTGTAAATGCAATATATCAATCTTGAGTGTTAGAAGTTTCAGGTCTCGTCGTATATTTGAAATTGGAGAATCTAGCAAGACAGTGAACCACTGTGAAGCCCAGCATGACCTCGTGCCTAGCTTTGCACCACTTGCCATTGAGAAGGATCAGAGCTCATCAACACTTTGAACTGCAAACTATGATTTCGTTCCTACTAGGAATGCATTTTAGAAGGAAAAAACTCTCTTTGCCTTGGTGTATGAACTATGAAGTCATTTAACTATTACATTTCAATGTTTTTCTTGTCCGAATTTGTTTTGGTCTATTATTCACCAAAGTGGTTCTAATGATTAATTTATTGGGTATCGTAAGATCCATGACTAGCGACCCCCAATAAATGACGCCTATCCTTTCAAGGATCAAATTCATAAAAGAACACATACCACTTACTATCTCTACCACGCCCTAGAAACTTGATTGTTACATCTCAATCTTTTGGTTTACAGATTTTACATTTTTCTTTACTAACCAAAGTTGGAAATTAAAAATGAAAAATATTCCATAAATTTTATTAAGATAACAAAAAATATGAGAGAGCAATGATAGAAACGTGGGTCAGTCTATGATGCAACTTGTTACATCATACAATGTAATTTTAACCAATAAAATTATGACACTTGTTATTTTGTTGTAATTGAATCATATCAATGACTAATACAATTGTGCCAGTAACCCATAGGAATATATAATCACAAAATAGGAATAGATAAATAGTAGAGGAGGGGTTGAGGAGCGTGGTAGTGGAAGTATTGTAGGTTCATCTATTTCGGCGCAAGCAAGGGTAGTAAAACGACATGTCGCGTGTGATACATGAAATCGGCCCCGTGTGTTGTTGTAGAAAATTTGAGCAGCCAAAACTGCGAATTTCAGGAAGGCAAGAAGCCCGAAAGCAGGTCAAGTTTGGAGACATAGAGAAAACACGCAAGGTGATGGCAACGGCAGCTTATCAGAAGCTTCTGCAAGTTGGCACTAAGATCATCGGTGTTGGCAGAAACTACGCTGCTCATGCTAAGGAACTAGGCAACGCCGTTCCCAAGGTATCTTCACCGTTGACCTCAAGATCATGGAAGCCATCTCTTCAATATGCAATCTTCGATGTTCATGTTCAATTGTGATTTTCGCTGATCCTTAGCATTTGGAGCTAAATGATTGGCATTATCTGTCACAAATCTTGAATCCAAGTGTTTTTCAGGAGCCCGTTTTGTTCCTGAAACCGACGTCGTCCTACTTGGAAAATGGCGGAACAATCGAAGTCCCACATAACGTGGATTCCTTGCATCATGAGGTCGAGTTGGCAGTGGTGATCGGGAAGAAAGGTCGCGATGTGCCCGAGTCATCTGCCATGGATTATGTTGGAGGTAATGCTCAATCTTCTGCCAAATGCCATTAAACATGTTTATAACCCTAGGCTGATGATGTTGGAAAGAGAATTTTGGGAATGTCAGTTGTGAGTCTGTGACCGAGTTCTATGTCAAATACATCTCTTCTGAAAAATGTCTAATCAAGTAGGATTATAGCTGTTAAGGATTCTTGTATATGTTCTTTTCAGCTATATTTTCTTGTTCTTTGCTATCTGTTTGCTATTATGAAAAGTAAAAGTACATTTTGGTGTATCAGGTTATGCTCTGGCACTGGATATGACTGCCAGGGACCTTCAAAATGCTGCAAAGGTATGCATTTTTTATTCTATGTAAATGTCAATTTCGTAGATAATGAACTTTGATTGAATGCCAACTACTTGTTCAAAGGTAAGACAGAGAGAACTTGGATTATAAGTCCATTTCTTGTTGTATGCAATAAGTATTTGTATGGACTTTGGAGGAATGTTGATTAGGTAGCACATCTTCTTGTAAGGTTTCATTTTTCAACCACTTTAAAAAACAACTCTTTAGCTTTGGTGATTTTTACTCTGTTACTTATCAACATACAAATGTGTTATTTTCCTTGTCTATGATGGTATGGTAAGGTTGGTGGAGGAAATTGTTGGATGAAGCATGTGAGTAAGCCAAGAGGGTTTGATTTGTATTGCATTTGGGAAAATGTTTTGCAAATAAGTGCAAACTCACTAGGCTAGATGCAAATCTGATGTTACTTTGGAGAGAAACGAATTAAGATATTTGAACTTTTGGGATGTAAACAAGTGAAAGGTATAAATAATTTATGTGTCAATTCTCTTTGGTCTAATTTGCGTGTTCTTGTATCTTTCTCCTCAGATAATGTTATTTTCTTTATAAATGTTAAAGTTATTATTCTTTTCCTTTTGGCTACTTTTCAGTCTGCAGGTCTTCCATGGAGTTTGGCTAAAGGGCAGGACACTTTCACACCAATTAGTTCTGTTGTAAGAATCAAGACATTGTCTAACCTCTAATGCTTCTTTTATTATGCTTAAATAAACAATTAACTCTAAAAGTTTGAGAGAACTACAGGGCTCCAGATC
Source organism: Senna tora (assembly GCA_014851425.1). Taxonomy (NCBI): domain Eukaryota; kingdom Viridiplantae; phylum Streptophyta; class Magnoliopsida; order Fabales; family Fabaceae; genus Senna; species Senna tora. The sequence continues at coordinate 6,088,996 of CM026262.1, read as the reverse complement.
TGATACAACATTTAGCCATTGATAGCCTTTACATGTAATTTACTTATAATTCAGTAGCATATCACTTTGTTATAATTCAGGGCTTTTTGTGAAAGAAGTAGAACTACTTACTTGCATGTAGTTCTGTCATCTTGCATTTAGTTTTACCCAGTCTCCTCTTTGTAGGAGAAAACCAATATGCTTTTAGTAGTGAAATAAAACCAAAACGCTTCAAGTAGTGAATTACCCCTCTATCATTGTTCATCCAATTATCTATTAGCCATATTTTTCTAGTATATTACTGTTTGATATAAAATTTATTGTATGCAGTTGCCCAAGACTGCAGTGCAAGACCCTCATAATATAGAATTATGGTTAAAGGTTTGAGCCATTTATGCTTTCTCCTTTCATATCATTAAATTTTGATATCCTTAATTCGCAGTGGTTGCATGATGCATTGGAAACTTAAAATAATTGGAGAGAAATGGTTGCTACAGGTAGATGATGAAATACGGCAGAAAGGCTCAACCAAGGACATGATTTTTAACATCCCATTTCTAATTAGCCACATAAGCTCTCTCTTTACACTCTTTGAAGGAGATGTGATACTGACTGGTACTGCTTTAACACTTTACCTGCCAATGACCCTTGGAAGCTTGCAAGAAGTGGATGTTTCCTTTTTAAATGATTAGAAATATATCACTGCTTCTGTAGCTGTAGGTGATGGCCTGGATTGTTTTATATGCCTTGAGGCCATGTGTTTCGTGAATCTTTGAAACCTTAGCTTCATTTGACATAGATTATGATAATTGCAGGTACTCCTCCTGGTGTTGGTCCTGTGAAGCCAGGTCAAAAAGTTACTGCTGGCATTACAGGCCTCGTGGACACGCACTTCAATGTTGATAAAAGAAAAAGGCCCGGTAATCCTTGATTAGGCTCATTATTGGCCCGGTGCCCGGTGGTATTACACATGTGCGTTAACGGGAGTTTGTAAGGCAATAAGCTCTGACCAAAAAAAAAAAGTTAAGGCAATAATAAGCCACTTATCATTTTTTATTCTGTTTGTGGATATTGAATCTGTATTATCAATCTCAGTGGCAGTGCTGTTTTACACTTTTCATATTAGAATGGCGATGATACTATATTTATGAACTAATGGAATTATTGAGTTAAATTTGTGGTGCCTTTTGTACTTAAGTCGAAGTAATCATCTCATATCTGGATTTTTTTTTCCTATTTTGTGCAGCTTGTCCCGAGTAAATTCCAGAAATTATTTGTCCAAAAGCATTTATCCCAATTTAATTGTTATTATATTTTTAAAATTGAACAGAAAATAAACTAATATTAAAATACGAAGTATCGACATTGAAAAAAATTTAAAAATGATATATAAAGTAAGTTTTTTTTTTTTTTTTTAAAGAATTCCCAGCCCACTTCACTCAATGCCAGATTTGATTCTGCAACCAGTGGCTTAAAAAATAAGCTAATCGGATTAATGAAAAAATTAGAGTAAAGTAAACAAGTGGATTAATTTGAGCACATTTTTAATATTCAAACCAATAATGTAATAACATCCGGACAACGGAACCTCTTTATATTTTTAAGAACTTCCCACTTCCCTCCATCCCAAATTCCATTAATAAATAATAAGCACTTCACCCAGTGCCTTACGAAGCACGCAAAAAAAAAAAAAAAATTGAGGAAGGCAAGAAGGCCGAAAAGCAGTTAAAGTTGGGAGAGATAGAGAGATGGCAACGGCAAGTTATGAGAATGTTGTGGAAAATAGCACTAAGATCGTGGGTGTTACTTCAAACTAGGCTGTTCATACTGAGGGACAAGGCAAAGCAATTCCCACGGTATCTTCACCTCTTTTTTCTGTTTGCTTCATCTTAAATTGTGATTGGCAATGGCATTATATATCTCTCAGAAATCTTAAATCCAAGTGTACGTTTCTATTTTATTGAGGAGCCTATCTTGTTCCTCAAACCCACCTCGTCCTTTTTGGAAAATGGCGGAACAATCCAAGTCCCACATAACGTGGATTCCCTGCGTCATGAGGTTGAGCTTGCAGTGGTGATGGGGAAGAAAGTATGTTTTTGATGTTAAGGTTTCTTAAGCTTGTATATGTTCTTTGATTTTCACCTATATTTAGTTACTTGTTCTTTCTTATCTGTTTTGGTGTTATTAAAAGCAAGAGTAAAAGTGCATTTTGGTGTATCAGGTTATGCTCTGCCACTGGATATGACTGCCAAGGTAGTTAATGTAAAGGTCATTTTGTGTGTTCTTGTATCTTTCTCCTCTAATAATATTAGTATTTTCTTTTTTCCTTTAATTTTGGCTATTTTTCAGTCTGCAGGTCATTCATGGTGTTGGGCCAAAGGGCAGGACAGTTTCACACCAATTAGTTGTGTTGTAAGCATCAACAAATTAAATATATAGTCCTAGCCTCTAATGTTTCTTTTATGCTTAGAAATAAACAATTAACTCCAAAAGTTGGGAAGTACATATATCCTCTAAATTTCTAAAACTTGTCAAGTTGTGAAGTCCTCTTCTCTCAATCCTAGCCTAGCCTTTTGATGAGTTTAATGGAGATCCTCTTGTCACCTAACTCTTCATTTCATACAAGCAGGAAAGAACATCATATTGCTTTGATTTTCAAACTATCTCAAAAGTAGGCAACTCTTTGTATAATTATATTAAGCCATATTTTTCAAGTAATTTACTGTTTGCATGCAGTTGCCCAAGACTGAAGTGCCAGACCCTCATAATATAGAATTATGGTTAAAGGTTTGAGTCATTTATGCTTTCTGCTCTCGTATCATTGAATTCTGATATCCTTAATTACTTTTTGCTTAGCTTGATGCATTGGAATAAACTATAAATTAAAATAAATGCAGAGAAATGGTTGGTGCAGGTAGATGGTGAAATACGGCAGAAAGACTGAAGGAAGAGCCCGATCGGTTATAAGCGCGGGCAATAGAAAGGATTATTATTATAGGGGTGTGTTGTTGTTATTGGGAGTTTGTAATGCAATGGCCAATGAGCCACTTATCATTTTGTATATATTGAATAAGTACAATACAATCTCGGTGTGGCATATCAAAATCAACCCATCCCACTCAATGGCTTTTTTTCCCGGTTGAACCTTAGGAGAGTGGGCCGGCCCAGGTTACCTTTTCAAAAATATTATTCTAATTTTTTTAGGCTTTTTTAATATAATATTTTTGAGATAGACATTATTTTATTCAACCGAATATCAATATATTCCAAAAAAATATTATAAATCAACTTTAAAAAACATTATAAATGAATATTACAATTTCACTTACAAAAATACACTTTATTTTGTATATTAACATAATAAAAATGAATATTACATAATATTTTATAGTTATCAAAAAATAATAATAATATTTTATATGACATAACATATTAAAAAAAACATGCATGTGAACGTGGCTAGCCGAATCCTTCAAAGTTCAAACCCACCCTGTTTTGTGAATTTATAATTAAAATGGAGACTGAACTAGAAGTTCTTTCCAATTTTTCTTAGCTCAAAGCCTCAAAATTTGAAGGGCATGGACTATTATTGAATTCAAAGACGTGTATGAGAAGGAATAAATATTGTACCACGGGTTTCATAAATGGCAGAGACATGTGTTTCACTATAAGCATCAATAACTGTTGAGGGATGTTTGTCCCCAAACTAAAACTGTTGAGGGACGAGTCACCAGAATCCGCCACTACTGCTTTAATTTGTTGAAGAATTTGGTATTTATATTTAGTGTTGTACCTGCCAATGCTTCATTTCCATGCTTCTTGCGTCCAAGTAAAACATTCTAAACTTTACTTCACATATTGGAATAAGGATGCCATATAGAAGTTCAAACAGTATATCTCTAGCTCCCATTATTTAGTATCATTTTTTAACATTAATAAAAATCTACACTAATAAAGATTCACTTTGGATGGACTAAAGAGTAAGCTAAGGACCATATTATTGAAAAGATGAATTGAACATCCTCTCTTTTTTTGTTTTACTAACATTTGAATTTTTCATTGATTTCTTCCAACTGTTTTTTTACAAACTGTCGTTTTATTCTAAATTTTCACTAAGATTTTAAATTTATTCCAAATTGTTTGTTACAAAATTTTAGCTTATTTTAATTTGTTAGGTCAATTTTATAATTAAAGTTGTGTATGACTTATGGTTATACAAAGGTTTTTTTATTATCTTAACCTTTAAATAATAATTAATCGATTAAGAACTCTATATGCAATTTTCATTTATCAATTGTCAATAAAAAACAACAAATTGAATCGTTTTGTGCAATTAAAAAATTGATATAGAATAAATCAAAATTATTAAGCATATAAAATCAGAATCAAAATTAATAGATTAAAATAATATTTTTATCTGCCACAAAAATGAGAAGAAATGGTCAAGGAGGAATTGAGGAAGGAAATATGGTAGTGCCATTCAAAAGTTCAATAAATTGACCAATATATCTTTCAGTCATGCACCCGGCCGCTTTGAGTTCCGGATACGCACACAAATGAGAAATTGATGATTTTCATAATATATTTTAAATTATATTTAATGAAATGATTTTTTTAAAAAAAAATTGATATGCCAACCCTTTAATTATATATGGCTCGTGCATTTTTCTATATAAGTGTAATTTATGTATTTTTACGTTTTTTTTTAAAAATAAAATTATATTTTTTACATAATAAAGACACTTTTTATAATATTTTTTTCTATTCTAATTAATTTTTTTATTTTTCTCTTCATTTTTTTCTGCAATACCTTTTTTTTACTCAATATTATTTTACTTTACATCTATTTCCTTTTCATTTGTCCATTTATATGGAACGTAGCCATAATATTGTTCATCTGATAATTGTTATTTAATTACTTGTTTGCTATTTTTCTGCTCCGTTCTCTATGCTATAATTTTTTTGGGTTACAATCAAATCAAAGACAGAAGATAATAAAATTGAATTCATATTTTACTTTCAGAATTTTATTTAAATTTTTAAACTAATTTTTTAAGTTTACAAATTTTCAAAAGAGAAATGTTATAAAACTATAGATAACTTTAGTTCACCAGTTCACAGCGAGTAGATTTGTTTCAAGATCAGATTTGTATTATTTTAAATTAAAAAAAATTAATATAGATCTCAAAATAGATTCAATAACTATAGACTAATAAGCTAAAATTATCTATGACTTTATAATATTTTCCTTTTCAAAATAATAATTGATATGTGCATTTATACTAAATGTATTCTAGTTCATTTTGTTTGGTAGGTATTTCTTTCTTAAATAATGATTGTACATATCTAAATCATAAATAATTTGAAAGTGATTTTTTTATTATTATTTTTCAAATTAAAAAAAAAAAAAAAACAATGGAGGCTAGCTTTAGGACGTGTTCGGTTACTGGAAAGAAAGTGGGAAAGGAAAAAAAAAAGTTGGTGGGGCCCACAGGGCCCCACCAATTTTTACTTTATTTTCTCCTTTGTCAGAATCTTTTAAAAAAATAAAAAATAAAATAAAATACAAAATGTCTATTATACCCTTTGATTTGACACAATCCTAACCTTCTTCATTTTTTATTATTTTAATATAAAGGGTAAAGTGGTAATTTTAATACATTCTCATTCCATTTCCATTCCAAATTTTTACTACCAAACACATCAAACACATTCCCTTTCCCTCTCCCTCTCCCTTTCCCTCTCCCTTTCTACTAAGCAAACGTGCCCTTATGCTTTACCATTCCAAAGCAAGCAAAAGCATCGTTCAATGGGTTTCTAATTTAGACCTTGAATTCTATAATTTAGCGCTATATAAACCTTTTTCACGTGCAGAATATTTCTGTTATTATATTTAAAAGGAGATCAGAAGAGATTATATTAAAATTTCAAATTAATATAAGGAACATGAATAACTACTGTTTTATTTTTGCCCCACAAAAAAATATTTTAATTTTGAGATTTATATTTTGATCGTGTAACAAATATTAACCAAAGTATTAGCTCTTTGAAAGTTGACTATTTAACGCTTGCTTCAATTTTCATCCTATACATAATATTCAATTATTTTTATTAATTTCGAAAAATTAATAACTGAGTAAAACATTGAATTGTAAAAACAAAAAATTGAGTTGTCCATAACTTAAGTCAGAACAATTCCGAAATAATTTAATTAAGAAAATAAAATATTAAAATAATTACAATTACTTTAAAATTTTCTTAAATATTACAAATATTTTTGAAAAGTTCACTAAATAAATCCTAATTATTGCATAAAAAATATCCGAAATTTAAGTGAAAAGAAAAGGGTAGATATGTAATTTGAACCAAACCGCGTGTATCAGTAGTACAGTAATGGCTTGTGTTTAGGAATGAAGACGACGAAGCAAAGATGGCCATTGAAATTGATAATAGCTGAAGCTAATACTCACCACTTCGTCCTCTCTCTCACCCAATAATGGACCCCAAGCAAGGTCGCAATCTCAATCTCTATGAAGGCAAAGCCTATTCCCTCACCCGCAACATCTTGCTCACCGCCATTCTTGTTTTGCTCTTCCTCATCATTCTAATGATCTGCCTCCACTTCTACTCCCGCTGGTATCTCCGCCGTGCTCGCCTCCGCCTCCGCCGCCGTGCTCGTTTCGTCTTCTACGTCGACTCCGACGACTCCGATCTCCCCTCCCGTGGCCTCGACGCCTCTATCATTCACTCTCTCCCCGTCTTCCTCTACTCCTCCAACACCCACCCCCACTCGGAATGCGCCGTGTGCTTGTCGGAGTTCGAGGATAACGAATCGGGCCGGGTTTTGCCCAAATGCAAACACGCCTTCCACGTGGAGTGTATCGATATGTGGTTCCACTCTCATTCCACTTGCCCGCTTTGCAGATCTCTGGTTGAACCCGTGGGCCAGCCCGGGTCGGAAGTGGTGATAGATGTATGTAAACCGGGTCCGAGTTCAGATGGCGGGGAAGATCAGGAAGAGAATCGAACCGGACCGACGCTTTATAATACGTCGTCGTCTTCGATTGGGGTGAGGCGGATGGCGTCGTTGGTGGGTGTGAACGTTGAGGAGCCAAAGAGCAGGAGCTTTGGGAGAGAGATGAACGGGTCGAGTTGTGGGTCCCCGTCGAATCAGTTGTCGTTTAGATCACCCAGAAGTCGTATACTGTCGTTCAAGAGAATTCTCAGCATAGACAAAAAAGGAAGCATTTCTCCATCGTCGGATGGGGCGGATGCACCGAGTTCATGAGACGAGTCGGCGAGTTCACTCGTCGTGGAGTGTAATGACCAATTGCGCATTACGTACGTGGCGGGTTTTGTTTACTGTTGACACGAATACATACAGGATATACATTTAGTTCTGTAAAATAAAAATATTCCCAAATCCAAATGAATATATGATTAGTATTTTTTTTAAAAAAAAAAATCTTGTATATACAGTATTGTGTCTCAAATTCACCTGTTTCATAATAACATGTTATTAATCAATCACGTTTAATATTTTTTATTTATTATGTGATTTTTATTTTAAAATATAAAAAAATTAATAAATTTCATCAATCATATAAAAAAATGAGATAATACAAAATGTACACCTAATTAAAAAACCATGGATCATGATATCATTATCCTATACAATTTAATACGATTTGTATGTCTCAAGCTTAGTTCAATTTTTCCAAAAGAAAAAAAAAATTCATAAATTTGGGCAAAAACGTTAGATTTTCTGTATTGATCCTTTGTTAAGGACTTAAGGAACTGTTTTACTTTCTCTCCATTTGGAGAATATTTTAAGTAGTATTTGTTGCGTTAATGTTATTAAATAACAAGGTAGAAGAAGCTGATATGTTGAATTACAACATTTTTTTAGAGAATATTTCAAAACTTTGTTAACAACATTAATAATAGTAAAGTTTTTCATCTAAAGTTTATCTTATAAATAGGGTCAATGGATCTTTATTCGTTCTTAATTCAACAATTTTTACGAATTCTTTCTTTTGTACTGTTAAGATGGAGTCGTTTAATTTATTGCAAATGCCGTTGGACTTTTCTATAATTTAATGAATTTTATTATTATAAAAAAAGAGAATATTTCACCGTGAAAAAAAAGAAGGAAAAAAAGAAGCAGCATAAAGGTCGTGGTTCTTTCTAGTTTATACTTGTACCACTAGTGTTGACTTACAACCCAATTGAGGACGCAATATTGATTATTGTGAGTTTGATATACGTGGGTGTATGGTAAGAAGAGAAGAGAGGATAGGCGCATGTCGAAGTTTGAGTGAAGTACACTCCACTATTTGTGTACTGTGTAAGGCCCACAATACCACCAGGAAATATTTGTTATTTGATCGATCATCCTCATGCTCATCCATATCCACACTTTAATTTGCATTTATAAATTAAATCAATATGACAATCACTCTCCATTTCATTTCGTTTTTGATAATAAGATTATTACATCCACTTTTAATAACTTAATAAGACGGAGCACACGCGGTGGAGCATGACGGCAAGACCAAAGACCACACACTTGGCTCTTCATATTATAAAATAACAGCATTCTAAAAGTAATACCACTAGAGCACTGCTTTTCCTTTACACTTGCCTCTTCACAAAACTAGCTTCCATTGCTTTTCTATTATCTTAATTATTGTTAATCCATCGATAAGACATGTATTATATAAATTGATTTTTAAAATTATATATTCTAAAATAAAATATGATATGATAAGAGAAGAGAAGGAATATGAAAAATTAAATAATAATGTGAAGTTAAAAAAAAACTAATGAAGAAGCTAAGTAAAAAACTTATTATTTAAAAATAGAATTATTATTAGTTTATAATTGTTATTTTAGTGTTATGCGAAATGAAATAAAGAAATAGAATTTGCATGGGGAAAATAAAAGGAAGAAAAAAATGAATGGAAGTGGAGGTAGTGAATTTAATTACAAGAGTGATGAGAATGAATCAAATCACTAAAGGACTAATTAAGCCAACTTGTGTGACATAGACATAGTTACATAGATTAGATATATAAAATAAATAAAAGGGGAGCATGCTTATATAGCAGCGTATGTATATAATATATGTAATTGAATAGAAGAATGAATGAATTAACGTGGGATGGCCATGGGTCCTAGGGAGTAGGGCACCCCAGAGGCAACGATCCAGGCATCAGTCTCAGAGACAGTAGCATTCTTAAACTGGAAGAACTTATTGGGATAGTAAGCTGCAGCCTCGGGTGCTGTAATAGCTTTCACGCCAGGCCACTTCACTCTCACTGAAGGATCAGCCTTGGGACCATTGTTGTTATACTCGTAGAATATGCAAGTCATGTGATACAGACTTCCCATCCACGACAAGTACCCCTCCGGTGCGAAGATATCGGCGATGTGAGAATCCATTATGACCACCTTCGAGTGGGCCCTCCATGGGCGTCCCAGGAAGGACGGCTTCTTGGCTGGGTCCGCGGCGTACTGCGCCTCTCCGATGAACTTGCAGCTCTGGAAGACCAGGGCGCTAGGGCTGTTTGCGACAGAGCGGCCGCCGGCTGTGACGATGCAGTTCTGGTTGTCGAGTGGCTTCCTGACGACGAGAGTGCAGTTCTGGAAGACGGCGTCGGCGTCACCGAAGATGAAGTCGATGGTGCCGGAGATGAGGCAGTTACGGTAGAACTGCCTGTGGGACTGGGAGTACAAGGTGTCTTGGTAACCGTCCATGTTGCAGTTATAGAAGATGGCTTTATCTGCTGTCACGCGAAGTGCAACGGCTTGGTGCTTAAGTGGTCCCGCAGAGTTCTCGAATCCCACGTTCATTGCCATGAAGTTGGCACCATTCACGCCTAATTAAACAACAAATTCAAATATCATATATTTGATATTTCACTACATAGTACATGACATGACTAAATTGAATTAAATTATATTCTATTTAGTTACCGAATGTGGCGGTATTGTAGGTTTGGACACCATCTTTGTAGTTGAGGGCACCGGTGAATCTGGTGAGGGTGGGGCCATCTCCAATAATTGTGACAAAAGACATGGATTTATCGATGATCACTTTCTCATTGTATATACCAGCCTTCACGTAGATGACGAAGGGCTTCGCGTTCCTCTTAGGAACCAACTTAAGAGCCTCCGTCAGTGTTTTGAACTGCCCCGATCCATCTTGAGCCACAATTACATTAGGAGTGATTCCCGCCGGAGCAGCAGAACCGGAAGCGGAAGCGGGAGCCGAAGGGGTAACGGGAGCGGTACCACCAGAACGACCAGCCATGGCGAATTCGAGCAGGCGACGGTGGTGGCTGTGGCTCACCCACGACGGTATTCCGTCGGCGTGCTTAGCACCGGCGTCGCTGTCATTAGTAGTTGTGGTGGATGCGACGGCGGTGGAGGAGCTGATCCTGAAGCCGAAGGTTTGGGCGAGATCGGAGATGCCGGTGACGATGTCCAAAGCGTTCATACTGAGCTCCATGGAGGTGTTGAGGACTTTAGCCATGGTCTCGGCGGCGTGGGTGTCGGTGTCCTCGAAGCCGTCCAAGCAGGTGCGTTGGTGGGAGATGGTGGCGGCGAGCCAGACCTTGAGGTCGTAGGCGTAGTCACCGAGCTTGGAGAAGGAGAAGGTGTCGAGGCTTTTCATGGACTTCCTGATGTCGTCGATGGCGTAGTCCAACACCTCATGGCAGATGTGCATGGCCTGCTTCGTCATGTTGTCCTTCGCCAGCTCATCGTAGAGGGTGGAGTTGTCGATGAATTTCCGGAACTCCTTGCCCGCGGCGTGGAATGCTGCTTTGATCAGATCTTTCACTTCGCCGCTGTGGTTCGATGTCTTGGACAGGGATCTCACGCAGGTTTCTTTGTATTCCGCGGAATTGCAGAGCATTTCCACGTTCCTCTGGGAGGTTGAGATTTGGTTACCACTTCCGCTTGAGCCCGAGTGAGACGATGAATGGTCCACAGAGGTTTCTTCTCCGCCGGACAAACCCACGGCCACGGCGGCCACCATGGCCACTAGAAGGATGGAGGATACGCCAATGATGGCGATCTGTTTCTTTTTGTCATGGTCACTATTACTCATTACTAATTAAATTTATTTCTTTTGGTTTATTAAGATGCGAATTGAAGAAGGAATTGAATATAATGTTTAGAGATACCAACAATATGAATATATTAGATATGAATGCTTTTGTTGGCACTCTGGCCTATTGAGCAGATGTTTTGAGATGCCCTAAGCTGAGAAAACTCTGCTATCGGAGCTGATGCTGATGGTGGGTTTTATAGGCACCAATTCATTACAAATGCTGTATGTGGTGAAACGGATTCTGTGCCGTCTCCGCCAAAATTGCCATGCATATGCCCCCCAATTCACTATTGACTCCCTTTTCAATTTCTATGGTTAGTTTCTGAAACAACACTACAAATTTAGAATTAGAGGACCTCCTTCTTTCTTGTACTTTGCCATCACATCAACCTACGTCTGGCCATTCCACATTTTCTAATTTCGGATCCATGCATGCTTTTAATTACACGTTTCTTCTAATTCATATCATTAATTAATTATTAATTTTTTCACTTTCTGTCATATTATCTTTCTAAACCATTTCTTTTTTAATACTTGTAGTTAAAATCATAAAACAAACATCACATGATACACATTAATTAGAACTGAATCATTATTTTGGTGGTTCAAACCGGACAAGCCCACGACCGAAGCTATACAAAATTAACAAGGCTTAGGTAGGCCCAATACCCCAAGTCAAAATAATTCGAGGCCCAGAACGCTTCACTAACTGCTACGTAGAGAGAATCAATGTTATGCGAGCTCCATCAATGTCATCCTCAAAAGGCTACAAATCAAAAATTACTCTCATACTGAAAAATATATATACTCATCTCACTAATTACCTTTATCTTTATGAAATGCAAAGTGATTTGGAGAATTTACTCTCAAAAAGCTAATTTATAAGGGAGAAGAATCAAATTTTTTTAAATACTCAATTGAGTATCTTATTCTATCATATCTGAGATTTAATATTTATCTCTAATACTCCCCCTCAAGTCAAACTATTTTTTTTCCTAGTTGTGACTTATCTTTTTTTTTTTCCAGTATCCTGAGTTTGTATTCTTTTGAGTCTCAAAAGCCTCTTCTTTTTTCTTTCGGGCTTGTACTTTTTTTTTCTTTATTTTATCTGGAGTTTTTTTCTCTCCAAATTTTAGACTATGGATAGTCATGAGCCGTTAGGCCATTGAGCTCTAATACCATATTAAAATTCAAGGTAATTAACTTGAAAAATTTACTATCAAAACCTAGCTCATAAAGGAAAGAATTAAGCTTCTTTAAATATTCAATTGAATATCTTATCCAGACAAAGAAGTTAATGTTTACCCCCTAATATTATGGCATAAAAAGCATGAACTACATCAAACCACAATTTAATTATCGATTTATGCTACTTAAATCACATGGCCGAAAGCGGAAGTGCCACCTCAACCTCTTGAATTATTAGGAATTTACTTAAATTTAATTTGTAGTTTCTACGCGATTTAAACTCTTGGGGAGATGACCAAGAAATTGATTTTTATATATCACATCTATTCCTCGTCTAATTATATTTTTCTGTTAACTAGTTTTAATTTTTTTGATTTTTCATATGTATATTTTTATTAAAGACAATTTTATTCAAGTTAGCTGAGATCTTATAATGGGGATAAAACTTTTTCAACAGAGATTTTTTCATACACAAGACTCGAACCTAAAATCTTACTTAAGGGGAATGGAATATCTACCACTCCAACTAACTATTGTTGTTACTTATTTTAATTTAAATTAAATAATTATTTTCGAATTTGTCAGTGAAGTTTTTCTTTCAATTTTTAATTATAATGGGACAAATAATTTAATCCTAGCTCAGTCGTAATTTTTCCTTTTAAACATTGATTAAATTATATGACACCCAATCACATACTTGCACATTGATTAAATTGTTCGAAACCTCCCTTGGTGTATATATATAGAGAGAGATAAGATTCCATATTTCTTGATTAATTGATAAACAAACTAATCAAGGAAAATAAGAGGAAAAAAACAAAGGAATTGAATATCAGGTCATATCTTAGATTGTTTAATTTATTTTAATGACTATATGCAAGCCTTTTTTTTTCCTGCAGATATTTCCTAGGATTCTTCCTTTTCTATTTGGCTATATCCTTTGGTACATATAAGTATAAGGTTTTCCAATATTCTATACTTCCATGCCATCAATAGAGCAATTATTAATGTGCTTTGTGAAAAGCAAACTAATATTTTAACCTACATTATTGAGAGTATATTGCATCTTGTTATTTGGTTGTTATTGTTTAAACATGGAATATTGTACATTTATTCTACACGATTTGTTCACCGCCTCTTTTATTATTTCCTCTTCGCTTTTTCTTTAATCTTTACTTTGTAATTAACTATTAGCTATGACATATTTTAAGCTAATTAACACTCATGCCAAATTTGACCGTACAAAAGTAATTATACGTCCCCTTCAAAACAGCCATGTTCTCTTGTGTGTGTGTATATATATATATATAAACATGGCTGTTGGTTTTTCTGTTACAAAAATTTATTTTATATTATAAAAACAAAATAAAATATATATATATATATAATGTGATGACATAGGAGAAAGAAATTAAAGTAATAATGGCCAGATAGGGTATATAATTCTGAGAAAAAATGAGAAAGTAAAAAACTCTCTATTTTAATTATTATTATTTTAAAATATAATAAATAAAAATTTTATATTATATTTTAATAATTTAAAAATAAAAAATATATGCACCTATGTATATGCAAAAGGATAATACTATAAGGGGAGCTTAGGAGTTTTGGCTAATTAATTTTTAATCATTAAACCTGTCTCGAGATCTGATATAACATGACCGAGCGACCGAGCCACCCGAGCTACAGTCCCTCGACTGAACGAACGAACCACCTCGGTCGGTCGGTTCGCTCCAGCTGTCAACATCACGTAATCATTATCTAACTAAAAACCGTTATCCGTGGGCCAACCTATAGACCCGAAATTACCAAACTACCCCTGGCAAAAGCCTGTAAATACTCCAGGCCAACTCCAGGTATGACTACTGAATCTATCCTATTATCACCTTTATACTCTCCATCGATCTGACTTGATCGTCGGAGTCCAATCCGGGAGACTTCCCCGCCTTGGATCATTGTGCAGGTGCTTGGAGTAGCTAAGGGACACAGGAGATTCATCAAGATCTATGTTAAAATATATTTTTTTTTATATTTAAGATAATAAGAAACAAAATAAATTTAATAATTGAGAATTAATTAGTTAAAGCTCACTGACTCCTCTTATCATTAGACTATGCAGAACTTCAATGTGCGAAGTAACCACATTATATATATATATATATATATAAAGTTAGCGGGTCCAATAACAGGTGAAAGGGCACTTTGAAGCGTAGCCTTGCATGCCTATAAATAAAAGGGCCCCCAATTTGGTTGTTCTATGAAGTAAGAAACAGCAAGTTCAATTAGGTTGTTGTGTAGTTAAGGCGTTAAGCATAGATATTAAGATATGGCAGGCGATCTTAGTAAGATTGGAAGAGAAGGATTTGGTTTGATAGACCAATTCTATGGTCCATGCAAGTGCAAGAACAGAGCAAGGTTTGTGAATAATAATAATGGGTATGGAGGGACAGGGCAAGGGCAGTATAGTAATTATATGGAAGGAGCTAGCAATAGCAGTAGCAGTAGCAAGAAGAATGAGAGAGAAGGATTTGGTGGGAAAAAGCATGCATATGGGATTGGGATTAACCCTAACACTCACAACCGTTGGGGTAAGATGTTCCAATTTCTCCCCTTCAAACGCCACCTACCTCACATTAATTCTCATAATTAATTACCAACTTCAGATTTCTCATATATATATATACATGCATCTTCCCCCATGCAGCTAATTAACTTAAGTAGTTATTGTTGGATAAGGTTGTACTTTGTTTACGTTTTCTTATGTACTACAGTTGTTATTTTGGGGTCTTTGCTTTGCATGTACGTTGTAATAATCAATGCTGTGTGGTAAGTTAGCTATATATATACTACAAATTAAACTTACTATATATATGAAGTTATCTACTATCCTTAATTAATTTTCAACTCTATGTATGCTAAATATGTATACAGATCCAAAATGGATCATTTCTAAGTGTGGAGGATCCACTCTCATACAGTCCACCAATTGATGAGGAAATGGAACTAATGGTATAATAAGTTTCATGATCAAAAACTATATATTGGAATATTGGATCAACGGTGAACTTCGTAAATCGTAACAACAACAAAAAGTCATTCAGCGAATGATAAATTTCATGGTAAAAGGAAAACGTAGTGGTCACGTTTAATTTAGTATTTGAGTATTTCTCTTAAACATATAATTGTTTTTGTAGAAAATATTTGTGGGAAAAAGGGAAGTTATATATTTTGCAAAAACTTATTCTAATACACCATGTAAGATTAATTAATTTTGATTAACACTAACAAATTGATTCCTTCATATACATGTATATATACAGCGTCTTATGTAAAATCAATCAATTGGGTGCCAAATAATAACCTCTCGAATTAATTAAGAACAAATATTTGATCTCCTTTTTGGTTATTTGATACGAGCACAAATTATTGGGAGAACTGCACCCCAAAAGTTAGCTTTTTGAGTGGAAGAGTCCAAGGCCTTATAAGGACTTTATTTAATTATAACATCCCCAATGTAAGACTTGTATTATTACCATACCCTTTGAAAACTGGCATCTTGACGATTGCTCAGCCTAAAGTCTTATAAGGCCTTGTAAAAATCCATATAACTGTACTTGTTTACATAACATACATCAGCAAGGAATCGTCATGATAGATAGAATATATGTCGCAATTTAAGCTAAAATAAAGTTGGGTAGATAATTAGTTATTAGTTAAACTTAATGCTTGACACGAGCATATATATATATATAGTAAATAATTATATTCCAAAGTGAGCCAAACCAACCCAACTTTTCAGTGTCTTATTATTAATTAAAATGTAAAGTAGATTCCTGAAAGCATGCAGGAAACGATAGAAGAATGGATATGGAATGAGATTCGCTACAGATTGAAGGAGGAGAGACTTCCCCGTGAAGTTATATATCTCTCATATCTGTTTTTCAAATAATTGGATCTTCACGTTAATTCAAACTTTTGGAAGCTGAAAGAAATATTTCTTGTAATTAAACTCGGTTCAATACCATATACCAATGTGATTACACCTAAAACTAACAAATAAATTAAATTAACCGTATTCCTAGTACTTATCAATATAAATGAGTTGTTTTAGATGAATACTACTACTTATATTATGACTTGAGTCACATAGTTACTATATTATTATGTTTCTCATAATAATAATGGTTTAATAATTAAAAGGTCCCCTGGTTAGTTAGTTAGCCTGTAAGCTTGTATATTTTAAAAGTAAAAATTGTGTTGTTTAATTGAGACACTAATATAATGAGACATGACATATATACATTTTAAATTGCACCTAGATATTTCAGTTTTTTCTTCAGGTTCTTATTGCCGGGAAATTATATAAAAATCATCGGTTGATCTGATTGGTTGGAGTGTTATCATGTACTAATTAAGCAAATATTTGAATTTTGTGTATAGAAAAATAATCTTAACGATAAGATTTTGAGCCACTATAGTCAACTTTGAGTAGGCTTCTAGATAGTTTTGACAAACAAAAAATTTCTATAAAATGTACAATTAAGTTGTTGAAATGCAAAATTGTAGTTATATTTATTTATAGAGTGGTAGATCAAGTATTATATGGAACGTAACCCACAAAATTAAGGTTTTGATCGGAAATTAAGAGGGGAAGGGAAGGGGAGAGATTAGAGGACAAGGGAAGGGAGGGGAGGAGAAGGGAAGGTTAACTTTCCATATATCCTCCCCTTGTTTGGGTGTTGATACCTCCTCCAAAATACACCAATTTGAAGTATCTTAAATTTATGAAGGAGAAGGATAATGGAGAATTAAAGCTAGATCTTCCATTATCTTCTCCTCCAATTTTCATTTTCCCAAACAAGGGGAAAGATATATCTTGAAAGTCTCCCCTTCTCCTCCTTAATCCCCAATCCAAACATACCTAAAAGAAAATATATATTCCTTCTTTCCCCAGTTGGAATATAATTAATGATGATAAAGAGAAAAGGGTAACAGGGAATTAGATTCACGTTGCTTCTCTATTATGGTTTCTTTTTTCTTGAGATAAAAATAACTCAAGTTAAATAGAATCTTTGATCAACTTAACTGTGAGTGTGACCAAACTTGTACAACCATTATTTTGGAATTATAAACTTGATAGAACAGCTTCTGGACTATATAATTTCCGTGATAAATATGAATATATTCTGTAGATCAGAAATAATCAACAAATTAAATCAAATAATATTAGGAATGATGATAGATCGATCACCCACGATGTTAATCTAATTAAGGGATAATATTGAATAATTTATTTTCCTAGATACATGGGGTCAGGAATGCACTTTTAAAATTTAATTATATCTTTAATGTATGTTAGTTTTTTTTTCTTTAAAATAAAAAAAGAATTGAAGATAAACACGCGCGCCTAGAAATGATTCTAATTAATTTAAAGGCGGTAATAATTGAGAGAAATATTCTTGGTTATATTATATGGCTAAAGAAAGTCACTTTTGGTTTGGTATAAAAGGGGAGGTCGGGGGTCTTAACTTTTGAAGCAAAATAAGATCGAAAGAAAGCAAAAGAGTTGAGAGAGAATTAATAAGAAATAAAATTATGGGAGATCTGAGGAAGATAGGTTTAGAAGGGTTTGGAGTGATAGAGAAGATGAATTATGGTCAAGCAAGAAAGCAGAGTAATAGTGATAATCATAGGAGGCCTCAAGCAGCAGCACCTAAGGCTAAGGCTAAGGGTTGTATTAATAGCAGAGATGCTGCATCTCTCTATGGTGGCATCAATGTTGTGCACTACACTACCACCAATCCCAAACCAATCATTAATCGTCGTCCTAGATTTTTTACTTAATTTCTTTCTTTAATCCTCTCTCAAACTTTAATTTTCACTCCTCCATCTCATCTCATATATATATATATATATATATATAGGCCCCGGTACTTAGCTTCTTCTATTATATATATATATATATGTATTACAACTAT
This sequence comes from Senna tora, assembly GCA_014851425.1. Lineage (NCBI taxonomy): Eukaryota > Viridiplantae > Streptophyta > Magnoliopsida > Fabales > Fabaceae > Senna > Senna tora. Next base: position 6,070,732 of record CM026262.1, on the reverse strand, counting down.
AAAGAAGCTCGTAGACCTGCAAATATATTTATGTGAAGCTAGGTCTTTTGCAGCTTAATTAGTTAGTTAGGAGTTTAATCTATATATATAGGACTGCTATATATGTATGTAGTTGTGTGTGCCTAGGCCTCTCTCTCTCTATATATATACTCTTAATTAGTTTGTGTACTACAACCTTGAGTGCAAGTTAAATCATGGAAAGTGCCTTTTTCTCATATATCTCCTAGTTTATGTTCTTCTATATATATCATCAATCTCTAATTAATGGTATAGTTGCACAAACTCTCAACTTTTTTGATAAATCAACACCAAATTAAAGACCAACAAAGAAAAATTTAGCTCTGGCGATCGAGCGAGCGTACGTATTTAATTAAAATTTTTTAACAATATTTATAAGGAACACCAAAGAAATTAATTCTATTTTTCCACCTCTATGATGATAAATTGTAAATACTCCTTCTTCCTCATTATTGAATTTGTGTTTTCTCGTTCAATTAAAACTAAGATATAAATATGAAACCAAACAGATATTTTTTTTCTTTCTGGATGATGGGTGAAATAATAAGAGTTAAACAGAAGCGCAGTGTTATCCTTTACCATATAAGCAATATTATATTGGCGATAGAACCAAATCAGGCTAGCACCGCTAATCTTAACCGTTTTCAAAGTTAAGTGTTTGGTAAGGAGAAAAGAAGTGAGAATAGGAATGAGGATGGGAATGTTGGAAGGAATGAAAATGTCATGTTAATATGATATGATGTAAATGGAATAAAAGTGGATAAAATGACCATTTTATCCTTACATTAAAAATGAGTAAAAAAATAATGACAAAAAAAAAATATAATTTCATCACATTGCTATAAGTAGAGTTTGTTTGGTAAGAAGCAAAAGGCAAGGAGAAGGCTTCTCTCTCCTCTTTTCCATCATCATTTAAGCATATATTTTAGATCAGAACACCGATCTTGATCTTGATCTTCTACTTCTACTCAATTTCGAGATATATATATATATATATATGCACGAATTTGGAAAGATTATTGTGCTAGGTCAAAATAGAAATATGCAATTATCTTATTTATATTTTTACTATAATCAAAATAAAATATGTAAAATTGTTAAAAAAAAATGAACATGACCAATCATGAAAGAGACGAATTTATATAAATCTTGATCACTTATTTGTTATACAAAATTTGGAGAAACTGAAGTCATTTATCAAATAAAAGTTTCAGAATTTATGAGAAAAAATAAAAACATTATTATTTATCAAATGAATGCTTAAACTGTGGCACCTCATGCATAGAATAATGCCGCCATTTGTTATATACTTGATACTTCTCACAAAGGCACTTTAATGAATGATCAAAATTAAGTATATACTTAATATCATTATAAAGATTGAGCATGCATATATATATATATAAAATCCAATTTTATAGGAATCAATAAAGTATGAAATTATTTATTAAATGTATAATTACTGTACTCTCTCTCTAACAAAGATGTCACGTTATCTTATTAATGATATGCAACACTGATCTGCGTTGGCAAAAGTTGAAAATTTCTATATAGAACACGCGCGACAAATTTGAATATATAAAATTGTAGTTAATTAAGTATGAAGTGGCAATCAAACTGAGAGAATTATTAATCTTGATTTTACTTTCGGATAAAATTTCAGTGGTACTGTACAACTAAAGTTCGATACATCCCTCCAATCATGTTGAACCATTTGTTAATATTAATAAAATCTCGTATTAATAAGGACCCACCTTAAATGATTTATGAACCAATTTATTAGAGGAATGTACTAAAGTTCAATACTACTGTATCACTGAACATCTCCTCACTCACTTCAATAGTATAATAAAAAGATTTGGGGATTAGATTCACATCTTCCCTATTTATTAATTATTTGGTTTAATTTTAAGATTAATAACTTAAATTGAATTAATTAATTTGTGATAAACTGACACACACACACACACATGTCTATATATATATATGCACCGTCCCAAATGAGTGCATGTGACCAAACTTGCCCAACATATTTCTAACCAATTCTGAGTGTTTTAATGATAAATATGCACATATTCCCTCCATTAATCAATAAACCAACTTAAAAAAGAAAAGAGGGGGGGGGGTATATATATGATAGGCATGCCGGCGTAGAAAGAAACGATTCTTGTAATTAATTAATTACCCATAATTAAGAAATATATATATATTATATTGTTGGCTTCACGAAAAGAATATATAATTAGAGATGCTTGCTAGCTAAAGATAAAATGATTCACTTGATGTTGGTATATATATAAAGAGCTTGAAGCAAAAATTTGAGGCACCAGAAAATTAAAGGAAAGAAATTAAAGAAAGGTAGACATATAGTAGCGATATATTTGTGTATTATTGAGGTTGAGGTATATATATGGCAAGTGCAGGAGATGAGAGATTGATGATGAGAAGGATAGGTAATATTGAAATAGGGTTTGGAATGATAGAGAAGGTGTATGGACATGGATATGGTGGAGGAGCAGCAAGAAGGCCAAGCACCAATAAGAAAGCAGCATTTGGTAGGAGGCAAGGCTTTTGGGTGGTTCAAGTTCCACATGATGAAATGGAAGACCCTAATTCTATTATTAATACCAATTACCAAACATAATATTGCTGCTGGAAGGTCTTAGTTCATTAGTATTTAGTACTAGTCTCACTCACATATAAATTAAGCACATCTAATATCTATATATGTACTCTTAAGTCTTAATTAGTTAGTTTGTGTAATTTATCTGCTAATTAATATCGCCTCTAATTTTCAAGTTTGAGATGAAGGCCCTTTTCACTTATTTTGTCTTTATAAGATTTTATATGTATATATATATCTACGATATAACACCAGAACTGTCCCAGGAAACCAATAATAAACATAACCTATTTAATTTGATCCACATTAAGAGACTTTTCAAATAATATATATTCTTTTTTTCTTGCATTGATCCACATTAAGTAGTAGCATCTAATTAATTAATGGCTAATATTACACATGTTCGCGTCGAAATCGTGTTAGATGATCATTGTTATGCAAAGATCTGGATTGCAGTTTCTTCACATAGAGAGGAACAAAAAAAGCTAAAGTCCCATTCGCTGTGCGGGGGAGAAGGTGAGGTATGAGTATATTTGGTATAATTTAGGAGGAGGGAAGGTGAATATGAGATTTCCTTTGTACATAAAAGCTTTCTTTTTTCATGATGGGGAGAGAAGTAGAGGAAAGGTAAGGTGAGGTTTAAAGATCAAAATACTTTTAAAAAATTTGTGGCTTTTAAAAAAAGTAAGGACAAAAAAGATTTTTCATACTTTTATCTTCTTACCACCAAACCAAATAATATTACTTCTATATTTCATTTCTATTTCCCTGCATACTAAACATACTTTTTATTACTTACTTCTATTTTCCACTAAAACACTCAGTGGATACCAAACGCCAACTAAAGAGTGTAGTATGGTATATTTTCTCACTCTTGTTGCCATAAATATTCCCCTTTGTAATATTCCGTTTGAATATACCAATATATATTTTTTAACATGACTCAAAATCACTCTATCTTCTCAAGAAGAATAAAAGAGATACAACAACATTCTGTTAAAGAGAGTGAAGTGAACCACTATATAATTAAGCGTCGGTGGAATTCCTCATTCTAATAATCTAGTTGGGTTCTATCTGCAGTCAAAAGTCAAATAAGGAGGCTACTGGAAGTCAAGTCAAGTCACAGTAATTTTGAAATCCAAACTCCCATTTTAGTTCAACTTATTCCTTTCAAATTTTATTTATATAATATACGTCATCAGAGTTACGTAAGTAAGACAGCCTAATACTAATTAAGATTGAGAAAACAGATAATGAGATGAGAAGAATATGGCGGTTAAGAATATGGTAATTAATAATCATACGGTATAATTGTCTAATCTAGAAGACTAAGTTAAAACTTTATAAATATACTTGTAATTTTTTTCACAAGTATTAAAATCAAACTTTTATCCTTACAAAAAATACTATATCATATATATTTTGAAGTAGCCGATATATGGATACAATACAAGTATGAGTATGAGTTGAGCTTCCTATATAGCTTAATTATGCCTAATACAACTTAATTGAACCTAATAATTAATTCAACAATGGCGGCGGTACCTGGATGGAAGTGAATATATTCGGGTGGGTGTCGTGTGGACTGGTGAAGCTTATAATTATAGAGATAAGAGGCTGATCAGTATAATAATTGAAAGAATATAATCTGAAATAAAGATTATATACAATTATACATGGTAGAAAATAGAAAGCAAGCATTAATTAATTTCCTTCTGTATATGTGCCTGCCGATCCAAAAAGAAAAGATTCTTTGAATTAATTAATTAATTAATCCACATGCCTTGCCTCCAAAAGAAGCACTACCATATATGCTGTCTATATAAGTGGAGTAATGCTTCTCACAATGAAGCAACAAATTAAACCAACAACATCAAACTCACAAATAAGTACACTCTTTTGTGTTGTGTTGTTGAATGGCAGATAATCAGAGACTTCGAGAGATTGGTATGGAAGGGTTTGATCTGATAGAAAAGACATTTGGTCACCAGAAGAGGGTGAGACAACAGGGTGGTCCCACCATGAATAGCAAACAGGCTGCTTACTACTATGGTGGACTCAACATTGTGAGCTATTACAACACAACGACAAAACCACAAGGCCGTTGGGGTAGGCCTTTCAAACCTTAGAATTTCCAAAACTTTTATAAATATGAAACAGCTCAGAGTCAGAGACTTTAAAATGTAAAAGTTTTCTGCAGCTTCCTTCTGTTTTCTAGTATCTACTTATATATATATATATCTAGAATCTAGTGGTTGTGTAATGTGTACTGTCACTTGTAACTTGTAAGTGGGAATGAAGGGAAATACGTCCCTATATATTTATATATAATGATAGTCTTGGTGTTCTCATTCTAGCCTCTTTCCAATAATCACTACTCCTTAACACCATTTGAATTTATAAATACATATATACCATGGGGTTGAATCTAGTGCAAATAAAAATATTTAATATAACTGATTTACCAAATCAACTATATTATTACTTTTACTGGTCTATAATAGTTGGACTTGATGGCAGAGATATCAACTTTATCTTATATTAAAAAAAATTGCGGTATTTTTGATAGAAAATTCAAATAACGATGTAGAATACTAAAATCTTTATTAATTGATTCATTTATAATCATATGCTTCTTGGCTCTTGCTCTGAAGCAAGAAAGCAGGTAACACAGAAGAAACTAGCTACTTGGAATTACTCTGTTTTGTTGTACTGTTCTATTATGATGGAGCTTTAATTTGTTCAAAGCAACCTTTTTGCATCGGTACTTTTAAAGAAGATTTATTTATCAATTTTAAAACACAAATCCTAAACTAATTTATAGTGAATTAGGGTGCTGGCTCATTGTTTCCTTGTTGTAACATCTTTGGAGAAAATCATTTAACAACAAGTTCCAAAATAACATAAACACAAAAGCATGACCAAATTAAAACAATATACTTCATTTGTGGCACCAGCTCAAGCATGGAAAAGAACAATATACAACACTAATTAATGTAAATTTTTGCCAAAATCACTTTAATGAATTATTTAAATTAAGAAATGCTTAAATGAAATATGTGAATAAAGTATGACATGATTCAATAAAAATATAATTTACAACTGTACTTTACTGAAGCAAGGAAAGTGTAATTTAAAATTGTAGTTAAAGTTAGTGCCAATCTGCCCAAAGAATTATACTTGCACATCCTCATCAATTGAAAAGTGTAATAAAGAAAAAGAAGATTCGGAGAATTAGATTCGCCATATATATATATATATATATATGTTCCCTAACTAATTATTTTTTCTGCTTTAAGTCTCTGCAAATTTGAGCTGAAAAGAATCTTTGAGAGTGAGCACACTAATCCAGATGAATGGTAGGTGAAAGTGAACATATATGAGTTGGAATATTAGTAAGAGCATTATTATTGTGGCATCTTGTTTTCTTGGCACAGTGGAATTCAAATGAAACGTAAAAGGCAGTAGAAAAGAAAGTGCCATGTATCTTCCCCACTTCTTCACATTATTCCCTTTCTTTATACTTTGCCAAATATATATATACAATTTCTTTTGAATGTACCATATCTTTTTGGTCGCCACTTTAAATCCATCTATAATATAAATAAGTGTATTTTGGACCATTACACTATATATATTTGACTGAATCAATCCAATTAACTAACAAAAAATAACTAAACCATCCTTGAGTTAAAGCTCTTGCTTTACATAACTAAGGTTGGTAAGGAGGGAATTGAGGTAAAAGGGTCGGAGTGTTTAATCTATCATCATCTTCTTCTTCTCAATTATTATTCTAGGCAAAAATATCTATTCAATTCTCAATGTTTGGGGTCTTGTCACTTTTGCCCCTAACGTATTTTCGCTGTCAATTGTATCCCTAACATTTTGTGTTTCTTCCAATGTCAGGCTTTTGGCTAACACCGTCAATTTTTTAACGGTTTTTTATGACGTGACATCCATATGGCTAACAATTTTGACTGAACTTAATTTTTTTCACATCAGCATTCAATAGTACTGAGTTTTTGGGATCCATTATACTGATGTAACGAGTATTTTGGTGTACTGGATTTACTGATGTACTGAGTTTTTGAAGTCCAATTGTACCCCTAAAATATATTGCTGATGTGAAAAAATGAAGTCCAATTAAAACTGTTGGTTATATAGGATGTCACGTCATAAAAAACCGTCCAAAAATTGACGGTGTTAGCCAAAAGCCTGACATTGGGAGAAATACAAAATTTTAGGGTACAATACAATTGACAACGAAAAAACGTTAAAGACGAAAGTAACAGAACTCCCAAACGTTAGAGTAGGGAAGATACTTTTTGTCATTATTCTATTCATACGAGTGGAGTAGAATGGAAGCTTCATATTCTAATCGGGTTGGCGCTAGTCATACTCAGTAGTAATAAAAAAATTAGAAGGTGTATGTGAGAGTTAATAGCGTAAAGTGTTTTTTTTTTCCGTGAAAATTGTTCCTTTCAGATTGATTGTATATATATATGAGACGTCATAGGGCTTACGTAAAGCAAGACAGCATAAGACATGGCACATGATGTGGTTGGGAGAAACTTGTATCATCTTCTTCTGCCTAAGCCTAATTACTATTAATTAATAAAACAGAACAAAATTAGAGGATAAAAAGGAATATAATGGGTGAGGTGGTAGGCGTCAAGTGATGAAGCTAATTGTCATATGCAAAATGAAAGCAGACCCTAATTGTAATAATTAAAATGGAAGTAATTAAGAATCTGAAATAAAGAATTGAAGGTACAACAATGATTGAGTGGGTGATTATATTTGGATCCGCCGAAAGCAGGGCTTGGTGGGCAAGACAAGCAATTGATTAATATTCTTTTTAATCCATATGCCTCCATCATACTCATACACAAACAAACACCTTCACCGTGTGTATATAAAGGGGAGATTTGCTTCTTACTTTGAAGCAAGAGAGATAACACACAAGGTAGCTATAAGTAGCTAGCTAGTGTGTCATAAATCATATATAGAATCCATGGCATCTAAAGCAGGAGATAGTATTAGTAAGGTGAGACTGAGAGAGATTGGAGTGGAAGGGTTTGATCTGATAGAAAAAACATTTGGTGAGCAAAAGAGGGTGAGACAACAGGCAAGTCCAATGGTCATGAGTAGCAAACAGGCAGCTTATTACTATGGTGGACTCAACACTGTGAGTTACTACTACAACCCAACTAAACCACTTCCACGTTGGGGTAGGCCATTTAAACCTTAATTAATCCCTCTCTATTTAATTACATATGCATGTACTAATCTTGTATCACCTATATATATGAAGCAGCTCAGAGACTTGCATATATGTAAAAGTTTTCTGCAGCTGGATACTGTTATGTTATGTGTGTTAATTAGTATCCTGTAGTTTTCTGTACTGTAACTTCAGAGTGAAGGGGAAAACGTCCCTTCATTATTATACATATATATATATCTTCTCCCTACTCTTGCTCTTCTCAATAATCACTCTCTGCCTCTGCATATAAAATATAACTCCATCCTCTTCAACACCATTTTAGGTTTTTTTTAAACTATTATTACCATCTATCACGGTGGTATACCATTATTAAATTGTTCACAATATGATTCAAAGAGTATTATATATATAAGAGATAAACTGTACTTATAATACTAGTATATATATTTACCTCCAATTACAATATTTTGGCTGTTTCTAATAAATGCTGTCTCTAATTCATGACTTAACATAAAGAAGTGAAATTAAATTACACTTACATTCGCATTAATTTTCTTTTGCCTCCGGTTTCAATTTTCTTCTAATTGATAATAAATTTTGCAAGTAACTCAATTTATTTATCTATTTCGATATAACAGTGTAATGGTACACACCGAAATAACAGAGTGGAAAGAAAAGATAATGAATAATCCTGTGGTGCAGTGTATAATCTTGAGAGGAATAAGAAAATACAGAGAAGGATAATTCTTTTTTTGGAGCAAATAAATTTCACAAATCAAAAGACTAATCAGAATAAGCATAACTCAAGAGTCATCATGAAGCAAGACTTATATAACAAGGTAATCAAGATTGCGATCTAGATCGTAAGATCGTTTAAGATCGCGATCTTGTATCGTAATTTCGATCTAGATCGTGCTTAGGATCGAAAAATTCTATGATCGAGAATATGATCGCGATCTTGATCGTAAGAAAGGATCGTAAGATCGTAAAAAAAGATCATAAGATCGTATAAGTTAATTTAAAAAAAACAGAGGCCCAAAACGCAGCTTTAGTTCTAGATATTTATGACTATAAATTTTGATATTTTGTTTGTTGAATTGATGTATGATACCTTCACTTTGGTGACTTATGAACTAATTTATGAAAATATCATGAAATTTTGATAATTTTATATATTTATTTAAAATATATATTATTAAATATATAGATTAATTATTTTTTAAAATTGATAGGATCTTACGATCCTCGATCCGATCTTACGATTCGATCTATCTTATACCTCTGTCGATCCTACTTAAAATCTCGATCTTGATTATCTTGCTTATATATACTCTTCTAATGCTATCTAGCTCGTTCACTAAGCCAGATTTAAAATTGGGTCATATTATTGGGCTTAATAAGCTCAGCTGTTTAGTTCGTATCAACAAATATATGTAATTTTTCCTACTTGATAATCTAATTTGGACAGAAAGTTATGTTACAATAACAAAACAAATTATATATCAATTATAACCAAGCAACTTAATTACATCCTTTTCATTGAACTGCAGGTTGATCTTGATCATGTGTAGTACAATTAAAACCATAGCACTTAGAAATAAATCAATTCCTTTGAGTTTGGTGTGGATCACCTTATATGATATTATATTATTGTGGACACAATCTAAGATATGTGACTATACTGACTGTTACACTTACAATGGATGATATATTATAAGATTGAATCCCATTTCTAATTTAGCTTTTCAATACTACATCAATAATCACTTTAAAAAGTTACTATAATACTATCAGACGTGAATCATTCAACATGACAGATAAGTAATCAAAATTTACATTCATAAACATATATATATATATATATATATGTTTTAAATTGATTATTATATACATATTATTACCAATATGTTTATGGGAGTATATATCTAAATTCTTGAAACTGATTTCACTCTTCCAAATATTCTGATCGATCCGAAAAGAATTAGAATAATGATAGTAGGGGTACATTTGATTCAAATTTGAGAACGGGCTCAACTGCTCCGGACCACACAACTATATTCCAAATCCTACTTTGACCATTTAAGGATTTGTTGTAAATTTATAGAATTGAGTTTATATAAATCATACATCAATAATTCATTATATATTAATTATAATATATATGGATCGGAATATATTCCGTTAATTTGTTTGTGAGCCCTAGCCTAACTAATTGGATAATTTTAAAGAAACTTTAACAGTTCATATAATTATAGGTAGACATACGGTATGGCTGTACCTTATATTAATGATATTGATATGCCTATAAATGAATGAAAAAATAGGATATTTTATTTTTTTCCTATATCTTTGTTATTATAAGTTCCTCAAATCATATGTTTTATTTATATTTTCTCTCTTTTATAATTACTAGTTATGTAAAATATAGGGCACGTTCGGTAGAAGGGAGAATAGTGGTGGAAAAAAGAAAAGATATGTAAGCCCCAACATGTTATCTACTTTTTTATTTCCATCTTAAAAAGTGTGTATAATTAAAAAAAAATACAAAATATCTATTATACCCTTTGATATGACACAATCATAACTTTATTTTCTTTTTATTATTTTAATATAAGGAGTAAAATGATAATTTTAATACATTCTCATTCCATTTCCATTCTCAACTTTTACTAACAAATATAATAAATGCATTCCCTTTCCCTTTCTGCCTAAAGAACATACCCATAATCTTTTATATCCCATTTCTATTATGATTAGTTATGCAAAAATATTTTATTACGTGTCTTATTTATATTAAGAAATCTTAATAAAGACACAAGTAAGTTACTTAATTTTAATCCTATATATGAATATTGATTGCTTTAATTTATTAATTAATTAATTTTCTTGGGGCGGTCGGTTGAGTTCAAATATATTATTCGGATTACGATAGTCTCATAATTGATTATTTGATATCCTTTCCAAAAGCAAACTCAAAGATCGATCTCTCCTCCAAATCATATCTTCCATACGTACATATGAAAACTACGCACCTAGTTAATTGTTTCATTTAAAACTAAACCAAAAAAAGGTGCTCGAAAAGAATATGGCTGTTATATATATACACACACGAGGGTATATCAAATGAGATAACTCATATGTTTTTTTTATGTCCCTTGATTTTAATTGTATTCTAATAGGATAAAAATTTATAGTTTTTTAGGTGTCTTGAATTAATTTATTTATTATTGTAAGGGTTATGTATTTTAATAAAATTAGGAATAGGGTAATTAAGCCTTTTTATTTATTGGGCTTAATTTAAGAATTCTTTTGGTACTAGAGTTTTGAGATACATAAAAATACAATAATATATGGTGAGTGAAGAGTAGTCTAATAACATCTATCAAGTGAATATCGTAGGGAGATTATTTTAGGTAGATTATCTCAAGTAGATAATTCTAGAGAGAGGTATGAGACTCGAGTTGTAATCATATTTTCAATATAGCTAGTTAAGTTCTCTGTTCTTGGGGTGGACGTATTGACTGAACCACATTAAATTGCTTGTATTCGTATTTTCTTCTCTATTTTTCGCATTCTCATTCTTTATGTGATGATCTGTGAGGTTTGTTGGGATACACTATGAATCCTAACATCATATTATCTTACATATAAGAGGAAGTCCTTAATTTCAATCGTTTAAATTAAATTGAATAATTAAAATATAATTTAAAATCATATGAGTTGAACATGGTGTATTTTAAATGACTATTACATATTTGATTTCAAATAATGTCTAAATCTCAACCATTTAATTTAAATATATAAAACCTACAGAGTATAAACATGAAGGAAAAAACTTATGTACATTTCTTTATGTCTATTACATCAAATTCCACCAATCATATATTGTATTTACACTCTCTCTCTTCTATGATTGGTTATATAAAAGGTGGTCTTCTATATTTTCTCTCTACTGTGATTGGTCATTTAAACACTTTTTGTCACGTGTCATATTTATATTGAAGAACTTGATGTAATGAACATAAGGAAATTGACCTAAATTTTTTCCAAACATGAAATGTGTTTTGTGTATATGAACAGCCTTTTGTAGATTTTTTTTTGGGGGTCAATTTTGTGGACATTTTAAATATCCATGAAATACTAAGATAATCAAATAGTGGGCCGCTTGCTAGACTATATTAATTTTGTAGCAGGCCTTATGAAGCGGCCCAACATAATCTTAAGAGCCCTATCAGATTATTAGCCCAACGTCCTCCCTCCATATTGGGTTTCCGTCATCCCTCTCCATACTCCAGTTCTCTAGTTTCTGAGGAGTTCTTTTCCTCTCTCTCTCTCTCTCGTACCTTCTCTATTTCTGCCTTATTGTACTGCCCATTGGGCTTCTTCCTTAATGGAACCAACCAAAAAAAAAATTTAAGCCCTCCAATATAGCCCAATTCTATCATTCCTGACTGCGCACTTAAATTATCCAACCAGCTACCTATATATATATATACTAGAGGCTTCTTATTTTTTTAATTTTTTTAAAAATATATTATAAAATTATGATTATTATATTTTAAATTAATAAAAAATTAAATATTAAATTATTTCAAAATTTTAAAATATAAAATAAAACATTTATTATATTTAAAATAATAAATGGAATCTTGGGAAGTTATCACTATTCTTATTTTCTCTCACCCATGATCTTCTCACATCATATTTTTATTTTCTTTTTTAATTAACTAATTGACTATTTTAGGAGACCGTTGACGGGAAGACCCCACAGTCATATTAATATATATATATATATATATATATATATATATATATATATATATATATATATAAAAGTAATTTATTTAATTATTTTGTCCCTTCCAAGCTCCAATCCACTTAGTTATATTTTTGTTATAAAAATTTTTAATTAAAATAAAATATGTGAAATATTTTTTAAACAAAAATAATTATAGGTGAGAGGAGTTTTATAAACTATTCAGGTGTGTTTTCTATTTAAATATTATTATAACCAGATATAAAAATTGTATTTAAAAACTCCAAGAATGTGATTGAGAGAAAGGGATCTATCATGAACAAAGTGTTAGGAGTTTGATCATTATGATATGTTTGGATGGGGTTTAGGGTGGGAGGGGATCAGGAAGGGAATAGTCAAAATGAATTGAATATACATGTTTGATTTTTTAAAAAATTGAGAAGAATAGAATGGGAAGGTCTCTCATATGACAAGTCTTTTTTATCCATACAAAAGCCTTATTGTTTTTACTCCCAAATTAGGGGTCAAGGATGGAATAAAATTGCTTTAGCGTTAGGTATAGAATAACTTTAAATTTCGGGTGAAAATTATCCCACTCTTAGACATATTTACAAATTAAGAAAATGATTATTCACTGTGTTCCTTGATTGATTTAGACAAAAACAAAAAACTGCACCTAGATTTTTTTTTTTCATCTTTCATAAATACTACATGTCTACATGTTAGGGTTTCATCAATTAGTGAATAGAGTTTTAAAACATTAAAAATTATACTTTTAATTAAATTTTCACAAGTTTCAAGTTATTTAATACTTCATTAACCAATTAAAAAAATATTAACATGTACTTTAAGGTCACATGTTATATATATATATATTGGTTTCCTACAGGTATTTTTTTATTAGAGGTAATTCTGTTCGAACTAATTGAGGTCTTATAATGGGAGTAGAGCTCTCCCAGTAGAGATTTTTTCATACACAAGACAAGACTTGAACCTGAGACATTACTTAAAGAGAATTGAGTATTAATTCACCAATGAAAACCAAGAATGGGGAAAAAAGTACTGGGCGAGTTGGATTCCCCAATGGCTGCTTTATCTTTACTACATTTTTGTTCTCTTTATCCTAAACTTTAATTTTCTTTTCTGAAACACTTGCTTAATTACTTTTGTTTTGGCTTCTTTTACTTTTTTGTTTTTTCAACTTAAACTAGACGTTTCCTTCTGTTTATTTACTTGATAAACACATTGAATACAAAATTATGAATAAATATGATTTGGTTGAGAGGAACCGGGCATCTAATCAACTCAAAGCCCTAGTTAATTTTTTTTGGGGGATCGAAACACTTGTTGATTAAAAGAATATATATATAGCTTTAATTTGTATATTGTAAATATAATAATAAGGGAAAAGATACATTCGTAGAGAATATAATTGGGTCCATAAAGATGAGTGTGTACTGAATCCTATATATGTGCCTCTTCTTTATAATTTGATTCTCATATATTGAAAACCCACCTCAAACTCAAAGCAAAATTGAAAGAAAATATACAAAACTACCTTAACATGGAGATGGATATGCAATCAGTTAAAACTTAAGAACTTTTTATTTTTTGAATCATTGGTAGAAAATGTTCTTTTTATTTCTTTATTATAATTGGAGATATTTATTAGGGACATTTAGATATATATGCAGAACAATATTCTAATCCTCTTAAGATATTTAGGAGTACGTAGAAAAATATATCTCCTCTAGCTTGTTTGAAAATATCTAGAAATATCTTCGATTGATTCTGCTTTAATTTACTTTACATCACTAATTACTATTTAATTACTCTATTGCAAATTTTCAGTCATGTCTATAAGTTTCCAAACCTTAAGTTTTCAGAAATGGAATATCGATTTTAAGCTGATGAGTTTCTTGTCAAAATTCTCAAAATCTTTCAAATTACACAGTAATATGCCTAGCCAGAAACATCCCTTAAGCTAGAATTCAATCTACATTTATTAATTAATTTAATTAACTATTATAAACGTAACGTACGGTTAATTTCTTGAAATTAAGAAAAAAAAACCACTGTTCAATTATATTAGGATGAATATGTTTTATAAGCAAAACAGTTCTTTTTTTAAAGGTTTGTATTGGTAATTCTTTTGTAGTACAGAATGGTTTGCCCCAATTTTTTTTAAAAGTTTATGAATGATCAAACATTATATTACATTTCTTTTAGATAGATTTTTTTATTTCTGAAATTTTTTAATAATTGTTCAACTTATTAGGAGTTATTTTTATTTTCTGCCAAAACTAAAATAGACGAGAATGGATCATTTATTCTTGTTTTTAACTATCATTCGCTGTCATTTTACAAAACATTATTTTATGTATTTTTTTTTTCTGGTCTCTAATCTAATTTGGGTGGATATTGGGCATCAATGGATCATATGAAATTTCTATTCAACTGACAATCAAATATTTTTATAATCTCTATGAGTTTGCTATTTTTATTGTTCTAGAAAGTGTATATTGACAATTATATGTATTTTTTATATAACCTACAACTTAAAACGAGGATGCAGCATGCAACCCATTTAGATTAGAAATATATTTTAAAAAAAAAAACAATGACAGAGAGACTCTCAAAATAGATTGTTGGAGCATGGCATTTTTTTTTTTGTAAATGTATTCTTATAATATTCAGAAATTGTGGAAGGGGATGAGGGAACGTAGCTAGCCAATAGTATTGCCATCAAATTTAGAAAATTGAAAAGTCTAGATTTCATAAATTTCAAATAAGAATCGCATAAATTTTATAAATGGAGTAAAACTTTGAAAAATGAAAAAGAAAAAGGATCTAAGAAGGAATAATATTTTTTTAAACAAATTTATGCCTAGTTTTTTCTGTCATTGCTACAAATTTTAACCACACAAAATAACAAAATAAGTTTAGATATATATATATATATATATTATTTTTGTTAAAAATCGAATAAAAATATTAAAGTATACTGTTACATAGGTCTGCAATATATATTATTTTTGTTAAAAATCGAATAAAACAATATTTTAGTCAATTAATAACAGATCAAAGAAGATATATATATAAAGAGGTTCTACCACAATATAAGAAATTAAAGAACAAGTTATTTAATAATTGTCACACAACAAAAAATTTCATTCTCAAAAAAGAACAAAAATTTTTAAGTGTGCAAGTTATTAATTAAATTATAGTCACACTTGCACACTTCAAATTGATTTCCTTTTTTAGAGATGTTAAAATAGGCTCGGTCTATGAGGCCAACTCGGTTCGATCATTAGAATAGTAAGAGTTGGGTCAAGAAAAGTGTGGCCTATTTTAAGGAAGGACTTTTAGTTCTGGCCCATTTTGGCCCCCGATCCATGGTGTGTTTATAAGGGTTGGGCAAGTCAGCCCACATGGGCTTTCCTTTTTTTCTTTCCCTCTATTTTTTAAATACATTACAAGTATTTTATATTATATAGACTATTATAGCATATGTTAATATGTAATATTCATTCTTAATATGTTAAAAATATGCTATAAATGACCTATGGGTCGGCCCTTTTAGTTTATTGATATGTAAATAAATATACATATTATGTTGATATGTAATAAATAAATATATTAGATGTAAATATTATAAGTTGACTTACAATAATATAGGATTTAAAAGTTTTTATATTAGGCAAAAAAATAAAAATAAATGGCCCATCAAGGACTGGGTTGGGCCGGTATTTTAGGTCCACCCTAAGAGGGGGGCCAAGCCTGGCCCAGCCCAGCCTATCTTAACAAAAGTTCATGATTGGCTGGCCCACGGCCTTATTTTAACATCCCTAATTATTTTTATTATCAGATCAATTAGCTAGATTCTAGTATTAGCAACTTGTATGTGTTTGTTCTACCAAATTAAATAATTAAAGTTTGTATGAGTTTTTGAAGAATTGATCATGAAAAATTGCCTTGTCTCCCCACTAGTCATCAATACATGAACTTTGAGGAAAGTGAAAATTCCAGAAAAGATATATTTAATTCCCATGCTCCTTCAAAATATTTTAGGAAATGTGAAGGGAATTATGATTACCCTCTCACCGTCTCAGAAATCTCCAATTACTGTTTCCCCAAGCCTAGCTATCAATTTTCGAATATGTAGATTATTTTGGTTGAAATCCAATCTCTATTTATTCTAAATTATTTGAATATGATACCATATACCCTTAATTATATAATTAATTCTCGAAACCTTATCTTTCCAGCTCAAGAGGATCAATTCAACACATATGTCACGCCTACCCAAAAGATCAAAAGAATATTTTTACTATAGCAATAACATCAATGTCAAGCTTAGTTAACAAGCAATTGGTATACAACATGCATCTTGAAACTTTTATTCAAAAAAGAATTAGAAACCAAAACTAATTAATAATTCCATAACCTTTTAATTATTTTCGTGAAAGATTTTTTAATTTTGGCAATCCTGACCGCCATAGATAATATCTTAATGTTGGTTGGGTCGTTGCATCATACAATAAATATGTGACACAACACAGCCCATGATCATAAAAGCAAAGCTTACAATATTATAAGTGTGGAGGGCACTTGTATTCACAACTCTCCTCAATATCAAAACATTTCACAAATTCGAAATGTTTATGCTTATATATGACTCATGAATGAATATAATTCTAGGCGGTTTACACATATATCTGGATATTTCTAAATTGTTAAAGATACATACATATTGATACTTGATGTTTAGTTATATATTGCAATCATATTAACTGAATAACCCTAAGCTTGATTTGTTTTAGTGGTAACATAATAATAATGTAATTAAAATGCACTTTAGTCTTAATTTTATAAATATTGATATTTCTTTGGCCAATGAGCGGAATTGGTTTAATATACTTGAAATATCCAAATATTTTTGCAGTTGAGAAACTATATCTTAAAAAACGGAGTCATCCTACATTTGGAGTGAATGAAACAAACTTATCTCAAATGCATATACAAAAACTAGGTAATAAGACAGAGAGATAAGAATGAAATGCCATCTGATATGTTGGGAGAGTCACCCCAATAATGAACTCGACAATATCTAAGATATTAGTTATCAAGATTGCATTGATGAAAATCCTAATAAAAATAAAAACTTTTAATATGTAAAAATCTCATCAAGTAATTAAATAAAATGTTAATATTCAGAAATAATTGTGGAAGGAAGGGAGGCAGGGATAAACCCTAAACGATGATAGATATACCCAAATCATTCTGTGTGGGTCAAGTTTGCAATAGAGTGAGCAGATGAAACATGCATGTTTACCAATTAGCCACATCTCCTATGGCACCTGATTCCTTTGGGAACCACAATGGGCAAGCTGTAGGGTCCACTACTCATATAGTGTCCTAACCTAATATTATTATACCTTATCCCCCCTATTCCCACTATCTGGACCTCTTTCAAACCAAAGAAAATGAATCAAGTAAACGCATCCCAATTCTCTCCCTTTCCTACAAAATTGACATGTATAATTCATTTTGTGTAAATAAATGAGTTTATCAATATGAGCTCATTCTCTAAACTAATTATTTTGCCACCCCAATCTAATCCTATATATTTATGAATAGCAAAAAGGATCAATGGCATCATCCATCACTGCTCACTCACACAGTCACACTCACTCACTTGACCCATGCATATGTGATTAGACAACTCTCTAATATTTCTCCTGCTTATGCTGTAATTGCTGTTACCCATATCTTCTTAACTATTACTTTCCCCACAAATCATAGGATAGATTCTTTCAAGCATTTTGATTCAATGCAAGTATGAAGTCTACGATACAGACTGTCGAATAAAAATTAAAATTTGCACTTTAACTATTATGCATCATATCGTATTATTTTTATATGTTAGTCTGCTAGTGAATTAATATATAAAATAAGCGCACATCAACCCTTTAGAAAATACGCACTTAAGAAACTTCCATTCTCTTAAATTTGAGAAGGTATGGATGGTGGACCCAGCACAATGTGGGTGGAGTGGACCTTTATAAATAATCTTCTGGGCTTAGAGCATTCATCAAATTTGCTTGCTTCTTCAACATTGTAGCTTAGTTTTAGAGATAAACTGAATTTTAATGGCATCTCAATTAGTAGATCTGGCGAAGACTATATATGGGCGTCAGAAGAGTTTTGGTAACAGTATGCCTCCTCAAAACCAAAACCTGTGCCAATACAAGTTCTATCCAACCTACATGACTGCTTCTACTGTGATTCAGATGAAAGTGGAGGATCTCTCATGCAACGAACCTGCTTCTTCTTGCAGGTTCACTACAGAAACCAGACCTACAGATCTCAAACGTCCCACTGGTTTGGTGGGTTAGTCCCACCCAACTCTCTAGTCTCTACTACTATATATAATATTAACATCAACCATTCAACACACTCTACTTCTCCTCCTTTTGCTAGCTAAGGAATTAATAGGGATATCTATATATATATATATATATCTATCCTGTTTTAACTACTAGCTTAGCTTCTTTTTTTAATAGCTAATTTTGCATGCTCTTTAGTCTTTTTGCAAATGACTAGACTAGGAGAACTACTCCTCTTGTACTATATATATATTATGCATATGTGTGCATGGATCAGCTAGCTCGAAGACTAATGGCTTCAGATACAACCGTCTTCTGCAGCTTCTAATGCTCTAAATCTTAAGTAACTTCTTCTTCTTCTTCTTGTACCCTCCAACTGATTATATATGTAGAGAGCCAAGTTACTATAATATATACACCTGGCTTTGTTCTTGTTATAGAATATAGATGTCTTACTAGTTCACTCATGTAATCTCTGTTTGTAGAAACCTGTTTGGATTGGGAAGAAAAGTTGCTAAACAAAAGTTTTGTACAATTTAATTAGCTATATATGTGCTTTCACCTACTCTGACTTCGATTCTGCTATTAAACTCTGATCTTTGAGCTTCAGACCCTCTAAATTTTCTAAGAAAACCAGGTGTGGCTCCAGTTTGGTTAATGCTAAACCAGAATTCAATTCTGTTTTGTTTAAAGTGCGTATGAGTCATTCAACAATGATTAGATGGAAAGGGACAAATTTATTTTGGATCAAATGGTAGGCAGTGCATCCCAGCTATAATTAAGCAATGCTAATGCATACATAATACAAAAAAGAAAAGTAAAAGGAAGAATTAGAATTTTGCAAAGAAAGTTTGGATTGGAAAGAAGTGAAAGTGAAACATTGAGGGATTCTTTATTGGTTTGGTTGAGCACTGAATTAAAAAGCATATTTGATGGGTTGTGGTGACAGCATATTTGTGGTGACACAAGAATTTTATATTGAAACATATAGGAGAGTGAATAATAGTCAAGTGTATTTGGTATATGTGAGTTTAATTTAACACACAAGTGCGTATATGAGTGAACTAAATTTGATATAAGCAGAAGAAAACAAGATGGTCCACTAGAAAAGGAAGCCACACACAATGGTCTCACTTCTCAGACTCGAGTGATAATGGGCAGGTAGGATTATATACTTGTAAAGTTTACAAATGTAAAGGGAACCTCACCCCACCCATTGCTTTGTACCAATCTTTTTCACTGCTTACTTTTTTTTCCCATTTTAATATTATAATATATCTTATATCATTGTATTTGTTGACATAAATATATACAAAATATTTTAAATTCAATGTAATTAAGATTTCAAAGTATGAAGTAAATAAAAAAAATATAATAATAACTTGACAAATGAGGTATCATTCTAATTAGTAATTAGTTCTTCAAAACGACGCCGTTGCATCCTCATCACCTGAAATTCAGTAATAGACAGTACGCCTCTCCGTCTATACCCTGGACATAGAGATTTGATTAGCTCAGTGATCGGAGGAAACGAATGGCGCACTTCAACGCCCGGCGCATCTTAGCGTCTTCTCTTTGCCGAGCTCTTTCTTCTTCTTCTTCTTCTTCTTCCACCGCTTCTCGCTCTCGCTTCGCTTCTGCCTTGTTCGCCGCCAAACAAACCCTTCTTGTTCCGCACTCTCTAAAGCTCCCCATACGTTTCAAGACTTCCGGGTCGGGTTATTCGCCCCTCAACGACCCGTCTCCCAACTGGAGCAACCGTCCTCCCAAGGAGACCATTCTTCTCGATGGCTGCGATTACGAGCACTGGCTCATTGTCATGGAGTTCACTGATAACCCTAAGCCCTCTGAGGAAGAAATGATCAACACCTATGTCAAAACCCTAGCTCAGGTTGTCGGAAGGTAAACAAACTCCTTTTCTTAATCCTAATGGGACTTCATTTCTATGCCTTTTGTTCTCATAAGCTCTTGTTTGGTTGCAGTGAGGAGGAGGCCAAAAAGAAGATTTACTCTGTTTCTACTGCTGAATATACTGGTTTTGGTGCTCTCATTTCCGAAGAGCTTTCTTATAAAGTTAAAGGTAATCGCTTATGCTCTCTCTTTTCTTTTTTTTTTTCTTGTGCGTAACAATTCCAGTTAATACACGCAATTTCGTTCGTCAATAATGATTTTTTCCATTCCCATTAGACTTAGAGCTACAGGGACTAATAAGTCTAAGAAATAAAACGATAGGAGGATTATTTTCTTAGCAATCAAATTGTATGTTTACTCCAAAAGCTGGGGATCTTTCCTTTGTATATTTTGTTTTAGTTGAAGTTTCTGGGCTGCTTTACGAAAATAGCTTATTCAGATGTTGCTGTATTCATTATTTGTAAATGTGAAATTCATTTGAGGGAAGCCTTCTTTCTTCGTATAATCAAATTTTTGTTGGTTAAAATGGCAACTTTTAAGCTCAAAATGAAGATTGATATCATGTTTATAAGTATGTCATGTGGGATACTTGGTATTCCTTTTTGTGATTAATTGTGGAATTTCTTATTGCCTTATTAGGGTTACCTGGTGTACTTTGGGTATTGCCGGATTCATATCTTGATGTTCCCAACAAAGATTATGGAGGTGAGTGGACAAAACGGCTTGAAATTGTTCAATTATTAGATCATGCCCCTTCCTCTCCTCTAAAAACTCTTTTGATGGACTTCAGGTGATCTATTTGTTGACGGGAAAGTAATCCCTCGGCCACAGTATAGGTTCAGTGAAAGGCAACCAACTAGGAATAGGCCTCGACCACGTTATGATAGGCGCCGGGAAACAATGCAGGTTGATAGGAGAGAGCCTGCTCATTTACAAAACATGAACCAAGGTCAGGGAGGACCTATGCAGCAATCAACTCCAATGAATAGCCAAAACTCAGATTTAGGTGGAAACCAAGCAAACTTTGACGGCACCAATGCTTGAGAAATTACCACATAGAAATTGAGTTTTCTTGTCAAGAATGTTAAGGTTTGAGCTCACATTTGATAGGCATTAAAACAATTTTGTGCATATCTTTGACACTATTGCTTCTGCATCTGAAAATGCCCTTTTTTTCCATCTTGTTTCTCTTCTTTTCTGTGTCATTCCATCCAAATGTGCCCTAAGCATGTAGAAACTTAAAATTTTTGTTCAGTAATGGTTAAAATTTTGATCTATGTTTTAGGCTAGAAACATGACATCGGTAGCAAGAACTGGTAAATTATTCGTCATTATTTGTTGGGAATTGGGATCTAGTATAAAGATATCACCATAATCTTTAGCACAAAACCCAGGGCTTTATCTACGAAGACATACATGCTTTAATCTGTGCATGTCAAAACGGTCATTCTAATTCCTTGTGAGTTATAAATATATGAAGCCTGCTCTGGAAAATTCTTCATCATTATTTGTTAGGATCTTTTATAAAGATATCGTCATAATCTTTATCATAAAGATATGATCATCATGTAGATGTTGGAGGAACAATGATATAATTTGTGGGGCTCACCAGTTAATTAGTAAACTCTACTTGTTTCCAAAATGTGGTTCCTAAATCAATATTGTCTTCCATTTTCTAAATTTTTTAAACAAATCTCTCCTAGAATTTTAAAGGATACAAATATGATTGGACCTGACAACGAATGACTGCCTAGCTCAAGATATACAATGCTGTTCTGCCTGCAAGTAGCATCTTATCTCTCCTGCTAGTTCTTACGGTGTAATGTTGAAATAGGTGAAATTCAAGTCTTATTTGCCACTTAGCGTTGGCTCATGATGATTTCAATGTAAGTCTTATTTAACACAAAATTTCACTGGTATTTTTAATGGAATTTCACCGTTTTATAATTCTGAACAAATTTTGTTTCTCCCTAGTTTCCGTTTTCTAGACAAAAGTTCTCCCACGGATTTATCTTTGATATTCTGGATTAGCTCAACTAACCACTTCAGCTAAACCTAAGTTGGAAAGTTACTTCTGAACATTCATATAACGACAGTATTAAACTCTAAAGCTTGCATTTTTTTTTTTCTCAAACATGTTATTCCTCACTTAATAGAAAAAAGTAGTTTTATTTATTATTTATTATTATTGTATAACTATAACTATCTTATCAAAATTAATCAAGTATAACACATTTCGATTCTGTCATCCCTTTTTTTTTTAAGCAGAACAAAACAGCGAATTGCTATATTAAGTTTTTTTTTCCCTTTTCTGGAGACATGTGGGAGATGGAATTCCACTTCAAAATTATCATGAGTATGAGGTGAGGTAGGTAGCCTATATCTGAAAGTGTTCTTAACTTTCCAAGGTCCAAGGGGAATAGGGGTGGGGGTGTGGGTGTGGTTGGCCTTTATACTCTCCATCACAAGCTCAATGGCCGTTTAGAATCTACCATAATATTGGAGGAGTCATCACCCTAATACAGCAAACTATAACAGTGTCTATTTCATTCTTCTTCTTTTCATTATTATTTTTGGCCTGAATTCTTCTTTTCATTATTATGTCTCTTACTTTTTGCCTATTATTTAATATTTCTCCTTATATCAAAACCAAATCAAACATTTTATTAACATATAATATAATTACAATGAAAATCAAACAAGACATTGTTTTACGAAAACATGGCATGTTAAATAAATAAGACAGCAATGCCAAACAAATTATATCTTTTGAAAATGACGCTTTAGATTTTACATCCGTAATCAAAATTAAGTTCTTCACATTAATATTGTTATTGTATGTATCATGTCTATATTCAATAATCAACATTACTATTTACAAATTAAAAAAAAAATCCAAAACTAAATTCACAGAGCTCCGCTTCCACTCCACGTCTATACCAAAAAATTAGACATAAAAAAGGGTTCAACCGTAGACAGCGATCTTAAGCCCCCGAATTGTATGCCTTCTTCAATCCCAAGCATTTCTCTCTCTGCTCTTCTCCATTCAGATCCTCCATTCTTCCGATCCCCATTCATTGCATTTCTTTTGCCTATTTCCAGATATGAATTCCAATTATGCCAAATCCAACCAACAGAAAGGTTCTTCCGTTTCCTTGAATAACTTCAATTTCGACTTTGATCTTGGGATCGGATCCAATCGATCCAAATCTCTCAACGATCAGAAAAACCATACCTCCTCCAATTCATATTTTACCTCTTCTTCTTCTTCGTCCTCTTCATTCGCATCTACCCAACCAAGACCCGCTTGGCAGCCCAACAAGCCAACATGGACTCACCAGCCGGCGCCCTCTCTGGCGGCTCAGCCCGGCTTGCCCACTGGACCCCCTTCAATGGTTGGGGATATCTTTGGCAAGAGTTGGGGATCCACACAGCCTTCGGCTTCCAGTTCAACTATTGGAATTACAAATAAGAACCCTAATCTCTTTGGGGATTTGGTGGGCTCTGCTCTGGGGCAGAGTTCTAAGAGTAGCACCAATGTTCCTCTCAAAAATGCTACGCCTATTTCCAAGGTATCAGCATCAGGTACCACATCTAACAAGACTTCCTTTTCCATGGGAGGTATGGCTGATTCTTTGCCTAAAACTAGTAGTACCGTGCAAAGTCATGCAAGTTGGGGATCCTCCGGGGGCTATAGTAATAATAATAATAATAATAATATAAACTCCAATAAAAGTACCAATCTTGGGGGTCCTTCATTGCGTAGCATGAATAGTAGTGGTGGTGCAGCTGGAAGTGGAATGAGTTCTAATACAGATCCATTTGGTTCCTTGGCTGGTTTTGGATCCAAACAATCTGGTAGTCTTAATTCAGCTGGCAAACCCAAAGAGAATCATACAGGGGATGATGATTTTGGCGATTTTCAGAATGCTTCCAAGCCAAACTCTACCCCATTCCCGTCAAGTAGTTCAACAGCAAATGGTATCAATCTTAATGGATCTGTAGCTTCGAGTCAGAAGCCCACGCAGACTTCACTTGGCGGTGATCCATTGGACATGCTTTTCTCATCTTCCTCAGCTTCAGCTGGAAGTGCTGCAGTGGCCTCCGAAGGATTTGGAGGACAGCCCTCTTCTGAAGTTGATGATTGGGGCATAGATTCTGAGTTTGGTGGAGGAGGCCATGATGTGGGTGGTACAACCACTGAGCTTGAAGGCCTTCCGCCTCCTCCTGCTGGTGTATCTGGTTCCTCAGCAAAGAGTAAGGGTATGGAAAATTACAAGCAGGGGCAGTTTGCTGATGCTATAAAGTGGCTATCCTGGGCTGTCATCCTTCTTGAGAAAGCAGGTGATAATGCAGGCACAGTGGAGGTTTTGTCGTGCAGAGCTTCATGTTTCAAAGAAGTTGGGGAATATAAGAAAGCGGTAGCAGATTGTTCAAAGGTATAATTTGATATTTCAATCACTTGAAACAGTTGTTTTAGTTTTGGAATTTGCATCATAAAGTATGTGTTTATATTATTTATACTTGAAAAAAGAAAAAAAAAAACTTGGAGAGTTATGGGACAAATGTTTGAGTAATTAAGTTGTTCAGCCGCTAGACACTGTTACGTCTTTGAGATTTCATTGTTGGATAAATTAAGCACCCTTTGCCTGTAAAAAAATGAATAAGCTAACTTCAACTTATGCTATTAGCCTATTAGTAAACTAAGTTGATAGTAATTGGGTGGGAAATGAGAGAAATCACAACTTAGAAGACAAAGTAAACAAAAATGGTTAGATATCCTAAAATTTCTAAGTGCGATTGAATATAAAATCAAATAGCATCATCACGTTATTGCTAGATCATGCAATAGATCTTGGTAGGGTCTAGAGACTGTATGTAGCATACGTGTTCATTAATTGAAGTTTGAAAAGGTTTGAAATAGACAATTAGTGCACTGCTCAACATACATCTTGACCATCATCTAACATTGAGGAAGAGTATTTTTAATCTGTGTTACGTTGTGTAGGTGCTTGAAGGCAATGAAACAAATGCATCTATCCTCGTACAGCGTGCTCTCTTGTATGAGAGTATGGAAAAGTACAAACTTGGTGCTGAAGATCTGAGAACTGTTCTGAAGATTGATCCTACTAATAGGGTTGCAAGAAGTACCATTCATCGATTGAATAAAATGGCTGATTAGTGATTTTTGCTTTTGGCCATTCTAAAATTCCTTTATTTCTTAATTCAACCTCCCCCCACCATGATATTTAGGGGGTGATAGTAAAAATTTATTCAGTTTATACACTATTTGATTGTTGTCGCCCTTCATCTGTGTATGGTGTATCTCGTTTCTTGAGTATATCTTGCAATGGTTATTGCATGTCCTTAAGATAAGATTTGAGCTTAATTTAAATTTGAAATACCATATTGTTTTCTTCTTCCTTCTCTTCCATGTTTTATGATTGTTTGCGTACAAGCTATTGGCTTAGTATTATGATGAGAGAATGCGTCACTGTTGCTTAATGAATAAAAATAACTTTTGGATTTCCTTAGTTGTGGATCTAATTTTTGTTTCATTTTATCAAGGTCCTTAGTCCTTACAGTATAAAACTTGTAGATTTGCAGAACAGAGAGCCTCTATAGCTTTGCAATTTAGTTGTACGTGCTACCAAATACAGAATATTCTGTACATCAATAACTCGAGCTGAATATGGATCAATTTCATTACAGAGTCTGGTATAGTAAATTAACGTAAGATTTCTCATACTTCTGGAATAGGATTTTATTCAACGGTGTATCAAATATCAATCATGTTGACAATGTGACCCATTGGATCTTTCCACCTAGCAATTGGATATGTTGTATGAATACATCTCCACGGAAAATTGTCTTTCTTTAATACGATGCTTCTGAGTTCTGATCATATAGTGATGCCATTTGGTTAATGGAATGGAAGACTTGAAGATTAAGGGTTACACTGGAATCTTCAAGCAATCTGAACTTTGTTGGTTTAGCATGACTAATGGTTTTTATCTCTATTTCATTTCACTGTTTGAAGGTGCTGTATATAGAAGTATGCAAACTACTTTACTTGCTGGTTCTTTAAGTAACAGTGTTGTTATCTGCATAGTCAAATTTTCAACGATTTAGGTTCATTGTAATGGAGGGGCAGAAGAAATAGGAGGATCACATTGCACGTGAAAATTTAAAGAGTTGGCCTATAGTTTCAGATATTTTATGTCTGAATATGTGATCAAGCATATTTATGATGACCCATTTGGAATTTGCTTAGTTTGAACAGGAGATTGAATTTTCTTGATTTTTAAGAAATTAACTGTATCTACATTACATGCATTAATTGGGTAGAGAGAGGCATTTAGACATGGTTGTTTGAAGCCATTCTGAGTTAAATGTTTGGTAGTAGAAGCACAAAATAATTGAGTTGGATTTGGAGGAAAAACACTGGAATCTCTGAAGATTTTCTGCGAGCCGCGACAGCACCCAAGCAATGTGTAATGCGTTGAAAAAAAAAAGTTCGAAGATATTTTGAGAGTGACAAATCCCATTGGTCCAAAAAGCGACAAATGTCTGACATAATAATAATTCAGAGTTGTAATTCGTTGAAAATGATGGATGAGGGCGTTGTTGAATGAATCAATTCTACTGGTACTGGGTTTGATGAGTGTGTCTTTTGTCCACTTTCTTCTATATAATCCTAATCTCATATCCAAGAGCAGCTACTTCGATTTTTTATATATAACTTCTCCTCAGTACATTGTATCTATCAGGTGTTTCTTCAAGACATGGAAATGGTACAGTCGGGAGAGAAAAAGACAAAAGAGAGAGAGAGAGAGAGAAATTGTATAAAAATTATTCTGAAACATTTGAATGCGTCTAATTTTATATGAATTTACTACATATTAATGGTTAAATAAATAAATAAATTTAAAATAATTTAATATAATAATCTATTATAACTATATCTCATAATTTGTTTTTTACTGTTCTTTATTATATTCTTAAGTCCTAACACATGTTCTTATGGGTATGTATAATTTATAATTATATAGATTCAAATACATTAGAAAATCAGTCATCATATATTAGATGTTTGTCTATATCGGTATATCCGATTGAGACGCTCCCTTAGGATTCCTTTCCCGTATAATTTCTTTTGCATTTATAAAACATTTATCACTTCTTTTAAAAAGGTGAATATCAATTATCATTAAGGTGGTATATAAAAATTTAAATGTGAATATGTAATGAAATACGAAGCAAGTATATTATATTATTTTAGTTATGAAAATATGATGTAATATATGAAGAATTGGAGACAAATAAAAGAGTAGTAAGAGTGGTGCAAGTGTGCAAGTTGGTATAATGATAACATACACAATCCCAAAGCCAACTTCACACTCCCGCGGGACCATTCAGATCGATTCTGCCATTTTATCATCGATTCCATCATTCAGATTCTGCCTATCATTATCTCCAACAAAATGCAATGCGTCAACCAATAATTTTAATTGACCAATGTTTTGTTAATCTGTGTTTTTATTTTCTTCATTAGTTGACAGAACATATAATAACTTGAATATTATGAAAAATTAACAAAAAATCAATTAAGGCACTAGCAAAATCCTCATAGACCTGTCTATTTAACAAAGTTTTTTTTTTGAAAATTTTTTAATCAAGTCAATATATGTATATATACAAGAAGTATTATAAAAGAATTGAAGAAAAGTGATAATAAAAGGAAACATGAATGGAGATAAGGGGATTGAGATGCCATTTTGGCATTTTGCTCGAGTCCTCATTCTTCTTCAACTCAGCTGCTTCCTTTAAAGCCTACTATTTTTGGCCTTTCACTTATCCCTATCTGTACCCTGCACTTACACACACATAACAAACACCAACTTGCAAATATAATGATGCAACAAAGTAGTCATCAATTTTATTTTTCTTGCGACTTCAATCCTCAACTCCTTTTATTATTATATTGATTTTGGAACAAGTGCCTTGACATTAGTATTTAATAAGGAAGAAAATATGACAGAAATATAACACTCCTCTTCTTTAAGAAATTTAAAAATTAAGAAAAAATAATAGAGAATTAATTTATATTATTTCTCCTTTTAATTTTTCTCTTTGATGTTTTATTTTTCTTTCATTTCCTCCACTTCTCTTCCTTAATACCTTTAAATAAAGTTTATTGAGATATACCCGCAATGTATACACTTAAATTTTTTTTATTAGAGTTATTGTATTGAAGTAGTGTTACGTATATATGCGTACACCCCTGGTACGTACGGTATGTACATCCATCTGTTTGCATTTGCCATTTTTTCGTTAAAAGATGTATGCATCCATTGTATCTTTCAATTTCCAGGAAAAAGATAAAGAAGGAATATCACATAATTCATATTATTACTACCTTTCTAACCATAATTGTGCTCATCTAATTTCGTATAAATATATAATATTGTTTCGGATTTATTATTGTGACAAATTAAATGTATAGCGTGAAATGCAGGTTTTGTTACCTCATATTGATATTATATTGTTACGACATAGTTTTGAGTTTTAACAATGAATTATTTTAGTCCTTACTTATTGTTAATTAAGAAAATTGATCACAAAAAGTGAAAAATTTTGAATAACTAAGGAAAAAGAAAAAGAGATCTCATTCTTGCGTCATTGCTGCTAATGCTATTCCCTTTTCTAGAACTGAGAAGCTGAGTTCGCTTACTGGTTGGTGGAATCGTATCTTCGTAATTAGTATTACAGTCTTATTTTTGTCTAGTTTAGAATTACTTTCCAATGTGTAGTTATGGCCTATGGGTATTAGATACTGAATTTGGCTTTTAATTTGTCCCTGCTTCAGCTTCTCTTCTTCTTTTTAAGTTGTCTAGGGATCTGGATCTGCTAAAGTGCAAATTTGGTAAAGTGCATAAAGTGTATAACATAAATCGTTGGATAAAACTGTTACAATATAAATACGAATCTCAATTTTTATTTAGTAGTCTGGATAATGCACTTTATACATTTTACACATTTTGCACATCCTCATCCACTGCCTAGTGCCTACTACACCTTTCTACTGTACCTTTCAACTTTATTCCACCTTTTTCTTCTTCATGAATCATGACCATTCTGTTAACTATAATGTCTATTATTTTATTAAGAAATACAATATTACATGAATTAGAGTCCAACTCAAACTACAATTTAGGCTTTTTGAGATAGATTTACCTTTATGGTAAAAGGAAATTAATTAATTTGGAACTAGATGTATCTCCAATTAAAGTTTTTTCTTTTTAAAAAAAATCTATTTTGTCCGGTGTATTTTTGTAACAAATATTTTTTTTACTAAAAAACACATATTTATGTATTCAATGTGAATATTTTTCTTAATAAAAAACTGAATAATAATCTATCATATTAGGAGACACTAACTGATCATTTTTTTCAAAAGGAATCTCTTATTAATCAATTTCTTCAGCATATTTGATTAGCAAAATCTTCCAAAGAGATACTGGCATTCATTGATTGTGGATATAAATTAAATAGAAAAGTAAAACTGAAGATCCAAAACAAAACAACAAAAAAATAGAACTTTTATCAACTCAAAAGGGAAACATTAGATTAATATCCAATTAAAGGTAATTAGCATTAACTTTTTGAATATTTCTACCTCACACATGAATTATGTGTTCAAGGTTGAAACAACCAAACACGCACAACTCAATGGGGGGTAAAATCGTTATTATGAGTGGAATATAGGGGCACATGATAAGTGGGTCGTTCCAAAATACAAACTCCTCAGTACATCCTCGCCGGTTTAACCCCTCAATTTAAGGGCATCCTTCTGACGTGTGCTACATGCAGCTCTACCTAACATCTCAACACTGTCCTCGTCATTTACACCTCCCAATTATAACGCTCCACGTGGGAAAATGTGGTCCCGGACGTTGGCCCATCTCTCACTCAAATCAAACCCAAAAAAAAAAAAAGCTTCCGTCATGAATCTCAGAACCTCACTGATCCAATCACCACCGTCGGATTCGTCAAGGAAGAAAATCTATATTATAAAAAAGTGAAATTATATTAATAAGTTATTTAGTAATATTAATAATAATGATAAGATTTGAGATAGAGGATTGGGTGATTATTTTTCTTGTCGTTTTGGGGGCAGACGTCGGTTGTGCGGTATAAAATCTAGACTACACATGAAGCCTTCTCCTCTTACTTTCCCTCACATTAGTTTTGGTGTTAGTGCTAGAGTTCGTTTCGCTCGCAGTGACAAAAACGAGATTTGAGCCGATCCATTCTGTGTTTGCAAGATGTGTGGGGGTGCTATCATCTCTGATTTCATTGGCGTTAGGCGTGGCCGGAAATTGACCGCCGCTGATCTCTGGTCCGAGCTTGACCCTCTCTCAGACCTCCTTGGTTTCGACACCAACTCTTCTTCTTCCCGTCCTACCGCCCAATTCCATCAAAACCTCCCTCAATTCCCAACTAACAAAGGTAATTTTTCTTCTCTAACTATGGAGTTTAAGGCAAGTAAATTGCCTGCCAGGATTTTCTACGTATTTTGTTCACAGAAATCTGCCGCTTACACAATATAATTTTATTTTCGATTTCTTTTTCTTTTTCTTTTTTTAAGAAAATTAATCTGTGGTCTCTTTGATCTTATGATAAGCATGAGAATTCTTCTGGAGTTCTATATATTCATCTGGTTATTATGTTATTCAATTCCTTTCTTTTCCGATTTTGGTTTGGTGATAGATACATAGGCGGCGGCGATTGTGCAATGAGTTGGATGTTGGAATGAAAATTGAGTAAAGTTGAAGCGTTAAATTATTTGACACTCATAATTAAAAAAAAGTTTGTTACGTTCATCCATCACGTTTTTTCTATTTCATCCAAAAAGTGATTTAAAATTAAAGCCAACAAAAAGTTGATGATGTGTTCCCTTCCATCTTTCTAAGCAAAACTTAATTTGATAATAGAAACCAATAAATAATAAGCTCAGATTTGTGGCATTAGTACTTTTTCATCATAGGCATAGCAGAATCCCCAAAGCAAAACAAAAATAAAGAGCAAGGATTGGATTTAGATAATGTTCGTTTGTATTGTACAGTCGGAGAGGCACGTGAGAAGGAGCAGAAGAAAAGCGTGTGTGGTGGAGGGAGCAGGCGCACTCAGACTCAGACTCAGAGGGCTCGCAAGAACGTGTACAGAGGAATCAGGCAGAGGCCATGGGGCAAGTGGGCCGCCGAGATAAGGGACCCACACAAGGGTGTCCGAGTGTGGCTCGGCACCTTCAACACAGCCGAGGAGGCCGCCAGAGCCTACGACGAAGCCGCCAAGCGCATCCGCGGCGACAAGGCCAAGCTCAACTTCCCGGACACCACCCACCAGCCTCCGCCTCCTCCCGCGCCCGAACGACCCTCCAAGAAGCGATGCCTTAGCCCTGAGCTAAGTGAGGCCACCGGACCACCGCCTTATTACGACACCGATCTGGAGCTGAAGAAGCAAATCTCAACCCTGGAATCGCTGCTTGGTTTGGAGCATGAGGAGGAACCGAGTGAGCAGCAGGTGAGCTGTGGATTTAGCAGCAGCAGCAGCAGCGGTGACTCTGAGTGGGCGGCGCCGGAGTCGTCGATGGACCTGTGGATGTTGGACGACGTGGTTATGCAACACATGGCGGCCAACCGTAACCTGGTGTACTGATTAAGGGGTCATAGCTATTAGCTAAAACTAGTCTATACAACTAGCTAGCTATATGAAGTATGAAGTACATCCTAGGTAGCGATGGATGGGTTGAATTAATTTGGAGTTATAATTAGCTATATGAATGGGTAGCGACTGTTACTGTGTGTCTGACTGTATAAAACTATGTTGATGTTGCGCATGGTTGTGTGTTGTTTTGGGTTATTTATGGTGGAGGAGTGTAAGGTCAAATGCTATCATTATTGGGGTTAGGGGTGCACCGTATATACTGCAGAAATAAAGGCTGAGATGGGGCGCGTGTTTTGTTTGGTTTTGCATTTGCATGTTGAAAGAACTTAATTGAATGTTATATTGTAAGTTTTAATTAACCATAATGTTATGTCATCATTATTAACCACATATATATGGACCTGGTGTGGCTGTTGTTTTCTGTAGTTTATTTCATGAATCATGACTAATGACCTTTCGCTTATTGCCTATGTATTGTTCTTCTCAATGCATGCTCGCATATACAGATATACACTATTGAGTCCGGATCAATTGTCTAGTTTAAATTTGGTGAAATTTGTTACTACATATATATACACATTAATTTTTATACAAAATATCATTTCACATAATAACTCGCATAGGAATTACTAAAGTGTAAAATAGCGCAAACTACATATACACTCTATTAAATTTCAACCACACATCCATTCTCACATGCTTCAAACCTTCATCATTATACCTTGTAACACTAATTAAATCCTTTATATTTGTGGTTGGAATTTTGTTGTTCACACTGGATATTGTTCCCAACTGCCCCTTCATCAAAGTACACATATACAACACAAGTATATTAAATGCATTAATATTAATTATTGGTGTAAAAATATTTAATTTCAATACAAATTTATTTTAATAGTGAATGATTCTACAGTATAACTATATATATATATATATATATATATATATATATATATATATATATATATATATCAATGGGGGACCACTGGTAATATATACTAGTGGGAGTTCTGCACATATCTCTGTCATTTAAATCTTTAAGGATGACAAATTTTTAACTGATATTCAGATTTATAGAAAGAAACCAAATAAGTTAATTATAAATATATAATTAAATTAACATATGTGGAAGTAAATGTGTGCAGTCAATCTTTTAGGTTGATCAACATTGAATTATGAATAATCTAGTCTATTTATTTTTTGAATTTAAATTCATTTTTTATGACTTTGATTTCTTCACACATTGACATCTTTTTCACATCAGACAAAAATGAAGGTAGCATTTAAAAATCTACTATATATCAAGCTTTTTCATAATTAAGAACGGCTGGCTTCATTGATTTTACAATCTAACAATATTAGTTTGTATTCTCTTTTAAAAATAAATCATATATTACATATTTATTAAAGAATCTAATTATAAAAATTAGAAGAGATAATTCGAAAGAGATTATAAAGCTCGTAGGTGTTAGGTATGTTATCTTACATACCCAATTGAAAATATTGAAGATTAGAGACGTGTGCTAGCTAATTTTCTTGTGTTGACCTTGTTTGCATGCATGTCAGCATGTGCCTAGCTAACTCCAATTCCAATTAGCATTTTTAATTCATATTTTTTATATATTATTTATTATTAATAATTTAACTTATATACACAGATTTTATATATCTACATTAATGGCTTTAGTATTCTAGTCATTATTGGTTAACAAATATATATGAAGAAAAAGAGATAGGATCTTTTAAAGTAATTCTCTATATTTTTTGGTGGAGTTATGAGAGAGATAGAGATAAAGAAAATATTTTCTTTCTTGATTTTTTTCTCTCCCAATTTTTCTTCTCTCTATCTCTCTCATAACTCCACCAAGAAATGTAGAGAATTACTTTAGAAGATCCACCTTCGAAGAAAAGAACATCTCATTTTGTGGCACTTGCCTCTCTCTCTCTCTCTCTCCATATATATATATATAGTAAGATCTAATTAATACCTTGATAATTTATTTATATAATTAGTTAAGGTCAAATTTGATGATCTATTTACATGGTTGCTTAATATTCAGATTATATAAATTCAAAACTGATTGTTTTGACAAAACTGTTTTAAATAAAAACAATTGGGACTATGATGGGTAGTTGATGACTGAGGAATCAAAGAGGATTTCAAGAACATACAATTTTGTAAAGAGAATATTATTGTATATATATGCAGATAAATTAATATATGTTACGTTGTCATCTTTGGCGTCTCCAAATAATGAAAGAAGAAGATGCAGATACTGAAGAAAAAGGTTCACGTGCATATACATATCAGCTAAAAATATCCACAAGGTATAGTTTGTCGTGTTGAACAGCTAAAAATCGATGCCTTAAGTCCTCGTCATCACTATAATCTAATAACATGCTTGCTCTCTCTATATTATGTTCTGTCTTCTGTGTAGTACTATATAATGTGACCCAAAAGAAAGAAAGAGGACAATAATAATATATTGACATCTTCAAACACAATAATTTCTATGTACGTTAAAAAACTTTACAATGTATAATAAATGTATTCTTACTAGTCAATTCATATTATTTTTAGGGGTGGCAAAATGGGTGGGATGGGTGGGTTTGGGTTGGGTTAAATTTGGGTTGAGTCATTAATGGGTTGGGTTATAAATTGGTCAAATTTTAAATGGGTTATATGGGTCATGACCCATTAATTATGGGTCAAACCCACATAACCCACCAACCCATTTATTTTCCTTTTGTTGTTTTATTTGATTTATTTTAATTAATTTGGCCTACCAATCATTCTACTTTATATTTATATCAATAAAGATAATAAAAATCAAAACCACGAGACAAAGAGTATAAAGTTCAATACTGATACAATTCTCCACCAGACATAAGAAACAATAAAAATCAAATCCTACAACTACTTGTCAAAAATTACTGATTTATCTTGAAAATCTAACTCCAACAAAGTTAGCATGAAAACATGCTTTCAAAAAATTAGCCAATACTTTTGTTATGTAATTAAAATTGGGGTTTGCTAACCAAGAACAATAGTTAAGGAGGTATTTAATGAGGTTGGATAGTGGAAAAATGCCTAGAAATCGCAATTTGTAATAAATGTGTTTTTTATTTTTTCTTAAAAACATAAGTGTCCTTCACTTACTTTTTAATAAACGCTTATATAAATCTCTATCTCTTAATTTTTAATTATTATAGTAATTATTTTTATATTTTTATTCATATTTATCACTCTAATTTATTATTTATTAATATTTTATATTTATTATTTATTATTACTGCAGTTATCCTATTTTTTAAAAGTTTTTATATGTAACTTAAATGCCTAAATGATATTATTATGTGATTCCAAAATTTATACGAAAAAAATGAAATGTCACAAATGAAAAAAATTTATTATGTGATTTAAAAATTGAATAGATTTAGAATAAGTGCAGTAATATAAATTAAAAATAAAATAATATAGTTCTTCAAAAAAAAAATGGGTCGAAATGCAATTATTATAAAAATTGGGGTCAAAATGTAATTCCCACAAATTTGAAATTGAGGTCAGAATGCAATTTTGAAAAGTTTCTATAACTTAAATTGAAATGGAATAACTAAAATGCAATTTGGGCCAAAAATGTTGATTATGAAAAAAATTAGGGTCAAACTGTAATTTTGAAAATTTTAGAATAAGGGAGAAAATATGAATATGAAAATTTTCTAGGTCAAAAATCAAAGAAATAATAAAAATCGGGACTAAAATGCAACTTTGGGCAAAACTATAATTTTGGAAAGTTAAAACCAAGAGAAAATTGAAAATACAAAATACATTATATGGGTTAATGGGTTAACCGTGGGTTTTACCCAACTCAACCCATATTTGTATGGGTCAATTCTGACCCAACCCACATGACCCATTTATTAAGGGTTGGGTTGAATTGGGTCAAAATACAATTGGGTTGGGTTGGATTAATGGGTTTGGGTCAAAATTACTACCCCTAATTATTTTACGTTGGCCAGGGAAAGGTTCATGAACTAAGCCCTCTTTTTCTTCACCTCACAAAATATGGGTTTTGCACATGTATATACAGAATTTTTTTTTAATCTTCAGATTTGGCCTCTTTTTAAAAGTATCTACAGATCTATACCATTTTTCCTGTAGCACCGACAAAACGCCAATAACAAGGGCGATTTAGTGGCAAGTAATAAGGGCGTTTTATGGGTCAACAAAGTCAATCCTATAAACACCGATATTGAGGGCGTTTTATGACTAGTGGTCAATCGTGAATCCTGCAAGGAAAGTGACATGGCATATGTTCAATGAAATTGCCAATAATATTGGCGTTTTAGTGGCCCATCACAAATTGCCAACATTAAGGGCAATTTGTGGTTCAAAAATACTTCTCATAAATCACCCACTAAGGGCAATTTATATAAATCACACATAAAATAAAAATTTTCAAATTTACTGCTAAATATTTACATAGTACCAAAAATTCAAACAAGGTAGATCATTTTATATTAGCAATGTAAATGAACGTATAATTTAGCAATGCAATTAATTTATCTTTATAGCAATTTATTTGATTATTAATTAAAAAGAGTAGTTATAAAATTGTCTAAATAAATGTACTCAAATTCAATAATTGTCAGAAGTTGAAGAGTGTCATCAATATGTGTGGGTAAACTGGGTATAGTTTGCAGGAACGGGGTGGTGGGTGTTTTATCAGTAAATTTAAAAATGTCTATTTTATGTGTGATTTATATAAATTGCCCGTATTTTTGAACCACAAATTGCCCTTAATGTTGGCAATTTGTGATGGGCCACTAAAACGCCAATATTATTGGCAATTTCATTGAACATATGCCATGTCACTTTCCTTGCGGGACCCACGATTGATCACTAGTCATAAAATGCCCTCAATATCGGCGTTTATAGGATTGACTTTGCTGACCCTTAAAACGCCATCATTATTGGCATTTTTATGTACAACTTGCCACTAAATTGCCCTTATTATTGGCATTTTATAGATGCTACAGAAAAAGTGGTATAGATCTGTGGATACTTTTAAAAAGAGGCCAAATCTAAAGATAAAATTTTTTTTGTGTATATACATGTAAGAAAGCCCACAAAATATTATAAAAAATGATTATTTATATTATTATATATGAATCACATCTCAATTAATTATTTACTAGTCTATGGGTCATACTCAAACACAAATCATCCCGCGTCATATCTTTTACCTAAAACAGAAACAAAACAAAAAAAAAACATTCATATAATGACTAATATATATAAGATGATAATTAGTTGGGTTAGTTAATTAATTATTATTACTTATTTGAAGAAAAATACATTCCAGTCAGACGATTCCTTTTTAATTGAGTTTTGTTTCCCATACATAATCACATTTTTAAAGAAATTTTCAATTAAAAAAGAAAAGAAGTTATGCAGAGTTGCAGACTATTCAAATCTCTTATTATTGTCTTTAAAACTTTTATTCGAAGTGAAAAGAATATATTAGATACTTTGGCTCATATTTATCGATGGTTCTAATTTGGCAGTTTACATAGTCGGAATCAGTTGAAATTTAGGGTCCCCTGAAGTAGACATAATGAAATAATAATCGGTTTTTAATTATTAACAAATAATCCACTTGCTCATATTTAATTTGGAATAATTATGGCTGATCAGTCTCTATATATGTATCTAATGATCACAAGAACCAAGAGGCAAGTGCACATATATAAAATTACTTGGGGGAACTTATAAATGCGTTCTTCTCCATATCCACAAATCAAGCAATTAGATTCATGGATCTAAACATCTAAACTAAAGAATCATTTCTTCTGTCAACATATTTTCTAGTACACGAAAACGTACGATGTATTTCGTATAATTTAAGCTTTAATGTGTTTAGTTCTGTGTCTTGATTGATAGACCCAGTTACCAACTGCATTACTTATCATTCTCGCAGGACTAGAACAAATGTGATTGACTATTTGTTTTAACTTTTTTTTATATAGGTATTCTTTACTGAGTTCGGATCCTTTACTGTCTAAAATTATGCTGTCGGATTTAGCCACGGTTATAACCGTGGCTAATCGTTCAATAACAGTGGCCAAATTTTTAGCCACGGTTATAACCGTGGCTAAATCTGAGAGCACAACTTTGAACAGCAAAGGATCCACGCACATTCTTTACTAGACGTAATCATACGGAGTTCGGATCCTCTGCTGTCCGATTTAACCGTGACTAAATCGGACAGCAGAATTTCAGACAAAAGATCCACGCAAAATCATAGTCATACTTGAAGTATTGGTAGTACTAAATGTAAAACAATTTTCTTGGTGAGATTTCAAACATTGGTTCGCTGTATTATATGAAAAACTATTTTGTTCTGTTAGATTCAAATCACATTGGTATTTGGTGCTATTTGTGATAACGTTTATCTTGCTATTCGGATTGCGTATTTTGGTAAGACAGGGATCGGTGATGATTACTTACAAGAAAAGTGTTAAAAACTTTTTGAAGCTCTATAGGCGACGAGCGTGATTATGTACGTAAACATGTATAGAATGATACTACTAGCTATATATATACCGCTGTTCCACCTCTTTCCCCATGATTCCCTTCCCTTAAAGGTAGGCGAAATCAAAGTCATAATCTATCCATGCATCTAAGGCAAGTGAAAGAGTATATACATAGCAGATAATAACTATTATGTATCTTGTTTAATTTAGCTCTTTGTTTGGCCTATGCTATCAAATCAATGGGTTAGAGTGTACCATTTCAAAACTAGCTGGTACAAAGTTCAGTTAGGTGGGGCAAGCAATAGATGTTAAGTGCCTGCACTCAACTTCTCACTTGATGTGTCCCAAATTCAAAATTAATGAAAGTCTAATAAACTACAATTAATTATTTACCTTTTTTCTTGTTAGCGATTGAAATATAATCTCTTACAAATTAGCTACATTTTTCATCATTAAATTATCTTTAGTAGTTTAAGATCTTATATTTTATAAGGTTAGGAAATGCGTTGTCTAGATGCAGAGTTCCATTCCTACGTACCTTAGCTTTTGAATTTTTAATACTTTCCTAGAAACATCTTCATGGCAATGTCTTAAAAGTCACATAACAATGTCTCACTTTCTAGTTTCTACTACTAGTACGGTGTATGGATTTTGACCCAAAAAAAAGACTGTAGGAATATTAAAAATACAAAGTGGTTACTGTTTGATTTTACTGACAATTATGTAAAATTGAAAATCCATATTACTAATTTGAGAAAATATGCTATTACTGATCATTTAAAATAAATTTCAAAACAAACCGAGTTTGAAAATAGTACTAACCATAACAAAAAATAAAAAAATAAACGCACAACAAAGATTAATGGATAAAGAAGCCAATTTGACCCGACAACATTTGCATTCAAATATAACTAGAGGGGAAGACTCCCTTAGAGAGATTATGTTTGTTAGGTATTAGTCTTAGTGCATCCTTGATTTATCAAAAAAAATATATATATACCAGGGGTTGGTTGAATTGTATAAAAGTATAAATTAAAGCTAAATAATCTAATAAAGTTTTAAACAAAACCAAAAATTCATTTACCGACACCAAGAATACATGATAAATTGAATAAATTACCTTGGCATTTGGAATCTTTACGCGTGTGAAACGCCATCATCCTTTTAGAAACTAAAAGATAATTATGATTCTTAGCTAAAACTCTGGTCAACTATGCAAGCGTTGCTTGAACTAAGTTACCCCTTAAGCTCTAAAAGCATTACCAATATCCAAGAAAATCAAGCAAACAAGAACAAAAAATAAACAACATAGCATCTTGTTGAATCAACCTTTCAATAAAAAACATACGAGACATGCATACAAACAGATAAACCTGCCATTACGTTAATATAGAGTTATAGACAAACAATAGTATATTGTTAAACACAACCTCAATCCAAGTTATGCTGATACATAACTTAGACCAAATCCACAGAGAAGAAGCATAACGAGGTCTTGCATACAAACTCACACTGATCCCTCTCTCTCTCTCTCTGCCATTTCCACAGTCACAATCCAGAACAACGGCTACCTTAGTTATGCAACACTACTTACAAGCCACTTTTTGATCAATCTAAAATGATTTGAAACTCAATACATAATTTTAATGGCCTCTCAGCATCATAAACAGATGTAATAAACAACATCATAAAACTGAATAAAATTCCCTGACACACCCCACACATAATGTAACAATGCATGTCTGCATTAAATAATGATTAATTTTGATAACAGTAAAACATTAAGTGGAGCAGAAAGGGATGTATTTGCAGAACCAATGTCCCATTAACCTTACTTATAATTAAACAGGACACCCTTCCTTAGCTAAGAACTAATACGATCTACAAATGTTTCACCCAAAAAAAAAAAAATTCTGGAAATGTCTAACCTGTGTTAACTATCCCGATATCTAAAAGAGATATATACTGACCTCCCCATGTAGGTACAGTGGCTCAAGCTAAACTCAGTGTTTTTCCTCTGATTGAATTTAACTGTATAATCCTAAGAATTGTCAACAAATGAGTTAATTATCCCTTCCCAAGCTATCCATTCATAGGAGAGAAACTCCAAGGCAACAAAAAGTGCAGTAAAATAAACACAACAGCACATATATACAAAGAAATTACAATAAT
Source organism: Senna tora (assembly GCA_014851425.1). Lineage (NCBI taxonomy): Eukaryota > Viridiplantae > Streptophyta > Magnoliopsida > Fabales > Fabaceae > Senna > Senna tora. The sequence continues at coordinate 6,029,372 of CM026262.1, read as the reverse complement.
ATATTAGATAAAATGAGAATTATATACAATATTTACAGGAACGCAAATGAAATTCTAAGCTCTATTCAATAGAAAAGTGATCCCCAATTACAATTTACAACCAATAAGCAATGATTTGCATGTAGTAAAAGGTACCAAATCAGCATATTGGCGCCAATCTCCTGGGAACTTTTTCCCTATCAGCGTCCACAATTCCATCGGTAACAACTCGTACAATCCTTTTGAACGCAAAATGCAGACAATTCGAAAGCACAATCCACGAGAGAACCTGATAGACGAAATCGAACGCGGGGTCCGAGTACGACGACGATGAATCATCCCAATAATTGTCACCTTCTCCAAATCCATTAAAGTTCCAACCCCCGCCACCGCCTCCGCCTCCGAAACGGCCGCCACCAAAAGGACGATCGCCACCGTCACCGAAGAAGAAACCCTCATCTCCAGTGTCCCCGGAGTCATCGCCAGACACCCTGCGCTTCGCACGTCGTTTTCTACGGAGAAGGGACCGACGAGGCATTCTGTATGTATTGGATCTGACCGGAGGCGGCGCGAGGGCGTCAACCGGCAAAATCACCGCCGAGATTTGGAGAAGTCTGGAAAATGGCGATGAAGAAGAAGATTGTTCGGCAAAGGAATCGATTACGAGGAGGTTACTGGAGGAATAACAGCTCCGAAGGAGAAGGAGGTTGGCGACCCCGAGTGTTACGGTATCAGCGACGAGAATGTCCATTATCATCGATATTTTCTCCGATGGATCTATGGATGGAAAATTTCGCGGACAGTGTAAGAAGGCAAAATATGTTAATTGGTCTCTGGGTTTTCTTGGGGAGCCTATTTTCACCAAAACGCAGCGTTTCAACTGTCAAGGTCTCATCCTCAACTCAACAAGAAAATGTGTAATGGGAGGTAAAATATTATTTAGTCCCTGAATTGTTGGTTAAATTATTATTTAGTTCTCAAATTTATCAAAATTACTATTTAGTCTCCGAAATGTTTAACTACGTCAATTATTTAGTTCTCGAATTTGTAACTATGTCAACTATTTAGTCCCCAGACTTGGCAAAAATATTATTTAGTCATGGCTAAAATGCACATAACCTCCCTGAACTATATGGTGTTTGCGCATAACCTCCCCAAACTTCAAAAAGTTGCATAGAACCTCCTTGAACTTTTCAACTTTTGCACATAAAAGATTTTGTTAACTTTTCCATCCAATTTTTAACACTCAATGCCACATCAGCTTCCACATCACATTTTAATTTCATGTCAGCTGGGCAAATAAGTAATTTCTCTACCATTAATTAATTAATTTATTTTTATAAAAAAAATTAATTATTTTTATGAACAAAATTAATTAATTAAAATATTGACTGTAGAGAAATTAATTTTCATGAAAATAATTAATTTTTTTATAAAAATTAATTAATTAATTAATTAATGGTAGAGAAATTACTTATTTGTCCAGCTGAAATGGAATTAAAATGTGATGTGGCCTTGAGTGTTAAAAATTGGATGAAAAAGTTAACAAAATCCTTTATGTGCAAAAGTTGAAAAGTTCAAGGAGGTGCTATGCAACTTTTTGAAGTTCGGGGAGGTTATGTGCAAACACCTATAGTTCAAGGGGGTTCTGTGCATTTTAGCCTTTAATCATCGAATTTGCAACCCTCTCAACTATTTAGTCTCCTCCTTAATCCCTAATCCAAACATACCCTAAGACTCTAGTTTGTCTCTCTTATCATGATTGCAGTCCTGTGTTTATTCTGTTTGATGTCTGAGCCTTGTTGAAATTCTTATATTGTATGGCCATATAGTGCCATTTTCTTTATCAATGAAAGATGTTTTCTGACAAAAAAAAATGAGAATGTGTTGAGATTTTTTTTTTAAAAGAATGAGAATATGAATAAGAATGTTTATGATTACGTTTGGTGTAATATAAAAAAGTGAAAATAGAGTTGAAAATAATAATGTAAAAAGAGTATAATGATCAATTTATCCCTATAATTAAATTTTAGTTGTGATAGTAGGAAGGTAAAATGGAAAAAGACCAAAAGCGCTATCCCAATACCTCAATACAAGGAGAGTAATTTTCTATAGTCTTCCTTTAAGAACTATGTTGAAATTAAGGCATGTTAAAACCTTCAACCAAACTTAAAAATTTCATTCCCAAACCCATTCCCTCGTTGTGAAACCACAAACCAAACACAGAAAATGTAAAATAAACCTAATTAAAAATACACTTAAGAATAAATATTCTTGAATTTCAATCTTTAAATCTTTTTCTAAAATAACATATGAAAATATGAGAAATAAGTTATACAATTTGAAGAATTTAGTTTTGAAGCCAAAACTCTAAGCTCCAACCCTACAACTAAAAAAAGTTGGTCATAATGACAAATAAGTTGTGCGCTACAAAACAAATACTCATATATGAAGAGGAAATGTTTAAATAACAAAGAAAAATACTTCCATCAAGAAAGCAAATAAAATATAAGAACTTTAATGCAGGAAGAGAGGAAATGGACAAAATTAAGCGACAAGATAAGAATAAGATTTCAACTATTTATTTGCACTTTATTTGTTACACGGGCCATTTAGTTTAAAATAAAAAATAATTAATAAATATTAGTAGTAACTACATTTTAAAAAACACATGGTCCAATTTATGTACCTATGTCTTATGCTAAATGAATAAGTTGGCTTCTGGTGAAGAATAGTGTAGTGCTTAAGAGAAAAAACAAAAACAAGACAAATGAGTAATCTGAAAATAAACTGGGGTCGAAAATGATGAAAAAGTCAAGTTTTACAACGTGAAATTAATATTATTACCACTTTAAAATATATTTATTAAAAAATATTATAGTTATTATATTCTATTCTCGTATATTTTAAAACATTCCGATTCTTAAAAAAAACATTATAATCCTTTTTTAGGGACACATTCACTAGGCAGAAATAGAAATTAAAATGAAAACAAAATATATTTAATATGTTTAGTAGTAAAAGTTTGGTAATAGAAATGGAATGAGAATGTATTAAAATGACTATTTTACCCCTTATATTAAAATAATAAAAATAAAAGAAGATTATAATTGTGTCAAATCAAAAGAGTATAATAGATATTTTGTATTTTTTTTAAAGTTAATGAAATTGAAAAAGTGAAAAAGTGGGCCCTACTTACTTTTTTATTTCCATGTGATGCATTTCTAGTAAGTGAACAAGCCCTAAGTCTTACCCTCTTTATTATTATTTTTTTAATAAAATGTCTTACCCTCCTTACTAAGTTATAGGTTAAAGTATCTTTGCTGCTCTAAACTTTGTTAAAATATTCATTATTGCTCCCAAACTTTTTTTTAATTCATGTCTACCCCCAAACTTTTAATTTTATTCATACATGTCTTTTTGCTAACACCGTTAACTTACTTGACGAAATTTGCTGATGTGGACGATGAATGTGTATTTATTTTCTCACGTCATTGTTTACATCACATTTAACTTTCTATTTTTATTAAAAAAAAGTAAACTAATTCAAATAAAAAACATTTTAGAGTAAAAGTTTGATTTTTTTTTATTTGGATTGAGTTATTTTTTTTAATAAAAAGTTAAATATGAGGTGAAAAATGAGATGGACAGTGAGATGATAAAAGATATACACATTCATCGTCCACGTCAATAAATTCTGTCAAGCATATTAATGATGTTAGTGAATAAAACATACATAAACAAAATTAAAAATTTGAGAATATGTATGAATAAAAAAATATTTAGAATTAAAAATAAACATTACAATAAAATTTTAACTTTTGGAGTGAAAATTCCCTAAGTTATATTTTAGAAAATGATACATAGGCTTTTTTTTTCGCCATCTACATAGGCTCTTGAAAGTTAAAATTTAACAACAATAAAGTGCCTCCAAAAACCCTAACCCCCAATTCTCCTATTTCTCGTATAAAAAGCACTGTCTGAAAGAGGTCGAGTTTCCACTGACCTACCGGCTACCACCGTAGAAGGGAAGAAGCCAAGACATAGACATGGTGTCTTTGAAGCTTCAGAAGAGGCTTGCTGCCAGTGTCCTCAAGTGCGGAAGAGGGAAAGTATGGCTCGACCCCAATGAAGTTAACGAGATATCCATGGCCAATTCTAGTATTTCTCTTGTTCCTTCCTCCGATTTCATTTATTTTATGCGAGTCGAATGCCCTAGTTATGATGCAAATTTCTCATACTCAATTTTGATCCAAAGTACTGGGTTGGATATTAAATTCTGGGTTAAGATTTTTCGTGATTCAATGTCACATGAGATGAACATCCGTTAATTTATATAAATGGTAATGGATTTACTGAAGTTCTGTCAATGATGATGATGATGATCTATTTGAAGCGTTGTTTATGTTTCGAGTGTTTTAAACTTTTAATCTTTTAATGGGGATAGGGAAATAGTTGGGAGATGAATAGCTGAATCTGTAAATTTGCAATTCAAATGTCAAATTACATTTAAATATTTTGCGTCGGTCATGGTAGTTTTACAAAATAACCAAAGTAACAAGCTATAGAAAGCACGGACACTTGACAGGACATCAACCACAGAACAAAAATTTTGTTTTTTCAGCCTGGACATTTGCCAAGCTCATACTCCAGCCAAGTAGAAAAAAGAAACAGATTAAAAAGTAAGTGTATAAGACTAGAAACACGTTTTAGTTTAATGTTATTTTCGAATTGTTTTTATTGTACATGAGTAATGTAAATAGTAGAAAGTAACAAGCTTTTATTTTGACGAATTTGATTTGGAAAATAACAATGTAAGTTGCTTAAAATATAGAATAATGTCAGGCAGCTTAATCATAAAGTACAATATTTTACTTAATTGAGTTTGCGTTGCGAATTATATCGCTTAAGAAATGTGGTTAGTGAAGTTATCTTCTATTTTGAATATATGGTTGTGGTTTTCTAATGTCTCTCGTGGGAATGTATGCTGTTAGATTAAAGTCAGCTTCTTCCATTGCCTGATCTTATTGATGATCTCCATTGTGTCTGCGGTTTAATGGCCAATGACAGGACAAAACATCAGAAAACTAGTGAAGGATGGTTTTATCATCAGGAAGCCAACAAAGATTCATTCTCGATCCCGTGCCCGAAGGATGAAGGAGGCCAAGAGAAAGGGTCGTCACTCTGGATATGGTATGATTTATAATTGGAATCTGGGGTTTGGTCTGCTGCACATTTTTGTGTTGTCAAGTGATCATTTGTTGGGCAAACTTAATCATTGTCAATCACTTTAAGGTAAACGTAAGGGTACCAGGGAGGCACGGCTGCCAACAAAAATACTATGGATGAGGAGAATGCGTGTGCTGAGGCGGCTGCTTCGTAAGTATCGTGAATCCAAAAAAATTGACAAGCATATGTACCATGACATGTACATGAAGGTAAAAGGTAATGTCTTCAAGAACAAGCGCGTTTTGATGGAAAGCATCCACAAGACCAAGGCTGAAAAGGCCAGAGAGAAAACACTGTCTGACCAATTTGAGGCCAAGCGTGCAAAGAGCAAGGCAAGCAGGGAGAGAAAGTTGGCCAGAAAAGAGGAGCGGCTGGCACAGGTATGCTGTGATTACATCTTAATTCATCTCCTTGACCCCTAGAATTTGGAAGGGATAGGCTTCTTATTCTTATTATTGAAAATGCAGCTAGTCAGGATGAAAAAGGTCCCTTTTACATAATAATTGATTAATTGGCTTGTGATTGAGATGCTTATGATTCAGAATGTACCCTCTTTTCAATTATATATTGTAATTTCATAACTGGTTTTTGAGTTAGCATTGCATGTAATCAATACAGGGACCTGGAGAGAGAGCACCTCCAGCTGCATCACAACCACAAGCTGAGTAAGCATTCATTTACATGAATCGAGTCTATATAAGTTTATGAGTTGTATTAATAACATTTCACTAATATGAATTTTATCCTTCCTGTAGGGGGGCTAAGAAAACAAAGAAGTGATGGGGTGACACCGATGCGTGAAAGCTGAATTTTGAAGACTGATTTACTTGTATGCTTATCGGAGTATGTTTATGTCGGAGCTATTTTGTTTTCTATGGAACATTTAAACTAAGCTTAGTGTTATTTTCTTAATGTAGCGCTAGTATGGGCTTAAGTCTCATTTTCCCGTACATTTAAAGCAGAGAACTACAAAGTAAATGAAGGTACAGCAATCTGTTTGTTTGAATATATATTTTAATATTGTCTACATCCTTTTGATGGATTTTGTAGGAAGCATGTCTGTTGAGGTCGATATGGTGATCCTCTTTCATCTTTCTCTCTCCTCTCTGTTATTTTTAATCACCTGTCATCTCTCTTTTTTGTTTTTGATTTTGCATAGGGTCATACTTATCGATTATTGCAGCTCTGAGAAAAAATAATAGAAGAAACAAAAGCAAAATGAATTCGAGTTAATTGATTGTAAAATGCGAGAAAAAGCAAAATGACCTTGTGTGATTTACTACGAAGCTACAGTTTATTAACTTTCCCTAGGCAAGACGCATTGTAATATTAACCTTGATGAAGATGATCCAAAATTTCATTCATAAATAGTTATAGCATGGGGGGTTAATGGAGGAAAAATAAAGGACGGAGATATTCAATGGAATTCTGATGTGTTCAAACTACTAAACGTCTGTTTTTTTTTTGATAGGACTAAACGTCTGTTTGTTAGTAGTAAATTATAAATAGTCTAATTTTTCAAGTTGTATGCATAATCAAATGGACGATATATTGACAACTCAGACCCTGGAGCGCAATTGTATTGTTTACGGTGAGTTTACGATGCAACTTGTTGTATGCATATAATGTAATTTCGGCCGATAGGATTGTGACATGTGGATAAGATGACTTGAGATACAATGTAGTTTTTTACATGTCACAATTCTATTAGTGAAAATTGCATTGCATGCATGCAACAAGTTGTATCATAGACTAACCCATTGTTTAAGCTTAATATTTTTGAAATATTAGGTGCTTGGATATCAGCTATTCATTGTCCCGCAACTGCAAGTTAGTAAATGGAAATTAAATAAATATAATACTATTTGATTTTAAATGACTCAATCAAACAAATATGTTCCAGTCCACTATTCATACTATAAATCCGAAAAATGGAAACAACTTACCCACAAACAAATTAATCACACATTGTAGAGCTAAATTTGCTTTCCTTTTCTGCCAATAAACCCCATATTTGTCGTCTTCAGGATTTTAAGTAACCACATTAAAAGTAGAAAAATTGAAAGAATGCTTTAATTTTATCTAAGTTTCAATTTTCGTTGTAATTTGTTAATCTATATATTACACTAAACATAGTAAATGGTGATTGACACTTGGGGACAATGAATGATGAATCACAGAGGAAATCCGCAGCAAACGCGCGGGCAAGTTTCTAGTCTCACCCACAACACATTCCGATTCTGCAAATTTCGCATTGGATCCTAAACGACCAACGGCGGCGTTGTCCTTCATTCCTTCATGATTTTTAATTCCAATGGCGGCGGACGGATTGATGCCCGGGGGTGCCTCCCGGTACGTTCAACTACCACCGGAGCCACAGGAGCCACCGTCCACAGCGGTGTCGCCTGCTGCAGCGCTTCGCCAAGGCGGCCCTGAGCCTACTCGGATTTTCGATGAGATACCCAAAGCCACCATCGTTTCCGTCTCTCGTCCCGACGCCGGCGACATCAGTCCCATGCTTCTCTCCTATACCATTGAATTTCAATACAAACAAGTACCAAGACAACCATATCTCTCTCAACTGTTTTCGTTCTTGCGTTTTTATGGTGTTCTTCGAGATACAGCCATTTAATGAGCTCCGATCCTTTTCCATTTTGAACATAGACGTTTGGACTGGGATGATGAAACCAATAATGTGACCAAAAACGCAAGGGAAAGGATATTGGGTCGAATATTTGAATCTTATATCTTTCGACACTGTTTCCGTATAAATAACGTTATTAAATTCAATATAAAATAACATGGAAAAAAAAAAAGACTATAAAGCAATACTCTATATGCTACATAGAGGAATCAGGAATATCTCACGTCCATTTATGGTCTCCAAAGGGCTGCTAGTGCTACTTAGTTATCGCTCTGGCCTTCGTTTTTGTTTTTTAGTTTCCTCAATTTAAAATTTCTCTCTTTAGATATCTTTTTTCATTTGCTTGATTTGTTGACTTCTTCCTTCCATTTAGGTTTTCATTCATAATTTCAGTTGTAATGCGTATTACAGTTTGACATTCAACTGATTTGCCATGGTTTAGACTTGTAGTGTTAAAAGGTGCTTATATGCTGATAATATTGGATTTTACTGTCCTGTCTGTTTTCCCTTTGCAAATGTTTTGAATTCGGTTTATGAACTTATTGGATATTGAGGCTTTTATTTTGATTCTTGTTCTTCAGGACTATATTTATTTGTCTTATTTTTATTCTAGTTCAAGTGGCAGTTAGTGAAGAAAGCTTCTCAAGTAATTTATTTGCATTTTGCATTGAAGAGACGAGCATTTATTGAGGAAATTCATGAAAAGCAAGAGCAGGTGGGTGTTGTGCAATGATCTTTTATATTGATTTTCTGGTTACTTCAACATATTAAAATGTTTTTGTACATTCGTACGCCTCTTGTATCATCATCAATCTGCACAGCACATTTTCATGTTATTTGCCAATATATTGTATGCCTAGCAAAATTTGGATTGTGATGCTCACTGAAACATTATATCAAGGTTAAAGAATGGCTTCAAAGTCTAGGAATAGGAGAAAACACCACTATGGTGCAAGATGATGATGAAGCAGATGATGAAACTATTTTACATCAAGATGAAAGTGCTAAAGAAGACAGGTTACCACTGATCATTGCAGCTTTTATTGGACTAATCTTTAGAATTTCGTTGAGTTACTTGGCCATCATTGCTTATATGGTAGTTTTTTTTCGGCCCAGAGACGTTCCATCTATTGCTGCATTACCAATTATACGTCCTGCCTTAGGAAGACAGCAGTCTATATCAGACAGAGCAATGATTGCTATGCAGGGATATCTCAGTCACTTTTTTGGAAATATTACTATTGTTAACTCTCGAGAGGTATGCTTCATGTATGCACTTTTGAAGATAATACTTGTCTTGTAATTGAAGTTATTCTTTCTACTTGTAACTGTCATAATATTATTCTGGTTCAACCTAAGTATCACAAATATACTAGTTAAAGGCTAAAGCATCACCCTGACACCCTTTGATACTAAGGGACTTTGCTTTAATCTGGTATAGACAAGTTACATCAATCTGGGGTTGCTTGTGCCAGTCATCATTACAAAATGTTTGATTTAGCAAGGATTTCAATTTTCATATGTGAATGTGATATATTCCGTGTTGCAGGAAAGAAGCACAAAAGCTATAATAACCGCTTGGTATTGTTCTAGAGGATGACCCTGAGTCCACTTGGTAGAGACTCTGGAGTTTATCTGAACTCAAGGATAATCCTTAGAATAATGTTCATAATTGAAAATTTAAGTAGTATCTCGTTTTACATAAACCAGGCCCTTTTATAAGCACAATAAAAATTGACTTACATGTCATCAATTTTCTTGAACTATCCTATCCTCGTAGGAAGCCCAATAACTAGAGGTAGGACAAGACCAAAGAAAACAATAAGAGAAACTATTAGGAGCAGCCTCCTTATTTAGTTGAGCTAAAAAATAAGCTTCATGTTGTAATAAAATAGTCTTTTCTTTTAGAGATTAGCTGAAGCAGCTTGACGTGGTTATTCCTAATACGTTTCAGTTGATCAAATTGAAAACATGGTTTTTCTATAACATGATGGATAACAGTGTGTTAAACTTAAACCTAAATATTTAGTGAAAGATGGAGATCTCTGCATTTGATTATTTACCTGTTTGGGTAAAGGAAGGTTTCACCATGCTGCATTTGATTTACTTAACAAGGTTGTCATGCTTGTGGTAGGATCAAATTCAATTGATTTTACCCTATATATATATATTTGCTAATACACATTGAACATATTGTGGAATTGTCCATACGTTAAATCATAACTATTGTTCAAGCCAAAAAAAAAAAATCATAACTATTGATACTGGCCTTTATATATATTCATTATGAACCTAGGAACTCGCAAGACATAATACTCTCCTCCCTTCTATTTTAGAAAATTATGGCAAAATCATTAATTCAATTTATTTTGAATTTGAAAATATGACCTTTTTTTATATTGGTCAAAATTATTATGTATTCAACACTTGTTATATTATAGACATTTTGGTTAAAATGAATATAATTGTAGGTTTTCATTATCTGAAGGGAGTGTAATTTACCCTATGTCCCTTACCTTCTCTATTTTATCATCACTCTGCCTTTAAATTTTTGTTACATTCCTCTATACTTACCATTATCACTAGGTACCTGCATTTACAATGAGCAGTTGTATTGTGTGCTGTAGGTTTGCAGGTTTTTGGAGGTCTCAAACTTATCTTTCTCACCTGAATATGGCCCTAAGTTGAAGGAGGATTATGTGATGGTGAAGCATCTGCCAAACATTTTAAAGGATGATGATTCTAGAAAATGTTGTATATCTCAGTGTTTCAGTTGTTGCAACGACAACTGGCAAAAGGTAATTGCTTCCTGCTTTTGAAGGGTGATAGCTTTGTGTTGAATTGTTGTGATGCCTGTAAAAGCAATAACTTGCATATGGGCATTTATGCAGTATTGGGGAAGTCAAGCATACATTTTTTTATAGAATAATAATAATAATAAGTCAAGCATATATAGATACATGTTCATGGTAGAAGTCATTCTTATATAATAAGTTTACATCAATTGACACTAGCGTAGATTATTTTACTCTTTTATTAGGAGACAATTTCTTATAGAATATGATTATCATCAATCTGACAGTTCAACTACATCCCACCTTATGGTTTGTTGCCCTCGTTTTATCTCTCTGTCTTGTTGCTTTAGAATTTGTTACAACTAAAAAATATGTAGGTTGCAGATTCCTTTTTACCTTTGATTCTTCTATACTTTTTGACATTTGAATGGTTTATGGTTTACCTGAGTTTGACATTCTCCAAATCTATTAATGGTGCATCAGTTTTCAGTTCTTTTTGAGTAACTTGTTATTGTTTTGGTTTTATATTACCGTGTTTACTTGTCTGTTTTATTATATGCAGGTTTGGGCCGTACTAAAACCTGGATTCTTGGCATTTATGGCAGATCCTTTTGATACCCAACCTGTGGACATTATTGTTTTTGATGTACTTCCTGCCTCAAATGGGAACAGAGAAGGTTGTCTATCACTAGCTAAGGAAGTGAATGAACCAAACCCATTACGTCATTCGTTCAAGGTTTATATTGTTACATCATTGTCTAGTGGATTAAAAGATTAGAAGGGCAATTTTATTCTCTCTCTATTGCTTTGTTAATCTTTCATTCAGTAGTTACTAAATGACCAGGGGATCTCATAGCATGGCTGATTCAAAATTTACAGTGAGTTACTCTTTAACATTTAATTATAAACTTTTAGGTGACTTCTGGAAATCAGAGCATAAAGGTAAGAGCAAAAAGTGGTGCTAAAGTTGAAGATTGGGTTGCTGCTATAAATGATGCTGGACTAAAACCTCCAGAAGGCTGGTGTCATTCTCACCGCTATGGTTCTTTTGCTCCTCCAAGAGGCTTGATTGAAGATGGTAGCCAGGCACAATGGTTCATAGATGGTCGAGCAGCATTTGATGCCATTTCTTCTTCAATTGAGAATGCAAAATCAGAGGTTCTTTTCTCAGCGCTAGAACATCAAAATCTGATGGAGGTCAAGTTCACAATATTATGATTGTTCTTAAGTTTCAGTTCAATGATTGAGAGTTTCATGCAGATATTTATTTGTGGATGGTGGCTGTGCCCAGAACTTTATATGCGGCGTCCTTTTCACTCTCATGCTTCATCAAGGCTGGATAATTTGCTGGAAGCAAAGGCTAAGCAAGGGGTCCAGGTATCCCTTTATTTTTTTTTATGGTCAAGGATTCCTTTAAAATGAAACTGTTGGCCATTCCTTTACAAAGCTTTGTCAATCAGACTGCAGAAGTGGATTGCTTTTGGTATTGAAATGTAAATTGTAGAAGTTACACAACAATTGCAAGGCTTTTCAGTATGCTGCTGGCTTTCAGTTAAATTATGCTTTGGTATTTGAGAGTAATAAAATAACGCCTAATACCCTTAATAGTTGTTCATTAATTTGGATTATTCCAAGTTGTGAAGGACCTCAGGGTGGATCATATACCTGTTGGAAGCACTGAGTAGCATATTCCAGAACTACTGCTTTCTTAGGAATTTCAATAAATCCTGTGACGCTTCTTTCCTTTCTAGATAAAACAAGTGGATTCTAAGTGTATTTAGTTGTTGGATGAGTGACCTTAATTGATTGAAGAAATTAGTTTCCATGATATATCATCCATAAGTTAAAAATGAAATAAAATCAATGAGGTAGATTCTGTTAAAGTTTTTGATACTTAATAGTTCACTTTTCCATGAGATGATCATTCTTCATATTTGAGTTGAGAAGCCTTCGGATTGGCATAAATGATTGTCCTTTGATGCAGATTTTTATTCTCCTCTACAAAGAGGTGGCCCTTGCTTTGAAAATCAACAGTATTTATAGCAAGAAAAAGCTTCTTAGCATTCATGAGAATGTGAGGGTATTACGTTATCCTGATCACTTTTCTAGCGGCATTTACTTGTGGTATGCAAATTCCCCATAATTATATATATACACGTAAATAGAATTTACTTTTGTTATTATCTGCATGATCATTATATTACATATTTTTTTATTTTTTATTATTTGCTCATGATTACATACAGGTCCCACCATGAAAAACTAGTTATTGTTGATCACCAGATTTGCTTTATTGGAGGACTGGATTTGTGCTTTGGTCGTTATGACACACCTGAGCACAAAGTGGGAGATCTCCCTCCTTTGACCTGGCCTGGAAAGGATTATTATAACCCTAGGTAAGTTTTGTGCTTCCAAAGGGTTAGAAAAAAAAAAGTTACATGTAAATTTCTTTCTAATTTTTAAACTGAAATTTGATATGAAAAGTGTGGGGATGATGAAGCAGTCCAATATTTAAATGAAATACAATTCTTCTCAGTGAAGGCTGAAAGGATGTATTTCGTAGACTGCATAAACTATCATAGGTTGTGTTTTAGATAGTGGTCTATTTATACTAGCATCTATACTCTGACTACCTCTGCCCTGTTGGATAAGATATAGTTTATGGATTTATTTAACTTTTGCCAGGGAATCTGAACCAAATTCTTGGGAAGATACAATGAAAGATGAACTGGATCGCGGAAAATATCCTCGCATGCCATGGCATGATGTCCATTGTGCTCTTTGGGGACCACCTTGTCGTGACATTGCGAGGCACTTTGTTCAGAGATGGAATTATGCAAAGGTTAGACTTCATCTATAATTGCATCAAAAAGTCTCGGTTCTTAATGCGTTGTGTTCTAAATTCCTAATTGGAAATATGTCTTTTGTGCATGTGTGTGCTTTTTTCTCTTTCCATTAGAGGAACAAAGCTCCATATGAGCAGGCAATACCATTACTTATGCCTCAGCATCATATGGTTATTCCACACTACTTGGGAAGAGGCGAAGAATTGGAAATTGAAAGTGAGAGTTCTAACAATCATAGAAGAATCAAAAGGGACGATTCCTTTACCTCATCGCCCCAAGATATTCCTCTACTTTTGCCTCAGGAATCTGGTGGGCTACATACTCCTGAAGGATACCCAAAATCAAATGGGATAACCACCATTTCACATCTTGATCAGCCAAGCAAGATGAACACTGGTCTTCCTATCCCTTCCCGGAAGGCCAAAATTGAACCAGCTGGCTCAGAGACACCAATGAAAGGCTTTGTCAATGAGCTTGATTCAGTGGAGGGTAGTGAGAAAGTTACTCAGGATAGAGTCTCTCATGTCAGCACGAAAAGTATAGATAAAGAATGGTGGGAAACACAAGAGCGGGGTGACCAGGGAGGCTTTACAGATGGATTTGGGCAAGTTGGTCCCTGTGCTTCCTGCCGCTGTCAGGTGTGTTACTTACTGATGACTGCCTATTGCCCAAGTGCCAATGGCCTATTCAAAGATAAAAGATTTTTTTGTCTGTGATTTTTTCATATTATGAATTAAGCTTTTTTGTAGGTTGAAATGCTATAAAAGCTGTCACAATCAATAACTATTACTAATTCACCAATAAAAAATAAGTTATTTATAAGTAGAATGCGATAGTTTATTTTTCTTCCGTGTTTTTTTTGTCAATTTTAATTTTTTTTACTGGATATTGTAATTTCTTCTGTCGCTTATAGCCTATAATTGTTAGGTTATGAGGAGTGTCAGTCAATGGTCTGCTGGGACAAGCCAAACTGAACAGAGCATCCACAATGCTTATTGCTCTCTTATTGAGAAAGCAGAATACTTTATCTACATCGAGGTATCTAATAACTTTCCCTTTTGCATGTCTACTTTACACGCCTGAGCTGGTTTGGTCATATACAAAAAAAAGGCTGTTAGAGGCTCTTGTATGCAGAGTTAACAAGATGGAAGATAGTCCAATAACTAGAGGTAGAGGAAGACCAAAGAAAACAAAAGGAGAAACTATTAGGATGGATTTAACTCTTAATAACCTAACTATAGAAATGAGCAAAGACAGAACATGTCAACATTGCTTGATCCATATAGCCGACCCCACCTAGTGGAAAAAGGCTTTGTTGGTTGTTGATATTGTTGTTTTCATAAATGATCATAAGAAATGTAGATTTTGCTTCGTTGGTAATAAAGCCCATCTAGAAGCCTATGGCCAAATACAATATGACATCTAGGGAGCATGCTTAACAGTTAGGTGAACTACATGTTACTATTTTGTAGAGGAAGCATCCTTGACAATGTCCTTGGTAGACAAATAGCTCATAGAATTCTTCGACATACTTTATAGGAGTAGCTCCTTTGAAGCCTTGACATTCTGATATAGGAAGGACTAAACTTAGATGAAGTTTTTTAGGTGTGTGCTATAAAGTTCTCTGATAAAAATAAAACACGTGATAAAAAAATGCTTGTATGACCAATCACGGGTGGAGAAACAATATGAAGACTAAATTTTACATGACCAATCATTAAAGAAAGAGAACATAAATAAAGCTTGTTATTGGAGGAACTTCATAGCACACACCTATTTTTGGCAAAGAGCGAGGGAGAAGTAAGTAGATGAGAGAGAGGGTGGAGGGAGAACAAGAGGGAATAGGGAGAAAATAGAGAGTCCGCGAGATGGAGAGAGAAAATTAACGATGATATGAGAGACATTGATATGTATGTCCATAACCTAGGTTTTATAATGAGAGAGAATATTTATTTTCTCTAGTAATGCAATTGGTTTTCTGAATGCAAGCAAAATCTATTTATTGAACATGGTGTTGTTACATAGCGTAAATTTGTTTGAGTTGAATTTTTCGAAAATTAAAAAGGTTTACTGCATAAAATCAGCCATAGGAGCCTTCCAGAGTCAAGACAATCAATGAACGTAGATATAAATCTGCAAACATGAACATGCAAAGAAAATGAGTCGGTGGGAGAAAAAGTGAAGCCCTAAGCTCACAGCAAAAGAAACTGGGCAGTGCTCGGAGAGAATAATGGCGTGAAGAAACTTTTTGATAATTAATCTCTCTCTTCCCTCTGAACAGCTTCCTAGTGTGCTTCAACTATGAAAGAACTCATGATGCAAATTGGAAGAGTCGGGTTTAAATGGAAAAAGGCAGAAAACCATGGAATATACTTGAACGGCTTGGTTCACTTATAATGACCACAAAATTCATATAACTTGTAAAGATATTGTGAATTGCATTTCATTGATATGGTTGAGTCAGAACTGATGAACTAATGCAGTATATGTTCCTCTCCCCTCTTCCCCTTTGTTCCAGAATCAATTTTTTATCTCAGGTCTATCGGGAGATATGATGATACAAAATCGTGTTTTAGAAGCTTTATATCAACGGATTAAGCGAGCATACAATGATAAAAAGAATTTTAGGGTTATAATTGTCATACCACTCCTTCCTGGCTTCCAGGTATCTTTACTTTTTCCTATACTGTTTCAACTTTGACAAAACATAGTTTTTGCATAGTTGTTGGTCTTACTTCATAAATATGTAGGGGGGCCTTGATGATAGTGGAGCAGCATCTGTAAGAGCCATAATGCACTGCCAGTACCGAACCATTTGCAGAGGACAAAATTCTATATTACATAATCTATATGATCTTCTTGGTCAAAAAGTAAATGATTACATATCTTTCTATGGCCTCAGGGCTTATGGTAGACTCTTTGATGGTGGTCCTGTGGCAACCAGCCAGGTATTCTGTTACATGTATATGTCTTATACTTAAGTTAGGAGTTCCGGTCAGCTTTATCTGATATGCATGCGGCAGGTGTATGTTCACAGTAAAATCATGATTGTTGATGACTGTACAACTCTAATTGGATCTGCTAACATCAATGATAGAAGCTTACTTGGCTCCAGAGACTCTGAAGTATGGCTCCAACCTTTTTTTTTCCCATTGCACTGTGAATCTTTTCTGTTGAGAACTGTTTGAAGTCTTTCATTGGAAGTTCAAAAAATTTTATCTGTTGATTCTCTTTCTCTCTGTCTCTCTGCTATTTCATGATCCCTATTTCGAACAATTTCATCAGATGAGTCATGAGTAATAATCCATACTAATTTTATATTCAGAAGCATCGCAACTGACATCTTGTTATTTTTTCTCTTCACTGTTTATTTTACTGGAAACTCTGGACCAGAGACTGCAAAGTTAATATATGTTTGTGGGTAGTTTGGAATTTTTCTCCAGTTAACTGATTTGATGCATATGTTATGTCACTCACAAGTTAGAAGGCAAGGGCTTCCAATCTATAAAAGAAATAACCAACAAATAATCTCTACTATCTTGTTCTTGTGGCCAACATCTTTTTCATACCATGGGATTGGAATATGCAGATTGATATCAGAATTCACTACTATTTACTTCATGTTAGGGGGGAAAAATCAGAGTTCTTGTGTAAATATCAATGTGTAATTGTCGCATCACCTTCAGTCCCCTCAATTGTCTCAGATATGAATTTCAGACTAATGTAGTCATAGAAGACAGAGAGTTCACCAGTTCATACATGGATGGAAAACTATGGAAAGCAGGAAAGTTCTCGCTGACCCTTCGATTGTCATTATGGTCTGAACACTTGGGTCTTCAAGCAGGAGAGGTTGGCGAAATCTTTCTTCTCTGGGGAGTAGTTGTTTCATGTGGGTGATTAGTGATTTCTACTTACTATGTTCATATCTTGTTTACTCAGATTGATCGAATAACGGACCCGGTTGTTGAGTCTACTTACAAGGATATTTGGGTGGCAACAGCGAAGGTAAGGAATAATAATATTAATTGGAAATTAAATCCCAAGAATTTATGCTACTAGTAATTTGTGAAATACATAAGAATCTATTAGTTGTCTCTGGATATGTCTTGCAGACAAATACTGCAATTTACCAGGATGTCTTTTCTTGCGTACCAAATGATCTGATACACTCCAGGTACGGCAGTGATCATTCTCATTTGTCTTCCATCCATTTTCTCTTATCCTAACCTGCTTTCTGAACTTTCTATTTTGTAGATTTGCTTTCAGACAAAGCATGACTTTCTGGAAAGAAAAAATTGGCCACACTACCATTGATATGGGAATTGCCCCAAAACTATTAGAATCTTATCATAATGGAGGTATCAAGAATACAGATCCACTGGAGAGATTAGCTTCAGTGAAGGGTCATCTTGTTTGTTTTCCCTTGGAGTTCATGTGTAAAGAAAATTTAAAACCTGCTTTCAATGAAAGCGAGTACTATGCTTCTCAAGTATTTCATTGAGTATGCTGGAATACATAAGAATCATTGAAGTGTTTTTTTTCCTTTGTCAGGGGTCTGTAATTATCACTTACGTAATTTTATTTATTATTGTTCTATTTTTTATCACCTATTCAGCTATTCTGCAAGAGAGAGATGAAAAAAGGGTCTTATCTTATCACAATTTTCTTGTAAAGAATGTATCTACAACTGTTTATTCTTGTATAAAATTTATCATTCCAATAATATGCTGAAATATACCCTTTTTTTTCTTGTTATCGTCTTCTGTTCATATTGTGAGAATTTAGATATTTCAAGTTAGATTAATTAAAGCTTAATAAATTTTCAAATTTTAGTGATTTTAACCCAAAAACAATTAAAGGGAAAGTGATCTTAAAAGAATTAAATTTACAAAAAAAAATTAAAATTTGTCACACACATGTATGTCATTTTTCTTCAATTTGTTTAAAAACATTGCTATTTTCTCTCTTTACTCTTCTCACATCAAATATTTTAATTTTTATTTCATACTATAAAAATTAAAATTTTGTGAGATCAATAACTAAAAGGGCTTAAAGTATTATAATATAGATTATGTTCAACATAAATTTAACATCTTTTATAAATGTGATATATCTAATAGCCTCTTATGTCATAGGCATCAAACTCAAACCTTGTGTTGCTTTCAGTCTTATCGAAGGTACATATCAATGTTTGGTAATTGCCACATCATTATATTCCTCCTCAAGATTTGGACAGATGTAAGTGGTTCATTAATCACATAAAGCAGTTCCTCAACCTTAGGCTCAAGTGGTGGATCAGGTTCAATTCGGGAAGCAATCTGTATTTTTATACTTGCTGGGCAATGGGCATGTATTTCTTTTTCCTCCACTACTCCCTGATATTATTGTAAATTGCAGCCCCACCATTATAAAATTCTCTAGAATGGACGACCTAGTCTTTGTCAAAACCCATATGAACCCAGCAATTTTCACTATTCTAAATCATACACCTGGCCTGAAATCTAGCATTTGTCCCAGTCTTATCCTCATTAATTTATTTTGATTTTTTACTCTTTTTTTTTTGAGTTTTTGCCTACTACAACATTTTAGATTTCATTACTTTTTTTTTTTAAGGTCAAAACTTCAAATTGGTCCTTTATGTTTACACGAAGTTTTATATTGGTCATTTATGTTTCAAAAAGTCTAAATTGGTCCTTTATGTTTGCAAGAAGTTCCAAATTGGTCCTTCCGTCCACTTCCGTCAATTTTTTAAGTTAAGTGCTGACGTGGCGTGCTGATGTGTCCATCTAAGCTGATGTGTCATGCCACGTTAGCGCCACATCATCACATATGATATTGGATGATGACGTGGCGATGGCGTGACGATGACACGTCAACTGCAATTAACACGTAGGAGAAATAGTGTGTCCACATCAGCACTTAACTTAAAAAATAAACGGACTTGGACGGAAGGACCAATTTGGAACTTCTTGCAAATATAAAGGACCAATTTAGACTTTTTAAAACATAAATGACCAATATAAAACTTCGTACAACATAAAAGACAAATTTGAAGTTTTTACCTTCTTTTTAATGTAAGCTAATCTAATAATGTCATTTATAGATTTTACTCAAATAAATGATAGTTAACCATAAAAAAAAATTCAAAATTACACTTTTAGCATGGTGTCAATAACAACATTAAAGAGGAGTTAAGTATATTATAGTATCATTACCTCATATGCTATTATAATTTAGATGCTAGGACGGAATCGATGATAATATTTAGTATGCTGTTGTGTAATAGAGTACTATATCTTGATATTAAATCAAATAATATATGAGATAAAGTCTATACTTTTATTTAAATATTATTTTAACTATTCACCTAACACATTTAAGATTTCATTTGGGAAGTAGTCTCAATTATTAAAAAGAGACACTTTACTAAAGAATTAATTAGTATATAGCAATCATGCATCGTTATATGGGGTTCCACGCGAAAACAACCCTAGCCATGGCATGAAAGTAATTATTTATGAATTAAATCCCTTTGTTTGTGCTTGTGGGGTCATATTAATAATTTCACAAAATGTCCCTTTTGTTTGACCTTTGACGTCCCAGGGCCCTCCCAAACAAGTGGCCAAGCAATAGCCTTGTGTTTTGTACATTCGTTGGGATACTTGGTTAAAAAATGTCCAATAGATTGAGCCTTCTATTTATTATACTTAATTGAGTCTATTTCCTATGTTATCACCATTGAACGTCAGTTAATTTAAACCAAACCACTAATTACAATCTAATCTCGTCCACTAAACCATCATTTTATATTCATTAAGTACGTGTCAACTCCCCCCACATACACAGTCATATTTTTTAAATACCGACCAATTTATGATAATTTTGTTTTTATTCGTATTTTGTTTGGTACAAAGTATATATTATTAATTAAACGGATGCTTTAGGAATTAGGACTAGTTGATAATAACTTTGTTTTCCTTATGCAAATTGCAAAACATCAATTCGTTGAAATCAATTTTGTATATTAGTATTTGGAAATCAAAGGTTGAGGGATGTGAGGTAACTGATTACTGATGATGTTTCATTTTGATGACCCAAACACCTTTCAGTGTCCAAATTGCCTATTTCTTCTTAAATCTTGTGGTGTCCACAGCATGGGTAATATGGTAATATCACTCACCCGCCCGCCCCCTTGGATTACAAGTTACAATAATTAAACGTCACGTCCTTGCACAGTCGTGATTGAAACTTGGTTAACGGAGTGCAAAGTAATTGATACATATAGCTTCAGACGAATCATCTTTCACTTCCTCAGATTTCGCAGGAAATAGGAATTGACCCTTTTCTCCTTCGGTCTCTGTGGGAATCAAAGGTATTGAAGTTTCAATCTTCCTCTTGCTGTGAATCAAAGACTCTGTTCGTAGAGGAATACTTGAAAGCTTTCAATCTTCTAATTTTGTTTCCAAATTTGTCTTGCAGTGTGATTGGAATGTACATATAGTAGTAAAAGGCCATGGTTCTTTTTCCTTCGCTTGTGAATGGATTGGCAAGAAGTGTGCCATTCAAGAGAGGAAAGAATAGCGAAAAGGAGGATGAAGGAAGAAAAGCTGTGGAAGCATTGGCTAAGGAAGCAAAGAAGAATGAACTATTATTAAGTTCATCTGGAATTGTTAAGTCCCATAAGGCCAACACTTTAGCCTCTGTGTTCTCTAGGAGAGGCCGAAAAGGGACCAATCAGGATTGCCTCACTGTTTGGAAGGTACTATTACTATTACTATTATGCCAATTGCTTTAGACATAATTAATGAACATGTAAGCATGTCACATGAATATATGTAGATGTAAGTAAGGAATTTGGTGGTTAATTTGTTAGGAATTTGGTTGTCAAGATGACTTGATATTCTGTGGAATATTTGATGGGCATGGGCCATGGGGACACTTTGTAGCCAAAAGGGTGAGGGAATTAGTACCTGCTTCTTTGCTCTGCAATTGGCAAGAAACTTTGGCTGCAACATCATTGGACCTTGATTTTCAATTGGATGCTGACAGAAACCACCATTGGTTTCACCTATGGAAGCAGTCCTATTTAAAGACTTGTGCTGCTGTGGATCAGGATCTCAAGAACCACTCTAGCTTTGATTCCTTTCGAAGTGGTACTACAGCTTTGACATTCATCAAACAGGTTATATATATATTGAAATTTATCTTCATTCACTGTGTGGAAATTTCTGGATTTGATGGTTAGAACTCAAAACATGATAAAAGGGCTATTCCTTGTTTAACATGCCAATAAGACAATGAAAGGTTTTGTGTCGGGTGTTCATCTTTGAGACACTTGTTAAGGATTCATTTTAATTAATACGAGAGTTTATAAAATTAATTTAATTGACTTTTTTCTAACTTAAAGACAATAAATTCTCTTTTAATCAATCAAAGAAAATTTTAACATGTGCTTTAAGCACTTGTTAGATAAACTCATATGTTAATTTAATGTCTTAATCAAAAGTTTCCTGAAGTTAGTGGCATGGATGTTTCAGGGTGAACTTCTCATCATAGCAAACGTGGGTGATTCTAGGGCTGTCCTGGCCACTACTTCAGAGGACGATGGCACATTGATTCCTCTTCAACTTACCACTGACTTGAAGCCAAATGTACCAGGTGAGCTCTCTCTTCTTCTCTTACATAAGAAAACTCTCAAGTATATATATTCAAATATTGAGAGGAATCTGTGTTTGTACTGTACATTTCAGAGGAGGAAGAGCGCATAAAGCAGTGTAGAGGGAAGGTATTCTGTTTGGAAGATGAACCAGGAGTGTACAGGGTGTGGACTCCCAATGGGAAAACAGCAGGGCTTGCTATATCAAGGGCTTTTGGTGATTACTGTGTCAAGGACTTTGGACTCATCTCTGTGCCTGATCTCACTCAAACAATCCTCACTTCCAAGGATCAATTCATCATCTTGGCAACAGATGGGGTATGTAATATGTATGTTTGTTTATGCTATACATGAATATTGAATCAGGACAATTCAGTGCACGAGGCTCTCACTGAGTTGAGTTTGGAGAAATTCAAACTCCTGTATGTCTTAGGTCATATGAAAGCAACCTTACCATCGTGTTATACATGAATATTTCATTATTTTTCTAGCCTTCTTTTAACCAGACAGACTATGTGTGGCTGAATATTTGAACACTGATGAATTCAGGTGTGGGATGTGATATCGAACCAAGAAGCAGTGAATATTGTATCCACAGCACCAAAGAAGGAAAAAGCAGCTCAGAGACTTGTTGAATGCGCCGTACATGAATGGAAACGCAAGAGAAGAAGCATTGCTATGGATGATATGTCAGCTATTTGCCTCTTCTTCGACTCTTGTTCTTCTTCATCTCATCATCATCCACCCCAAATCCAAACTTCGGATAAACTTGGCAAATAAGTATTACTTGTAACACTACTAGTTATACATCTTCATAAAATACTTCACTCTTGTGATGACATTGTGTGTAAGGCTTCGGCTTCTAATAATATTAGTGTTGTCCTATTGTGAAGTATCACAACTTTCAACACTTAATTTTTTGTGTCCTACTCTAAATGCTTGTCAAAACTCAAAATTACTAAAATTCCTCATCTACTATAATCCAAAAATGAAATGGTTAAAAGAAAAATATCCGCAATCGCGTGCGTGCGAATATAGAATAAGTTATGTGCGAAGCATCCAAAAGCAGATCCTATCAATTTGACCAAAAAGTCCCTGACATCTTTTCATCATCGCCTTCTTCAGCTCCAGTGACCACTGACCACCAATCTCCATCCCCCAGCTTCTCTTCTCATGACCATCTCCTTACCACTCTCACCTTCTTCCCTAGTCGCACCTCCTCGCGCGTGGCATCACCCTCCTGCTCTTTCGCTCTCACACTCCCTCCTCGTCTCTTCAACTCCTCCTATTTCTCTCTTCAAATCCCGTCTCCGGCGATTGTCTCCGATTGTCATGTCCTCCGAAGGGCTCCGATCAACTTCTCTGTTCAACCAACTAGAGCACCGGGAACTCAATGATGAATCCGATTTCGAAACTATTCTGTCACCCGACGGCTACCTTTCCATCTGCGGCTTTGGATCCCTCCTCTCCGGTACGTACAGTACAATTCCACTTTACATTCGTTATCGGCGGAATCATTACGGTAGTGGTGCCTTGTGGGAACAGAGAGAAGTGCCAGGAGTACTTTCCCAGATTTGATAAACTTCAGAGTCGCGACACTGAACGGGTTTCGCCGAGTGTTTGCTCACGTAGCTCCGGTTTTCTTTGAGCGTGGCATTGCCAAGCCAGAAACTAAGGTTAATTCTAACTCGATTAGTGCCAATGCTTTCTTGATAACTTTCTTGATAACGTGTTATGAAAATGAACAAAGGGTGGAAAGCACAAAGGATTGCAATTTATTTTGAAATTGATATTATACTGTGTGCTGGTTAAAATTTCTTAGGAGATTTCCAGCTTGAGTGTGGAGCCATGTCCAGGAGAAACTCTTATTGTAACAGTCTTTGAGATCACAAAATCAGAGGTACTGATTTACATTTGGGTTCCTATACATGTTGGTTTTGAGTGAGCCTCCAGTTAACTAAGGGCCAATTTTCAGATTCCAGCTTATATGAGGAGGGAGCTCGAGTTCCGGTTTCTTGCTGTAAGCATTTGGATTGAAAAACTTGTTGCTTATATTTAGTTTATCGTCTTTAGATATTATCTTTGGTTTGAAATGTTCAAATGTATCATTTATATCTCAGGTTCTTCCTGAAACTCTTGATGGAAAATCTTTTGACAATCCGGCGGTATGTGGTAACTGAGTAACTGATTTTTCTGATAGCAGAGAATTTTTTTTAAGGAAATACACTGTATAGAACACTGATTATTTACTTAGCAAACTAGTCTGATGTGTCTAAACTTCCTCAGGTCCTTTGTGCCCGTTACAGTGATGAAGAGTTTTTCAACATTAGATGTAAAGGTAACCCTCCTTATCATTTATACTTGTCAGCATAAGGACAGAAGACATATGATTTCCATTATGACGAAACAATTGATGTCCATTTTCATGTTACTTGGCATTTATATGCTTTTGTGGTTCGCACCTTTCATCCCAAACTTGACTCTCTACAAAAAGCAATCTAGGCGATTAACCAACTTTTCTGTTGGAGCTGAATGAATTGTGATTTGTGAAGATGGAAAAACTCATGATCACTTGAAGGACCAAATGGAACATGGTTTTTACCAAGTTTCAGAATGTTGTCCACGTTACTATCTGCTTTATACGGGTTGATATTCAAATGACTATATATTGTAACTTCATACTAATCAAAGATTTACTAATTACATCAAGGTTTTTCTGGAAGTGAGAGGGTTCCCCATAGGTAGTTAATAGCAGCTCCCAATCATCATAAGATAAATATTTAGTTCATCATAAGTTCATAACGGATTTGTGGTTCTATGAGTTCATAAATTCATGGCTATGCGGAAGGGTGAAATGGATCATCACTCATCAGACAATAGGAATTTCCTCTGATCAGAATATTGTTTGTGAATACTTAGATTCTCATGTAAAATCACAGTGAAAAGAATATTCACACCTAAACCCTAGAACGATATAGCTTTTGGTCCTTCCCCCAGTAGTGACCTAAGGATTTGAATCTTTGTCCTCCTCTGGGTGCTGCAACCAACCACTAGTAGATTATTTATCTTTGCCCTCTGACTGGACTAGATTGTTTCATTTTTCATTCTTGTCTATTGTCTTCATTTTTGTTGGTACATACTGTTGCCTTCAGGAAGCAAGGAAATCTATTTTCAGCAATATGGACGGTGGAATATTGATAAGATCTGGAGAGATGATGTCTTACCTTGTCGTGTTTATCTTCGGCACTGGTCAGTATTAATTTGGATTTCTAGGATTTACTATTCTTTTCTTAGTAACAGGGTTTGGTAAAAATCCCCCTCGTGAAGAAAGTTCTGATGAAATATTCTCAGCCCTTCCCTTCTCAAGTGCCTAAGCTTTCTCTTTTAAGACCCAATATACCTTTGGAATCCCACTGTTACTCTGTAAGTTAACTGGGAATTCTTGAAATCTTTTGTAGTGTATTGGCAGCAAAGAATCTGGGTGACACGGCTTACAACAACTTCATGGATCACACTTATCTAGCTGACCGTAAAACAACAATTCGTGAGTACTTAGCAACAACAGGTTCTGGCATCATGGAAGAGGAACCTCCAGATACGCTCAAGCTCCGCTATGGCGGTTGATAATCCAAAATGAAAATTACCTTTTGCTACATCTAGTGTGCTCTTTCTGATGTTTGAAGTAATGAAATATTGTTGGCCTAAATATACTTATCTTTTTTGCATGAAGTTTTACTTTTGGTTTTCTAACATTTTCTTTTTTTTTTTTTTGGCCTGAAGGTTTTCTAAAATTTTCAATTTGGTCTTTTATATTAATATAATGTTGGTACTGTTTTACTTATATTTGTTTATGAGAATCTCTTACTGAATATTATAGATAGGTAGGATGATTTGTCAAATGATTTTGTTAACCAACCTGATAGAGTTCAGTCTAATGAAAGCATTGACAATGTTTTGAAAGACTCAAAATAATGTTGGAACAAATAAGAAGGGAAAAGATCATTTTGAGTGAACTGACTTATGTTTTGAAAGACTCAAGATGAAATTGGAACGCATAAAAAGGGGAAAGATAATTTTGATTGAACTGACATAATCTCCAAAAATAGAAAAGGATTCTCCAAAATTAGGGAGAGGTAAAGTTCCTGGAATATTAAAAAAAAACTAAAAAAATGGCTTGTAACTAGTGAGAATTTTATATGATTACAAAGGATTTTGTGTTTGATGTTGTAACACTGAACTTGCAAATTATGGGTTTTATATTATACAGTAATCTTTATATTTATTATTAATGCTGAAATCCTTTATAAGCATGTAAAATTTTGAATTCTGAATTTTCTTAAAAAAAATAGGCAGTCTTGTTGTCTTTGAGATATATTTTTTTATTTTCATATTTGGCTTCCTTGAATTGAATCTTGGAAGCCATGGGTTGGATATGATGGACTGACAAAGAATGAGTAGTACACATAAATAATTAGGAAAATCACCGTAACATTAAAAAAAAAAAAAAAAAAAAAAAAACTCTATCACAGCCAATTGTAATTTAGTAATTTACTACCAAAAAAAATCAATCAAGCTCGATATGGCCAATGAATCTTCATCGCTACAAATTGGAAATTGAACTGGACCTAACTGAATATCTTTTTAAGCTTGAGAAGACCAAAAAACATCATATAAGTCATTATAGGTAAAAGTCAAGTATAACTTCGTCGGAGAAAACTTGGATAGGTTACAAAATCTTTTCGACCAAACAAAAACAGATAGGTTACAAAAAGGCATGCTACAGCATATAGCCACAACAGGCCTAAGTTAATTCAGAACCGCGTCTTTATAAAAATTGTCCTCGCTTTCAGATTACTGCTGGAAACATTAATATCGGTTTTTATTTTGATCTTCATGACATCCACAGTATACTTGAGAAATGAGAGCCTATGGCATCTTAAATTTCTATATATATATATGTATATTTTCCATTTGCTGTACTTTTCACAGATCAATATTACAACTAGTATCTTTTTCAAGTTCTCGAATTAGTAGTTCCATCATCTTCTTATACATGGGCATATAATGATCATTAATCATAGTTTTAGAAAGTCTGAGCTTGCTGTACAGCTCTCTAGGTGTTTCATATAAGAAGACATGTTCCTCAACGGGACCATCGGAAGTTGAATTTGAATCATCTGAGGAAGAAGGGACAGAGACAATATGCATGATTCTGCCTGGGGGGTAAAACTGATGGCTGTCCAAGTTTTCAGATGTTGTAATTGGGTTACTGCCTTCTGCAGCATCAGTAAGCAGAGACTCTTCCTCAATTATCTCTTTTGCTGCAGCTGCCTCTTCTTCCTGGACATGAATTTTTTCAGTATTATCCTGTCTTCGAAGCTCCTTTTCTAGTTCATACCACAATTCACCTTCAGTAATGTCATCTGCTGTCGAAGTGGTGATGTCTTGATTAGCAGCAATGAGTTGTTCCTCTTCATCTGTGTCATCATGATCCAATACATGACTTGAGGAATCATGATCATCTTTATTTGGCATAGCCTCGCTCGATACCTCTTCTGTCAAAAGAGATTCAGTTATCTCAGATTTCTCTGTATTAGAGTTAGGCGATGGGCCTACACTTCGGCGACGTGCACTCATGCAAGACCATGATGTCAACGATGACCGAGTTCTGACAACAGCTTCAGCGACACTTTGTGCACGTTTCATCACAACCTACAATTGCAAAACAGAATCTAAGGAAAATGAGACATTTCATGCGGAGAATCCTACACAAAGCTTGAAGAGTAGCATCTGCCAAAATCAACAGTACAATTTTGCCCTTATTATGGACACTTAGATACTGGTTAGTGGTTACTAACTGTAAAATCTTGCCAATACCAGATGAATCCCTACTTGGAAAGTAAATCCTAGAAGAGCACTACGGCAGTCCATTCTGTCAAAATCAAACACACAAAAGAGCTCAAAGTTACCTGAGTGCCACTGGTTACTGGCAGCAGAATAGCACCTGCACCAGCTACCTTGGCTTTTGCACTAGAAATTGATGGAAGACGAGATCCAAGAGCAGTTGCAGAGCGATAGACAACATTCAGGACCTTTGTACGCTCAACTTGATCCCGCAAATCATTCAACCAAGAAGATGCAGTCACCTAATGGAAGCCAACTTTTGTGAGGATCAATGCATTTTCTAATAGATAAAATCCAAATTAAAGTCAAGAAGAATTAGTTAGAGGCCAGAGCACCTCAGAACGGAGATCATCAATAGCAGAAGTTGAGAATGTGGGCACTAAGTCAGAACCATTTATAATGGTAGTGATAAAGTGCTTCCCTGATTCTGCCAACTCCCATGTCATGCAGGCAGCTGCAAAAATGACAAAAGATGCAAGGATTAAATTGTCTGATAGCGTTTAGTAAAACAATACAGGCAAGAATCCTAGGTCAGAGAAAATTCAATGTCACAATATAAATGCCACAAACAGTATATGTAATCCAATTAGATCAAAATCAGAGTATTACGGATCATGGTATAAGATTCTATTCTATACTTCTCTTTCTAGACAAGGTAAAAGTATATATTTGACTTTAAGTTTACCATGATGAGGCCAAAATAGGCAAGCTTTCTTATTAATCTGTTGCAGATAATGCCCAAGTTTATCGCCAAGCAAATGAGAAAAGATATCATACTATGCAGTTATGTTCATGCCTTTCTAGTAAGTCACTATAATAACATTTGTCATAGTGATTTGAAATCTCATGACCACCCAAACCGATTATAACTGATAGCTAATGACCACCAACAAAATTCAGTCTAATTCCTGATATCAGCTAGCAATATAAATTCCATGTATTCTTCTGCAGTCAACCAAATCTAAAATTGGGAAGATAGCGTGATGTAATTAAAATGTAAAGAAATTACTGAATTAGTTCATCATATATATGTAGTAGTAATTCTAAATACAAAGAAGATGGTAGCATACTACATGCCTGGGGCAAATGTGACACAGATGCTCGAAGAGAGTTCCTTTTGTTCTCTAAGAATATAGGTTAACAGTGCAGCAGTACCACCACCAAGTGAGTGCCCAACAATCTATGGAAGATAAAAGGAAAATTGGTTAGTACATAGCAATATGGGCAAGCATACAATGGTGTCACTTGATACACTAAATACAAAACAAAAGGTTTAAAAAAACTGAGAGAATGTACCATCTAAGGAAACAAAGAAAATAGGAAAAATACAATACTAGAGTATTTGCATGGTTTTTTTTTTTTTTTTTTTTAATGATAAGAAAGTTTTCAATTTAGCATTTAGTGTTGTAGCATGCACGGTTCTTCACAGTAAAGAAAAACATACTTTACCTGAACTTTGAAGTCAGGGTATTCACAAAGGGCCTTAAGTAGGGTAGGAGTGCAGAGCTTTGCAATCCAACGAGCTGCAGCAACCATGCCACAATGTGCATATCCCAAAACTAAGTTGCTTATGCCACCGTCATTTAGAACTGAATGGTGGAAAGGGACCACAGCACCAGTTGCAGCTGTCAATGTGTCTTTAATACTATGAGTGCCTCGGATCAATAGAAGGAAACATTTTGATTTTGTATCACGTATAATTGTGAAAGCAGGCTTCAGAAGCTGCAGTAAGATCACATGGCATAAAACAGTTTTCAGTCACAAACTCACAATGACGCTAAAAATTGTGAAAACAAGCTGAAACAAATTAGTAGTTGAAAATTATATGATGGGAAAATAAAGAAGGGAAGAGACAAGTAACAGAGCATATTGTCCATAAATGCAGATCATATTTCACTATATATATCGACTAACAAATGGAAATAGATCCATGATACTACCAGCACGTTCAAAGCAAGTCTATAGACGATAAATAACAACCACAATTTAACAGAGCATATTGTCCATAAATAGATTTTTTTTTCACAACTAATCATCAAGTGATAATGTCTTATTAGTAGATTTCTCCGAAGATATAGGAAATTGCATCTAAGTTTAGTCTCTCTTTTTTTTTTTTTTTTTTGAAAATCAAGAACCCCTTCTCTTTGTTAATTACCCAAATTATTATCCTGTGGGGCATAATAGATTCACCCTTAGTGGTATTTTGTCCTAAAAATATAATACCTCATGGTATTTTTAACTTCTGACACAAACACATCCAATGACCAATCACAATATTTGAAATAGGGCAAATATAATACATTTTCTAACAGAATAAATAATGGAGCAGTATTTTCTTTATACACTTTGATCTGCCATAATATGAATAATTTTATAAATTCATTCTTTGCGTTCATTTCTTTGACATTTAGATCTCGTGTTATATAGCCGCATAACCAGTTCCAATACTAAGCATAGCGCAGTGGTCACCTCCTAAACACCTAATACCACAGGGCGCCAATTTCAAAGTTCAGTTTTTCTTTATTCCATGCAGTTTACACCTGACACCCCCCCCCCCCCCCCCTAATTAGTATCATACATTCAGACTCGTATAACCAAATCTGAGGAAAAAGATGAAGTATCACAAGCAAGCCATTGTGAACACAGAGCACTTCATGCTAGACACAAGAATATAGACTTCCGCATGACAGATATTATAACCCTAAAGGAAAATTTTGAGGTTATATATGGTCTTGAGTAAAGGGACCTTTGGATCCAAGGACGTTTCCTTTTACATGGTGGTGGTGTGAGATCACGTTTTAAACCCGTCAGGGCGGATGATAGTATGCGTGAGAGATACGTGGCTTATTATTCTCCAGTCTCCACATCCCTCCCAGATAAATATAAAAATAGATATATAAGATTGAACATAGAGACAGTGAAATTAAGGACCACGTACATACCGCAGCTTTGGGTTTCTGTAGGAGGACATCGTCCAGGGGGAATCCGGCAGACTCTAAAAACACCGGAAATGGTTTCTTCGAGAAAAGCATACATAGTGTCAACAACCTCAAGAGACTATGCAACTCCGCTATAATTTCGGGGCCTCTGAGCTGTACACAATCGCTACCCGCGTATACACTAGCAACTGGTAAATTACCCTGCAAGAATTTCACAAAGATTGAAATCTCCAATTATACGAGGAACACAAAGTTACCAATGAACTCATCGCACCCATATGCAGCAAAACCGTTCAAACAATGAATTCGAATGCAACCTATATATTTCAGCTTCATATAATCATATCCGGTGGGAAATTCAAATAAGGACTAATACAAGCACTATCCAAAATGAAAACCCTTGAACTTAAATGAATACTGGTTTATGGACGCACCTGCTTGCGCATAAAATAATTGATGCCGAAGGCCAAGTCGCCGATGGGCCATTTTCCCAAAGTCTCTGAATAAGTGAACCTCAAAGTTTCGGATAACGTAACAATCGATTCCAACCAAGTGGCCGGAGCTTGAGCTGGCCTCCGAGCAAGCCTCTTCCGCCTAATCGATCTGCTGGATTTCGATAAATCCCCGTCCAGATCCTCGTCGTCTTCCGCCTTCCTCGACAACCTCCTACTCAAGACATAGTATAGCATCACCGCCGCTCCGGCGGCGGTCGCCATTGTTCCGGCCGCCATGGAATCTTCTCCGAATTACCCAGAAGAAGCCACCGAATGGGAGATCAAGAAAATAACAAGTCCGTAAAAGGTACAAAGAATCGGGTAACTGGTTATTAACGAAATGCGAGGAAGAAGAGAACAAATAATAGGAGAAGGAAAAGATAACTTCGGGTTTTGAGTGTCAACTATGAAACGTAGCCGAGAGAAGAAGCAGAGAATGTGGCTTTCTGGGGGGAGTAAACACAAGCAAAGCAGGAAGCTGGTCTACTGTTTGGTCTGAATGACGAAAATACCCTTGCTTTTCAAATTTGACACCAAATCCCTCCCCATTAGTGTTACTATTATATATAAATTAGTTTTAGCTTTGAATGATTAAAAAAAAAAAGTCAAAAAGTCTATTTTAGTTTTTTATGTTGCACTCAAATTTTATATCGGTCATTTATGTTTTAAAAAGTTTAAATTAGTTATTTATGCACAGAAGTTTCAAATTGGTTATTCCGTCCAATTACGTCAATTTCTTAAGTTAATTATTGACGTGACATGCTGACATGTTCATTTAAGATGACGTGTCATGCCACGTCATCACGTCATACGTAGGAGAGATGATATGTCTACCTCAGCAAGTCATGTTGGCACTTAACGAAAGACACGGAGGAAAGGACCAATTTAAAACTTCTGTGTAACATAAAAGACCAATATAAAACTTGGATACACCATAAAAAACCAAAATAAACTTTTAAGTTTTAACCTTTAAAAAATTAACGTGCAACATTTTTCATAATTAACTTATTATATATTCATAATTTGATGAAATAAAATTAAATAAATTGAACATTGGTAGAAACCAATTAATGTGTCCGTTAATTTGCAAAATTATACAATTAATTCGAATCCAATTCATGTCTTGGTTAATTTGTAAAATTATTTAAAAAAAAAAAATAGGACAAATGGCTAGTGTATCATTTTTGAAGTTGAGGAGGAAAAGGAAATTATTAGGAGGGGAAAAGGGAGAATGAGAAAGAAAGATAAGGACAAGGGTGATAAGGTATAGGGAGTAGGGCCCACACCACAAGTCCACAAGGAAGTGAGGTGGGCCCGCGGTTCGAGTCATTTGCTTACGGTGCGGACGCGGTGCCCTGGGATTTGGGATTGGTTGTGTACTTGTGTAGGTTGGATCCAACCCAAAATCACTATGACTAATTGACTATAGTCATTTCTTTCCACTTTCATATTTTTACCTCTATCTATCTTTCTATATATATATATATATATCAATATTTTAAAATTCAAACCGAATCAGACAGTTTAATCGATTGAATTATAATTCATTTACTAGTTCAGTTAGACCAAAAAAACTTGAATGAAGGATTGACTTGAGATTAAATCGTGACCCGATGTTTAACCGGGAATCGGACCAGTTTTTTTGGGTTGATCCAATCAAAAAAAAAATTTTCTTTTACTTTTTATGATTGAGCTTAACATTTTAATTTATATTTGAGTATATGTATTATGTATTTTATAATATCAAATCTCTTGTGATTATGAAACAACTAACATAATGCATAAAAATATATAAATGCTTTAATTATTATTATTTGAGCTTATTTTTTTATATGTATAATTAAATAATATAAATTACTCATTATATTTAAAAGTTATGAATAAAAAATATATTTTCATAATATAAAATATATTATTCATATTAATATTAGTAAATTATTATTATTTTTATATTTATAATATCATTTTTTAATCGATTGGATTGAACCGATTAGTTCGTGACTCAAAAAGTTTGTTGGCTTAATGTCTGATTCGATTTTTAAAACATTAATATATATTTATATATTGAAGGTGAGAGCACCGTATTTATAAAACACTGTATTTACAAATGGTCATATATTTTTTCTATTAGACTTTAACTTCTTTTTTTTGTCCAACTTCAACAAATTAATTATATCTGTAGATTTTGATGCCATATGTTGTGTTGATCTAACGTGGGATTCCTACTTATCCTTCAAATCATTGGCTCTCATATATCACGTCTGAGCACCTAAAAAGCTTCAAATATCGTCAAGATTTTTTTTAATAATATTAAATCATTAGTAACAAATTATTGTAAACGTTACACCACCGCATTTTGATCCAAATTTTAAAATATTAAATTCATATATCAATTTATTTGTGTATTGTCTTATTCAATCTATAAATTTCAATACTACTTACCCTCGGTTTCTCAAAAAAATACTACTTACCCTCAATAATATTTGTATTAGATAATATGTATACTTTAAGAAAATTTACTACAATTTTCTATTGTTTTCAAACTGCTTTTTTAATTTATTGCTTTCAAAATACAAAAATAATTAATTTTTAAGTGCTCCAAAAATTTAGTATTACAGTATATTGTGAACTAAATAAAACTGTGGTTTTTGAAAAGGCTGGTATTATTCAATTTTTTTATGACGGCAAAAGTTGTGGTAGTGGTCTTATGGTATTATAATAATATCATGTGGACGACAATTAAAATACGTAAAGGTGGAAGGGAAGGTGATTCATTATGTGGTTGGAATACTCCCACATAGAGACCGTAGAAAATGATGGGGGTTACTGGTTGGGAACTTGGGATACATACAAGTAATATGATTTATGTTCTTTTAATCATCGTCTCATTAATTTTAAGAAAAAATTTAGGTCCATTTTCTTATGTCCATTACATCCAATTCCACCAATCATATATTGTATTTACACTCTCTCTCTTCTATTATTGATTATATAAAAGGTGATCTTCTATATTCTCTCTCTACTGTGATTGGTCATTTAAACACTTTTTGCCACGTGTCATATTTATATTGGAGAACTGGATGTAATGGACATAAGGAAATGGACCTAAGTTTTTTCCTTAATTTTATTGTTGAAAGAATAGAAATAAAATGTTATTCACAGAAGAATCATCCTCAATAATATAATAAGCCCAATATTATTCAAGAAAGAGTATATAGACAATTTTGTCTCTGAAAGATTCGGAAGTTGACAATTTGGTCCTTAAAAGATCATAAGTGTACAATTTGGACCCTAAAAGATTGCACTGTTACACAAATTGATCCTTCTGTCATCTTCAGTTGGATTCTCTGAACAGACTTGCTGACGTGGCACGTTAATTGTAGACGAGGGCCGTTGGTTGCTCAGTAGGACATGCTTATATGGCACAAGCTAAAATTCACCTCCAACTCAGCACAAAACGAATGTTTTGAAGTTTCAATTTGCACACTTACACTAAGTTAGAGATAAATTTTAGCTTGTGCTGTGTTTTGTCACCAATACTTTAAAGTTCTTTAGTTGGTCCCTTTCTTCTGTTCTCGCCTTTGGGGCCTTTCTTTTTCCTCCACATAATAGAATATTAGCCTCAGACAGAACAAAATAATTTTTTTTTTTGATAAAAATCAATAACTCAAATATTAGGTACAAGACGTCAATAGTGTATTAAAAAAATCAACAAAACTCAATAAAAAATATTATTATATAAACTTAAATTGTGAATAATTTTATTCAATTAAAGCTACTCAATTAATTATAGAGTACCATAAAATCTCTATACAAAATCCAAAACAAACAAATAAAGTAATAAAAAAATCATGGATGCTATTTTACTGATAATGACAAGGACTAACTATTTTAGTTAACTAAAATTTCATTTATATACAATTAAAGGAACCAATATTAAACTTGGTAAATTTTAAGATGCGACAATATATTATATATCTCTGCACTCAAAAATCAAAATATATTGATAACTCTTCATACTAGTTTAACCATTGAATTCTAAACATTTCAGACCATAATTGCCGATTTTTTTTTTTGAAAAAAAATATGAAACACAGAACTTGCCCTTGATTTTTTATTCATGGTACCCCGTCGCCCATCTATTTAACGTTTTAGGCAAAAACTATTTTAACTAAATTTTGACATTTTGTATTTTAAAACTCGAATCCAACACTTTTGGTTGAAGATGAAATAATTTCTTGCCAATTAATCCATGTGTTTGGTTGTAGAACTTTATTCAAACAAGAATATTTATTGGTTATATATTTTATATGATGTAGCTTGGGAATTGGGATGTATGGGCTTTAGAATATGGAACTATGAATGGTCATTCTTTTTAACTTAGCCCACATTTTCTTAAACCCACGTAGCTCTACCCTTCATTGTCTACAATATTATTTGGCCTTCCTTAAATTTTGGATGTTTGGTTCATTCTCATTTTACATATATTAATTGATATTTATTAATTTCCTGGAATTTTGAACTCATTTTGAAACTAATTATATTTTGTAAAGTTAGGGGTTGATTGACATGATAGTTTGAGAGTGGTGTTATTAAGAATTATAAACTATTGATTGGATGTTTTAAGTAATTGAATGAGATTATTTGTATAGTTTATAATATTTAATTTCATTATTAACCTTATTTTTCTATTTTTGTTCATCCATTATAAAAGTATAATATTGTCTACCACTCTCTTCATTTTTTTTAAAACTCCTAATCAATGAATTTCACCCCACCTCATTCCATATAATTTCATTAATAACTACAAAACTCCCAACCAAGTCCTTAAACTTTTTTTACCGATAATAAAATAGTGGCGTTGTGGCAATATGAAAAAACCCCGCCAAACTATCCAGCAAGATGCAAATTAGGATCGTAATCTTAATTTGCAAATAATTTTATCTTACACTCCCAGATAATGAAAAAATGGAGTATTGGGTACTATTTTTTTTACGGGGAGGGTTTTCAATTTTTGCCATGGTTAAAGGTGAAACTGTCAAATAAAAGCAGGGTTAATATATATTTTTTTTAAGAAATATAGTAGTAATAATTAATAAACACACTCTAGTACAAATATTTTGACTGAAATTCAGTATTATTGTATCACTGAACATCTCTTCAAATATTTTGATTGCCCATAATTTATACATTGTTGGTATATATTAGAATATTTATTGTCAAATATAATGATTAATTTATTTGTTTATTTTGATAAAATGGTTAATTATTTGTTAATTTATAGATATCTAAAAAATAAAATAAATAATTCGAAAACATATATGATAATTTAGGTTAATTTGGTGATATGTGAAGTGACATTTTGGTTAGCATATTTTTTAAAGAGACTGTTACTATTTTTATCTGAGAATTCTATCATTTTTTAATTAGCGAACATATATATAGAAGAGAAGAGGTGAAGTGCCATCAAAGAGGAAGGTATTTCATTTGGACTATTATCTCTAAAGGTCTCGCTTCTAGATCTAACCTTCATCCAAGAGGATTTCTTTGATTGGATCAAAGTAGAGGTGTACAAAACCGATCCAAATCAAGCCGACCAAAATTGATTAAAATTGACTACATAATCGGATGGATTGGTTTATTTTTTTGACAACCGATTTGGTTCGGTTCGGTTGATGAATGAGGTCCAATCCCAACCGAACCGAACCAAACCAACCGATTATAACTTTTTAAATATATTAAAAATATTTTATAATGTTGATTTTTATGGTTTTATAATGTTGAATTCTAATTTTAAGTTTGTAATGTTGAAATATTGTACTAATAACTTTAGTTTGTTGATTTTCATGGTTAGGAATAACTATTTTTATTTTTTAGGGTTTAAATTGAAGAGAAAAGAATAGTAATTTTTTTAAAAAAAATTTTGTCAAAAAATCGATCAAATCGAACCGAACCAAACCGACTATTGGTTTGGTTGATGTCCAAAGAGCAGATTGAATTGGACGATTTTTTTAGTCATCGGATTGGATTAGTTCGATTATCTAAATCGTCAAAACCGAACCAATCCGCACTTTGCACTTTGCTCACCCCTAGATCAAAGTAAATTCTAGATCAAGTGAATACTCTTTATTTAATATCCCACATGGACAATGTTCATTTATCTTATCAGGCACATTTGGCTAGCCATAAATAAAAAGATATTTGAAAACTTCCAATCTTCTTTCTGAGAGATTATTTTTTCGAGCGAAAGGGAAAGTTGCTGAGTTCAACTTCTTGAACAATGGCAGCACTGTGACCAACAATAATGTAACGCATTTCAAACAAAGCAGATGGAATCCCCCACCTCAGGGGTGTACTAAATTAAATATCGATGGATCCTGTATCGGTAATTCAGGTGACATTGGTGCAGGTGACCTCCTAAGATCATAGAATGGTGATTGGTTAAAATGTTTTTCTGTTTATCTTGGTTCGAGCTCCAATATTCTTGCTGAATTGTGGGCCATTGCAACGGAAATCAAGATGATAGTTTCTTTAAAATGTTCAGAAAATTTGATTTCTAGGCTAGGAAAACTACTCAAGCGAGGGGCTGTTTTTTGACGTATTATAATCATGATCCCCCTTTTATTGTATCCCTTATTGTTGGCTGATATTTTGGGGGTGTTGATTACCCACGCAGAGTGGGATTAGGATGAACTCTTGTATTTTTATTGGCTCTTTAATGCAATTTCCATCATTATTAAAAGAACATATATTAAAGATTTGCATTTACGTCATCCACTTAAAAAAGAAAAGAAACAGAAGACATAAGACATAAGAATAGATTAATGTGGTCAAATACGGTCGCTGCATCCTTAATGGATTTGCAATTCAAGGTCACAACAAATATAGATATCGACATTTTTGTGTTGCTTTTCATAGCCGACGTACAG
The DNA here is from genome assembly GCA_014851425.1 of Senna tora. Classification (NCBI taxonomy): domain Eukaryota; kingdom Viridiplantae; phylum Streptophyta; class Magnoliopsida; order Fabales; family Fabaceae; genus Senna; species Senna tora. The sequence goes on along the minus strand of CM026262.1, from coordinate 5,990,957 downwards.
CTAACAAACAGCCATACATTTTCCTTTAATGTTGAATTTTGTACAGTTTTCATTTATCACATCACTTTTTTGAAAGATACATAACATACATACATACATATCTATCTACATGCATGGATCCAAAAATTTGTAGTGAAGACAGATAGGAAGAAAAATCATACTTGTAATTTCAAGCCAATATTTTAATATTTGAAATGTATCAATCAATATTATGTTCTATCTGGTAATTGTTATAAATTCTTAATTATATGATCAGTTTAATTTTTTATTTATTTAATGATCAATAATAATGTCTCTTAAACTCATAAGTTATCAATATTAGTTTTACTAATTCTATTGTCAATTTTTAATTTTCTTTTGGGGTTAAAATATATAGAGATGAGTATTCAAACCCTGCACCCTATACCTATATTTTTAAATTTTAGATATAGACCCCTTTCATGATGAATTTTGTCTATTTTTTAACAAAATTTTGTTACATTAACAAATATTTTGTCACGTCATTATTTTTTAATTGATTAAAGAGTATTTCAATATTAATTGAATGAATCTCAGTAATTTTGATCGAATTTCTTTTATTGTGAAATCACATTTAATTTACTAAAAAAAATACCAACGTAACAAAACATTTATTGATGCAATAAAATTTTGTTAAGAGAAATGGTCAAATGGACAAAATTCTTTACAAAAAGTTTTTGTGCCTAAAATAAAAAATTCATAAAATTTCAGTGTAAAGTTTAAAAATTCAATAGAATTTTGCACATATAGCTTAAAAATCTAAAACTCAACATTTTAACCCTTTCTTTTACTATTTCCCTTTGTTATCTCCAGCCCATCACACACTTAATTTGAATATATGTGTATGTTAAAAGCGAACCTAATCCTAATTTTTTAGGGTTTTATTATCAACCGTTATTTATTAATATCTCACATATTTATTGTTATTTATTAATATCTCACATATTTATTAGGTTTAATTATTAGCTGTTATCACATTCCTTAATTCTCTCTATGTATATTTAAATTCAAATAGCATATCTTCTCTATTGTAACAGTCCATATTTTTTTGTTTAATTGTAGCTCTAGGGTTGAATAAAAAATAAGGTAACTCTTACCTAAAAAAAGTAACGAAAAATATATCTAAAGAAAAAGAAAACACAAACTTGAGTTCTTTGAACTTTTTTGTGTCAATAAGTTCAATTAGCTTAAACGCGAAAATATGCTTAAATAAAAAAAAAATAGGGTGAAGTACCCTTCCTGCCTTCAAACTTTGTTGCAATGTTCATTCCTGCCCCTAAATTTTTTTTTAGTTCATGCCTACCCCCAAAACTTTCAATTTTGTTCATGCCTGCTCTTTTTGCTAACACCGTTAATTTGCTTGACGGAGTTTGCTGACGTGGACTATGAATGTGTATCTCTTTTGCCACCTCATTATCCGCCTTATTTTATATCTCATATTTAACTTTTTACATTTATTTTTAAAAAAATTAACCTAATCTAAATTAAAAAAAATCAAACTTTTATCCTAAAATATTTTTTTTATTTAGATTAGGTTAATTTTTTAATAAAAATAAAAAGTTAAACGTGAGGTGGACAATGACGTGGCAAAAAAAATACACATTCATCATCCACTTCAGCAAATTCCGTCAAACAAATTAACGGTGTTAGCAAAAAGGGCAGGCATGAACAAAACTGAAAGTTTGAGGGTAGGCATGAACAAAACTGAAAGTTGGAGGGTAGGCATGAACCAAAAAAAAGTTTGGAAGCAGGAATGAACATTGCAGTAAAATTTAGGGGCAACAAGAGTACTTTACCCAAAAAAATATATTATGCAGTATGAAGTCTCATTAAAAATACTGGATAACATATTTTGTACAGAACACTGTAACTTATCGCATCAACATATGACAAATTAATTATGACAATGCCAATATCAAAGATAATATCACATTGCGATTAATAAGATTAAAATATTTTCCCAAAATCTAGCAAGTGCCAAACACATTCAAAGTAAAAGGCCAAACTTTTCCTTTCTCTCTCTGTCTCTCTATTTTTTACTTACCCTTTTTCCTTTTCCAACTTCCAAGCTGTATGCTATTTAAAAAAAAAAACATAAAAATCCCATATAGAGTTATTTGTATTTACTTTTATAGTTAATTACTTCACTGTTATTAACTAAAGTCTGTCAAAACATTCATGGTTTTCAAATTCCCCATGGAATTGAATCTGCATTGATCAAATGAAATACATTGACTTGGTGTGATGGAAGAGAACAAAACCATATATATTTGAGCAAATGACAAAGAAAGCTGTATAAACTTGATATTCTAAATAATCCACTAATTCCGCTAATTTTCTACATTGGATTTTGAAATCCAGCTGATTCTATTGACCAGTGCCATTGGGCTATGAGAAGTTCCTATTATTAAATTTGTATCCTATGATCCTATACTCCTATCTGGAATTTTCCCCTATGCAAAAAAACAAACAAAAGCTACCTTATATATATATATATATGATATATCCACTTGCTGCTAATTAAACTCAAAATTATTATTATGCCAAAATGGTAGAAAGTAGAAACCTAGTGGCTAGTGTCATGAATTGATTAGTTTAGTTGGGTGTAACCAAAATCTAGTAATTGCGAGAACTACATTATCCAAAGTGGGGAAAAAATCATTATTGGATAACAGAGTAATTAATTTGCTGTTAGAGCCTGAATTTCACTGGTAAGTAGTTACATTTCACCTAAGACTCAACTAACACATTATAATGATTTCCAAGAAGAGAAGAAGAGGGAAAAATGATACAAACTTTTGAACAAAATATGGTCCCTATTACATCATTTTTTTCACCTACCCTATTCTGCTTTTTTCATCCCTACATTCAACCAGGAATTATATGGATGGGCCACACTGTTTTGGACGCTCCCTCCTTCACGTGTAATTTATAATACGAATTAAATATAAGGTACTAAGTATTAATTTTTGGCATCTACCTTCTAGTATCATCATCATCATCATCATAATCATCCTCTTCTAGTAATATGCTCCATAAACGGATTTGCCTTGAAAACAACTTGTCAACTTCATCATTGTTCATTTGTTAGAAATATGAGGAGGTGGTTATGGGGAATGGCACTAGAAAATACAGACTTTTCTTCATTCTTTTATAATCTCAATTTATTTTCTTTTTCTTGATATTTTTTTTAAAAAACGAAAGGGCTAAAATGGACCTAGCTCTTCTCAAGCGATGCCATGTGTAGAGGTTAACGTTAAGCTCTCTCACCAACTGAACCACTTTCAAAAAATCTATTCGCCTCCGCAAAGCTTGCTCTTTTTTCTTAACCGCTCCACATCTGCTGTTACTGTTTCTCTCTCTTCGTTTCATAATCTCATAAATCATAATAACGAACAAAACCACATTCACTCTATTTCTAACCCCTTTTCTTCCCCCAATTTCCCAAATAAAGCCATTTCCTTAATTCTTCTCATTCCTGCATCAATGGGGAGAATGGGACAAGAATCAGATGTCAAAGCCCAGTTAGTGTTGGAGATTTGCTCCATTTCCACTCGCTCTGTGGTGTGCGTTCATCGCCTCCTCTCGAACCCATCTAAACCTTCTTCTTCTTTCATCGATTGGTATCACATTCTTGGAGTAAGTTCTTGACTCTTCCTTCTTCACAAAATTAGTGAAAAATCATTTGTGGGTTTTTTCTGGTTTGATGTGAATTTCTGTATTGTGGGTTCTCATTTCTCATAGGTGGAAGAAAATGCAGGGGTAAATACCATTCGCAAGCGATACCATAAACTAGGTAGGTTGAATTGAATTGAACTGTTGTAATTTTTCTTCTATTTATCTCTCATCCTGGACTGTTCTTGCTACAGCATTGCAACTTCACCCTGATAAGAATAAACATCCCAAGGCTGAAATTGCTTTCAAGCTTGTCTCTGAGGTTCGTTTGTGAAATTGCCTTCATACTTAGTTAAGAAACACGCAGTTCCATTTTTGAACCTCTTTCCTATTCTTTCTCTGTAGGCATATACATGTCTGTCTGATGCTGCCAAGAGGAAAGCCTTTGAGTTAGAGAGATGGAAGAACTTCTGCTTTGAGTGCAAAGGGATTCCATATTCTTCATCTGCCAATGTCCCTCGCAATTCCAATGGTGGTTCAAGTTTCAAGGTGTGGAATATTATCAGCAGGTCTAGATCTTATAAGCTTTGGAGAAATGTAAAGGAGATCAGAGAAAGATTCAAGGAGGAGGCTAAGGTGATAGAGAACTGTTTGAGAGCAAATTCCATGTCAAGGAAAGAATCTCCACTCTACAATCCGGCTGATCATCTACAAAGAAGCATGTCTCAACACAGAGTTGAGAAGGAAACACCTGTTTTCAATCCCTCAGACTATTTTTACCAAGGCTACCCTCATCAGAGAAGCCAAGTTTACAGGAATTCTGAGGCATGTTGGTACTTGCAGACAGAAAATAATATACTGCACAATGATAGGGGAGGAGCCAAGTACAACTCCCCAGTGTTTGAAGTCAGGTCTGAAAGGAGAATGTTTACAAGCAAATTTGCTTATGTACCTTCATGATGATTCTAGGCCAAAAATTTCAACATTTATGTGATTTTTTCTTTACTTTTAATGAATGAATGCAATTCATCATGAGCTATGCAACTAACTGCTTTATAACCTGTAAAGTGAAAGTGCATTGTATCCTAGCTCATTTTGACACTTCTAAAATCACATGCATTGAAACTGCATTTTGCAATATTCTGGCAAGTGTTACTAACATTGAGTACTGTCGAAATTATGAGAGCAGCTATTTTGATACAAAATTTAGTTTATGCCTCTAAATCTACAGAAGAAATAGACCAAGACCTCTGCAGCATATATGGGCTTAAATGTCACTACTTAGTCAGTTTATGTCAACCTGTCCAATTAGGGAAACATTTTTTTTCTCTTCTTTATCTGATGATTCCAAAAACGGAGAGATAAGCTTACAGCTGCAATTGTATTGTTAAGATCAAAAGGAAACATAAGAAATCACAATCCTCAGAACCTTTGATATTTGAACAAGTATATAATCAAATGAAACTGGCTCTTCCCTTTCATCCAAAACTAGTTCTCTGATAGTTTTATTGGAATGGAAATTTTCAAGGATATGCTCCTTGCGTGAATCATATGATTTAGATATTGCTGCAAGAGATGCTATTGCTCCGTGATGATTATTTATTAATCTCACTATCCAAACTCCAAATTTTGGTGCAGTAAAAGCCTCCAGAACCCCATGTTTCCAAACTGTTTGGGGGGATGGATGAAAGAAAAAGCTGTCTGCACAGATCAAAGTGTGAATCATTGATCCAATCAAAACCAGGTATTAAATTAGCGACAAATATATAAAAAACAAAACTTATGTGTTTCGGTAAGTCAATTCACTAAGTTTGCTTTATTTTAACTTTGGCTTGTATTTACTATTTTAAGCTTAATTAGGTAAGTATTGAAGATTATAGGAAACCATGGTAGGGATGGTATATTCTTCAAAATACTCACAAGTTCAAAGAATTTGAATTACTGATATATGGTCAGTTTTAGAAACTTCCAGTGTGTATAGAAGAGGCAATAGCTACCTATTCCTTAAGCTGCAAATTTCCCTCTTTGTTTCTCTTCTAAATGCTGAACCATTTTAGTTTTCACCCGGCTCTCTTTTAATTAGACTAGTTCCTTAAATAACTAAAGTTACATAATGAATAATATTTCCAACAGAATCTCGTTTTTTGTCTGCGCTTTCTAACTTGTAAACTACTGGGTTGTATGAATTATGAAATTAAGTTAGATTTTGGCTAAATGCTGGAAACATATGCATTAATGACAACTCATATTTGTGGATACAAATTCAGCAAAAAGCACTTCTAGATTTTATCCATTTATTCCTTGTTTGGCTCTTTCACATTCTAAGAGAGCCAGTATCAATTTACACTAAACACAAGCCAATATAATGCTAGCCACTAGCCAGACACGTCCAAAATTGTACCGCTAAGAAGCCGAATCTTTTGTTTTCTTTTCAGTCATCACTCGTCACAAAGACAAACCAAGAGCAATTTCAAAATACTTATTATTAAAACACAAGAAGGCATTGTGAAATAATTTTTAATTAGTCCGAGTTTATCCTAAAGTCAAAGAAGAAAGTCCTCTACAAAACCCTGTGATCTTTGATAGTCATCTAACAACTCATGCCTCAATACCATATTTTGCAAAACTAAAGACTTACAGCTCATGAATTGAACAATCAACTGAAGAAACTATAGTAACATTTTTTTTTTCGGTCGTACACGGCTATATATACTAGGCCTAGAAATTTAGCCTGAGATACTGGGCCAAAGTCCCAAACCCAGCCCAACAACACTATCTACTAATTTATTTGGAGTAAAATATTATTGGAAAAAACTTATGTCCATTTCTTTATGTCCATTTTATCCAATTCTCCAATATAATTATGACACGTGGTAAAAAGTGTTTAAATGACCAATCATAGAAGAAAGAGAGTGTAAATACAATATATGATTGGTGAAATTGGAGGAAATGGACATAAGTTTTTTCCAATATTATTTTGGTCCTTTTTAGATAGCACTTTTTTCAATTTGGTCCTTCTTAGATGGCCTTTCTCAATTTAGTCCTTTTTAGATTAATCAGTTATCAATTTGGTCCTTACCGTTAAAATTACTAACGGAGTTAGTTGAGGTAGATAATTTGGGATAACTTTATAATTTTTAAATATTAAGAGGGTTTTTTAATGTAATTATTTTGGGAAATTTTATAATTTTCTCAAATTGAAAATGGTACCATGTTTTTTTTTCAATTTGTGAAAATTAAAAAGTTGCCCCAAAATAATTACATTAAAAAGCCCTACTATTATTTAAAATTATAAATTTATCCCAAATTATCCACTTCAGTTAACTCCGTTAGTAATTTTAACGGTAAGGACCAAATTGATAATGGATTAATCTAAAAAGGACTAAATTGAAAAAGGCCATCTAAGAAGGACCAAATTGAGAAATGTGCTATCTAAAAAGGACCAAAATGATGTTTTACTCAATTTATTTGTTTTCAAAAACTAATATTATACCTGGCCAAAAAAAAAACTAATATTATACACTTTTTTTTTATTCTTGACATTGACTTTCTCTTATATTATGTGTCACTTTCATTTTCACTCTATAAATTCATTTTTTTAAAAATTTTCAAACATGACAAAAATGTTAGATCGATAGAGAGAGCATTCGTTTTCACGTAAGCATCTTTAAAATGTCATATTGATATTCGCAAATATTAATTATATAAGATGGCAGGGGAACTATTATATAGCTCTACATGTAATTAAACACAGCTTGCTTCGACACATCATGAATTGATCCAAGCTAGCCATAGTAAGTATGTGAGCATTGCCCTTTATAAGCGCCAACTACATCAAACACATGCAAAATTTATAAATCAAGCAATTGCCAATAATGTTTATATATAGTGGGGAACCTAAATTCTTAAAAAAATTATGACAACCTACTTTTATGAATGTTTTAAAACAGACTCCATATATCTGCAAAACAGTATTCCCCCCCCCCCCCCCAAAAAAAACCAATGAATGCTTTATATTTGAATACATTAAAGAACTTCAGGCCAAAAAAAATAAAAACATCAAAGAACAAAGTAATAAGGAGAGTGAATCCTCTAAAGTAATTTTTTATATTTTTTTGTGGAGTTATAAGAGAGATAGAGAAAAGAAAAATTGGGAGAGAAAAAAATCAAGAAAAAAAATATTTTATTTATCTCTATCTCTTTCATAACTCCACCAAAAAATATAGAGAATTACTTTAAAGGATTTACCTCAATAATAAAGTTAGTTAAGACTACTAAATGAAGACGAAAAATGGCAGGGAATTATAGTAAGAAACTAAGAGATAACTACTGAAGATTAAAGATTAAAGATGAGATCACTACTGACTACACCTATTTATAAATGTGAATGATTATAAGAGTAGTTTTTACATAATTGTATAATATTATTGTCAATTTCAAAGTTTTAGAGAATTATTAAAAAAAAACTGTTATTTCCACATTTTGTGACTTTTTTATTCCGTATCAATTTTATCTCAAGTGCGCACATGTGACACTTTCTAGAAAGATGTATTCGGATGAGAGAAGATGCCCTTAATGCTTTTAACATGTTCAATACTTTGAATGCTGTCACAAAAAAAGAAAACTGTGGACAGCAACAACAATTAAGCCTTGTTTGATAGAAAAAATGAGAATGCGAATGAAAATAAAAATATTAAAAAAAAATAAAAATATGATATAAATAAAATAAAAATAAATAAAATAATAATTTTTTTATTATATTAAAAATAAGTAAAAAAATAGAAGAAAAAAATATAATTCTATTATATTATAAAAAGTAAAATATATTTAATATTAAAAATATTAAATTTCCTAAATTTGTACAATCAAATAGAACAAGGAAAATTTTATGCTTATGATGGAGTGTTATTTTTAGAATACTAGTCAAATATGTAAGTATATTTAATTATATATAAACTTGTTAATTTTATTTGTCCTTCTTTGGATTAAACAAAAGAATTATAAATAAAATAATAGAGCTATTAATGTCTCTAAAACAAAGTTGTGTCAGAATTGAGAACTGAAAACCACGTACGACTGCGTCGCGTCGCGTGTCAACTCTTTGACACAAGTTCAGAACACAAACAGTCAGTCAGTTCGCGATTTGCAGATTGCCCTTCCCCGTAATATTTGTGAAGCGGTGAGGGTACTTTAGTCAATAAAATTACAACATCAACTACTCAACCCGACAACCACAAATACTTAAAAAGTGATAAAATGGTTCTCTAACGTGCCAGACTCGCTGCATAAATGCTTCAACCAACGTGTCAATCTTTCTTTCTTATTGCCTTCTTACGAAGCAATAAGTCAACTTACTTATCTCAATTCCCGTATATAAGCACACATGCTTATCACTCGTTTCGAAAAAAGTAAGAACGAGTCGTTTCTCTCTCTCTCTCTCTTCCTCTTTCTGGCTTCTTCTTCTTTTATCTTTTTCTTTTTCTCTCGGCAGCTTTTTCTTCTTCCATTCGACTGTTTTTGTTGAACCGCAAGCAATGGAAACACAAACCCTAGCAACAACCTAACCTCTTACAACTCCGCGTTTTGAACCTTACATACCCACTCTTCCTCACTAAGACCAGCTCGGACGGCGGAAACCTCGTCGTTCGCCTCTGTATTGCTACAGAAATTCCTTAAGTTCAAGTTCTGGAGCCTCTCTTTAACGGTTTTCTTTTTCCATTTCTCCTCAATTCCGAACCCTAACTCATAAATCTTCCAACCCTCGTTCGTAATCTGCAATTCCCTCGACTGTTTTCCTGATTTGATTGTGTAGGGCGGCAAAAATGTCGTCTCTGAGCAGGGAATTGGTGTTTCTCATTCTTCAATTTCTCGAGGAGGAGAAATTCAAGGAGACTGTTCACAAGTAAAGGCCTCTTTCTCTATTCTTATGCGTCTTTGTGTTAATCTCTTACTTTTATTTTGTATTTCGTTTGCTTGTGGTAAATTGGAAATGTATTTGTGCTGGAGTTTAGGCTGGAGCAGGAATCGGGTTTCTTCTTCAATATGAAATATTTTGAGGAGAAGGCCCTTGCTGGAGAGTGGGACGAGGTAGAGAAATACCTTTCTGGGTTTACCAAAGTCGACGACAATCGATACTCCATGAAAATATTCTTTGAGATTAGAAAGCAGAAGTATCTCGAAGCTCTGGACAGGTATTTTGATTACTTGACTCTACATTTGTGTACTCAATGGTAGTGTTAGGTATTATTCTCATTTTGCTGATTAACATGCTTGTGTATGTTTTTTTTAGTATGAAGTCCTAGCTTTACCCCTTTTCTTCCTTAAATTTTATCATTTATGCTCAGGAATGACAAACCGAGGGCTGTTGAGATATTGGTAAAAGATCTAAAAGTTTTTTCAACATTTAACGAAGACTTGTACAAAGAAATTACACAACTTTTAACTCTTGACAACTTCAGGTAATTTTTTTTTTCTTTCTATACATGTTTTTGTTGGCTAAGAGTGTTAAAGGATATTGAATGAGTAGAAGAGGCACTGAGCTTGTTATTTTGAAATTTGGATTTTGATTTAATGCAGGGAAAATGAACAGTTATCAAAGTACGGTGATACTAAATCAGCTAGAAGCATAATGCTGTTAGAGCTTAAAAAATTGATAGAAGCAAATCCTCTCTTCCGAGATAAGCTTTTATTTCCTAGCTTGAAGGCATCAAGGTTACGAACTCTGATCAATCAAAGGTAATAAATTTATAATTTAACTTCAACTTGTCATGGGGTTTATACATTTGATTATTTTATTCACACACTGATTTTGCTCTATATACTAAAGCAGTAAATATTTCTATCCAGTAAACATTAATGGCATCTCTTATTATTTGTAAGTTCATTAGTCATGTTTAACAGTGTTTTTCTTGGTGAAGTCTCATCAATTTTTGCTATTCAGTTTGAATTGGCAGCACCAGCTGTGCAAGAACCCAAGACCAAATCCGGACATAAAAACTTTATTCACAGACCACACTTGTTCACCTCCAAATGGGGCTCGTGCACCTACTCCTGTCACACTTCCTGTCGCTGCTGTTGCAAAGCCTTCAACTTATGCTCCACTTGGAGCACATGGTGGTGTAAGATCTTAGCTTGTCTAGTTTGAAAAATCATGCGAATGCTGTTAGTTGTCATACATTTTAACCTTCATATGTTGCTTATGTGCAGCCCTTTCCATCAGCCCCACCTACTGCCAATGCTAATGCGTTAGCAGGATGGATGATGAATACAAATCCTTCCTCATCTGTTCAACCATCTGTGGTTGCTGCCTCATCACTGCCTGTTGCCCAAAATCAAGGTATATTTTAGTTAGATTGTAGTCGAGTCAAGAAATCTGGTTATCTAGCTCTAGGGAGAAACCACCTGAAGTAGAGCTGATCACTGGTTTATGAAAGAAAGTACATAGTCACACTTCTCTACAGCTTTCTTTACAGATTGATTTTGCTTGTCTTTCATCAAGTACAAGTGTACAACAACAACAATCAAAGCCTTTTCCCACTAGGTGGGGTTGGCTACTTGTCTTTCATCAAGTGCGAGGAGTATTTTTTTTTCCCGTTGTGCATAGATATATTTTTCCTAAAGAAAGCTGCTCCTTCTCGTTTATGCTTTGATTTATGTGAATAATCCTTTTCTCAACTTCTGCCTTGTCCATTGTATAATGGTTGAATAGCATATGAAATAGTAAGGTTCATCTGTTATCAATTCTCTCATACACATGGAATAAATTCTTGGAATCTTGTTTTTGTGCCACATACATCATGATTCATGCTCATGTTTTATTCATTTTCTTGCAGTCTCCATCTTGAAGCATTCAAGAACACCTTCTAATGCTCCTGGAATGATGGACTATCAAAATAATGATCATGAGCAGATAATGAAACGGTTGCGATCAGCACAATCTGTTGATGAGGTATTCAAATGGTAGTATGGCACTGTAACATGTTTTCTTTTTCATGCATCTAAATTCTTTCCAATATGTGCAGGTAACATATCCTGCCCCACCTCAACAAGCCTCTTGGTCAACTGATGACCTACCGAGGAATGTTGTTTGTACATTACATCAGGGATCAATGGTGACAACCATGGATTTTCATCCTTCCCTTCATTCACTTCTTGCTGGTGAGTTGAAGATATTATGGGTTGGCTACGACGCTACGTCCACTTAGTATTAATTAAATGCAGTTGACTCTTTACATTCTGACAAGGTAGTATTATTTTTGAAACAGTTGGCTGTGGCAATGGTGAAATTTCACTCTGGGAAACAGGGCTGCGAGAGAGGCTGATATCAAAGCCATTTAAGATATGGGATATTGCTGCTTGTTCAGTTTTATTTCAGGTTTACCTTACATTAATTAACTATTATGTTTCTTCGATTTTAAAAAAAGTAAGACAAAGACATTAAGAATTCATAACTTTCTTAACGGCTCGACCATTCAATCATTTTTCATCCTTTTTTATTTTGACCTGCGAGTCTGTGGCCTGCTGTACTAGGAACTCATATTATATTTTTTAAATTATTATTATTCTGTATAATATATATTCTAAATGCAATTTTTTTCCACACATGCTGAAATTTAATTATTGGGTTCTTGCGCAGGCTGCAATTGTGAAGGACTCATCCATTTCTGTTAGCCGTGTGTCATGGAGTCCAGATGGCAATTTTATTGGTACGTGCAGTTAGGAAACCCGATTCCAGATTGTTGCACTATTATAGTCATTAATTTATATACATTTCTTTTCCTTTTCAGGGGTTGCTTTCACAAAACATTTGATTCATTTGTATGCTTATCAAGGGTCTAATGATCTAAGGCAGCATTTGGAGGCATGTTCAGATTATTGTCTTGTATGGATTTCATATGAAGTTTGTAATTCCTCACTGATGTCTTAGTTTCATTGCAGATTGATGCTCATATTGGTGTTGTGTATGACTTGGCATTTTCTTATCCCAACAAACAATTATGTATTGTAACTTGTGGAGATGATAAGTTAATAAAGGTGAGGAAATTTTCTTCTACTCTGTATTAAGTTTTGTCCAGATAAATGAATCCTGAATTATAATATTTGAGTTACAGGTGTGGGATTCGAGCGGTCGGAAGCTCTTTAACTTTGAAGGTCATGAAGCACCTGTTTATTCTGTTTGTCCTCATCAGAAAGAAAATATCCAGGTAAAAATGTCAGCCCCCTCTCCCTTTCAGGGTTAGTAGTTGTTCATAGCCATGAGCCCATGACTGAACATTGTGGCATCCCCATGACCAGTTTTGAATCTTTTATTCCTTACATGCTTTGATTGTTGTTGTATGCTGATAAATGGTTCTTACAGACGCGCACACACACTGGAAGATGATTTTTTTTTTTTTTTTTTGTATATTATTTGGTACAGAAGAAAAAGTAAGATGAGAATCTTAAAAATGAAGTTTTGGTTTAACCAAAGTTGGTCCTGTCCCTAGTTTTATGTTCTTGGCAATTGTTCTATGCATTGTTTTGTGGTGTCTATTTTGGAAAGATAAATATACATATATGTATAGTGCAAATGATGGCATTACTACCAATGGGGATTGGGTCTAGTGGAAGGGACTAGTCCCTCACAACGTGATGAACCCAGGTTCGAATCCCCGCCGGGAGAGGTGCCCACATTTAGTGCATGACAGTGCCTCAAACAGGATTGCCAAACAGGATTGCCTCCAATAGGAGGATACCTGTGGAAAACCAAAAAAAATGATGGCATTACTATAAATATTATTTGGTACAGAAGCCTGTTGTGTTCAACGAATGATGGATAATATTTATGAATTATGTTTATGCAGTTTATATTTTCAACTGCTGTTGATGGGAAAATCAAGGCCTGGTTGTATGACAACATGGGCTCCAGGGTTGATTATGATGCCCCTGGGCAGTGGTGCACCACAATGCTTTATAGTGCTGATGGAAATAGGTAATATATTTAAGAATAATATTATAGTAACCATTTAAATATACCACATTTTTCTCCCTTTTGGTTTCTCTCAGTGTGAACTTGAGTTTTAACTACTCCCTCCTATTTCAGATTGTTTTCTTGTGGGACTAGTAAAGATGGAGATTCCTTTCTAGTTGAGTGGAATGAAAGTGAAGGAGCAATAAAGAGAACTTATTCTGGATTTAGAAAGAAATCTTCTGGCATTGTGCAATTTGATACAACAAAGAGTCGCTTTTTGGCAGCTGGTGAAGATAATCAGATAAAGTTTTGGGATATGGATAATGTCAATGTTCTTACCAGTACCGATGCAGAGGGTGGTCTTCCCGTGAGTATTGCTTGTACTATTCACATCTTTTGATAATTTGATGTGTCTCTGAATATTTTTCTGACATGGTTGGTGTCTTACCTCAGAGTCTTCCTCGCTTGAGGTTCAATAAGGAAGGAAATCTGCTCGCTGTTACTACAGCAGACAGTGGTCTGAAAATCCTTGCAAATGCTGAAGGCCTCAAAAACTTGAGAGCCATTGAAGCTCGCTCTTATGAATCATCTAAAGCACAGTTAGAGACAAAGGTTTTATTTTCCTTGAGCTTCTGTCTCCATTTTCTACAAGTCACCATTTTTCATTTTTCTGGTTTTATTTATGTCCAGAACTTGATTAGTTCAATTTCTATGGATTAGGTATCTAGTTCTTCCTTGGTTGCAAATATCAGTCCGCTCATCAATAAAGTAGAACGTTTGGACAGAAGCTCTCCTGCTCGGCCTGCACCTATCATTGTAAGATAAACAAAACACATAATGTAATTTTCCCTCTTCTGTCTATTCAACAATTATGTTTAGATCTGATTCATTTTGCTATTTATTCCAGAATGGAGTTGATTCTTCAGCTAGAAGCATAGAGAAGCAAAAAAGTTTGGATGATGTGTCTGATAAGTCCAAACCTTGGGAACTGACTGAGATTGTTGATCCTGCTCAGTGTCGAATGGTTACCATGCCAGAGAGTACTGATGCCGCAAACAAGGTATTCCCTGGAGAATATATATATTCATAGGGTGCTCTAAGTGGTATATGTCTATTTTATGTGAAGATTTTGTGATCTCTATAAATCTGACTTATTTATTTCCAGGTTGCTCGTCTTCTTTACACAAATTCTGGTGTTGGGCTTCTGGCTCTTGGTTCAAAAGGGATTCAGAAACTGTGGAAATGGAGTCGTAATGAACAGAATCCTAGTGGAAAGGTGTTGTATGCTGAGACCTAGATAAATGAAGATGCCTTCTGTTGCTTTATGTGTTAATAGCATACGTCTGCATGCAAATCCATGCATCTGTTGTATGAGTATGAGTATGCATGTATGATTTTGTTTTTGTTCTATCTGCAGCAAATTTTACTTGTAAATATTTCTGAGTCTTTGTTTTTGTTTTTAAAAGGCCACAGCAAATGTTGTTCCACAACATTGGCAACCAAACAACGGTCTTGTCATGACTAATGATGTCCCAGACAATTCTGAAGAAGCAGTTCCCTGCATTGCACTATCAAAGAATGACTCATATGTTATGTCTGCATGCGGTGGAAAAATTTCACTGTTCAACATGATGACTTTTAAGGTAATTTTACAGTTACAATTATCTGGGTGTCTATGTACTTTGGTTTGGTGCTCAATTACTGGTAGTTTTAACCAAGCTGTATCTCAGCTCTGACAAAATATTGTTGAGTTGCAGGTAATGACAACTTTTATGCCACCGCCACCTGCTTCAACTTTCCTTGTTTTTCATCCTCAAGATAATAACATCCTTGCAATAGGAATGGAAGATTCAACTATTCATATATACAATGTCAGGGTGGATGAGGTAATTAGTTTACGCCGCTCTGATTTTCATTGCTTTGTCAATCAGTTAGTGATATAACTTGCTGTGCTTGTAGGTCAAATCTAAATTGAAGGGTCACCAGAAGCGCATTACTGGTTTAGCTTTTTCAACTAGTCTAAATATCTTGGTTTCATCTGGTGCGGATGCTCAGGTATATTTTTACTATAAACCCTACTCCTGTAACTGCAGTGTGCTTATTTATTCTGGTTAATTTAACTATTAACTACAGTTGGAGGTAAATTTTTAGTTATCTGTCTATATAATAGTTCTTTCTAGAGATTATTTTAATTTCAATTTACAATTTGATTAAAAAGAGAGAAAAGTTTTAGCTGGGTCTTGATGGATATTTTTTGCAGATTTGCTTTTGGAGCATTGATTCATGGGATAAGAAAAAATCATTATCAATGCCAATCCCTAATGGTAAGGCACCTATTGGTGATACTCGAGTGCAGTTCCACTCTGACCAAGTACACTTGCTGGTATGCCATGAGACACAGATAGCAATATATGATGCTTCAAAAATGGAATTGATTCGGCAGGTTCGTAGTACTCCCCCTCTGCTGCCGTCCCTTTTCCATTTAATGTTCGTGGTGAATATGTTAGTTACTTACATTTCTTTGCATTTCAGTGGGTGCCACAAGACACATTGTCTAGTTCCATTGCCTCTGCAACATATTCCTGTAATAGCCAACTAGTTTATGCAACTTTCACTGATGGAAATATTGGAGTATTTGATGCTGAGAGCCTGAGACTCAGATGTCGTATAGCTTCCTCAGCGTACCTACCTCAGACATCATCAAACAGGTGTGAAAAAGATTTTACTTCATAAATTTGCTCTTAGCGGTAT
The DNA here is from genome assembly GCA_014851425.1 of Senna tora. Taxonomy (NCBI): domain Eukaryota; kingdom Viridiplantae; phylum Streptophyta; class Magnoliopsida; order Fabales; family Fabaceae; genus Senna; species Senna tora. Next base: position 5,974,624 of record CM026262.1, on the reverse strand, counting down.
CTGATCAATTGACATTTCTATTAAAGATATCTAAGTGGTGTTACTTGGAAGCTTTTTGAAGTTGGACTCATGCTTCAAATTTTTGTGGGTCCAAAATATGTTTTTAGAAGTTTAACTCATAAGTTTTATGTTTCTGATAAATGGGTGTGTTTCGTCGCTTGCTCCTTTGCTGTTTCTTTTTTTCCTCGAATAAGTCTCAACCTTGTTTGTTTTCTGCAGCCAAATTGTGTACCCTCTTGTTGTTACGGCACATCCACAAGAGCCAAATCAACTTGCAGTTGGACTGACAGATGGATCCATTAAGGTTATAGAGCCCTTGGATTCCGAAGGGAGGTGGGGAGTCACAGCACCTGTTGATAATGGGATGCCAAATGGTAGGACAGCGTCACCGTCGATCACCAATAATTCCAATCCTGAGCAGCTCCAAAGATGATGATTTATTTGCCTAATTTATTATTTAATTCTTGTACAATAGTTAAACTGTTAGGTTGACTGTTACTTATATTGTCCGTTTGTGTTTTGGCTAGCATAAATATGGTTAGGTAAAGATGACGTATACGTACAATACATGTAATATCTTCCCCATCAAACATCATATTTGATTATTGCTTAAAATATCCATTCACTGTTCAAGTAACCATTGACATTTGTTAGATCAAATTTTGCTACATTAGATGGTTAATGATAACTATTTCACCTGTCACGGTGTTCAAACTCAATCGTTGAGGGAGAAACAATGAATTTATTTTTGAACGTGGCTTTTCTATATTTATTTTTTCCCCTGATATCACGCATTGTTGTAAGAACCGGATCGGACCGGACGGTTCGACCGGTTTAACCGTCAACAGAATACAAAGGCGAATCGGTTGGACTAAAAAAACTGTTTTGAAGTTGGACCGGATTTAATCGGGGTCTAACCGGTCCAATTTTTTTTTCTAAAAAAAATTAAAAAATAAAAATAAAAAATAACATAAAAAAGAAATTAGAAAAATTTTAAAAATTAAAATTAGAAAAGTCTTGGAAATTAAAATTTAAAAGTCATGATTATCAAGAATTTCATATTTGATTTGATTAAATTCTTTCAGATTTTAATAAGTCTTGAAAATTAAAACATTGAGAAGTCATATAATTTAAAACTTCAAAATTATGTATATTGAAATTTAAAATTTGAGTGATGTCATTTTATATATATATTAATAATAATTAATATTTATTATTTATTGCATCATCCGGTTCGACCGACGGTTCAACCGGTTAAACCGATCAAATCATGAACCGAACACTTATCCGAATCTTTGTCCGGTTCGGTTCTTACCATATTGATCACGCACTATTCGTGAATCGTGAGTATCAACTATCAAACCTGAACGTCACAATAATGGCACCCCCCCAATCATCGCATTCTTCTGTTACATCCAATGAACACAAAGAGTTGAGGTCACAATAATCACAGTTGTTCCTAGTTCTTACAAACACGAAGGTACACAAAATGGATCTCTATCGTATAGTACCTCAAAAGAAAACATGTAGTTGACGTACAATTTTAGAGTATTGCAAACGTTGTACAATACATGCCGTGCTTCTGAATTGTCTCACATGTGATGGCCACAACTATTGGCCTCTCTATAGATATGATGCAGCTGCACCTGCCAATTTCGTCGGATAAGATGCAGAATTCTCGAGCAGAGGGTATTTAGGTAGGAATCATCCTTACTAGCACTCTAGCAGCCTTAATACTTTGAACAGCAGAGAGTCACTCTCAAGGATGATGCTTTTGTATGAGATAGAAAAAAAGTGGAAAAAGAATGATATAGTTATGTTTAGTATGAGAGAAAAAAAGTGGATAAAGAATGAGATTAAAATAAAATGACAATTTTATCTTTCATTAAAAATTAATAAAAAATCATTTTCTTTTCTCTCTTCTCCCTCTTGGCCTAGGGGTAAAGTAGGAAAATAATTGCAAACCCTCATAGCCCCCCCTCCCCGACCTCATATCTTTGGGAGGTTTGTACATAGCCCTTATACAATGGCTATGTTCAATCCCTTCCAAATTTAAACTTCCTACCATACAAGGGTTTATGAAACCCAATCTCATTCCCTAGCCTTTAAACCAAGAACCAAACAAGCCAATATTTTCCACTCATTACGTACCATAAGCATTTATAGCTTTCCTGAGACCAACAATGGGTATGCTGCATGATCCGTGAGCAGTGTTCTCTCCGTCTTCATGTAAGAAACATCTTTTACAAAAATTGGTGCAACTATTCTTCGTGGTTAATTGAAATCAAGCCACTTTTTCCCCTTTATGGAGGGCAAAACTTCATCTTGCTCGCATTCGAGGGTGCCTGAGTTAACGTTCCTGAGGCATGAAGATGTTGCTAAAGAGAATGACCCTGATTTTGTCAATCGTGCTTTAGTTTCTCTTCCACCTTACTGTCTTATAAATCTGTATACTATACATTAAGTAAAGTAGAAGACAACAAAATGAGGCCCAGAAGTCATCGAAGCATACACAAAAATCAGGATCGAAATTGCTCAGCGAGTTTCAAAAGACTGTAGGTTTCGGTGTCTGGTCTAGCTCCTCCAAGAATCATCCTTTTCAAAAGATTTGGTTCATAAATCTTGGCTTTTACATAAGCCTTAATCAAGGTATTATATACAAAGGTATACCTACAATACCTAGCCTTGTGCAGTTCTTCAAACAATCTCTCAACATTTCTTACATCGCCTTTCTCAGCAAAACCATCAATAATTGAAAGAGTGGTTTCTAACCAAGGGGTTGAATTCCTAACTCTCTTGCTAACTGTCAAACGCATGCCCAACTCCAATGTCTTCAAGGCTTGCTCTGTCATACCTGCTTTCAAGCAGCCCAGAACAAGCTGACGATAAGTTATGGAATTTGGTTTGCATCCATTTTCCTTCATAGACCTGTAAAGTTGAGATCCTTTATCAATGAATCCATGTTTGCAATATACAGACATCATAGAATTGAATTGCTCTATAGATTTCAACCCTTTTCTTGATTTCATTTCTAACCAGAGCTCTTCAGCTCGACTTAGCTTTCCAATTCTACCAAATGCTTCAATGGCCAACATATAACTTTTAGATCTAACCAACGGGAGTTCTTGAATGATGCCCCAGGTCCTCTCTAGCTCCTTTTGCTTCCCCAAATACCCGTACAGTATAAGTAGGACATCCAATGTTGACCAGTTTTCCCCCGTAGTCGACTTCTCCACAGCTTCGACATATGCTTCGGCTGCAGTATATAACCTGGCAACTGCGTGTGCAGTAGCTAAAATGCAATAAGATATTTCATTTGGTTCTACCTTTGCTTGGTTCATTTGACTAAAAACCTTCGACAAACCTTCAATATTATGTTCATTACCTTCTATTTTCATCAGAATATTGTAGGTGGAAACATGTGGCGTAACTTTGTCAGATTTCATTTGAGCAAGTATTTTTGGTATCATTTTCTTTCGATTTGGTGAGGAATGTAGAATTATGAGGCGGTTGAAAATCAAATGTGAGATGGGATAACCCAATTCCCTCATTTTTTTCATGTACTCAAGTGAAAGCCTTATCACGCCCTTGTCCAAGCATGCAATCACTAGATTGTTGTAGAGCAACTCATTCTGATATTCAGGAGGAATATGAGAGAAGAGCCTCTCACCTTGTGATATTCCATGAAGCTTGGTTGTAAATTCCAAGAGATAAGAATAATCTAGTTCCCCAAGTCTGTAAGGCCTCTCTCTGATCACCCATTCCATCACCTATCAATAGCCATACATGAGAAAATGATAAGCATTCATCTTTCACTGCATGTGAAATCAATTAGAGCTAAAAGTGTAAAAATAACGGGATCAAGTAATTGTAGATTCTCCATTTTTCCAAAGTTCAAACATTCATCTTTCCTTGATCATTTGAATACTCTTTTTTCTGGCTGTATCTTATTCTACTTCACTTCAATAAATACAACAGTATATGCAAGCATCGGTTAGCCGCTAATGAAAGCAAAATTGAACTAAAAAACAGAACTATCAAATCAAGCCCAACTTCAAATATAGTATCACAGACAGCAAAAAAAACAGAGAAATAGGGTCGTCACCTCAAGTGCACGTTTGTTCATCATGAGCTTCCGAAGACGGTTGATGGTGTGAAAGATATCACCTCTGTGAATGGGGAACCCGTCTCCCATCCAACTCCGGAAAGCAAACCCAACTGATTCTCCTTTGGGGAGTCTCTCAATTCTGTAAGATAAGCACTTAGGGTTCTCTTGGGACTCGGAGTTGTTGTGGGGCAAATTGTGTGCTGTATTTGTGCACAAGAATTTGAAGTTGAGATGGATTTGAATCACACTTACGGTTACGGCTGCAGTAGCACAAGGTGTTCGACGAAATGCTTGAATGAGCCTCTCTCGTAAAGTGGCTCCAAGAATTCGCATGCTTCCCCTCCGTAAACAACGGATATAACTTATGAAAAGAGTAGAAAGGGAGGTCCATAGCCTATAAATGTTGCCACCAAGAGAAGGCGAGATTGGGCCTGGTTTGTGTTCTTGATTACTTTTCGGCCCAGTTTCTGCGCTGGTTGGGTCTCTAACTTATTTGATCTCAGACCAAAAAGGAAAAGAAATATATCTGTATTGAAGTATCTCCATTGTTCGTTGACAGATTCAGGGTCGGACTCGGAGTCACCAATATTGAGAAACCCACAAGCTCCGACGGCTGAACACCGCACATACTGAGTGAGGCCGAAGTACAACCTAACCAGAGCAAAGCCTTTCATTCAGTTTCTCTTTTATCAATTTCTACATACTAAAACAGTGAGTTTATAGTTTTTCAAATTCTGCTTAACAAAACATTCTTGTATTGTATGAAATAGATTTTTCTTTTCAACCCACATCAGACGGTTTCACTGTCAACTTTTAGAGTTGGGATATATAATTGGGAGTTGGCCGTCGCAGTTGACCAAACTGTGTTTGCTCTTCTTTTCAGAATATTAGAACTGTATTATGAATGTGGAGGCGCCATGTCACCATGATCAGCTTCTATAATTATGAGAAAATTAACCATGCATTGAACTTGTTCGATAAAATTCCGCAATGAGAAATCTCTTGAAAAGTAATATTACTTAGTTGCTAGGTATTGGTTTAATGTTCATTTTCTAACTGTTCTCCATCTTTCGGCATTTTCTTTTTAAGGTGTTAGTCTGCAAAAGATTATAATGGAATAAGCCTGTTGGACTCAAGAAGGTATTATTTGTTAAAAGTAAGGACAAATTGAGAGATAAGTGAATAGATACAGATGTTGGTATTCCGGCCAAAATACCTACGACATATAGAAGCTTTTACAAAAACATCTACGTCCAGATGGTCTCTTACGTTTCATTGTTACTCAGATACTCCTCACAAGAAATCCAAGCTCGCTCCTCTGCAGGTTGATCATCTGTTCTTTTGCTAACACTTGTTAACAACCCAATGCTCCAAAATTTGGTCATTTGCAATTTCTTTCTGTTTCTGAGAGCAGTGCCGGGATTTGGTGTCTTCATTTGCAGGAGAGAAGAATGATAGATAGGTTTAAGATATTTGCCAAAGGAGGTGATGGCGGTAATGGTTGCTCCAGCTTCCGACGCAGCCGCCACGATCACCGAGGCAGACCTGATGGTGCGTTCTTTTTTGAAATGTATGCCTTTTAAATTTCTTGAAATTTTAGTTCCGATTTGTGGTTCATGAAAAGCAAAAATATGCTATCTTATGTGATTATTCAGTGGGAAGTGGGAACAAATATGCTATCTCTAATATTCCGAAATTGAAGTTGAGAAATTTTACTGGAGCTCATGACATTGTTACTTATATTTTGTGTTTAATTGTAGGTGGGAATGGTGGAAGAGGAGGTGATGTGATTTTGCAATGCTCGCCCAAAGTCTGGGACTTCAGCGGCTTGCAGCATCACCTGGTGTGTGCATTTAACATTTACCAAACCTCTATAAAGTGATCAAATTTTTGTGCTTAAAAGACTAATGATAATTATGGAAATGAAAGATAGCAGAGAAAGGTGGACATGGAGAATCAAAGAATAGGATAGGAACCAGAGGGGCAGATAAGGTAATTGATTTTAACCTGTTCTTTCTGCTAATCGTTACTAATAGTAAGTTACTATACTATTGTCTTATTTTCTTTTCTTTTATGTTCACTTTGTTTGGCCCTTTGTGCGATACATGATTGATAAATTCTCTCGAAACTTTGTGTTTTTATTTTTCTTTTTGTAGGTTGTACATGTACCAGTTGGCACCGTACTTCATCTTGTCGAGGGTGATATTCCTTCTACAGTAAAGATTCAATCTTCAACAGATGCTGATCCTTGGGATATTCCAGGTGCACTTGTTGATGATCTTTCTGATTCTGGTGATGGCTCTACCCTGAATGCCACAAATGACAAAGAGAATGCCAAAGCGATACATCCTACTGGCAGCTCTTCATCAATTGATGCATCATGCAGAACTCCCAAACTCGGCACAGAAGCTGAAGGAGAACAAGAGATTCTGTATAATGTTGCTGAATTGACAGAAGAGGGTCAACAACTCATTATTGCTCGCGGAGGTGAAGGTGGTCTGGGTAACATTTCTTTTTCCAAAGATTCAAGGAAGCCCATGACAGTTAAGGAAGGGGCCTGCAAAGATACAGTGACTCACCTCCAGGATTCTGGTGATGATAACTCCTCCCTTAGTACTGGTTTCCCTGGTTCTGAGTCTGTTCTTATATTGGAACTTAAGAGCATTGCTGATGTAAGTTTTGTGGGAATGCCTAATGCTGGTAAAAGCACTCTACTTGGAGCCATATCAAAGGCTAGGCCAACTGTTGGTCACTATGCCTTCACAACTCTTAGGCCCAACTTGGGGAATCTGAACTTTGATGACTTATCAATAACAGTAGCAGACATTCCAGGACTTATAAAGGGTGCACACCAAAATCGTGGACTAGGACATGCATTTCTGCGTCATATAGAACGTACGAAGGTTCTGGCTTATGTAGTAGACTTGGCTGCTGCTTTAGACGGAAGAAAGGGAATTCCACCATGGGAACAGTTAAAAGATTTGATTTTAGAACTTGAGTACCATCAGGAAGGTTTATCCAATAGACCATCTTTGGTTGTGGCAAATAAAATTGATGAGGAAGGGGCAGAGGAAGTGTATGAAGAGTTGCAGAGAAGAGTGCAAGGTGTTCCCATATATCCCGTCTGTGCTGTATTGGAGGAAGGGATACCAGAGCTTAAAGATGGCCTTAAGATGCTCGTCAATGGTGAACAATCATGCAAGCTTTGCTTAGATCAAATTTTGCTCCATTAAATGGTTAATAACTATAGTACTACTGTACTAGTCACGTAGTTCGAACTCCATCGATGAGAAAGAAATAACCAGAGTTCCTCTTGGCACATAAAAACTTGTTGGGGGTTGTCAATTTTGTATAGTAGTGATCATCGTAGTACCTTGTTGGGAAATTGTATTAAATTTAGCACTAAGTTTATTTTTTAAAACAAACCGCAGGGTTTCTTAATTTTGGCATTTGCACTTATATGTATCAAACTAGATTCTAGTTTTTCAAAATATATTATATTTGAACATGGCTTCTCTTTGTTCGTTTTTCCCCCTCGTAGCACACACTATTGGTGAGTATTAAACCAGATTCAAACAATAGAACAAACAGAAGGAGGATGGAATATAGAGACAGAAAAAGAAATAGAAGCATAAGTATGGTACGGTAGCGTGGCCTTAGTGTTTTTGGGTAGGTGTAACTAATATACAAATTAGGTAAGGTAATTTATGAACTCTGCAGCAGTAGCAACGGCTGCCCCTGTAATGGCATCCATCACAATCCTGTCTTTCTTATTGTTGGTGGCTGCAGATACTATTGCCCCTGTCATTGCACCCCCAATCATTGCATTCTTCTGTTACATTCAATGAACATAAAGGGTTGAGGTCACAATAATCTCACAACTCATAAATCAATCAATACAACACAAGAAAACATTTAGTTGAAGTACTATTTTGAAGTATTGTGAACGTGGCTGAGGTGTTGTACAAGACATGCTGTGTTGTAGAATTATGGATGCTTCTTAGCACATAAGGGATCTGTATTCTATTTTTGAAATAGGAGATAGGGTTTCCAAATTGCATAGAGAGAAAACTTACCCAGTCCCTAGTGCCACGGATCCTCTCTACCCCATATTCAGTTCCAACATATAAACCACCTATAGCTCCTGTTGAGTAATGACGTAGGGAGGAAAAAAGAAGAAGAGATTCTTAATGGACTTAATGAATATGACAGATCCAACTATGCTATGCACTTGCATTAAAATTCAAGAGTCTTACCCCAATATGCACCTTCTTTACACATCTTCTTCAGCTGCAGCAACACTATCTCCCATCAGCATCACATATATGTTCAATTAAATGTCTATCCCATTGTATGATTTTAAATGCTAGTTTTTCTTATTTTTCTATTTCACAGTTCAGCACTACAATCTGTCAAGAAATTTCCTCTACATGTTATGCTTTTTCTTTTTCCAAAACCATTCAAGAAGTTGAATATTGTAGGGGAAGCATTAACCAATACATACTAATGTAGTCATTTACAAGTTTATTTTGCGCCTGAAAAGTGAAAAATACCTAAATGCATTTTAAAAAAATGAATCCCACCCCAAAGAAAGGAACTATCACAAGAGATTAGAACAAGAAGTTACCATGTCCTCAAAATTGTGGCGAGAAACACTTCCTAGAACAAGGGCGATTTGTTAGGGAAAACAAAAAACAAAACAAAAAAAAATCCAAATTTGAGGGAAAAGGTGAAGTGAATGAACCCTTTTTGAGAATATGATAGGTATCCTCTGCAGCTGCCCTGGTTGCAGCGACCTGAAGGGAAAGAAAGAAAATGGGGTGGCGTGAGATGAAAAGGAGAAATGAAGAAGAAAAGAGAAGTAAGAAATTACGGTGCCGATCTTCAAGAAACCATCGAGGGTGAGATTAAGGAATGGATTGCCCATGTCGATTGCTACGTCCACCTTCGGACTTGATATGGATCCTGAAAGCCTACTCCAAGGCATCTTTCCCACAGCACCCTCACTCTCACACTATCTCTCCGACTTATCAACTAAACTTACTCTTCTTTTGCTAATTACTATACACAAATAATTGAAGTTACTCAAGTCTTAAGTTAACTTTGTCTTTTTAATCTTATTTATCCTTAATAGTATCCAAATTCAGGCCTCATTTGGTAGGATAGAAGTTATGAGAGGTGAATATTCTCACCACTTATGAGCTTGTTTGTTATACGGTGAGACTTCTTTCATGGTGAGCCAAGTTTCATCATAGGAGGGAAGGTAGGTATCATGGGTGAGGAGAGGGAAGTTGTGATGAAGTGAAGTGAAGTGAGGTGAAGTGAAGTTTAAAGAATAAAATGCCCTTCAAATTTTTGTGACTTTTAAAAAAGTAGGGACAAAAAAGATATTTCATACTTTTATCTTCTATTTCCCTATTTTTTTTTCACCGTACCAAACAAAATTAATTTTATATTTCACTTATATTTCCCTGCATACCAAACATATTTTTTATCACTTACTTTCACTTTCATTTTCACTTCCACTTCTCACTAAAATACTCACCAAATACCACACGCCACCTCATTTGCTCCTCCCAATGGCAAGTAAGCCATGGGATTCCACGTAACATGGTGATAAGGATAGGGGTGCCCCTGCCCCAGCAAACCAACGGCTACAAGCAACTCTTTTTAATCCCCATCTTATTAGTACATTTATAATTTCATTGCAATGACATAAGTTCTTTTTTATTTTTTGAAAATTTAATTTAATATTTTTAACGAAGAAAAACCAGTTACCTTTTAATTATATTTTTAAGGAACAAATATAATACTTAAGCATAAAATTATTATTTGTATCTGATACCGGTGTTTGAGCTGCAAATAACGCAATAAAAAATTACCTTCTTATGCAAAGAAAAGAATGCTTGTCCTGTAGCTCTACGGATGAAAGATGTCCTTTTAGAAGGCATTTATGGCTTATCTTACGGTACTCATAGAAAAAGTTAGTGTTTTTTTTTGTCAAAAATTAAAAAAAACGTTCTTAGTGACATCATTGTTGTTTGTGCATAGTAAAAATAGTATATATTTATAAATAATTTTTAAAAATAATTGAATTTGTGTATATGTTTTTTATTGTGTATATATCCATTCAAAAGCCCACGAAAAAAGGCACACATATATATATGCATGTTTTCTCGATAACTGATCCAATACTGCCTAACATCAAATTACTTGAAGAGAGAAATGAAATAGAGTGATTCTTCTCCTACCTACTACAACTACAAACACTATCAACGGCCTTAATTAATTAATGATACTAGTTACTTGATTCAAATCAACTTTGGTCAATGATAGATTTGATAGTAGTCAAACATAAAATAATTATGATGTTGTTTCTGTTCCGAGAATAATTGGGATGATTTTCCAAAAATTGATGGGATATAGGAAGGAACTTGGGATGGGATAATTTAAAAAAAAAACAGAGGCTCTTCTTGATCGGATTGGTTGATGAGATATTTATTCCATAATACATCTTTTCAGTTTTCATTTTCCACTGTGGCTTTTGTTTTATAGAGCTGAGAGAGAGAGAGAGGGGTGTGAGAATAGAGGAATATAATTAATTGCTTTGCATACAAAATGAAAAGCTGATGCAGCTGTGTGCTGGCAATCTCTGTATTTGTTTGGGTCAAACTGTGTTTTCTAACATAGCACGTGGATTTTAGTGAAAACAAAATAGAAAGCATAACTGTTTCGAGTTACGAGTTACCGAGGTAAATTTTATTAGTTATTATTATATCTGTTTTTTTTTTTTTTGCCTGATTATTACATCTGTTTTGTTAATTTTTTTTTAAAAAAATATTTTAATATAAATTTTAAAACAAATTTAACGAGTGAGTTTAACTATTCATCTCTATATAGTATTATTCAAATATAAATTAGACAAAAGGGTGAGGTGAGGTCAGTACTGAGTATGTATGCATGAATCTTCTTTTGGCACCCAATTCAATATCACTCACTCTGTACATGTATGTATCTATGTACTGTAACTGAAAATGACTTGCTTTGTTTCCTTCTTCTTAAAAACACTTCCAACTATAAATTTAGCTCTAGTTTTTTTAATGTATTGTGCTATTTATTTATTTATTTATTTTATTTCTTAAGTTTATAAATACTGTTCTTTCTCTGTTTAATTTACCTAAATAATGATAAATTAAATCAGTATAATCTTAATTTAAACAATGTTGTCATTATGACAATTTAAACAATGTCAATGAACTATTAACTTTACATTTTATGTTTTAAGAAAATATTTATTTAATATATACATATCAAATTAAATAATTAATAAGTCATCACTTAACTATATGTCAGGAGTTTCATAGATGACTTGAGGTATAGAACATTTTTAATTCTCGGGTTTCATGTTTCACCTTCACCCATCGAGTTGCTCACAAGCCAGTAAAAAAAATAATCATCATACTTGACAGGAAATGCTCTAATATTAATTAAAAAAGATAATAAGTTATAATATCACATTAAATACTAATTTAATATAATTTTTAAAAAAATACAGGTATCAATTTATTATTGAATTATTTATTTGTGTTTGTTTCAACGACAGCTACTTCATTCTCACTCACTGTATCAATTTGGAACATTGATATATATTAATGCTTGTGATTGAGCAAAAGAACAGTACAGTACAAATCATATGCATAAATGACATATATCTTTTATCGTCGTTTTCTGCAAAACCCAATCCGAATTTGATAAAAGCCAGCTGGTTCGGGGAATGAATAAATGTTTTGTTTTCTTAAATTTTGCCTTCATTTGCACAAACTACGTACGTCTCTAGCTAAGCCACATGTAGCCAACATTACTTATCAGCAAATTAAAATTGACTTATTAGTGCTTTAATTTGCCAATGAAACCACCAGCTGCATATGTATAATATTTTTAATTAATTTTATATTGACGAATTAAATTAAACCACACCCAACTCTCCCGCCTCTTGCAGATATATATATACATGTCATATGTATGTGTCGGAAGAGGATAAATGAAGTCCAAAAAATATGTAAAGTGTATGAAGTGCATCATCTAGATCGTTAAATAAAAATTGAGATTCGTGGCCGTACTACAACAGTTTCATCCAACGATTCATGTTATGCACTTTATCGAATCTGCACTTTAGTATATCACTGTCCGCTTCTCTTTTCGCCAATAATTGTGCCTTTTGAATTTCCTATTCCCTCATGCATATATGGTTGGTGCCATCTAGAAAAGTAATATATATATATACACACGTAAAATTCTATTGAGTGGAGATGTGAACAAATGGAGGATTGATACATAAACGTCAAACTTTGAGGGTATAAATTCTAAAGATGGCAGTTATAAAGTAGTGGGACAGAAGGATCTGGATTCTGGAACTGTGGACTCCAAACCAGCACTGTGTGTAGTGTGTACCTATATATATATATATATATATATATATATATATATATGCTCTTTCTCATGATCCATATGCATCTTACCCATACATTTATATCACATAGTGGAATGAAGCATTGAATCTTTTCCCCCAAAAAATTAGATAATTTGTATATGAATATCTTATGAAGGTCTGAAAAAGATTTGAGGGAAATGCCATTTAATTCCTCATATATGTGATAAAAGAGAATCTCTCATCTCCAATACTACCAAAACTATCTAATAAAAGGTGAATAGATTGTAAGATAGACAAAGCACAATAAAATTCATATGTCAGGAAAATATGCTAGGGTGTAGTTGAGTTACTTTATAATGTTTAATAAAAACTATTTTTTAAATTAAATGAATACTTACATAACTAATCATTATTTACACATAATGCTAAGAAACTCCATTAATCATCCTACAATAATCAACTAATTTGAGAATTAAACAATTACGTATCACTCTTTTTTTCTTACAAGGTCTAGGAAACATCCAAAAGACAAGGAAAAACTATTTAAAAGTTTGTTTGTCTTTATATAATTAATAATATAGTATATTATATATATACACACATACAAAATAATAAATGAGAAATTCCTTTTTCTTTCCACTAAAGAAAAAAATCAACTAAAAGCCTTTTGTCTTCTCCTGATACTTTCAAGTTATTCCATATATATATATATATATTTGGATTTTCTTAGTCAAGTTATTAAGTAGATAACTAAATGATGAGCGAGGGTATAAACTATGAAGTTAATAAAATATCTTGGTTTTTAAGTGAAATGATGATAATAAAGTTAGCAAAAGTGGAGATGAAGAAAAAACAGTGGTGTGTGGAAGTGCAATTGAAACGACGACGTCTTGTGTGGGTTTGAATTTGATATGTTTTGTGTGTGTGAAGTGATTGATGCCTCTCTCTCTCTGTGCCAGGCTAGCATCTATGCGATGATTGAGGTGGGTCCCACACTCCCCCTCCCTTCTCTGTCACTCCACATGCACTCCTTCCCTTTTATTATTATTCGCTTTTTTCTTCCTCTCACCCTCCGTTTCACCCACTCCCTCCTACTACCCCTACGTGTCCAAACGGGGAAGCCCTCAACTCCTCACACACCACCACACTTCTGTACTACCTCTGCCCCAATTTATCATTCCCCACATTCATTCATACATACATATAGGTTAAGTTATAACCACAATGCTAATCTGGTACTACGTATCTCTTAAATGAAAACAAACACACATTGTTTTAGCTTAAATAGCTACTAAATTTGACTTCCTTTTCCTTAATACATGTTAAAACGCACACCCACACCAAATAAACGCATGCTCTCTCTCTCTCTTATCCTGCCATGAGGGCCGTTTCAAACATTTCTTGTCGGCGACACACGTTACTAATCATATTCATTTACACACCCTTAATACCAATTACTGCCATTTAATCATATTCTATCCCCCCCATTATTCTTTTCATTTCCTTCTTCTTTCTTTCCATTTTTCTACTTTCAATTTCACTTCTTGCTAAATTTGGTGTCAAGTTTTTCAACCAAATGACACAAACAAGTGAAATTGGATCATTTTAGTACATGTACGTGCGTAACGTTCTACTTGAAATTTTATAAATTCTTTTTATAAAAAGCTGTCATTTTTATGGCCGTACACATTACACTGTTCTGTTTTTCTATTAAAGGGTCATTAATCATGTTTTTTTTTCTATTGTCATTTATTTATATAATTAATCAGTGCACACATTCCTCGCAAAGCTAATTGCATAAATAGCTGCCCTTTTTTATGTGAGTGGTTCTTCTTCTTTTCCTTCTGTCTCTGTCTCTGCCTCTGCCTCTGCCTCAGCAGGTGGTGTTAGCGCCTTTTCTTGTCTGCATCCCCCCTCGCTCGCTCACAATACTATTGTCAGAGGCTTTGACCCAAGAACATGCTAGTAAGTACGTTTCTTTTGGTTCATTTTCCTTCTGCTGCCCTTTTTCACAATTCGCTTTCTCTTTTCTTTAAGTAGCTGGAGTCTCTTTTCAAGTTCCAATCTTTGATTGAATGTTGGTGTTAGAGACTACGTATGTGTGTGTGATCCATCGCTCTGGCTTCTCTTTAATGTCTGCCAGATAATGGAACCTCCAATTTCCATTCTTTTACAGTTTTACTTTCTCTCCATGGTAGGCTACAATCAAATTCTTTATATTAGGCTTCAGTTTTTTTGCTTGTATGATCGTGCGTTTTGGTCTTGTGTCTTCTCTTTTCAAATCTTTTAGGAAAACCACTAATAGGATTGATTCTTATCAGAAATGCCTTGAAGCTATTTGAAACATTGGCTCAAAGAAGATTTTCAATATCTCTTTTTTGCTTTTGGCTCTATTCCATTCTCAACTCAAACTGGGATAAAATAATTAATATTCCTAGAACAATATGTTTTATATTTGCCGGATATCTTTTGAGAATCAGTGGATTTTGCCCTTTTCAGGTGGCATTGCTCTTGCTGCTGGCCTTGAGCAATGCCGTCAGAATCAATGGTGATGGGCAATGTGATTTTAAGCCCAAACTAGACCCAAGACCACACAGCGTCTCCATTTTGGAGTTTGGTGCTGTTGGAGATGGAAAGACATTGAATACTTTAGCGTTTCAGAATGCCATTTTCTACCTTAAGTCATTCGCAGATAAGGGTGGTGCTCAGTTATATGTTCCACCAGGAAAATGGCTCACTGGAAGCTTCAACCTTACCAGCCATCTCACTCTCTTTCTGGAGAAAGGTGCTGTCCTTATTGGATCTCAGGTATTTTACCACTTGTTTCTCTCCGTTGTTTACCTTGTTAATTACTATTGTCTTTCTGCTATTCTCTTGAATATACAGGTAGTTCACCTTCCAATCTGTGGTTACTCAGAAGCTATATAAAGCACCAATTCTCTAAAAACAATATTTTTTTTTCTGTGGTTGTCTGGTGTCACTGTCAGTCTCCATGTTTTTTTTTTAAAAAAAAAAATTAGGAGGTTTTACAAAACAATGATATGAGTCCAGGTCTTGCTTGATTCACTTTAGAATTAGAGAAAATTTTATGTATTTGCTATGAATTCTTCAATAAAAACATGACATGTGGAGAGTCTTAATTTTCAAAAGAATCAATCATGTACTCTTAAGTTATAAAATTATCCACATCTCATGTTTTTATTAGAGAAGAGTGAAGACTGATAGAAAACTTTTAAGGATGTAGTTTTCACCCGCCGTTCTTCTTTCTTTCTATAGGATCCACATAACTGGGAAGTCATTGAACCCTTACCTTCTTATGGTCGAGGGACTGAAATTCCTGGAGGAAGGTATCAGAGCTTGATAAATGGGCACAACTTACATGATGTGGTCATAACAGGTTTTTTCTGCACCCAATCTTCTATTTGTCTCCTTTATCAACTCTTCAATGGAAAAATTTTCTCCCCGTGCTATATTTTGAAGACTTTACTTTAGTTTCATTAGTTACATTTCTGGCATAATCTTTGATTATCTTCACCAGGTAATAATGGAACCATTGATGGCATGGGATTGGTTTGGTGGGAGTGGTTTAGCTCTCATTCCTTGAACTATAGCCGTCCTCATCTGGTTGAACTTGTAGCATCCAATTATGTGGTAGTTTCAAATCTCTCATTCTTGAATGCCCCTGCATATACCATCCATCCAGTTTATTGCAGGTACATTCTGTGCTTCTTCTAAACTCTGAGATAATTGCTTGTTTTGGTAGAATAAAGTGTGAAACTGACTTGGATTTGTGAATATATTGCAGCAATGTAAATATTCAAAATATCTCAATCTCCGCTCCACCAGAATCTCCTTATACTGTTGGAATTGTACCAGGTTTGTAGTAACTCATGGACTCCAATTCTGGTCCAGATTGTGAGATCACAGTATCACACCATCTTTCCTACTCCCTATTTGTTGTGGCATACTGCCCAAGTGCCCAATATGTGTTTGATACAATTGAAAATTTGCGTATCCCCACTTCATAGATTATACTGTAGTGAGGGTCAAATAGCTAACTTCTGTGCACATGATGTTTTCAGATTCTTCTGATGGTGTATGTATAGAGGATTGTATCATTTCCATGGGTTATGATGCAATCGCACTCAAAAGTGGGTGGGATGAGTATGGAATTGCATATGGCAGGCCCACCAAGAATGTGCACATCAGAAGGGTGTATCTCAGAGCATCTTCTGGCTCCACGCTTGCATTTGGCAGTGACATGTCTGGTGGCATTTCAAATGTTCTAGTGGAGCATCTCAATCTCCACAACTCCCTTAGTGGTATTGAGTTCAGAACCACCAGAGGCAGAGGTGGATACATCAAAGAAATCGTCATATCAGATGTAAAAATGGAGAATGTCTATACAGCTTTTGCTGCCATAGGCCATTGTGGGTCTCACCCAGATGATAAGTTTGATCCTAATGCTCTCCCACTCTTGGATCACATCACAATGGTGGATGTGATTGGTAGAAACATCACTATTGCTGGAAGCTTCTATGGGATTCCAGAGTCTCCCTTCACTAATATATGCCTTTCCAACATAACCTTGTCTATAAATCCCGTTCCTTCCAGTTCCTGGGATTGCTCAAATGTCTCTGGCTTTTCACACTCTGTGCTCCCAATGCCTTGCCCTGATCTTCTGAAACCATTAAACTCTTCTTCCTCATCCTGTTCTCCCCTGCTGAGAATCAATGGAGAAACAGCCGTTCTCTGATGTTTTTCCGGATAAAATATATTTTTTATCCCTTAACTTTGCATAAAGATTTATTTTTGCCCCCCGAGTTTTATTAGTTCTAATTTTATCTTTCATCTTTCAAAATGTAATCAATGTTTTCTTGATACCTACCTCTGTGAAGATCACTGACGGAATTATCTGATGTGTCACCGGGATATTCTGTTAATGATTCTTACAGAATCAGGTGTGAAGAGAAGGTCGATGGCACTTTGAAAAATAGATGATGGGATTGGAATCAACAAAAATTAGGGGATATAAGTAAAATTTTATGTAAAGTTAAGAGCTGAAAAATCTATTGAAGCCTACTTTGTTCTCAGCAGAAGATTCATATTCTTGAGTGCCCCTGCTTGAGCTTGTTGAAGAAGTGAATCAACTATTTGCCATCTGAGATAAGGCCAACATTCTTTCCAATAAGACAGATGTCAGGATTATTCTTTTGGTTTAATCCCTTGGAATTGCATTATTGCATGTTACCTGCATTTTATTTGTACAGCTTCATATCTTCATTCATGAGTAATGAAATTTTGGTAGTGCCACCAAAGGAATACTCAGAATTTGATAGTTTTGCATTCGTTCATTTTGATTTTACTGTAAAGCATGTAATGGATTTGGGTGATACTTGAATTAAAGAAAGTTCATTTTTGACTTTTGATGATGTTGGTGCTTTAGAAGCATGGGTATGAGCTTCCGAAGCTCTTTTTGCTTTTTTGGATCAATTTTGGTTCTGCATAAAATTTTTATACATATCCTTTAATTTTGAGAACAGGATAATAACTTGAAATCTCATTCATAAGGTCAATGTTCCTTTTAACATCTTCATTTTCTTTCATTTTAAAGGAGTTAATCGTCTGTGAAAACATAGTATTCTTCCCTATTCTATTCTCTTAGAAAATAAAATTTAGTGCATCAATGATTCAATAGTAGACAATAAGGCAGGAAACGCACCCAAAAAGAAAGGCATGATTGGTTATTGTTTTACTGTTATAATGGCAGAAATTATTTCAAATAGACAAACGGACTAGTAGAAATTAATTGAAGATAAACATGATGTTTAAGGTAAACATACACAGAAGAAAGTAAAGATTGTTACTATATTCAGATTAATAAGACTTTTCAGAAACACACGTCAGTCTCTGGGTGATCTTACATTAGAAGGAAGTAAAGATGAGGATGGATCAATGGGATTGGGTAAAATTTAATTGGGGATGTTCTGAATATGTCTTCAGAATTTGACATCATTTGAGTTCAAAATAGGATTGACACTGAATTCCTCCTGAGCCTATAAGATATGAAGGTTTTATTGTATTTAGTGGCCACTGTTTGTTTTTTCTTTTGGAAGACTGTATAAATTGTCAAAATGTGCGTAGATTTTTTATTTCCCCTTGACATATATCATAATCTAGGAGGTTAGGCTTCTTTGTAATTATGTTACTAATTTCTAGTTATTATCTAATGCATCATTGTACATGATTGCCATTTGTATTAGAAGCCCTTAAAACTAATGATTGGTCATATAAGGAAGGCAAGAAACCTTTCTATTTTAAACTAAATGATTATGAAGTAGCATGTTTGCTTTGAGATTTCAAGCAAGGAATCCAGAACCGTTTCTTCTGGCACCCACAAGAAAAGAATCTAACTCTTGTCTCTTCAATCTCACACATCAACATACCCAAATACCATTCTATTATTTTACTAATTATTTGCCTCTTTACTTTTCATAAGCACCTACCTGATCTTGATGTTCTAGACTATGGTACATGAGTTTGGATTTTCATCACTGAACATGGAAGTGAGATTTGCATTTGCATTGTCATTGTAATAGTAGTAGTCTCCAGTACTACTGTAGTGTTCCATAGGGCTGTAATAATGTGTGTGGTTGGGTGATCTCACGTTTTCATATTCAGTGACATAAGGTGATGGCTGGTATGTGTTATAGCTGTGTGTCACATACATTGGTGGCCTACTCTGTCTATCACCACAACCATATCTGTTTCCATTGTAAGGTGGATCCTCGTATGTCTCAACATCTTCTGTTTCTAGGTTGTTCTGTGACTGCTCACTTGCCTCGTCTTCATCAGGTGGCTGTTCATGTTGTTTTGTTTCTTCAGGGGCTTCTTCTGTTGCTTGAGATGGAGACTGTGTTGGTTCTTCAACATGTACGGGAGGGCAAATGGTGGCAATCTTCCCTGTCCTCCTGATGGCTTTGATGACATTTTCTGGATCAGCCCACCCAATTATTGTTATTTTTTGTTGAGGGAAGTCAATGTAGAGATCATTTATACCTGTGGAACATGAAGTTTATGAAATTGTTAGATAAAGAGAAGATGATTTGGAAGAGGAATTATTTACATATATATGTGTGTGTGTGTGTGATTTTGCTTACCACTAATGCCATTGAGGCTTTTCTTTATCCTATGCACACAACCATTACAGTCCATTCGGACATGTATCTCTGTGACTCGAGGTTTCTGCATTTCATAGAATTATAAGTAATTCATTCTTTAAAATGATGAAATTGGCATGGATTTTGGGTTGTCATACCATACCTGGAACAGGGGAGCCATGAAGAAGAAGTTTGTAATTAGAGAAAGCAAGAGGGATTGAAGAATGGGTTAGGTGGCTTGTATTTGTACAATGGGAGGGAATCTTTAAAAGCCAAAAGATGTAGGACATGCAAGGAATCAATTTTTTGGGGTAAGAGAATTGGTATTGCTTCATTAGGGCATGGTATGGAAGTCATTTTCTAAGCTTAGATTAGGGTTAGGGGGTCTTCAATTAATGCTGAGCCAAAGGGAATTTTTTCTGTGATTAATGGGCATGCATAATTGAATGGTGTAATTAAAGAGGTAAAAAATCTGAAAGAATTTTTTTGGAGTAATACATGGTGATTAGTCAAACGTATTGAGGATTCCTTGTGATTCAAGAAAGGTTTCTATGATTATTTATTTTGTATCAAGTATAAATTATGGATACTTATACCTTTTTATTCAATAAGTAATAAACTAATTTCTTAAAAGCATTGTCAAAGGTCTAAATAGAGATTCCTTACAACAGTATTTACTCTATACATATGGCTTCCAAAAATCATGTTGATAGAAATTTAAACGATTCATACTCTATAGTCTTTTCACTAAAATCAAAACATACCTTGTAAATACAAAATTAATACAGGCAACATATAAGATTTGAGTGTACCCTTTCAACTTTTTAACAGATATTGATTTTTTTTTGGTTAAATTGATCTTAAATATACTTTGAGAAGGGCTTTTCTTTTCAATGCCATGATTTTGTAAAACTTTCTAAATTTTGTATTCAAAACTAGATTTTCTTTTCCTTTTTTCTCTTTTTACTAAAGATTTTCATGGAGGCCTTACCATACCATTGTAGAAATGGATAGAATGATCAATGATAAGTGGACCACATAATAATTTCCGATAATAAACTTGACTGAACACTTTTCCAACTGATGAATGTCAACCACATATACTTCATCTTGATCTGTCTCACTAATAACTGTTCACTGTTCAGTAATCATTGTTGATAAAACAACAATAATTAGATTTTATAAATAATGAATTGAAAATATGATATTTAAGTTGGTATTATTAACAAACGTAACTTTATAATCATGAGTGGTTATTTAGAGCTGTACACGTCACAAGTTCAAAAATTTCTTAGTGATTTCGTTGAAGAAATACAAAAAGTCATTCGTAAAGTGGCAGTTGCTTTCAAAGTTTGGAAAGAACAATTTCCACTGTATAATGTACACATTCATTACAAAAAGAGAAAGCAAAGTAACAAAAATATAAATAATAATTCACTAAGGAGTTCAATTCTTTACAATTCATTGTAAATCTCCCCAGCTTTATTGGCACACTTTTATTTGAAAACTGTAAATGAATAATATTTTTGTGTGTTTATTCTGTAACTAAAATAAATGGATGAATGAATTAATTAATTAAGCATAGAGTTGTGGGTTGTTCTGGAGGTAGGATTCGACAACTTTATAGATTGCAATAGTGCTTTCCCTTCCTTCCTTGGTTTCTTCCTCTTTGACTTGATGCCCTCCAATTGTGTTGTATTTACTTGTCATCTTACACACACAACCACCATCACCACTTCCTTCAAACTTCACCTCATAACCAATAGACTCAAGCTTATCTCCCAATGGACCCCCTTCTATCATTGTGTATTTGCACTCCAAGTTTTCCCTATCAAGCACATCAATCCTGTGTTTCAGATACTTAAAAGGCCCACCTGCAAAACAAAACTAGCTCATGAATTCTGATCATTTTCATCTTAACCTTACTCCCTCATGTGCATTTCTAGGAACTTCATTCTTGTAGTAAACTCTCCAATTACATAGAAGGATGAATTTAAGTTCAAAAAAAGGAAACACACATATATATATAAAAGTAAGTAATTGGTCATGTTTTGATGTGTAACCTTCAGCCAAGTTAATTTGTTCAATACTTCCAGCTTCTCCATCTCCTTGGATCACATTGATATCTTGAACAAATTGAGGTAATAGCTTTGGAAGCAAAGTTCTTGAGTCCACGATCAATGCCTCAAACATTCGTGATGCTGCCACTGGGCTTGAGTACTCTTGCGTGAACATGCTCATCCCCATACTGATTATTAACTATGTTGTTCTAAATTTCTAATTAATCTCTGGGAATTCAGATTCTGAATTTTTGGCTCAGCTTGGGGGGGGGGGGGGGGGTTTATAGCGGAAATCCTATGAGTGAAGTGGGTTTCGTAGAAAAGATTATCTCTCTAATGGAAACTCTAAATTTTGAAAATAAGACTGAACAATGAAATTAGGCAATTAAGAATGGAATTTTTGTATTTTGAATGGATGGGTGGCTTTTGAAAATGTTTCAATTAATCAAAGTTATAATGAAACCACACATGGGCGGCGTATAGACCAAGACTCACACAAGTCAAGAACAAATCAATTTCATCTATACCCACCTCATCATCCATTAACGCTCTCAATTCCTAACTAACCTCCAAGTTTAATTAATTTGGATATGTAGTTAAATGAATAGGGTAAAGGACACATGCAAAAACTTATTTATATAAATAAAAGCAACGTTTTGTTAACTAATATTTTAACCGTACTGATTAAGGAAGTATCTAATTAATTAATAGAATGTAAGAATTTTAACATTGAATGTGACATAATATGGTTAAAAAGAGAAATGCAAAAAACAAAAACAGCATTTATGAATTAATTAGATTAATTAATATGGCATAATTCAATAGTGAGAATTTAACACTATAGCTAAAGTGGGTTGGCACAAATGGTCAAGGATTAGGCCTGTGCAGTAATCCTTTGGGTTGGGCCTCTTCAACATGTCACTAGCGCCCTACCCGGTAGTACTTGGGAGTTCTTTCCCTTACTACCATTTTTCTTACTACCATTTTTCTTGAGAAAAAAAAAGAATTTAACACTATAAAATTTGCATTGTCATTTTATTATTTGGTCATCATTTGTCCAATGATTTTTAACTGAAAAATAATTAGTCATTGCGACTTTTTGAAAGCCACAAATGGTTAATTGCCAAAACTGAAAGTTGAACAATCATTTGTCAAAAGTCTAAATTCAAGAGATTTATTATTTTTTTTTCATACAAATCTTGCCGAATTAGTCTACGTGGGAGAATGAGATGAGATTATTGACTTTTATTTTGTTATTATCATGCACAAAAACAAAATGAATTTGTTGTCCTGGATTTGATTATTCCTCGTTCATGATCATTTTTTTAAAAGAAAAATCTACATTCATGGTTTTTAATTATGTACATAAAGCCGGAAAATTTTTAATTTATTAAATTTGATATATTTGTAAACATTATCATTTATACTATACACTTTTAATAAAATTTCATGGATTATTTGTACAACCGCATCACATGCAAAAAATGTGCTTACAAATATTTATTAAGAAATTATGATTTAGTATGCACAAGCAAAATTAATTAATTAAGCAACAAGAATCATATATATATATATATATATATATATATATATAGCTCATTGATGCGGCCCTCTCTTGGATTAAAATCAACCTAGATGAGTATATATAAGACAATATTCATTAAAAAAACGTGACTTTTTTCATTATTGTATATGACAATTATAAATCTATTGAAATAAAATAACCTAAGTCCTATATATCTTAAATTTACTCAGTGTTCTTTTCTTTATATGTACCTATTTGAGAATTTGGGATGATTTAATATATAGTCTCGAGTTCATACAAATCATACCTAATTCGTTATATATTAAGAGTTTAGTAAAACAATAAAAATAATTAAAATTAAAAACTATAAAAAGAAAAATAAAGTGGTTTCAAATTATATTATTTTTAATTTTACCTATTCATCTATCAACATGTGAAAGGCTAAAAGTCCATATAAAAATAAAATTTGAAGCATACAAGTCAGTGTAAACATTTTCCTCTCATATAAGTCACAAATGTGAAAATGGTGCGAGTAAATTTAAAAAAAAAAGATAAATTAACTCTAAATCATATATCATCATTTAAGTATTATAGGTCATGTATAGATAATCTCCCTTAATAATCAAAATCAATCTAAAACTTCCTCAGATCTTGATAATTTGTGAGGAAAATAACTTTTATTAATGTTTTCATCTAAAACTTTGACAAAGATTAAATACATCAAATTATTTAAAGAAATTTTTTGTGCAATACTTAGGGTTTGTTTGGGAATTAAGAGGGAAAGGGAAGGGGAGAGATTAGAGGAGAAGGGAGGGGAGGGGAAGGGAAGGTTAAGCTTCCATATGTCCCCCCCTTGTTTGGGTGTTGATACCTCTTCCAAAATATTCTAATTTGGAGTATCTTGAATTTGTGAAGGGGAAGGATAATGGAGGGTTAAGGATTGATCTTCCATTATCTTCTCCCTCCAATTTTCATCTTCCCAAACAAGGAGAAGATGTCTTAATAGTCTCCCCTTCCCTCCCATTCTCCTCTTTAATCCTCAATCCAAACATACCTTTAAAGTTTAATTGAGTTTTCAGTATTTTGATGTATTTTGATTTTGTTAACGGTGTCGTTCTTCTGTTAAAACTTTTTATGTAAAAGTTAATTGATGGTTTTGTTGCACAAATTGCAAAGTATATGGGAGAGTTTTATATCAATTTTAGGTTATCTATGCATAACCTAAAATTCACATGATTTTCTTTGTTTTGGCCAAAAATTAAATTACGTCAATATTTAATACTAGTTCAGCACTTGTATTAAGCACACACAAATATTTAAGCGACATTTGTTGAGCATATAATATAGCAGGGCAGAGGAAGCATGATGATTCGAAAAACAACCATTTTATAATACGATTGGGCCTTAACACCAAAGCCCAAGCCCACACAAAAATCAAGCATAGACATGAGGGTTGGAGAGAAGATAGGCCTCCACAATTTTGTAAATTCCCATGGCCCTTTCCTTCCCAAGCTTGATTTCTTCTTCATTCACCTCAAAATCACCTTTGGTATAATACTTGATCGTCATCTTATTGATGCTACCACCATCTGCCTTTGCCTCAAACTTAATCTCATAACCTATGCATTCATACTTGTCTCCTAGTATTTCGCCTTCGATGGTAGTGTAATTAAACGTCAGACTCTCCTCGTTTATCTCATCGATCCTGTTCTTCAAACTTGTCAATTCGCTTCCTGCCATAAAATATACATATATAGGAATAATAGGAGTTTAGTCAAAATATATAATACGAAAAAGAAAAGTGGGGAAGTGAATGAAATTAAGAATAAATAAATAAATAAATGTGCCTTGGACGAAATTAATTTGTCTGATGCTTCCGGGGCCGCCATCTCCATGGACGACAATGCTCTTCACAATCTGAGGAATAAGGTTTGGAATTAGGTTGGGAGCATCCACAACCAAGGCCTTGAACAACCTCGGTGCAGAGATTGATGAAGAATATTCTCCTATGTCACTGAACACACCCATACTAATTAACTATATATATACTCAAAAGAAATTATAGATTTGATTTGTGAGTGAAGAAATCAGAAGCTGAGGGACTCCTTATTTATAACCTCCAACTTCACTGCTTCTTTGTTTGCTTTTCTTTGTCCCAACATTCTCTTCCCACTTTGCATAAGAAAGCCCACACCACGATGTTTTCCATGTTGCCTTTTGTTTTTATTTCATTTTTCTATGCATTTGTTGTCTCACCAACGGCAGAGATGCTAATACACAAATACAGATCCGGTAAAGTATATTAATTATATATTTCGAACCGGTGTTAAAGTGCATGTGAACACAAATCTCAATCTCAATTTTCCTAATTTCATTGGACCTAAAGAGTGTGTAGTTCAGTGGTCTTATGCTTTTGGAACTTTGTGAAGGAGAGAAATTCGGGTCTCAAAATTAAAAATGTCTTGTATATGCCTTGGCCATTCTTTTAGTTTTTAACTTTTTGATATAAATACTTGGGTATATACCAAGATTCTCGAGTACATAATTCTGTTTTATACCAAATTTAATTAAGTACTGCTTTGTTTTGCCAAATGTAAGCACAACATTAATGGAAAATAAAAAAATGCAAAAAAGTTTCTTGATTTTTTTTTATCATTATTTAAAAGATTCATAATTAAAGCAAGAAACTCAAACCAAGAACCGGCCAAATGTCCAGATCATTGTCTTGGATGGAATTGTTTTTATGATCCAACCACTTTGAATCAATAAATATTCGATTGAACTGGATGATTTACGTGTGTACACTTGGCTTATTGGTTTGCACAGTAGTTTTGTAAAATTGTTATTTCAAATTAAGAGAGTCTATAGTAATTTTATATTTTGTAATATAATATTTTTTTAATTATAAGAAATGAATAATTAATATATATTAATTTATGTAAAAATACATAATATATTTTATAAAACTTGTTTTAATTATTTATGAGTTATGACATCTGACTAACAATTAAATTGATTAAACTTGTTGACTTATGACTCAAAAATCTGTCCGAGTCATTATTTGGTGTGAGTTTTAAAAGAGATGATACTTTGGAGTTGTGATGAACCTTTGTACAATTATATATGGAATCTATCTTGAGATCTATATCATCTTAAATTTTAAAATAAAAAGATTAATACAAATATGAAAACAGATTCAATAACTAAAAAGTGATGAATTTTAGGCTCTCCTATAGTATTACCCTTTTAAAAATATTGAATTGAAGAAAACTTTTGTATTTTTTTTTTTTTTTGATAAACTTTTGTATTTTTCTTAAATTATTACGAGGGTTGAGATTTTAGAGGAATTGTCCCATGAGTTCCCATGAGGCCATGACCCATCCCATAACATAATCCACGTGTTACGCTAAGTTATAGCACCATCATTATTCACTACTCTTTCGCTGAGTTTTGCCAAAAGATTAGGATTCCGCTACATCATTGCGTCACTAACTAGATTCCACGAATATATATATATAGTCAAGATATCCACTCACTAGCCACTGTACAAAGTTTAGTTTAATGAATTAGTCTCTCCAGCTTTTGGCTTGGATCTCTTAAACTTATATAAGGACTAAGAATTGTTTCATTTACTATGCGGGCAGATCTTGTAAGTTTTCTCTGTACAAAATAAACCTTACCTGACCTGAATAAAACCCGCAGTTATATTCATGCCCTGAGGTAGAAACGAAAATAATTTAAATTTGTGTATATACATACAACTCGATTATCCGAGAATAGAATTTCAACATATATACGTATTTCATTTGTAATTGAAGAATTTAATAGTAAAGATATAAATAATTATACGTCCGTGCATGAAACTTGAAATTGGATGTGCAGAGTTATAATTTAATTTAATTTCCGTGTCAATCAGCACTCCACTTTCTTGAAGAGAAGTGTAAGGCAAGAAATTTTAGAAAGTTGATTTATTGTGAATTATATTTGTAATACAAAACATATATATAGGAAACAGGAAGGGAATGCGAAAGGCATTATAAGCTAGGAAGACAAGAGAAGAGACGATAGGGTAGGATTGGAATATATATATATATATAGATATCCAAATCCATGTTATTGGAAAACAAAAAGGGAAGGGTTTAGGGTTTAGACGTTGAAGGCGTGAGGGTGGGCAGTGAGGTAAGCATCAACGGCCTTGAAAATGTGAGTTCCTTTGTCCTTCCCACTCTTGAGCTCCTCGTCAGAGGGTGGTGCGTCACCTTTGGTGTAGTATGTGACTTTGATGTTGGCAATGGTTCCACCGTTAGGCCCTTCCTCCAATTTGTCATGGAAGGATATCTTCTCCACTGTGTCTGGCAGTATGTTCCCTCCCACTATGCTATACTTGTATCCCCAGTTTGCCTCGTCTACTTCTTCCACCTTGTTCAACCCGTAACCTGCACCACATACCACTTCTTCCTTATTCATATATTTCAATATAATATTATTGTAAAACTAATAATTACCTTCATCGGATGTGATTTTGATGACGCTACCAGGTCCTCCATTTCCTTCCACCACTTCAACGCTCTTAATGGAAGGGATCACCTTTGGGAATATGGTTTCCGAATTCTTCGCCAAAGCGTTGTATAGTTTTGCAGGAGGCAAGGCTGAGGTCTGCCTGTCTTCGTATGTGAATACACCCATTCTCTTCTTCTCACACTCAATATTATTATATATCTTCGCTTAATTTCTGATGAGAAGCCAAGGCTACCACCCACATGCTATTTATATACAACTCCGAATTCTAAATTCTTCCAAATTTTGACTTCCACCGCTCTCTCTTCTCTCCTAAGCTTACATAGTCACACACAGATATCCCATTCCTCTACTTTTTTCTTTTTCTTTTTTCCATTTTAATTCTATTATTACAAGTGTTCGCGTCAGTTTGTGCAATTTCGTAGCTACCACCGTCTTATCCTTATCCAATTGCAGGAAAAGTCAAATGAATTCCCAATTTATTACTATTATTTTTAATATTGAATTAACAACGGTTTGGAGTATCCTGTATATGGAAATTCTTTTGGTCTTATGTACACCTATTGTTAATATCTGTTCAATGTTCATTCAAATTATGCCACCTCCGTTTTTCTTTCTTATTGCATGCCGGGGGCAACATTTTCAAAGTCTTATCCGTAATTTTGTGGTGAAGATAAATTTCTACATGTAATTTTAACGTTTCACCAATAGATATTGAATCTAGTTAAACAATATTCATATATAATTTGTTATTTTAAATTAGTTATATTTTAAAATAAAATAAAAGAATGACTTGTAGTTTTTGTATTTGCGAAACCTTCCTAGTACTACTGGATATCGTTTTTATTTTAAAAATGAGCGTGTAGGAGAGCCAAGTGAAGATCCTCAGTTCTTCGCTGCTTTGTTGTAGTGATATTGTTTATTTTCATCGTTATATTTCATATATAATCCATCTGTAGGATACACATCAATTATGATAGGATGGCATTTGATCTTATTATGAAGTTTGGTTAGAAAGGATATATAATAGAGTTAAAGGCGGTGGGTCGTGAATACTTTATTTATATCGCTTAATATATTATGGACGGGAAGTTGTCTACGTGCGTTTCGACTCATGAATTATAAAATACATCTCAAAATATATTTATTTTGGATAAGTGACAAATATTTTAAAAATAAAATAAAGAATTGAAAGGAGGAATGGGTTAAAGTGTAATTTGAATGTGGTAGTGTGATGTGAGTTGAACTTGATCCCAAGCCGATAAGTATTTTTGTTAATCCAAATCCGAAGCCTTAAATGCACCGTTTGGCGTTTGCTATTTTGGGTTTTGGTAACGGTGCGTGCGGCGAAGTGGACTGTAATCGGTGTACTCAACTCACCAGTCACCATTGTCACTTTCCCTGTCCCCACCTATTCATACAATCTTCACTCAGCTTTCTTACTTTGTTTGGTAATTTGGAGGGAGGAAAGAGAAGAGATTGAAAGGGAGTGGAAAAAAATGGGAGGAGATAAGAGGTTAATTTTTTTTTACTCACTTCTTTATTTAAATGTTTATAGTTTTTTTAAAATATCTTAACTCAAGGTATCTTAAGATAATGAAAGATTATTACTTCTCCAATTTTTAATTTTTTAAATAAAAAAAATAAAAAAAAGGAGATATCTCCCCTTTTCCTCCTTTGATAACAAATCATTCGCATTTCAACTGTCCATATGGACTATTTACAAATAAATGCTGGAGATTGAGGATTGAAATCTCTTCACATATATCAGCTAGAGTACCTTGATAATGGCTGTTATATATATAGAGATAGAGAGAGATATATAAACTTGTTTGATAAAAGTTGGAAACCACCGACGATGATTATATTCATAAGATCCAATTACGTCGTCCCTTGCCTTCTCGTTAATTCTCTATTGACAGCGACACCCGCTGCTGGTTCTGAAATATTTTTAATGTAAAAATTAAAATAATTTATCTACATTCTATACATTTTTTAAAAATCAAATAAGCAATTCCTTGTGGCTTTCTCCGTTATCACTGAGTTTAAGAATTAATGACAGGTATATGAATTAAAAGCAAATTAAATTAAATTAAATGGGTAGCTACCAAATTAAAGCTTATATGGATCGCTTTCTACTTTGTGTAATTGTATCTATCTCTTGTGCAGCTTGAGTTAGGTCTTGTCTTTTTCTGTCACTTTTTAGTTCTTAGTGATGAATATATCCCTTTATTTGATACCATATATAAATATTCCTTGGCAAAATTTTAAAATAAAAAGTACTACTAAAAATACATTTTATAACTTTAATTTGTGTGTAGTCGTAGTGAAGTAAATCATTCATAAAATTCTACCTACATTAGAGTGTTTTAAAATTTAAACCCGGCGGCCAATCTATAGTCCTTTTCCTACCTTCATTAGAATTTTATTTCGCTAGGGAATTAATTAGTAACTAAAATATATTATTTATTATTGAGGGGCTTGTAATAGGAAGACAAGTTTTAACATAAATAAATGATAAAAATATTATCATTGATTTAAATCTAATATGTGAGCAATATTTAATTTGTTCGAATGTATTGATGAGATTATCTGTATTTCTAAATTTTTATAGCCCAATCAATTTTGTTTTTCATTTGTTGTTTTTGTATAAACGCAATTCTTTCTAACCTATTCAATCCACATATCACGAATTGAATTTACGGATTATAAACACGAACATATATTAATTAAGATTCAAATGTTAGCATAATTTGTAATTGGATACATTCTTTTATAATCTTACAACATGTTTAAATGAAATTTTCTTCAACAGAAAAGTTGGTCAAAATGATAAGCAGCTTGATATCACTTGAATAAAGTTTTAAGTTTAAAGCTTTGTAAATATAATTATTTTCGTTGAGAGACTTTTATACTATAACTAAATACATGATACGAGTCGAGTTCGAATTAATCGAGACAGTACCACAAAAACTAGACGTGTAAAATAAATAAAGAAGTAATTTTCTTCTTGAGTAGTCTTTAAAACTGTTTTAAAATATATATATATATAGAGAGAGAGAGAGAGAGAGAGAGAGAGAGATTGATTCAATGTATATGCTGTTAGTTAATTAATAAAAAAATTTATTTATATATTATTTGCTTTAAATAATTAAAATTCATAACATCTTTTAATTATTTTGTATTTTTTTATTTTACAAATGAAAACACATGTTTTTTTATTTTCAGTTTCAATAAGTTGAAACAATTGGGCAAAGCTATGAAGAGGTACAGAGGGTGGTTGAAATATGTAAAGAGATTTGTGTTATTTTTTTAAAAAAAATTAAGATAACACATATATCGAGACAAATATAAGAGCTGATAAATAATAAATCAAAACTCACCGCCTCTCCAAACTATTAGTTGGTATTTGGTTGTAGTTGTTTTGATAGAAAAAGGGGTGTAGAAGTGAAAGTATGTGCGAGAGAAATAAAATAGGATTTAAGTTTGTTTGGTATGTAGGAAAATTGAATTAAATTAAATGAAGCAGGCCAAAATAGATTATATAAAAGATAAAATTAGAAATGTCACTTTTACCCTTACCTTTGAAAATATCACTTTTGATAATTTGTCAAGAATAAAATAGACATTTTATCTTTACTTTCCATTATTTTACTCACAATTCCTCTTTCATTACAATCAACAAAATTTTTCTATTTATAATCAACAAAACTTTTCTATCTCCCTTCTCACTAATCAAACACAATAACATAAACAATTAATTTTTTCTCTACCGTACTTCCCTTCAACCAAACATTACCTTACATTACCTTACCCTTTCTAATTTCTTGCCAATTGTTACTACCAGTGCCCTTTCGCCCTTTTTTGTTAGGGTTTTGTGGTCAAAACATGTGGAAAACTGACCGCATAATTTTTCTTGATTTTAGTGTTAGGACTTAGGATTATGTGTTTTAAAAGAAGTGGATTCTTTATCATTGTGTTATTCTCTGTCATTAGAGAGAAATAAATATAGAAGGTGGGATATCTCTCTCTAATAGTAAATAAAAAACAATGATAGATGATCCATTTATATTTTAAAACCTAGTTAAACTATTGAAGATGACAGATGATTCATCATAAATATCATTTTGAACCCAACTTTTAACCAGATATAATGTGTAATTAATAATTCATTAGTCTTTCGTAATCTGCACTACATACATATATGCTTTAATTGATTTGTGTATCACCCAACCCCAACAAAAATGTTCTTCATATATAGAGAGAGTTAATAATGAAAGATAATTAGTTGTAATGAGGATGGGCCAAGAGGTAAGCATCAAGGGCCTTAAAAAGACCATCGCGCTGGGCTTTTCCAGAATTGAGGTCGTCTTCAGTGGGTGGAGCATGGTTCTTAGTGAAGTACTTGAGTGTAACCTTCGCAATGGATCCTCCATTTGGGCCTTCCACCAATTTTGAATATCTAACTTAGCGTTCCAGGTGTCTCTATAACATTATTCGCTGCTTAATGGACGGTCATTTTTCCACGTCCTCGATCTTTTGCTTTTATTTTTTTTCACACATATACATCGCTAATTGCTTGTTCATATGAGATTTGAAAACAATACGCGTGCGTATTACATGCAAACAAATTGTATCAAATCCAGAAATTAAATTAATGATTGAGCACGCAACAAGAAAGGATTTTTTATTATGATTGATGAATGGCCCAAATGAAACCAAAAGGCCCAAAACAAACAAAGAAACTCACTCCGAATCAAAAGAAACAGAAAAAAGAGGAGAGCAGGAGCAGCATCTGAGACTGAGGTAGCCCAGAAGAAGGAAACAGTGGATCATGCATATGCATAAGCATAATAGAGAGTGTTAGTGGCTATAGGCATCTGGATTTGCCAAAAGGTAGGCTTCAACGGCCTTAAGGAGCCAAGCGGCCTTGTCTTTGTTAGCCTTTACATCCTCCTCATTCACCTCTTTCTCACCCTTCGTCACGTACTTGCTCTCACCTTTTATCACACATCCTCCATTCTCACTCGCCACCAACTTTGTCTCGTACGTTATTTTCTCGTACTTGTCTGATAATGCATCTCCCTCGATCACACTGTAGCTGTATATGAACTTCTCCCTGTCCAATGCCTCCACTTTGTGCGTCACATTCTTCACCGGGCTTCCTGCATATACATATACATATACATATAATTATAACAATAATATTCATTTCATTATATTAATTAAACATATCACACCTAGCTACCTACCTGGGCCAAAGGTAATTTTCTTGATGGTTCCAACGCCAGTACCATCTCCTTCAACGATTTCAGTACTCTGAATGGCGTTTGGTACAACCTTGGGGATCACATTATCTGCGTCAATAACAAGTGCCTTGAATAGCCTAGATGGAGCAATGCTACTGCTGCTCTCGTATTCGAAATTGAAAACACCCATTTTCTATATAAATAAATACAATTAATTTTATCAAACCAATTACAATTATCAAAGCTTTTGATGAATTATGTATATTTGTGCGTATGCAAATTCTTCTTCATGTTGTATTTATACTACTGGGGCAATAACATCATTTCATTTGTGATTTATTTAAGACACCGCATTTTCCACACTCTTAATATTTTAATTTTGTTTTGTCTCCTCTGCCAGGGAATATATACTAAATTATATATTTAAGGCTATAAAATCAAATCACACGTAGCTACGAAGCTAATTGTTTAGTTTAATTAGTGCATAGGATCGGAAGTGCCGTCCAATAACATAATACTATCATAGAAATTCGGTAATCATGATTGTGCGTAACTATTGAGAGCAAGGTATGTATAGGCCCTGTCTAAAATATCCCAAAAAATTGTATTAAATTTATCTAATACAGTATATTTTTTAGCATAGATCTCCAAACAAATTCAAATAATGAGCTTAGCTCTATAGTATTATTTTTTTTGGACAGAATCAATATTTCCTTTTATCATAGTTGGCACTTGGCACATTCTCATTTCCATTATTTCGTTGATCTTAAATCAATTAATAATAAAAAAGATAGGGACACCTGACCATAATATGTATAATAATATGAACATATTCAACTCTAGTTAATTAATAAATTTAAGTGATTTAGACAATATTACAATTATTGGGATGTAGCTAATACTAATTAAAGATTCCTCAGTCTATATGGAGATCAATGGTTTGCAAATGGTGTGAGGTCGGGTGAGTTGGAACATTATTTTTATTAAACGTTTAGTTAATAAATAGATTAGGTTGTCTAATTAATTATCAAGCGTTGTCTCTGCATTTTTTTTTTCGACTGAATCATATAAAATATAAATAATTACTTAGTTTGAGAGATAAGAAACAAGATTCATTAGAGTCGTCATTTTATTTTTATCCAATGTTTTAACTTTTACAAAGCACTAAATTGTCTTAAGAGACCGCTACTTTAATTCTTACAAGAAG
This sequence comes from Senna tora, assembly GCA_014851425.1. Classification (NCBI taxonomy): domain Eukaryota; kingdom Viridiplantae; phylum Streptophyta; class Magnoliopsida; order Fabales; family Fabaceae; genus Senna; species Senna tora. The sequence goes on along the minus strand of CM026262.1, from coordinate 5,940,366 downwards.
AGGGTAGAAAAATGATAGTAGCTTAGTAAGTATAAATTAATTCATTTTTTTTTGGAGTAGTAGTAAACACAGTTTAATGGTTATGTTATGTAAACTAAAAAATCTTACATAGGAGTTAGGAAGGATTGGGAGTTTATATGAACATGTGAGCATGATTGGGAGGTTTGACTTTGTCCATGAAATCAGGGGAGGTTTGACGATGTGCGCAACAAGGGATGATGATAAGATTAGATTAGTCATTAATTAGAATAGGGAATTATAGTTCTCACATACATATAGTCGGACATGAAAGCAAGGTATCTCTATATATCTTGGGATCGGACATGTCAAATTATGATTTATCTATCTACTTATAAATTTATTTTAATAAGATGAAATTGAAGCAAATAATTTATAAAGAGTGTGTTTGGATTTGGGTTGAACATCACTATCCCTATCCCTAAATTCCCCGGTCTCCTTTTCTCAAAAACTCCTCCATCTCCTTTCCTTTAAAATTACGCCATCACCCTTGGGCTGAGCATCGCCTTTATAGTCAAGTACTTCATTTAGGCCTTCCTCAAATGAGATCTTCTCCACTGTGTGTGGAAGCCCACTTCCTCCCACTATATATATATATATATATATATGCTCTGCTGTATTATTGTATCCAAACTTTGCCTCATCAATTGCTCCCACCTAGTGGCTAGTGCAACACATACTTGATATCCCCACGTGCAGATGCATCATGCAATACAATTTTAGTTAATAGTATTGTAACACTTGTTATTTTATTGCATCTTGCAATGCAATTGGATCACATCAATTGCTACAAATGTGCTACACAACTCATTGTATCATAGACTCACCCTTAATTAATAATTAGTTAATAATAATAATAAATGTATTATTAAAATTTGTATATAAAAGGGACATTGAAAGCTCCCATGTTGATGTTGATGCACACCAAAACTCACACGTAGAGGCTAAGCAAGGACAGACTTAATTCAAGTGTATGAGATCCAGAAAAAGAGACCAAGGTTGGTGTGTCTGTGTTTGTAGATCAGAGATAATTGCAGCGTTAGTCATAGAAGGTGATTTGAAATTGGAAACATTCAAAAAAGTCAAAGCCGTTAAAGTATGGCGTTAGTAGTGCTTGAGATTGAGAAATGAGAATATTATAAAGTAGAGAAAGAACACAAAAACAAGGAGGAAAATGAACGTAGGCATGAAGCCTTCTAGAAGAACATTCAAAGTAGGAGGTAGCTGTTGAGCATGAATATGTTTTGAGTTTTGATAGTGATACTAATTACTAATTAATTATGACTTTTAAAATGAATTCTCCATTTGAGCCTTCCTCTAATTTGGTGTCCAAATTGATCTTCTCATATACTGCCTCTGGCTTATGGCTCCCTCCAACAATTCTGTATTATATGCATGAAAAGATTCATTCATTCTATTTCTGTGCAACACATGACGGTGGTGGAAAAGAGGCTAGTTAAAAAAGAAATTAAAAAATATGAGACAAGTAAGAAGCTTTTGATTGATGGCTTTTGAGTATTGTAGAGGCCACAAGTTCTAATATAAAGAAAATATTGTAGTCAAACAAAGAAATTTGGGACATTCAAAATAATCAAACCTATTCAAATATGATTCTCCATATATTTGAATATGTATTTTAATTTGATAGATGATACCTTACCTGCTTTATAATTGGAGACACTACTGCTGCCTCCATTCCATACAAAATATACTCATTCAGGTAGATGTGTAAAGGGAAAGAAACCCAATGCTTCTCCTTCTACAATATGATCTTCAAGAGTATAATAAATAACTTCGTAAGATCATAAAGTTCTAAGATGATGAAATTAAATCACTGATTTTATGTTTGAATATGCTATGCATAATTAAATTATTGCTTACACCTCTAACATTTTTTTAATGGATAGAAAATGTTTTCTGAATGGCATTCAGGTATTTATGAGTAAAATTTGAAGACTGATTTTAAGCTTCAAGCAGAGACTGATAAGCATTACATATATTTATGTAAACCTCAAGAGTCAAGGGTAGACATAAATAGCCATGAGCTCAATCACATATTTGCAAGCCTGAATCCTACTTAAAGTAATTTTCTAAGAACCCGAGTGCAAGAAATCGGTGTTAGTCTCCTAATTCCAAAATAGATGTTTTATCTTTTGATGAAATATAATATGTGCATGATCTTTAATATCTCAAATGAAGGCTATGTTTCTTTCTCTAGGTCATGCGTTGCTTTATCCTTTATACCCAAAAAAAAATGATGGTTATGATAAAAATCACTTTAAAAACAAACAAGGTATTGATCTTTTAAAAAAAAAAAGAGGAGTCTAACTATATTTATAAAATAGAATATATATATATATATATATATATATATATATATATATATATATATATATATATATATATATCACCAAAAAAAAGAAAGAATATATATAGAAGTAATATATTATTTAGTCCTTGAATGGTTGGTCAAATTACTATTTAGTCCTCAAATTCGACAAAAATATTATTTAGTCACCGAATTTGCAATTCCATCAACTATTTAATCCCTGAATTTGGCAAAAGTACTACTTAGTCCTCAAATTTGCAACTTTGTCAACTATTTAGTCCCCAAACTTGGCAAAAATACTATTTAATCCCCGAAATTGCAACTGTTAACTCTAACAGGTAACGATCAAAGAACTAAATATTTGATAGAGTTGCAAATTCGAAGACTAAATAGTATATTTACCAAATTTTGAGACCAAATAGTTGACAGAATTACAAATTCATGGACAAAATAGTATTTTTTGTCGAATTCAAAGACTAAATAATTAACGGAGTTACAAATTCGAGAACTAAATAATAATTTCACTAACAATTTAGGATACCTCATATACATATACATATATATATATATATATATATATATATATATACACACACACACACACAAACAGATATATTTTACCAATAAAACGCCAAGAGATGAAAGTATTTATTTTTACTCAAGGACAACCTAAAATACGTAAAGGCTATACCTAGGCGCCCATGGTCGTTAGACATATTTTATTCCCATTTACTAAAAGGAACTAGCACAGCCATATACCAAAAGCATAATTATAAGGATTCTTCCAATCCATCTTTGTATTACAAAGATACACTACAGATACATTTAGCATACTTATAATCGGGATCTAGCTACAGCCACTTCATAACAATCTGAATGAACTCCTTCCTCATACTTGTATATCATGCTCCTAGTCCATTAACGGCTTTACCAGCTACAATTCCAATCACAAGTCATCATCCAGAATAGTAGACATTAACAGCCCTTGGACGAACTCAAACCTCCGAGTTTTCTCTACTTTATCCTTATGCGACAGCTGCATCTGTTGGGGTTTTCTGTAGCCATATACTATTGTTAGACTAAATTGGAAATTTTTGATGAGTTATGAATGTTAAGGGAAAAAACAGCAATGTAGCAATGGGACATAAATCAAAACGCCAGAATGATTATCATAAAACCCAACTTTCCAAACGTTAAAAAAGAGCATCACAGATTATAGAAAAGAGAGGGAACCGGGGGACACCATAGCAGTAAGACAATAAAAACAGAGTCATAATTATTATTTTACAGCCCAAGCTTCTAAACAAGAAACCAAGGCATATCTCTCCTAACAATATCGTCATTCACTTTAACAGAACAAAAGTGACACAAATTTAAACCAATCAAACACTTGTGCAACTAACACTACAAATTTCCTTTTCATTTCTCAAACCAAGAAAAGCTTACCTTTCCAAGCAATCATCTTTTACGCTTTCTTTCACTATGGTAGTTTCAGCTGAAGGACAAGGTTGTGAACTGACAGACTCATCAGCAGCAGCTGGGTTATAAATAAAGGATGACAGCAGAGGATCAGGTTCAGAATTGGACGAAGCTACATATGAAGAACCTCCAAAAAGGGATTGTAAGGTTCCTTCTCGCAACTCTCTTCTCAATATAGAATATGTTGAACTCGGGCTTCCTTTCCTAAACCTCTTCTTGCGCTGCACGTAATTTCTATTTAAGGAACAACAGTAAAGTCTCTCCAGTCTGGCAATAATAGAAACTAAGCCAAGCAATCCAGGAAAATTGTCCAACAGCTTAAAAGTTGGACACTATTACACTACAGACAAGCTCAAGGTTTTCCCCATTATATATACATACAATTTTTAAACTTCACTAGTGCGCAACAATTTCAAATAAATACCTACATAAAATTATCCAATAAATTGAAGTAGCACAAAACAGTTTTCTAGAACCAGACCAGCCAGTTGTCAGGTTCAGTTCCACAATCAGACCAAGACTCCAGCATGCATGATGGCGTAAAACCTTAGTCCAAAATAAAACATGTTTTTTCTTGAAATGGATGAATTATTGAAGCCAAACAAATAAACTGCTGCATGCACGATGAGCATAGATCTGCTTCACACAAAAATGAAAACGAACAAAACATCAAACAAAGCGAATTGCAAAAAGGATATCTTCAAAAAGTTCCCATGTTGCATGGTAAGATGGCCAACAAGATCCATTCCAACCTTCTTTACGCACACTGGACAGATCTGAATATATACAAAATGCCCTAAAAGGTCATAGTTAGGACACAAACTAGAAAGCAAAGGCAATACAGCTTGATATGACAAGTTGTACTCTCAATCATATAAAGCATATAAAGAAAACAAGAGAAAAAACTTCATCCTTTTTCTAATAGAACCAGGAAACACTTCAATTAGACAAGTTCCTATATTCACTTCCAAGTTTTGAGTATACCTAGACACCTAGTCTCTTCTTTAGTGGCAATCTTAACTAAGACAAAGGACCACTTAAATCATATATTTATTCTATGCAAGTCAGACTGTTCCTAAACAGTTCAAAATTAGTATGCATAATTATAGTAGGTAGCTATTAATTTAGTTGTTTTTATTCGACAGGAAAGCAGCAAAATTCATGTTTGCATATGTCTCTAGCAATCAGGGATTTAATTTTTCTGGAGAGGAGGGATGGGAAGCAAGAGTATGCCATGGGATACACCAAATATTTTCATTTGTAAGAACTAAGAAGCTCTTCTGCTCGTATTCAAAAAAGCATTATCTTAATCAAGAGGATCATATGTAAAAGACTGACGAAGGGAAGACATCGACACAAACTGGAATTCGCCGCACATGTACTTGTTAAAAGCAAAACAAAAGCAAAAGTAATAATCAAATTTCTAGTTTAAATTTGGAAACAGAAAACCAAAAAAGGCGAGTACTTAATCAAGGAAAGCAAAAGCACAAAATTGAAAGTGAAATTGCAAAAAAAAAACGATACCCCATTCTTGGCTTCCAGAATATGCTCCTCATCAATGTGACAGCAAAGCCCAACGATATCGTAATCCTCACCACAGAAAGGACAGAGAAACTCCGCCCTCAAATCTTTGTCTCCATCAATATCTTCGTGCCCACCAAGGTACAGATCTGCACCAACACGAATTCAACATACTCAATAAATCAATACAACCAGAAGACCCTTAAAGCTCCGGGAAACAAACAGGAGAAAATCATAAAAGGAAATGGAAACAGAAAAGCTTCTTAAGAAAAAAAGCAGAAAAACAAACCAGATCGAGATTGATAGAGGCGGGAGGAATTTAAGAGACGAGCAGAAATCCAAGAATCGAAGTCCATGAGAGCAGAATTCGATCTGGGAAGAGGTGAAAATAATCCTTGTTGGAAATGGAAGGGGGCAAATTGGTGGTTTTAAGGAGGAGTAAAGACCTAAGTTGGGAGAGTGCGAGAACGATAAAACCCTAAGCAAGTACAGAGCTGGGAGAGAGGAAGGAGCCAAACAGAAATTATGAACAGAAAGAGGGAGAGAGACACTCTCTACCGACCTTCTGGTAGGGGCGTTGATGCCTGATGGCTTCTTTTATGAAGCTACAATAAATCCAACTTAAATACCCACTCTCTTCTCTCAATTTGCCAAAATGCCCTTAACTACTTTTTCCGCGGAACCCCAGCCCAATGGCGAGTACCGAACCGAAGTACGTTTTCTACGGGGGGACGGGATTTTATGTCCAAATCAAAATTCTATTAAATAGTTAATTAAAAATACTTTCATCAATCAGCTCTTATAGCTCAGTTGGTTAGAGCACCCGTTTAGTAAGCGGGAGGTCTTGAGTTCGACTCTCAATAAGAGCAAATTTATACATTTTAGAGAACGCACTTAGGTTTTGTCTTTTGCACTGAAGAAAAAAAAATTATAGAACTGTAACGTACAAACTACAAATACACGAGATACTAGTATACTAGGAGGTTGGTTAAGCCTCTTAAAAATGCAGGTAGATAATATTATAACATGTGATGACACATAACATATTGTTGCTAGCTTCGAGTGTTGTTAATTACATGGGAGGGTCTAATAGCTCTTTCCAAAAGCTCACCCGCCGTTAGCTTCAAGTCAAAAGTTATCCTCCCAAATACATCACACAGCATGTTCACATCTGACATGGCCCTATGACGTGTACCTACTACTGGAAATCCATAGTATTCACAAAGTGCTAACAGTGTCAGTCTCCCAGAAAATTTTGGATCTGCACACCAACATAAATAAATACCATCATTTTCAAGAACATGTTAAAACATAAAAAAGTTTTTGTGAGTACCAAACATAATAAATGAAGGCTTGTGTGTTGAGTGTTGACACTTGACAGTTAAGAATGAGGAAGTGGAAGCACTCACCTAAGAAAATCAAAATGCCTACCTCTTAATTTCATTGCCTCACGAGCTAGGGGCTTCGTGTCTAGACATGATATGTCTGGAGGAAGCTCATATGAGCAGCGCCTGAATTCCTCTATCAAGAATGGCAGATCAAAGGTACGTGCATTGTGAGCAACCAACAAAACAGGCCCTCCAGCTATTTGGCGGCTTTTGATATACCTCAACAGAATGGGAATCAGCTCCTTCATCCTAAACAAAGAAATTACCATTACTTTAGATTTACAGGGTGCTTATTAGCTGTGTGTGTTTTGTCTACTTCAAATGGCTACCAACCTCATTCATGATTCATGAAATTACTTCCTCTCATTCTATTTTTGTGCTACGGTTTTTATAGTCATTTCTAGTCATCTAATTGTAAGAGTCAGAAGCAGCACTAAATGATTATTTTGAAATTGGCAGAACCACATATGTAGGTGAAGACTCAAGATTATTGCCATAAAAAGGCAAATTTAGCACGTTTTGCAGCAATACATGCTTTAACTGCAGATTCTTTTTCTCCGCTTGATCATTCTATACTATATGGTTTTGGAACATAATTACCATATGCATACCACAATTCATCATGAAAATAAATATTGCATGGGAGGCTTAGAAGTGAGTATAACAAGCACTAGAAAAAAACATAAATACAGTAAGCAATTTTGTTGAATTCTCATATAATAGTATGAATATCTAAATGCATCATTCATCATACCTGTTCAAATGAGTATATTTTCCAGAAACATGTCTAGTTATACCTAACACCTAATACATAACATTTCTGTCTTTTAAGTTTATTGGGAAAATGAAAAGAAATAAAACAGGAATATGTAGTTTGCATATCCAACTTAATCCACATAAACTCTTTCTGAATTGTCAATTCACATTGTCCAATGACAGATACAAACCATGCCTATCTAAAGTAAAGCGAGGAAATACTAAGCTGGTATGACACAGTCTCAGTTAAGAAATATTAACACACCTTGGAACTTCTGGTCGGTTCACCATCTCAGTAGTTATACCATGAATATGAGAATTTGGAACAGCCCGTTCAGGGTTAACCAGGGTTTGGAAACAACTGTTCCTGCCCCCCTGAAGATCTCGAATTGCAATTTCAACTATGCGTTCTTTCTTTCTGTCAAATCCAGTGGTTTCAAGATCAAAAACAAACACTTTAACATTATGCTTTGGTTCTTGATTTGTAAGAATCTCCTCTTTGGCATCAAATTCCAATATGCGCTTTGAATTGCGAGATGGTGAACAAGTTAGAAAACTTGACTCATCATCCGCTGAATACAAGAATTCTTGGCTCTTGCTACTTGTTTTCCTGCATGTGACAGTAACACCTCTGGTTCTACATTCAGCTGCAGCTGCTATACACTGTGAAGTGCATGTCGTGCTAAAAGCTCCACAGTAAGACTCGTTAACGTTGGATCCAGGTAACCTAAGTTTAGAGCCGCTCGAATGGAATAATCTTAACATGCCAGAGTTCCCTTTCAAAAAGTTTCCCTGAACTGTAGATCCAATGGAAGACAATATACCCATTCTGCAACTAATTAACCGCAACATGGTAAAACTTGTCGTAGTATAACTGAAACAAATGAAAAGAACTTCCATAAACTCCAATGTGACATTAGCGAATGATTTTAAAATGAATACATTCCAGTTCCACCCTTTGGATAAAATCCATCATCCACAATTACATGCCCCCACGCCTCTTGAGTCAAGAGTCTTGACAGTTAAAGATCAAACAAGCTACGATACAGCATGAACCGCAATGATATTTTCTTTGGAACGGAAGATGCTTATTGGATTAATACTTCATATTATCCATGAATTATACGCCATCATGCAATATATTTGGGTTTCAAATTTGAACACAGTACATTGTCCATCATGAGGAATCAGAGTATAAGACAATTACTCTCTGAAGTCTCAGGCTCCCGTCTTCTGTATCCTTTCTCGTCTCCAAAATCCCGCTTCTGATAGGTTCTCTGGTCATCAACCAAGAACTATTAGTTTAGTGCAAAGCAAGAAGAGGGGTAATTTCAAATATTAGTTCATTGTATAAGTGGGGTAAAAACAAGGCACTTCAAACTTGAAAGAAAACCACTATGGCAGTAAAGCAAATGAAAAGTGTACACTAATAGTAAAGCCGTCTCGCGAGGTTATGTCAAAAATTCCAAAACAAACTGAAATAGGGCAAAATCGATGGTTAAAATGAGAAAATGTAAGTTGAGAACAAACTGAATAAGAATGGAGCATCAGTGTAGTAATGAATTTGAAGGTGAGGGAGAATCCACCGGACGTTGTGTAGTGGCTCCCCCCATGTCGCCAAAAACCGCGAGAGACACTTTTCAAAAATTCAAAGATAAACAAAGTAAAAGAGAAAGGAACGATAAAATATGAAGAAAAAAATCACAAGGCAAATAATCACTTTTGTGAAGAATATGGAAGCCCATTGGGTTTATCTCCTAGCCCATAATTGTGGGTCGCTACTATTGAAGCCCATTAAGTAGGAAGGAATCACTGGATTGGACTTATTAAAAATTTAGAGGTATTCAGTCTGTTTTGGTTGGTTCCACAGAAGTACAAGATTTTGCGAAGTTATTAAATTCATGTACGTCAATAATTATTGAGATTTACGATTGCGTACGAAGAAATGCCACTACTGTCCTTTTTGAAAGCATCAAACCAATCAATTCAAATAAAACTACAAAAGATTATTTGATCAATTTTGGTTAGACCCAATTAATTTCAACAGAAAGATTACTCTTTTACATACAGATGATGAATCACAAATTGAAAATATGGTAACAAATGAAGAAAAATATGCGAACCATCTTAAATGGCTCCTACAATATTGGGGGTGTAATTGATTTTGGACACTCCCTGTGTCTGTGCTGAGAAACAAAAACGGGTAATTCACAGTACACCAGCTTTACGGAAAATTCAAATTTTTTTGTTATTTAAAAAATAAAAAAGATAGGAGCAGTGCAGTGCAGTCCATCAATTATTTTGGTTTGACTTTTAGCAATCATTTTGTTCTTTTATAGACGCAATGCCTATGATTGATGCGGGCAACTCACAATCCAACTGGACTTTCTTCAGTCACTCTCCCTCTTATAAGCTCTTCTTACTGCTACTACTACTTTTGCATTACAATACAAATTTTGATATTTCTATTTATATCGGAATTAATAATTCATTCCAACTAATGGATGAATTTAAAAATGATTTTTTATTTATTTTAATATAACAAATTCTCTTTACACCAATTAAACAAATTTTAACAAGTACTTATTAAATAAATTCATTTTAATTTATAAATTATTACTCAACTTATTATTTAGTTTTTAAATAATGAAATTTTTTTATAAACTAATAATGAAAATATATTATGTGATCCTTAAATTTTCAATCTGACAATTATTTAGTTTCTGAAATTTTATATTTGTTAACTATTTAGTTATTGAGACGTTAGACATTATCTAACCGAATGACATAGCTGTCAAATACTAACATGCCATCGTTAATTTGTTATATTTGCTGCCATTTCATATTACCATGTCATTTTGAAGAGAACTATTTGTACTTTAATCTTGATTTAAAAATGATATTTTTGTCCAATTTGTACTTTGTTTTTTTCTCCTTCTCAAAATGATGTGACAATATGACTTGGCATAACATGTGACAAGTTATTGGTCACACGCTAATATTTAACGATTAGGTCATCCCATTAGATAACAACTAATGTTAGGATTATGATCTAAGAATAATCTTATGACAAAGATATAAAAAGTAGATCTAAAATTTTTCTATTTTAATATTTTGTTTCAAAAAAAAGAAAGCAAGGCCTAATGTTGCATGCTTAAGTTTGGACCATGTGCATTTATTGTGCTTGTATCCAAATCCCCCATACAACATTTGCTGCTACTCTTCTTCTCCAAGCTGTGCTGTGTTGCCTCAACCATATATACTACCCACACCATTAATTAATTAATTAATTCCCAATTCATCCACTTCTTCATTCAAACCATTTATCTTACGCCCCTTTGCTTTAAAGTTGAAATTATATATATATCCCAAAAGGTAGTACAAGCTGGTACTACTTAAATTAAAGCCCCTCAACTTGCTCCACAAATTCCCCTTCAAAAGCAGTTTACTGCTTCCTCACCCTTCAACATTACTGCATTGCACCATTTTCCATTATCCCACCACTTTGTCGGTCACATATCTTTTCCCTCAATTATATTACCTCTCTTTAAATAACATTTCATTTCTTAACTTAACTACTATTCTTAGAGTATTAATTATGTGTTGAAATCAAATTAAAAGAAAATAAATATGTTTAGAATTTCTCATGATCATCATATCCCTTTAAATAATTAAGCGATCTGATGAGAAGGTAAATTAATAATTAAGATAGGAATAAAAATTTGATCTTCATAGAAAAAGTAAAAGGGTAAAGATCGAGGACCACAAGGTAGCTAGTAAATAAACTTGGGGAAAGAAATGAATAGTGGTTATCATATTTTTGTACAAGGAAAAGGAATCATGACACTACAATGAGTTTCTTATCTACTATATGGCCTATCCCCACCCACTTGTTTACTAGTCTTGAATCTTTAATTAGAGACGACGTGTACTTGTTGAGGGAACAAATATAGCAATTGTCTCTCACCCCCAGAAAATCAAAAACAAATAAATATATAATAAATGGTCGCTGATAGATGAGTTATATATATATGCGATCCAAATAATGACATGATGGCATGTGACAATGTGAGAGGAATAAAACTATCTGTATATAATGCTTGTAGCACATGAGGAAGCTTAAAGCTTATTAGCTCTATATTTATATATATGTCCATCGTGTACCTTTAATTTCCAACTTGCCCAACTTGAAGAATTATATGCTGCATTTTAATCCCTCACATGTGCATATGTTGCTTCTAATTAATGGTTACCATGTACAGCACCAACTTTGGGATATTTAGTTTAAGTTGGAAGGTGCGCGTGGGCGAGTGGAATATATAGTAGAAAATACAGTAAGCTTTTCTTTCAAGAGCCATATGATTCATATATATATATATATAGTATTTGAATGAAGGTTGTAGAGAAAAACTCAAATTTTAGGTATTTAATTTGTATGATGACTTGGTGAGTAGGTTAATTAGTATATGCGGCTGCATGCGCATACCATAAGAGAATTGGGTAATAGTATGGAAAGGTGGTGAATTTGGTTGAATTTATTTCGAAATTTATATCATTTTAAATTTTAAAAAAAATATTTTGACACAAATCTTTAAACAAATTTAATAATTATTAATAAATGGTGAACCTGATTTATCAACTCTCCGTAACATTAACTAACAATATATATGAAGATGGATAATGTTGCGCCTCATTTTCAATTTGGGAAGTGCATGTAGCTTTCCAGAAATAGAGTTACACTTATACACAATTACATTTATATAAAAAAGAATATCCATAGCCCATTATGCCCAAAAGAAGTGCTTTTATCCATTGCTTCACGTCTCCCACAGCTTTATCCACACTTGTATTGTCCTTCTTTTAACACCACTATTTAAAACTTCTACCGCATATGTAATTCTATATTACCAAGGTTATTTCAACGAGAAACTAATTAAGGATGACGTGATAATTACTAAAATGTGTTATTAATATTTATTTAATGATTTATAAAGTTTTCAGTAGAATGATCAAAATATCCATACCCAATGAATACTCTGAAATTTTACCTTATAAATTTCATTCTTGGTCCGATTATGAAAATTTGACTATTTATAAATTTAGAAATAAGAATTAATTTTAATACTCGCTAAGTCTAAATTCAAATTCAAAAAATATAATAGGTTACGAAAACCCTACCCATTATCTGTGAAACTGTGGCCCTACTCAATTTATTTTTCAAGGCATCCTCCAGCCCGACAGGCCAAGGACTAATCCTCCGCGGATCTGAGCTCTATTTAAGGGTTTGCCGCTGGCCAATTGGTTGCTGCATATGTAAGGTAAGATTCAAACTTCTAACACTTGTTTAAACAATTTAGTGAGCTAAACACTAGACCAACCAAATTTGATTCCCACTCATTTATTTTTTAACACAGTACTGATGAGCGAGGCTAGCGCTAATAAGTCGCACACGTGTTCAAGGTTTTTTTTTTTGAACTTTTTATTTTTTATTCAAATTCTTTTTTATTTTCTGTTACATCAATTTCTTCGATATTCAATAATATAATAAGATGAAGGCCAAAAAAATAATATAATAAGAAAAAAGTGAATTTTTTAATAAAATAATATCGATAATATATATATATAAATTTTAAACTACCCTCCACCCGTAGATGGCTCCATTGGGGATAAAAGCTTATCTCCGGGATTATTCTATATATTTATTCAATATTAATATGGATTTTTGAATATATTACAAATTAATTTTTATTAATATTAATAAATAATAAATTAAATAAATATCTGATTTGTAATATTTTTATAATATTTTTATAATACCAAACAATGGATTTATTTAATAAGTACTTAAGATACTTGTTAAGTTTTTTTTATTATTGAAAAGGAATTAATTTTTTTAAAATTGATGAAAAATTAATAAATATATTTTTTAAGTTCCTCTTATTAATTAAAAAAGAATTTTTAAAAAATATCTTACGAGCACTTGTTAATAAAAATGATGAATTTATAGTTGAAGAAGTATTGTAGAAATTAATATTGGGCGTAAAGGAGAAGAGAAGAGGTTAATAATAGGGGTGACAATGGGCGGATACCCGTTCATTTTTTCATTATCCGAATTCGAATCCGTCCATTACACCCAATAGTCGAACTCTAACCGAATCTGAAAAAAATTACATTTTCAATATCCGTATCCGAAACTATCCGATACTTGAAACTACCCGACATCAAAAATACCCGAAAAAAATAACGGATATAGGGTACCCAGTAGCCTATATCCATTACCCAATATTCATCCACTAAATAAATTACTAGAAAAAAGTTAAATTTTCTAAAAAATAAGATAATTTTTATAAATTAAAATTAACAATACTAATTTTATTAATTGAACCATAAAATTTTATTTAATAAAACATATTTTGTTTAATATTTAATATTATAATTTATAATATATATATATATATTATTTTATATTTAAATATATATATATATAATTATTAATATATATATATATATATAATATTATATTTAATTAATATATTATATAAAAACGGATATCGAATACCATATATCCGTCCATTCAATCGGACGGATATAGGATATCCGAGGTTAATATCCTAATTCGACCAATATCTGATGGGTATTTCGAATATTCGATATCCGATGGATATTGAATATTTTTTTAGACGAGTATCCGCGAATACCCGAAATATCCATATCCATTGTCACCTAGTTAATATATAATGAATGAGTGTAAAAAGGGGATTGGAAAGGGTAGAAAAGAGTGAAACAAAAAAAAATAGATGGATGTAAAGATAGTATTAGTTATGTTATCAATATCTAAGGGCATGTTCATTAGGCAGAAATAGAAATGGAAATGGAAATGGAAACGGAATGCATTTGATGTGTTTAATAGTAAAAGTTTGGTAATAAAAATGGAAAGATAATGTATTAAAATGACTATTTTACCCCTTATATTAAAATAATAAAAAGAAAAGAGGATTATAATTGTGTCAAATCATGTCAAATTAAAAGAGTATAATAGATATTTTGTATTTTTTTAAGTTGATAGAAATAAAAAAAATACTATTTTCATTGACTTTTCCATAAACAATTCTTGCCGGTGACCCTAGGTAAATAGTAATAGGGAGGGAGGAGGCCGCGGAGTGTGTGTGAAATCTGGAATTGGAGATTACGAGGAAGAAAACGAGATGTATGGGCAGAGTGCACGTAGGGTGTTCGGCGGGCGGTTTGGATAGTTTTTGGTAAAAATTTAGTGCACATATTGATTTAAGTTGATAGCGTCAAAGCAAACCAAACCAAACCATAAACGAGCGGTTTTGAGCGCTTCGGTTTGGCAGTTTATGATTTTTATATCATCAAATTTACATATTTAAGTTTATTAATAAAAAATATAATTTTATTCAATATAAATAATAAAAAGTATAATAATATTTTATTTACTAACAATATACAATCAACTTAGTTCTAAAATTAAATTTTTAGATTGACTAAATTTAATCTAACATCCTAAAAACAAATTTTAAACTTTATTATTTAAAAATTTTAACATAATATGTATATATATACATGTATGTGTATACAGTTTGGTTCGATTTTTTGACATACCAAATCGAACCAAACCAAACATTAATCGATTTTATTCGATTTGTGCAAACCCAATTTAGTTTGATTCAAGTACGGCAGTTTTGTTCAGTTATGAACACTACATTTTGATTTTGTTGATATGACTCATGCCACTTACACTTACACATCACCATGCTGGGTCCCATCCTTCTTCTCTTTCCGTGGGCCCTACTGTACCTGCGCCTCCCGTACATCGACACGTGTCGCTCCTCATGCTGCCCCCGCCCTCCCTACTCCCTACTCCCTATTCTAAGTGGGTCCCTGCAGGAGCTGGATCCAACTCCTATTTATAATTTTTTTTATTAACGCTCCCTCCACCTTTTCTAAATAATGCATGCTCTGTTTAATTCCTTGAATTTATCTCTACGTCTCACCATATACATATATAACTAATTAATTCTATATCCACCTATATATGTCATGTATGTTAAATATTGTTAATGTTACGTTGCCGTGAAAAGTTTAAAACCATCCAATTTTCCTATTTGTAAATTGTGATCATCATTGTATTATTCTTATACTCTCAAACTTCACCTCCTTGTTCAGCTCCACTTCTTGCCACCGTAAGATTGGTGTTTTTTTTTAAAGCATCCTTAATGCCCCTAAATTTTACTACAATGTTCATTTTTGTCTCCAAATTTTTTTTTTAATTCATGCCTACCCCCAAATTAAATTTTATATTTTGTTCATGCCTGCCTCTTTTTACTAACACCGTTAACTTGCTTGACGGAATTTACTGACGTAGATAATAAATGTATATTTTTTTGACACGTCATTGTTCACCTCACCTTTAACTTTTTACTTTTATTAAAAAAAATTAACCTAATCTAAATTAAAAAAAAAAGACTTTAGGATAAAAGTTTGATTTTTTTAATTTGTATTAAGTTAATTTTTTTTAAATAAAAGTAAAAAGTTAAATATGAGATGTAAAATGAGGTGGCAAAAAAGATACACATTCATAGTCCACGTCAGCAAATTCCGTCAAGCAAGTTAACGGTGTTAGCAAAAAGAGCAGGCATGAACAAAATTGAAAGTTTGGGATAGGCATGAACCAAAAAAAAGTTTGAGAGTAAGAATGACATTGCAAGTAAAGTTTGAGGGCGGTAAGGATATTTATTTATTTATTTATTAGCACCAAAAATATTTGTCTGTATGCAGAATTCAAAATCAAAACGTTGTTTAAGAATAATAAAATACTTACTAGCAATTATTACTGTAACTAGTTGTAGTAGATTAATTGACGACGTTTAAGAAAGTTCTAAATTTTGTTTGCAATTGAATAGGGTGCAAGAATTATAAAACCGCATAAGATCATTGGAAGAAGAACAAGAAGCTAAAAAGTCACGCAAGTCACAGTTACACGTGAAAAATGAACTTTTCATTTATAATGTTATTTATAGATAAGGCTGGGTAAACATTGAATACTTTTTTAAACGTAGGTTGTGCTTAACGAGTAGATGTTCAGTGGTACGATAGTACTGAACTTCAATACATCCCTCCAATCAGTTGGTTCCTAAACCATTCAAGGTGGGCCCTAATTAATGTAAGTTTTTATTAATATTAACAAATGGCACTACATGATTGGAGGGATGCACTGAAGTTCAGTGGTACAGTACCATTGAACTTTTATCCGCGCTTAACCAAGTTTCCATTTGTTTATAAATGATGATGAAGAGGCAAAATACTATTTAATCCCTGAATTGTTGGTCAAACTACTATTTAGTCCCCGAATTGTTCGAAAACACTATTTAGTTCCCGAATTGTTCACTCTGTCAACTATTTAGTCCCCGAATTTGACAAAAATACTATTTAGTCCCCGAATTTGTAATTATGTCAACTATTTAATCCCCAAACTTGACAAAAATACTATTTAATTACCAAATTTACAACTCTGTCAACTATAACGGGTAATAGTCAGTAAACTAAATAGTTGACAGAGTTGCAAATTCAATGATTAAATAGTATTTTTGCCAAGTTTGGAGACTAAATAGTTGACATAGTTACAAATTCGGGGACTAAATAGTATTTTTGTCAAATTCGGGGACTAAATAGTTGACAGAGTGAACAATTCGGGGACTAAATAGTGTTTTTGAACAATTCAGAGACTAAATAATAGTTTAACCAACAATTCAGGGACTAAATAGTATTTTGCCTCGATGATGAACGAAGACAATACAACTATATAATTGTGTGAAATATTCTTCCTTGCTTATCATAAAGTATGTTAAAACGTAATATATACCAGCGAAATGTGTTCATATACTTCATAAATTTATTTATTGGGGTATACGATCAATTTAGAGAGAAAAGAGATGTATTTAATGCGTTTAGAAAAATATATATAAATAGAAGTGGGACACTACATTTCTTAGCTAAATATACATCTCTCTAATCAGAGATAATTCTTTTTTTGTCAATCTCAATTCTTCCACTAAACTACTTGATTATATTGATGACATAATTAAAAAGAGGAAATTTTCGGCATACTTATAATTAGTGCCTGCAATATGCATGTTAATCTTTTTCTTTAATTTTTGAAATATAAAATAAAGAATGTTTAAATGTTTTGAGGAAAGGCAAAGCAAGAGGTCGTTTGAGTAAAATAATTAAAGTGATGATTCCTCTAACGCAAGCACTCTCTTTTTTATAACTACAAACCCTTTTGCTTCCTGTAGCCTGTAGTATATGCTCTATTGATTTATTTTAATCTTTTTATATAATATATTCGTATTCATCCTAAGAAAGAAGAGGCTTGCAAAGCGAATATACGTTTTGCAGAATTAGTGGTTTCACTGCTTTCCCTGCACTTCAAATTTCAAAATAGAAATCCTTTAATTTCCTTCCTTTTTGATTAATCAAAATCATTATTTTATATTTTATTATCATTACAATTCTTATGAGTGATGACTCATGACCGATAAATAGTTATTTTTGGTTTTGAACAATACTCACTAATACATTGGATAATGAATACTATGAATTTAATGGTAACTCTTTCATCGAATAACACTTTAAATTTATTTTTTTAAAAGATCAAATTCGGGAAGACGACCACGCTGGTTATGGCCAACTATGACATCACCGTGCTATACTAATGGTTTTAATTAATCTTATATTAATATATATATAGGCAAAAGTACCTTTCCTAACCCTAACGTTTGGGGGTCCTGTCAGTTTCGCCCCTAATGTTTTTTCGCTGTCAATTGTAACCCTAACGTTTTACGTTTTTGCCAATGCCACCCTTTTCACTAACACCGTCAAATATTTAACATTTTTTGCTGACGTGGCATCCTATGTGGCAAAACGTTTCTTTTTTCTGTCAATTGTAACCCTAACGTTTTACATTTCTGCCAATGTCACCCTTTTCACTAACACCATCAAATATTTAATAATTTTTGCTTACGTGGCATTCTATGTGGCAAAAATATCTGACTTGGTATATTTTTTTTCCACATTAGATTTCCTACTCACCTTTTCTCCATCAAAGTTGTGTCGTTTTGACCTCGGTCTATTCCTTCTAAAATATAACTCAAACGCACGCGCTATTTTGCTCATAAAAACATTGGAGACGTTATCCATTCTCTACTTTGTCGGAGACGTTATCCATTCTCTACTTTGTCGGAGACGTTACCCTAAAATAGAGAATGGATAACATCTCCGATGTTTTTATGAGCAAAATAGCGCGTGCCTTTGAGTTATATTTGAGGTGAGTGAGATTGAGAAGAGGAGAAAGAAACCTTATCCAAAGCAAAGAGACGACACGTGGCTCTTGAACCAAATATATATATATATATATATGAGATGATATTACGTGATTATGTTTTGTTAATAATTTGGATGATCTTAAATTGTACAAAAATAATTATATTGTAATTCAATTTTTTTTAAAAAAAAATAAAATTAACATAAAAAAATAAGGATGAATAAAAATGTGTGTAAAATTTAGAGATATAAAATAAGTTTTTGCTTGTATATATATATATACATAGATACCAGAGTAGCAATGTCAATTTTTGCTTAAATAATTAAAAAGGGGGCGGGGTGGGCGTGTGAGTGTGTCATTGAATTTGGAAGCTAATGCTATATATATAATTAAGTTGTCAAATAGCTTAGAATATGGTTTGAGGATTTGTTACGTTTTGTGAGGTGTTGTGTGTAGTAAGAAGAAGTGCATGATGTGTTTGTCAAAGGTGCATTTCATGAAGTACTTAGGAGTCATTATAAAGTCTAATCCATGAACTGGCTCACAACATTTTCTATTATTGCTTTACATCTATAACCACATTCACCCTCCTCTCCTAACCAACCATCTCTAACTATTTAATTATGTCACATTTTCTCAAGTTCTAAAACAAAAACAAAATTCAAAGAGAAAGAAAGAGATGGGGCCCACCCTGCAGGATCATGCTTGGTAAATGGTGATTATTCTTCTTATATCTTATATATAATTTTTAAAATGTGTTTTAAAAATGACGTAAAATATTATTTAATCTTTGAATTGTTGGTTAAATTATTATTTAGTTCATGAATTATTGGTTAAATTATTATTTAGTCCCTGAATTTATCAAAAATATTATTTAGTCCTCGAATTTGTAATTATGTCAACTATTTAGTCCCCAAACGTGACAAAAATACTATTTAATCTCTGAATTTACAACTCTGTCAACTATTTAGTCTCCTGATTGTTACCCGTTAGAGTTGACAGAGTTGCAAATTTGGGGATTAAATAATATTTTTGCCAAGTTTGAGGACTAAATAGTTGATATAATTACAAATTCGGAGACTAAATAGTATTTTTGTCAAATTCAAAAACTAAATAGTTGACATAATTACAAATTTCGGAGACTAAATAGTATTTTTAATAAATTTAGAGACTGAATAGTAATTTGATCAACAATTCAAAAATTATATAGTACTTTACCTCGAGTATGACTCAGGAAGAATAAAATGTGTCAATTTCAAAATGTGGCTTCATACAGATTTTGTGATGAGTCAGATAAAATATGAATCAGGAAAAAAGAAATATTGGCTATATATACAAAAAGTATAATAAGGTGGTTGCTAGCTAGCTCTCAATCACTGCATATTAAGAACCGACATTTGTTGATGTAAGTATGACATTTGTAAAATTGATCAAATGTGTGTCAATCGTTGGTTTTGATGATGATCTCATTACTAGCTGATGCACTTTTTTTCCCCCAAAAAACAAAACATTTATTTCTTATATACTTAATATAGATGTAAATATTTACATTGATAAAATTTCTTAATAAAAGTTGATCCTTTTCATATGCACTGAAGCTGGAGGCTAGCTAATTGCAATAACTAGTAATTATTTATTTAATTAAGGAAACATTTACTATATTAGTGTAGTATTGAAAATTTTAGGATTATTTTTGTTTATACATTAAGAAATAAATAATTTTAAACAAATTAAAAGTTAAATTACATATATTTTATTAAGATAAACTAAATTATTTTATAAATAAAATCATCTCTTAATTTGACAGCCAGATAGCAATTATGTTAAATTAAAGCAATAAAGTTAATCAAATTACAAGGAAAAGAGAAACAATTTTGCCGTTATTCCATATCTAAAAAAGGAAACTAATTAAACGCCATACAATTAATGCATAATCTTAATCAAAACCTGCATGATAAGACAAAATTATTAAAAAAAAATCTTGAAAGGAGCATTAATGAAAAGACGGAGATTTTTTTTTTCCTATAAGAGTTGAAAAAAAAATCTTATATATTCAATTTTGATTCCCCTTCCAAAACTATTCCTTTTTGCACACTCTATTGAAAAAGAAAATAAAAAATAAAAAAGGGAAGTTGATAACAGTAATGCTTGAAATGCTGAAATTAAATTAACGTTGGAATAGATTTAGATTTTGCCATGTTGGTTTGTTAATCCTATGAATGAGCTGGATCCACCTTCAGGAGGAGGAAGAGTGAACCAACTTTGAGTATTATACTCAGAGACAGAACCTAATGGATTTAAAAAAAAAATACACATATTAATCTCAATACAACACGAATAATAAGTGGTCTATATTTTGTTTTAATTATTATATTTTAAAATTGACTCATGAAAAGATGAGAATGAAATTTTATTTATTGGGAATGTCGTTAGTTATAATAACTCGACAATTCTTAAAAGGTTGTTAGTCATGATAATTCGATAATACTCAAAAAATTGTTACCTATGATAAGTTAACAGTGTTTAAAAGACCGTTATCCATAATAATTCGATAGTACTCAAAAGATCATTACTTATGATAATTCGACAGTATTCAAAAGGTTATAATTCATAATAACTCGAGTGTATTAAAAGATTAGTTATTAAGTTTACTAATATAAATTTAAAAGAAAAAATCAAAAAATCAAAAATAAATTGTGTTTTCTCTTGTTGTTCTAGTTCATTTTAAAACAATAAAATGCCCCCAGAACCAGAAATGCAGCCTCCAACACGGACAAGCCAAGTTAGCTACCTAAGCACTTCAAAGCTTCACACACCCAGATTGAGATTCCACAACTATTTAAAGTTTCATTTTTTTTTATTTCTTTCATTTTCATTTTCTTGTTCTTCTTCAATTCCTGCTTTTTTCTGCTTCCAATTCTCCACGCTTCCCCTCTCGCCCCCCCAAAATTCAACTATGTGAGAAAAATATTCCGTCTCCTCTCTTATCTTTCACGTTTTCTTCTTAATTCTTGGGTTAGTTCTTGAATCTCTGAACGTTGAATCTGAGCAGCTCCGAGGGATCCATGTCATCGGCTAGTTCCAGTGCAGCAGCTCGGAAATTCAACGGCGACGGCGCCGGTGACCAGTTTCCGGTGGGACTCCGGGTGCTGGTAGTGGACGATGATCCCACGTGCCTTATGATCCTTGAGAGGATGCTTCGCACTTGCCTCTACGAAGGTACTTCTAGTCTACTTCATCAGTTTTTTTCTTCTTTCAATTGGGATTCAAGTATTCAACCCTCTTTTCGTATATTTATTTTCGTTTTGCTGATTTCAATCGTAAATTGATGATAAAAGAAGCAACGCATTACCTAATTACCTTCCTTGCTACACCAATGTGAAAATGAATAGTTCTTGGCGATCCTTTTTACTGGAAATTTCTTGTTTGAAAGAGCATAAGAGAACCGCATCAATCTATGGCTTTGTCTCCAGTGAAGTGCATCATTTTCTTGTGTTTTTGAGATGTCAGATTTGTATGTAATGGTTCTAAATTTTGAGGGATGATGATTAGATGCCAGATAGATTTCTTTGTTCACCTTAGGGAGTTTTTCCATTGGTTCTGAAATTTGAGAAATGACTGTATTTACTTGATGAGTCCATTACAGTTACGAAATGCAAGCGAGCTGAGGTTGCTTTGTCACTCCTGAGAGAGAACAAAAATGGGTATGACATAGTTCTAAGTGATGTGCATATGCCAGACATGGATGGCTTTAAACTTTTAGAGCATATTGGGTTGGAGATGGACCTTCCAGTTATTAGTAAGTAACCTCTCTGATAAGTTTAGATCTGTTGATAAAGTACATGGATGGGAAACTGACATGTTTGTTTATATTAATGTTTACAGTGATGTCAGCCGATGATGGAAAAAATGTTGTCATGAAAGGTGTGACGCACGGTGCCTGTGATTACCTGATAAAACCCGTGCGCATAGAGGCTTTGAAGAATATATGGCAGCATGTGGTTCGGAAAAGAAAGAATGAGTGGAAGGATGTGGAGCAATCCTGTAGTGCAGAAGAAGGAGATCGACAGCAAAAGCCATCCGATGAGGCTGATTACTCGTCCTCGGCAAATGAAGGAAATTGGAGAAATGCTAAGAAGAAGAGGGATGAGGATGAAGAAGGAGAGGACAAGGATGATTCATCCACAATAAAGAAGCCACGTGTTGTATGGTCCGTCGAGCTCCATCAACAGTTTGTGGCAGCTGTGAATCAACTTGGAATTGACAGTATGTATTCTCCACCTATACCGTTGAATGAATTTGTGCTTCTGGGACTATATTTCAATTGTTGAATTGTCATGTTAGAGTCATGGAAGCCTCATATTAACACTTTTACCACTTGTTGGGCATTCAGTTGCAATATGCAACATCATACCAGCTAGTTTTTTCATTGTACTTACTAATACAGAATTTAATCTTTCTGCTATACCTATATTTTCTGGTAACTCCTTGGCTGTATTATTATGAAACTGTTTTATCTTCAAGTTAGTTATCCTCCCCCACAAAATTATTTACTTGTAATATCTCAGCTATGAAGAATTGCAATGTTCTGCTATACATCTATGATGTTTTCAAATTTGGTAATTTTATACAGAGGCTGTTCCTAAAAAGATTCTGGAGTTGATGAACGTTCCTGGGCTCACTAGAGAAAATGTTGCTAGCCATCTCCAAGTATGTTACTTTTACACTTTCCATATTTTTTCTTTGTTATGCTAATCTATTCTATTGCGTGATTACTTCAAAGAGCTAACTCTTTCTTTTCTTTTTCTTGTTTTCGGTACAGAAATACCGTTTGTATCTTCGAAGGCTGAGTGGAGTTTCTCAGCACCAGAGTAACTTGAATAACTCTTTCATCAGTCCACAAGAAGCAACCTTTGGGACAATGTCTGCATTTAACGGAATTGATCTTCAAACTCTTGCAGTTGCTGGCCAGCTTCCAGCACAAAGTCTGGCAACACTTCAAGCAGCTGGACTTGGTAGATCAACTGCTAAAGCCGATGTATCTATGCCCCTTGTGGATGAAAGGAACATTTTCAGTTTTGAAAACCCAAGATTAAGATATGGAGAAGGGCAGCAACAACATTTGAGCAGTACTAAACCGATGAACTTTCTTCATGGAATCCCTACCAACATGGAGCCTAAGCAGCTCGCCAGTTTGCAGCAATCCACACAATCCCTTAGTGGCTTGAGCATGCGAATCAATGCTTCTTCTGCACAAAGCAACCCCTTATTGGTGCAGACTGCTCAATCCCAAGCAAGAGGTCAGATGCTAAGTGAAAATACCATAGCCAATTCTCATCTTGCTAGACTTCCGTCATCTGTAGGGCAGCCTTCTGTACCAAATGGAATTTCAAATAATGTTTTGGCAAGAAATGGGGTTGCTGCTATTAACAGAGGAGCTGCTTATAGTCCAATTTCACAAACCTCTTCGATGCCAAGTTTTCCCATGAACCAAACTACAGAATTGTCTGTAAGTAGTTTCCCACTCGGCAGCACACCGGGATTACCTAGTATCACTTCCAAAGGCATGTTTCAAGAGGAAGTTACTTCGGAAATCAAAGGTTCTAGTGGGTTTGTTCAAAATTATGATATTTATAATGAACTATCTCAGCACAAGTCCCATGATTGGGTACAAAACGTGGGCCTCATGTACGATACATCTCAGCTTGCAAACCCTTTACAAGGTAACATTGGTGTCTCGCCATCGGTTATAGTCCATCAAGGCTTTTCTTCCACCCAACAAACAGGACAGATTAGAGATTCTACTCCAATTGGAAAAGCCATGTACTCTCTAGGGAAAGGCATGGAACAAGGAAATCACCAAAATATCAGTCAACACCTCCAGCCACTTGTTGATAATTCTGCAAGGGTTAAGGCTGAAAATTTTCCTGATGCCAACTCTCATTCTAATTTCTTCCCTGAGCAATATGGGCAGGAGGATCTTATGAGTGCACTTCTGAAACAGGTTGGTTTTTCCAACCATTCTCTGAAACATTTACACACGTACACACACACACCCACACACCTGTATATAGTTTTCTGTTATACGCAATTATAAGTTAATTTTCTTTGTTTTCTTGTGTGGTGCTAGCAGCAAGAAGGCATTGGAGCAGCTGAGAATGAATTTGACTTTGATATTCCTGTGTAGAAAAGGCCCTGCAAGTTCTGTTTCTGATTGCTGTTTCCAGTGTAAATAGTTGATGTTTAAATGGGACTTTATCATTCTACAATTAGCTAGAATGTATCAAAGTTCATATTGGTTGATGTCACAAAATCAGTCTTCTGGCAGTAGTGTATTAACAAAGCACTACAACTGCATGTATGCAAAATGCATATGTGCAATTTTTGACTGCTTGTGATAGCGAGATTCCTAGCAAGCTTCTAAGTTTAGGGTAGGCTGTTCATCAAGGTAAGTTGGCTTAGGGCAGAATTGCAGAAGCAATGTTTACATACATATGTAGACTCCTAGGAGCATTTCTAACTTAAACTACAATTTATTGAATTTTTCCCCTTTCCCCTTTTTTATTTTGGTTTATTTTCTTCAGTTTATGCAAATAACTACTATTAAGGATGTAAATATTTTAGACATACCTACATGTTTCAGCTTTTGCTGCTCTGCTCTGTGCATTTCTAATTTTCCTTTGACAAAAACATTTAGTACGTAAACTGAGTATGCATTTGTTTCATAGAGAGAACAATACATCCGATTGTATAATATCATTGAGGCATTTTTCAAATAGTAAAATTATAATTAACTTATACTTTTGGATACTAATCTTAAAATGTGAAATTGATTAAAGAAAAATAAGATTTTGGTCTTATTCCGCAAGCAGCTATGTATCTGACCTTCTACTAAAAGCTTAGGGTTAAGAGCCTGTTGGCCTTCTTTTCATTTTTTTCAAGTTTGAAAAAAGAGTGTTTGGTAAAATTATTTTATACACATCTATATCAATGATATTAGTGTTTGGTCGACCTTTCAAAGAAATATATATATATATATATATATATATATATATATATTACTTTTGATTAAAATATTATAATCATTCATCATTCAAACAATATCAATTACTAAACCATGCCTATCTTTTAGTAATTCATATATATATATATATATATATATATATATATATATATATATATATAAAAGCTATTGGCGTGGGCAAAGATTAAAAAGAATAGGAGGTTTAAGTCATTTACATTAATAATTTTGACTTATAGTAATTTTATATGAAGAAGTGATATTCTGCTTTCACTTCAACTTTAGTCCAGTTTTTGGTGCTAATTTGGCCGTTGAGATTGCGATGTTATATGAAGTTTTCAACGATGGAAAATGACATAGGATGTAAAATCGATTAAAGGCTGAAATTAACATGAAAATCCAAATAACGTCATATAAATAAAATTTTTAAATCCACTTCTCAACTGCTAAAATTATTAGGTTAAAAGTCTATTTTGGTTCCTTATGTTGTACCCAAGTTTTATATTGGTCCTTTATGTTTTAAAAGTTTTAAATTAGTCCTTTATCTTTCGTAGAAATTTCAAATTGGTCATTTCATCCAAGTCCGTCAATTTCTTAAGTTAACTACTGACGTGGCGTGTTGATGTGTCCGTTTAAGCTGACGTGTCACGCCATGTCATCACAGATAATGAAATAGAAGATGATATGGCAATGACGTAGAGTGACACGTCAGCTTAAATGGACACATAGGAGAGATGATATGTGCATCTCATCACGTCACGTTAGCACTTAAAAGAAGAAATGGACGGACTTGGATAAAAGGACCAATTTGAAATTTCTGGAAAAGATAAAGAACGTATTTAAAACTTTTAAAACATAAAGAATCAATATGAAATTTGGGTATAATAAGAGACTACAATGGACTTTTACCAAATTATTATTATAACAATATTAATACCAAAGAGTAATATTGTACCGCATGCTTTAGAATGAAATGGAATAGAAACACTTCCCTTCTCCTTTGCTCACTGTTGAATTTTCATTCATATAAAAAAAACTGAACTTTTATATAAAATATTACTGTTTTTTTGCCAAATTCGGATGAGCATGTACGTAAGAGAAATAAAAACGAGAACTTGATATATGTGAATCTTAATACGAATTCATCCGTTTTTGTCAGTTTTTAAGAAGGAACCAAATTGGTTAAGACTCAAGAGATGAAAGATAAGAGAGAAATAAACAATTTGGTTTTTGAAAAAAGACAACCAGATGCTTGTTTCTTGCCTTGTGTAGCCTCTGGTTGTTTCCTTAGCCTTGTGCTAGTTCCTGCCTTGGGCTTGTTTTAGGCTTCTAACAATGTATTCGCTTCTTGACCAAAAAAAAAAATATATGACCTTAAATTTGTTAGCCTAGAAGATAGAAATACATAGAAGAAGATGATATGGTGGATGAACAATTCCATTTTAAAAAGTAAGCATATATTACGCAAGCACACTTCAATGTCATCTGTAATTCTTCTTCTACCAAGATAAGGGAATGCTGAATCTGAGGACAAAAAAGAAAAGACTGTACTATTTAATACAAAAAAGAAAAGAATATATTTCTATCATCTAAGACATCTACATTCTTCTGTATCACAATCACTCTGGAAAGAATTATATCAATTGAAGACGAAGGATCACAAGATCCAGAATAGGCATGAAAAATACAGCATCAGGGTTGCAACAGCCACCCAATCAGCCATTACCAAACGTGGTCACTACTATTGCCACATAAATACCAACAGAAGCAGTGTTAGGATGATTGAAGAAGCATGGAAAGGTTCCTTCTTGGATCCACTGGTTGGATACACAGAAGGAAGAGAGCATTCCTCCCCGTTGAAGAAGACCTTAGTAGGAAATCCATCTCCACCAGCCACATTGATTCCAGGAGTAGTTTTCTTAGTAAATGAGATCACTGACTGTTGTTTACCAGGCACCCTAGGATCACTCAAAGGGTTTGCCCCATCTGTTTCTGCCACAAGGTAGTTCAATCCTGGAAGACCTTGCATCAATATGGTATTATTAACACCCTTGTCTATTGCTAGGGCACTTGCATTGAACGAATACATTTTTTCGAAACCTGCAGTTGCTTTGTCCATTTGCACTGCAGCAAACCAGTCAGCAAAGTTAGTATCGCCCCAATTGAAGAGTGTGACCCTTGCGCTCCATCCTCGGCTGTAGTCTGTAAGAAGATGCCAGTTTATGGTCACACCGCAGTTATCACCACATGGCATTGGATTTGATGTAGGAAGATGTTTTAGGTCAGCCCAAGCTATAGCCTTGGCACTCCGATTTTCAAAAGGAACAAGAAGAGCCTCTGGTGGAAGTAATATAGCTGGTGCAGTAGTACTGCAAGTTTTGCCAGTGTTACTGGGGCATCCACATGCACAAGTTTTGCAGGGAATAACAGATTCATTGTAATATGCAGAAAACGAGACACAGCATTTACGTGGTGCCCCTTTGGCCTGTGTTATATTGCACACAACCTGCCAGCTAGCCATTGCAGATTTGTTTGATGCTATGCCTGATGGATCCGGGGTTTCAGAAGGACTTACCCGGACGGGAGGGCCACATTTGTAGTCAGGGTTGAGTGTGCCACTTATCTTCCAGTTCTGTGGTGGTGAAAGCTGGGAGCGATTAAGGTCCGGAGGCATTTTAAAGACCTGCATTTGGAATCTCGAAGAAGACATGCTAGGATCCATGGATGGTGGCAAGATTGTACCATTTCGGCAGCAAAAAGGAATTTTGCCTAGATCGGTGTCATTGTACTTGGTGGGAGGGAGATCAATTATTGTAGGCCTTTTTTCACAATTCAGTACATTGGCAAAGTCAAGATCCCTGTAGTAAGTACCTTGCCGGCCAAATATACAGTCGGAGGAATCTATATTAGTGGGATAAGCCCCTTTCATTGTATAGATAAACTCATCCCTCATCCAATCCCAGTTTAGTCTCCAGTTGTCAAGGCGGCCAAGGGGGTTATGGTTTGAGATGGTAACATCTACCCAGTAACTGGAATCATAAGTTCTGGTCACATCATACATAATTGTAAGATCACCATTCTGGCGGGGCAGGAATTTTTCATCTGTGGTGATGTTTGTTTTGAACTTGGGATCTTTTGTGCAACACACACTAGTTCCATTCTTACCTATAGGTAAAATGTACAACAGAATCAAGTTAAAATTAATCTCAGATCGTACAAACTGAAACTAAACACAAGATGCTCTGCTTATGGAATATCCTCTACAGCCACAGCTACAAGTAAAAAATGCAGGAATATCATCGAACATAACATCCAATGATCCAACCATACAGCATGAACTCAATGGAAGCTAAAGTTCACTTATACAATTTTCACAACCAAAGCATTCAGCTCAGGTGTGACATCGGAACTTATTAAACACTAGCAATTCAATCCTGGAAAATCAATTCCAGAAGCATACTGGTCTAGGAAAATGAGTGAAACGAGCCACAAAAGGATCTTCGTTAATCAACCTAAACCACTACCTCAGATAAATGACAAATCGAAACAGAAATAAATTTAAAAAAAAAAACGAAAAAGAAATAGGAATCACCTTGAGCAGTGGGCTTGCGACAGACGAATCCATCATTAGCGAGGGTGATGTTCGAGGGCATGGGCACATTGGGAGGCGCCACACCGAAGAGTGTCCCCACCAAATCGATCTGAAGCTGCATCTGCGTCAAGTCCCCTGCAGTCTCCACCGCCGTCTTGAGATCGGTCATCGGATAGCCAGCAAAGACGGTTCCATTCCCGACGGCGGCAGGGAGGCTAGTGCCATCGGCGAGCACCGCATTCGATGCAGAGACCAAGTACTCGTCGTGCTGGAACCCCACAAACACCTTCCAGGACTTGAGTTGGTCGAGTCCGTTGTTGAGCACAGTAAGCGTGGACTCGAATCGGTAAGGTTGCTTCGCCGGATCGGAGACATTGGGGGGAAGCCGCGTTCCGCCGGTGTAGGCGTAGGATAAGAATATGCCGTTGCAGGAGTTGGCAGTCTGGGCATGAGAAATGGAGGGCAGTGCAAAGAAGATGAGTAAAACGAAAAGGTTGAAGCAGCAGCAAGAAGGGGAAGGCGAAGCCATGTCTGAGGGTTGTGGTTTGAAATTCGAAATGCGAAGAAGAGAGAGAAAGAAGATATATGTAATGTAATAATGGAAAGTAAAAAATAAAGTTTTAGCTTCTTTTTTTTTGGGGAGTGAGAGAGAGAGAGAGAGAATGCGGAAACGCGTAGGAGAAGTAGAAGTGTAGAACTCTATTATACAGCTTGGAAGAAGCTGTCCAGTAGTAGAAGTATATTGGAGAACATGATGACTATTGAGAAATTGAGATTTCTTTTTTATTTATTTTTTATTCAATTTTTGGTGCCGTCTTTGAGTGATACGATTAAAAGCACAGAGCATGGTTTGCATGCCTTTGCATTTCCGAAACCCTTTAATCAATTTTAATATTTTTTATTTTACATAAATATTCATCTTCTTTAAAATAAAAAAATAATAATTCCAATTTGCTGTGAGTTGAATCGCTGAATGCTGCTGCTAGGCTGTGGAGAGAGAAGCGAAAGAAATAAAGGAAAAGGAACCAAACTTCTATACTTAATTTTTTTTTAATTAAACATGTTAAGACAAAAAAATCAAACTTTTTTACCACTAATTTTTTTCAAGCAAACATGGTCTTAGTGTACTTGTTATACCAATTATTTAATTAATACACAAGGGATAATTTGAATATGGTTTTTTTTGTTTGTTGATATCGAATATGGTTGATTGATGTTGAAACTTGAAGGAAAAAATTTAGGTCCATTTCCTTATATCCATTACATCCAATTCCACCAATCATATATTGTATTTACACTTTCTCTCTTCTATTATTGGTTATATAAAATGTGATCTTCTATATTCTCTCTCTACTGTGATTGGTCATTTAAACACTTTTTGCCATGTGTCATATTTATATTGAAAAACTGGATATAATGGACATAAAGAAATGGACCTAAGTTTTTTCCAAACTTGAAATGGCATAAAACTTGAAATGGCATTTGGGAATAGTGAGTATTGATTTTTGTTGAGAATTGCATGAGTTTGGTGAAGGTAAACAAACGAAGACAAAGCGTGTATGACTACTTTGTGAGGGCCCAGAAATCCGCGGCTTATGTTGCGGCAGGCACGTCTTTTTCTCATCACATCTCTTTCACTGTTTTTTCCTCCCCCTTTTTCGTTACTCTTAAATTTTTAAATATTTCTCATATTCTAAATCTTTGTGTGCCCATTTTAGAATGGGTCCAGCCCATTACTGAATTTGCTCCTACCACCCACAGTTTATTTTACCACAGAACAGATCAAGAGGGGCCCGTGTTATTTTTTTTTAATATACGAGCTTCGCTGTTGTTCCTATTATATAAGGTCTTGTGCCTTTCTCTTTTAAATAAGAATGGTATTTGATCAAAAAAAATTTTTTACCACAGAACACAAAATAGTTACTGTGCTTGTCAATTCATCAAGAGTGAAATTACAAACATATAACTGATATGAAGAAATGGAAAGTATTTGTCGAATGAAGAATCTGTGGTTATGCTATTGAAGATAATTACTCATACTTATGAGAGGAGAAACAACATCAAATAAGTAAGGATACGAGATTTTAGTTTTTAATTTTCTCTAAAAGTATTGCCTTCTGAAGTATTCTGACATTATTATTATTATTATTATTATTCATGACTGAGATTTCGGATTTAAATCCAAATCGCCAATTTGGCCCATCGAGAGTGCATCACGAGACTCTGGATTCGGCCTCATCAAATTAACACCAAGGAATATTTGTCTTGTTTCATATATCAAAGGCCCATTGGGCCAAAGCTCATTGTGCAAGCTGACTCTGCTTTTCTCAATTAAGTTTACTTCACCAATATTATTGCCTCGGTCATTGAAATAATTTATTGGTATTTGATTAGGAATTAAAGTGACCAAATAGTAATAGATGTTACATATTCTCGTGTCAAAATGGGTCCACTCTTATTCATTCAATCCTATTGGTTTCATATTACATATAATTTATATCCCCAACCTCTCCCAGTTTGGCCATGAAGCAGATTATATATTCTTGTGCAAGCGACAAGCCTACCTTACAAATGATTGGTAATTAAGTCTATGAATAATTATAAGCGCACTGTTAATTCATAATTTGCATAAATATCTAAATAAGCTATCTAAAGAATAAAGATATAACATTAACTTAATTATAAAATAGACATATATGATATAACAAATTATTAGTTTCATTGTCTAAGTATATTAAACTTTTCACTGCTCCTGACTTTATGTAAAAGGGGAATAAAAAATAAAAGAAAACTCTTCAATGAATGGAATTAAAATTTTAAAATGGGGAGGATGGGAGAATATTAATTTGGATTATGGAAAAGAAAATGGGCATATGGTCCTGATGTCATACTCTAGATGATGAATCATTTCCAACTATGCATCTACAATCATAATTGAAGAGAACGCTTATAAAGTAAAAGAAAAGTGTATCCCAAAGGGATAGAATCCAAGTGGAAAGAGGACAAAGCAAGAGAGAGTGAATAAAAAGTGAAAGGGCAAACATCCCCATTTTATTTATCCAAACGTGCGTTCTTGTGACTTTGAATATTGCATAGCAAATCAATCACTTCACTTAATCACTTTAGCTTCCTCACAAGCTTAGATTTACCCGAAAGATTAAAAAAAAAAAAAAGTTTCAACATTGAAGATAGTATAGCAGCAGCAATAAAATAGTACATTTTGTCTTAAGAATCGCATCATAAAAAATATAGCAATAGAGTTAAATATTACAAAAAAATGAAAAGCGAAGCAGAGCATATTTCATGATGCTTCTCTTAGAAATGGAGGTAGCCCCAGTTATAATTATTTATTCCTCCTGCTTCCATCCAAACGGTTTCAGCCTCTGGGTTCTCCTCTTTGCCTCATATCTTTTCAACCTTTAGCATTTTCATACCAATTCTTCCTTAAACTTTTTGAACAAAATATTAAAAAAGTTGTTATATTGTTACTATTAATTAGTACATGATATTATATTATAGTATCACTGCTTTTAATTATTTACATCTGCGGGGAGCTGAAGGTAATATAATGGACAATTATGCGTTATGGGTGGTTTCTTTCTGTGTAAGTAAAACGCGTCGGAGTCATTTTTTTTTTTCTTTTCTCTTTTCAGTTTTTCACTTCTCTCTATGTGCGTATGTTTATTATAATAACTAGAGGAAGGTGGTTCCAATTCCATTAAAAGGTATAGGCACTAATCTCAGATAAGACTTGAAGAGATACTAGTATTACCATCACAGGCTCCTTCCCTTTCTTCTTCCTTTTTCACCCATCACTCAAACCCCTCCATTACTTCTTCTTCTATTAGAAAATGCTTACGATCTTCAGGTTGACGCTTATATTGGCTTTGAAGGCTCTGTTTCTCAGTTGTACAATAATGGCTGATCACCTGAAAGGCACTTCCAAGGAGCAGATCCAGTGTACAATGTGCTCTGCCTGTGAAAACCCTTGCAACCAAATCCCGTCTCCACCGCCCCCCGCTTCCACCACTACATGCCCTCCGCCGCCTTCTCACTCTAGCTCCGGCGGAACTGGCACTTACTATTACTCTCCTCCACCACCACCACCCTCCTCTTCCTATGACTACTCATCGCCGCCTCCGCCGGCACCCACCGGGGCCTATTACCCTCCGCCCAATTACGGTAACTATCCGACGCCGCCGCCGCCGAATCCGATTGTGCCTTATTTTCCTTTCTACTTCTACAGCCCGCCGCTGCCGTCCACGGCGTGGAGGAGGAGTTCATCGGTGAAGGCATTTAGCTTAATTTCATCGTTGGTGCTGTTGGTTTGAGAGAAACGAGAGAAAAGGAAAAGATTGAAGAGAATAAGTAGAAGAATCTAGAAATTTGGAGGGAAGGGCCTAGACTAGACTCTAGAGTGTGTTGGACTCTATGGGAAACGTGACCTCCTCAAAACCACTTCTACAATCTCAATTTCTGCTTCTATTTCTCAAGGCCTTTGTAAATTCATCTCCTAATTTTTATTTTTTATTTTTACATTTTGTATGTAGCTTTATGATGTGGTTTATTATCAATTTGTGAAACTTATTAACTTTCTTCATTAATATAATTTTCGCCCAATTACCTTTAGATGATGTTAATATTAATTTGTTCTCTTAAAATCCTTGGCACGTTCAATACAGAATAGGATTTACAAATACAATAAAAAGCATACATCTATAATATTATCTAAATTCTAAAACACGAATAAACTTCACAACTCTTGTCATAATATAAATTCCCAACATACAACTAAAGTTAATCTTTAGTTAGTTCAAATTCTCAAAAGTATTAAATATAATTAGACAATTAATTACATATGAGGGGTCGATATCTAATTAGATTTTTCCTAAAGTAAAAAATATAATGAAAAGTAATTAATATAATTAGATTGGGAGGTGGATCTTTCCCATTGCTTTAGAGAAGGGAACAGAATTGCTATTGCTAATACAATTTAGTATTAGTTGTACAGTTGAAGACGCAGCCACTCATTTAAGTCCATAGCTCGCTTTCGATGCTGCAAGTCTTCCTACCCAAAATAGTTTCACTTTTTTTTTGGGTCAACAAAATTATTTGAACTGTTGTCGGCCCTATTGTCAAAATGGGCTTCACAAGCACAAGGCTGGCCCATTATAATTTTATGCTGCACCGTAGAAAATAGAAATGCCCCACAAAACAAATTCTGGATGCCCAATCAACTAATTACATATCTAATTAGATTATATTCAAGGCTTAATGGAGATATTCAAAATAGGATTTCTGAATATCTTTGTTAAACGTTATTTTAATTTCTTTGATTTGATTATGTGCCATGCCAGGAGATGTTGAATAATATAGTATTATTAAACTTTAGTATATCTCTCTAATCAGTTGGTTATTAAATAATTTAAGGTGGGTTCTTATTAATGTGAATTTTTATTAATACTAACAAATGATTTTACGTGATTTGATGAATATACTGAACTTCAATAATACAGTAGTGTTGAACTTTCATCCATGCTATGCATGTCCATGTATATGCATTATCAATTATATATAGAATAGAATTAGGAATCATGTTTAATTTAGATGGATTATATTCAAGTATTTGTATATTAGTAATAATAAGTACTCGTAGAATTTTTTTTCCCGTAATTCTTATACACTTCTTTCAAAATATATATTTTCGTTTCAAATTGGATCCGTGCAATTTCAAGTTTAATTAACACTTAATCTAAATTAGATTAGCTAATTAATATACTTATTCATTTTTTAAAAATTTTAGGATAAAAGGCTCACGTAATATATAAAATAAGATATTTTTTCATAAAATCTAGCGGTGAATAGATAGTACAATAAGTGCATATAAAAATAGTTCCATTAACCACCTTGGATTTGGGTACCTACATCTGAACAAAAAAGGGGGGCCTGGCACAACTATTTACTCTTACACTTTAATCATTTTTCTTGTTTTGCTTCGTTTTTTCAGTGCCAACACAATATAGACACATTCCTACCAAGCATACACTATTTACACTTTCATTAATTAATATTTATAAACCATTGTCTTCCTCTAGCAGCAAATTTGCGCCATCACTTACATATGCTGCTTGAAAGCTTCTACCAAACCTAACCATTATGGTATTCATATGGACACTGCCTCAATACACAGATATGATTGATAACTTATTAGTTAAACCATGTGTTAATTAAGGACAAACAGAAGACACAAATTAGGCTTCTTCCCCATTTATTTATTTTTTCAAAATATATAATAAACAATATTAATTCAATACAAGTCACGAGATAGCTTGAAAGAAACTTCAATCATTCCTCTTTACTCTTAAAACAAAGGAGGGAACAAAAAAATTGAAGTACATAATAACTTGTTTCACCTTTAATATATATATATATATATATATTCAGTTATCTATTTATATTATTGCTTTAATTTGATCTACTACCTAGTGATCACATCTAATCTAGATTTAAACTTTTCAACGAAATTTAAGCTTATAAAATGTAGCATATGACTATGCAAAACTCTATATCAAGGAAGTTTTAGAGATCATGGACGATTAGGCTTACGTTATATTGAGAATGAATCATATGCTGTTTAGCATAGAAAAGTAATGAGAGAGTGTGTGGGATCCACTATGTGTGGGACTCATTTATGTGTTACTCTCTCTTCTTACTTTTCTATACTGGATAGCATAGGATCCAATCTACTTTATATTTGAATTGGTCGACTATTTATTATTATCTTTATACGTCACCTGCTTCGTTAGCACCATTATTGTTTGTCCGTTATTGGATTCCATTATAGAATGCGCCAAACGTAACGTTCCTTTTTCCTAATCATTGCATCCCCAATCCTACTGTTATTGTTTGTCCGTTATTGGATTCCATAACAGAATGCGCCAAACGTAACACTCCTTTTTCCTAATCATTGCATCCCCAATCCTACCGTTATTGTTTGTCCGTTATTGGATTCCATTACAGAATGATCCAAACATAACATTCCTTTTTCCTAATCATTGCATCCCCAATCCTACCGTTATTGTTTGTCCGTTATTGGATTCCATTACAGAATGCACCAAACGTAACGCTCCTTTTTCCTAATCATTGCATCCCCAATCCTATCGTTATTGTTTGTTCATTATTGGATTCCATTACATAATGCGCCAACGTTCCTTTATTTTTCCTAATCATTGCATCCCCAATCCTACTCCTATTCATGGATATTGAGTTAGTTGATTGGATCTCATAGATACTCTGACAAATTTTGTAGTGGTTCACCATAGAAACTATCAACGATATTAATAGTGCAATCATGTTTTAATTGTAGGAAAACAAACTTTTTATTTCAACACTTTCTTTTATCTTTCTTAAACGTTTTGTTTGTTTTCATTAATCTTCTATTATTATTATTATTATTTGGCAAGAAAAGAATATTTTTACAAAGAAAAACTTTACATGAAATTAATAAGATCTCTCTTTTGATTTCTCCAATTTTATTCCGATTCCACCTAAAAAAACACTGAACTAAAAAATTTGGGAATGAGACAAGCATTTAGAAATATTAGGTTAATTAAGTGATGAAGCAAGAATTTGGAGAATTGAAAGAGTTAAGGGTGTGTTTGGAATGTTGTTTTGAGGATGTAATGTTGGATTACGTACATTATTTTTTGCAATGTGATGAAATTATATTTTTGTCTTTATTTTTTTTCATTTTTATTTTATTCTCACTTTTAATGTAATAGTAAAATGATCATTTTAGCCACTTTTATTCCATTCACATCACATTGACATGACATTTTCATTTCATCCAACATTTTCATTCACATTACATCATCTGCCCCACTAACCAAACATCCTAAAAACACAAAGAAAATAAACTCATTTGTTTAATACATATAACCCCATATTTCGCCTCTTGGCATGTCATCATTAGTGGTCCTGTAATTTTGAAGATGAGTTTACTTTACTCTATCTCCAACATTATTACTTATAAATTGTCACATAAGGAGAATAATTGAAAGCATGTTTGTCGGATACACAGAAAAGCATGTACAATGTTTATTTTTTAGTAAAACTAAAACACAGTGAATGTATTATAACACAATTATGAATTTATGATAATCCGTAAAAGAATTGTTATAATGACAAGATTTGAAGTTGTTCATTCATCCATCCATTCATTACTCAACAATGATGGCCTGTCTTTCTCAACTTATTATATGCATCATTTTTGAAATCATTATATTGTACTGTATTTTTCAACCAAATCACAATTATATATTTTTAAAAAATGAAAAAAAAGAAAAACAAAGGAAATGTTTTGAATGAGCCGCAAAATTCAAGTCAAATGAAGTGATAGCAAATGAGATACGATCTCATTGATCATTCATAAGCCAAAAAGATGATTGCAGAATTACAGTTGCTTGCTTGTTTCTTTATTGGTTGTTGTCTCTGGGCTTATTCATTTCTGAAAATGACGTCTCCAGATAGACCTTCTCGTTTAAAGCAGCATCCTAAAAGCTGACTATGACACCAACTAAATAAATAAATAAATAAAATCATTCAAATTTATTTTAGTTTCTATTACTTTTTTTAAAAAAGTAAATCACCATTTTTATTTACGTAGTACTTTAGTTCTTAAAATTTTGATTACAACAAAATCCAATTACTAATTTTGCTAATTTGAACAACTTATGACTTGTGAGTTGTGATGCCATTGTCTGACTCTGACCATCCAACGTGTGAGTTTTAGTTGATCATCATTCATAGGTCGAGTTATTGATTAGATTTTCATAAATTTCTTTATATTAAAATACAAAAAATATGGTCAAAAGATACAACAACGTAATAAGTTATATCATATGTCAACCTATCTGATTCTGACCTAATTACGCCATCATAAGACTTTAATGTGAATGTAAGTCCTGAATGAGCTTTTTTGTGTACAAGTCAAACTAGCGGGAAATATGAATTTCATGTTCCCTCGTCTTTTAAATTTGTTACTTTTTTTTTGTTCCACCATCAAATGAAATCATATAAATTAAACTAGTATCAACTATTGGGTTTCTTCACCGAACAAGAAGAATGACACTGCATTATCCACTTTGATGCCTTCCAATTTCACCTGAACCACAAAGAATCACTAGAATTCTAAATGCAGAGACTTTTGCACATTCAACCAATTCTGTTTTGGTACCCACCATATTTTGCACCACATAAGACACCCTGGCTTTGTACTTGAGTTTAGGCCACAATATTTTATTTGAATGAGAAGATAGATAGATAGATACTAGTGCTTTTTTTTAATTATTATGATGGCATTTATGTGGAATGAAATGAGAGGTGCTAATATTTGTGAATGACAATGATTCACAAAATGATAGATTGATGTTGAAAGCACATGAAAGAAATTTAGGGGACAAAATAATAATAGGAGGGCTAATGCTATATTACCAAAAATGGATTTCAATCATTTCTTACAATTCTTGATGAGATTCATAAGGAACTACAACAACAGTCAGTGAACTAAAAATAACTAGCTATCACAAACTAATCACAAAGAGAATTCCACTAGCATGAGAAACGAAGAAGACAGGGGGACATCAATGGAAGATACACTTGAGGATGATGTTAAGAAGGTGTATCCTAAAAAAAAGCAGCTTCTTCTTCTTCATCTTCTTCTAATTTTATTGGTCTAAGCATAGACAGAGCCATAAGAGAGTGCCATCAATAAAACTGCAGCTTGTTCTTCCTCTCCCAACTTCTTCCTCTGCCTCTCCACCGTCGATCTCTGCATCAGAACCTCCCTTCCCAAAGCCAATAATCTCTGCTTCAAACTATCCCCAATCTTACTGCTCCTTTTCCCCTTTCTATTATTATCTTCACTGCTTCCCTTGTTCAGACCCAGAATCGCTCTTTTCTTCTTCCTGCTTCTGATCCCACACGCGTTGCACAGTGACTGCAATTCAAAGATCCATAAGCAATCAGAAACAAAAAAAATCACACCAGATCAAAGACTAAACAACATTCGGTGATCTACAAAACAGAGGTGGGTTCGATCAAAGAAGCGACCTTGGGCCCAGCTGGACCACCCCTCCAGAGAGGGGTCTTGCTGGTGCCGCAATCAGCACACGTCTTCTTCTGCTCGCTCATTGTTGGGCTCTCTTCCGACGAATCACCGTTCGGATTTCTCGCATTAGCCTCCTCCGCTTCTGATCCCTGCATTACAACCACAAAAACGAGCTGCATCAGATACCCCTGTTCCGGAATCCAACAAAAACGGCAAAAAAACAGAGGTAGAGGGAAGGATCACTCACTTTCCCACTCGGATCCACCATTTCCGAGAGGTATTTGGAAGATCTGGGAGAAAGCCAGATGAAAACAAGTGATTGGGGGAAGTGGGTGGCGATTAGAATGAGAGAGATCTAAGAGAGGAGATTGAAATGAATGAGAGTGAGAAGAAGAGAGAAAAGGAGTCTAAAAAGAGTAAACGGACATGCAGTGACGGAAGGAAGGAGGGGATTGTGTGTGTGAGAGTGAGAGAGAGAGAGAGAGGAATCGAACCGACACACGCACACCAGCCGCAGGCAGATCTAAAAGAAACACCAAAGCTTATATAAATGGGAGGCGAAACCCTAAACGCAGGGGAGGCCAAATGACCAGAATGCCCTTTCATCCAGCACCCGCCCGCCAAACACACTTCTTACTCCTAAAATGAACAAAAAGGGGCGTCATTCCACCCTACTCATTAGTCTCTCAATCTCTTCTCTTT
The DNA here is from genome assembly GCA_014851425.1 of Senna tora. Lineage (NCBI taxonomy): Eukaryota > Viridiplantae > Streptophyta > Magnoliopsida > Fabales > Fabaceae > Senna > Senna tora. Next base: position 5,900,108 of record CM026262.1, on the reverse strand, counting down.
TCTTTTCTTTTATTTTAATAATAATAATAAAGAAAAGGAGTGAATTTGTTGTGAGGGGGTTATTTTATTTAATTGTTGGATATTGTAAGGAAAAAGAAAAGTGTTAATAATGTTGCAATTGTGCATCTCCGTGTCTCTCTCTCTGTGTTTGTACCTTTTGAAAGGTCAACCAAAGATACCACTTTTGGTTTTCAACCTCTTTCTCGCTACCCTCTCCCTACTCACCCTAAATCATTCTCTTTCCTCTTCTTATAACAATTTAAATACATAAATAAAGTATTTCTCTTTTCGTTTTTGTTTGTGTTACCGCTTTTGCGCTCCAAATGCCATGAATTCATATCTTTTGTTGGCTGCTTTTAGGTAATATTTTGTTCATAATTATTTGTTTTTTTTTCCTCTTAGAAATTGATACGGCAGAGTCTTCCTGATGAATCATCAGTCATTGGTCCGACCTTCTGAGCCTTCAGGCTTAGCTCAGTCGCGAGGCATCCACCCTGGCTCCGACGTCGGACCCATCCGGCTCCCTTCGAGCTGAGGGACCGCCTGTCAACATCATAGGCGTTATTCACGCCACTGCACTTTCCGGGGTAGTTAGGATGACGTTGGTTCCCGCCAATCGACTCCCCCTGAAAAAGTCCAAACTGCCCCTGGCGAAGCCTATATAATTAAACCAAGGTAGCTTCTTCAGGTTCGGTACTGAATTCTTACTCTCTCTCTCTATACTCTCTACTTCCGATCCCTGACTTTGGCATCGGAGTCCTACTGCGGGAGCCTCCTCCTGCCGTGGGTTGCTTGCAGGTCGGATTCTGGGAGCTGGAGCTATAGGAAGGGAGACAGATTCATCAGAAATAATGTTTTTTTACTATATTCCCAAAGTTTAACTATTATTTTTCATATTTATTTGCAAACCATATATGCGAGGATTGACTTGCATAAAAAATCTGATCATTGCTCGGCGATTTTTTGTTGTTGAAAATTTAGAATATTTATATATAGTGTGAGAATAGTTGCTCGGTGATCCAAACTCACCATATCCAAAATGCAATGTAGGTTAGTTAGGGGATCTTGGATCACTTGCTAATTCAGGCAAACAAAATGAGTTTAATTTGTCGAATATATAATGCTAAATCATTATAAATTATTATTATTGTTATTTTAATTTGGTAATGTCATCACGAACTTAATTATTATTGGGTCACGTGATGAGATACTATTTGATTTGAATAATTGAGTTTTGCAGATGAATGAATATATATGAGCTGTAGTTTACCCCTTCGACAAAGGAATTGGTAGATCCCCATTCATCAGATTAAGGCCCCATTCTTGTTCCTTTTATGTCTAACATGTTTCTTCATTTCGCACACCATTATTTCATATTATTACCTTCCATTTTTATATTTCAACAACACTTTTACAACATGAAACTATCAAATTAAATTATATGATACTCTATATATAATCAAATGTTTTCCTACACATATACCATATTATTGGATGTCACACTAATTATTTTACCATCAACTCATTATAATTTGTAATTTGCACCCATTATATATATACCATACTATTGGATGTCATACTAATTATTTAAACTATGAAGCATGCTGGCTAGTTCGAGACGAGAAATTGAACCTTGTCCCCCCAAACACTCTCTTCTTTTTTTACCTCAAGTGAGTTTTGGGCCCTTCAGCTTCTTCTGATGTGTTTAGGGACTTGATTTTGACAAGAAGCAGATAGTAACTCATTCCTTTATAAGAGTTATCAATTTAAAATTTGATATAATTAAGCTTGATATTTATTCTTTAAAAGGTCAACTTGTTTAAATTAAAATTGTATATATTATAAATGCATCCGAAAAAGGAATTAAATAATGATATATATACATATATATATATATATAATGGGTGGATGTTACGATAGTAACTAATTATGGAGAAAATGAAACAATTAAGTTGGCTCCAACAAACTTCTGTTGAATTGTTTCCCAATTCTTCAAATACACATGCAGAATTTGAGGTGACACATATTATACCATAGTATACGGAAGATATCATATTATATGAGATACCACTGTACCAAATGTTCCCTTAAAGTTTATTGGCCCAATTGACAATAAACAAATGAAAGTTTATGGACAAAATTAATAGAGATCCTATAATTTGGTAAACAAAAATTTGATTTTGCCCAAAAAAAAAATATTTTCATGCTATATAGAGTTTTGGAACTCTAACCACATTAGCAACATGTGACGTGATACAAATGGTAAGAGATATGTGTATCCTTAACTATCGCTTCCCGAATTTTATCCCTAGAGAGATAAGAATTAGATGGCATCTATTAGGAAAGAGTCGACTTTAGTAATGAACCCTGTAACTTGAAGATTAATCATCAGGTTTGCTCTAGTAAATATTCGATCATAGACAAAAAAAACTATGACCGATATAAAATAGGTGATTTTTAAGAAAGAAGTTGTAACAGTAAGCTTTTCATGGAGGGCGAATATATAGCTTTGAAGTTTGTTTATAATGTTATGTGTTAAGAAGAGAAGTGTTTGAATTGGTTTATGGAAGTAAGAGATTGGGGTGCTGCTTGGAATTTGGATCAAATAAAGTTATTTTACTTAAATTTTATGATCTAAATTATTAATCGATTATAACATAATTTTATTTTAAGTGATCAACGATTCAAATTAATTATAACAAATAACTTTATATAAACTAATTTTATCTAATCTATTTCGCTTGCTTGACATCGAAACTTGAACATGATGGACCACTCTCCAAGATGTGTTTTGAAAGGCTACTTTTTTTATTTTTTTAATTAAATAACCCTTCACTCTTATTTGAAATCGTGAGTTCATACATTTAATAATCATTAAATCGCCAAAAAGAAGTTATTAGTACTATTTATATAATTTTAATAAAAATATATAAAAAAAATTCTTGAAATTTGGGTCACTCAAAAATAGGCTTTCGAAACTTTAAAATACCGGTAATTAACTTCTGAACTTTCATATTTTGATAAATAAGTTTTGTTTATATTTTCTTCTAATTACATTAAATTTTTTAGTCTGAAAACTTTTACAGTAGTATACTTCAAAAAACATAAACATCAAGACTTATATTTAATAAAATATAAAAAGTTAATTATACATTTTAAAATTTGATGAAAGTATTTATAATAAATGACTAAAAGTTTGAGTAAATTAATTATTTTGTATTAATGATCCCGCATTTGATAGGTTCTATAAAAATCGTATCCCCCATTTAATTTTTTTATAAAAAAATGATGGTATTGAAACTTCATCTGACAGGTATTTGTGCAAGAAAAAACTTATGTCCATTTCCTTATGTTCATTTTATCCAATTCCCCAATATAATCATAACACGTGGCAAAAAGTGTTTAAATGACCAATCACAGTAGAGAGAGAATATAAAAGACCACATTTTATATGACCAATCATAGAAGAGAGAGAGTGTAAATACAATATATGATTGGTGGAATTGGAAGAAATGGACATAAATTTTTTCCTTTGTGCAATCCCGTCGGCGTCGCCGCTCGCAACAACTTGGTCATATATATGTTAATAGTTGATAAGTTTATGATCATATAAATATAAATATATATAACGGTGAACAAAGATGTTTTAAATAATAATGACTACTCTCCAATTTTTACATGTGTTGTTTGATATATATGTCTTCTAGGATCGATATAGAGGTAAAGCATAAGTAATGCAGCAAATTGTGCATATATATATATATAAATCCCACAAGACAAATTAAAATACAAAATATATATATATATATATGATGGATTGTGGAGGCAGAAGGCATGAAGTGAGAAGAAGGATGGAGTAAATAGGATTTAGGAGGATGGGATTATATGTAGAAGGGTGCATGTGATGCACAGCGCAAGAAGGAAGAAAAGAAAGGGACGTGAGCAGCAGAGAGAGTGCAATATATTACCAAAAATTGGCAGACAAAATGTGATAATGGAATGAAAGTGAAAGGTCACTATACCCTTATGGAGCCATATCATATCAATTTGAAGCAACGAAGGGGACCATCCCAAAAACTTCACTTCCACCCCTTTCCTTTCCTTTCCTTTCCTTTCCCTCATTCTTCTTCTAAATTTAGTTGCAGCCTACGCCAAATATCAGCCATGTCCGATCCAACGCAAAATTCACTCTATTTGTATACGGTGTATATATATATATATATATAAATGATTAGGTAACTAATAGTCACTCATATTTTTAAATGTGTTATAGCTATGAGGGATCATGACTCAGTAAATAAGGTTCAGACCCATGAACTCATTTACCCGTTAATTTTGCTTTTTATTATTTTCATTTATAACATACTAGATTTAGGGTAATATAAAATTCCATTGTTCCATTCATATATAATAGCCGATTCTGAAAACGATTTGGTTTTAATTCAGAGTTCACACACAAGCTTGTAAAATTGGGTTCCTTTCTTCCATGAAATGCCGAGGCTTAATTCTTCTTGTATTTTTGAATAGCAAATCAAAATTTAGGCATTGTTTGGTAGGTGAAAAAAGGAAAGGAAAAAGGTAATTCTCCGTACATTCTTCCTACCAAATAAATTTTATTTTTTGTAATGTGATGAAATTATGTTATTGTTTTTTTTACCTATTTTTATTTCATTCTCATTTTTATGTAAGGATAAAATAGTCATTTTATCCACTTTTATTCTATTCACATCATATTGACATAACATTTTCATTCCTTCCAATATCCTCATTCTCATTCTCTCACTCATTCCACCTACCAAACAAGCTCTTAGAGAGTGTTTCGCATGAGAGGGGAGAAGAGTATAATAGTATAATTTTAAGATTTATAAAGGAAAGGAGTGTAATTTAATCTTATTTTTAATAAAACAATATCTACAATTAAATATATATCAAACTTCAAACAATTTATTTTAAAAAAAATTGAATATGAATTCATTCAATCTATAAAAGAAAGTACATGCACGAAGCCTTAACTTTGTACAGCTTTAAATTTGAGTCCAACAAAGCTTATAAATGAATGAAAATTCTTCTATAGCATTTCCCAACAATTTAAGCATATGATGCCACATTGCCACTTACAATATACAACCAAGAAATTGACTTAGGGCACGGTTGACAATTTTGTTAACATAATGGTAGACATAATTTTTTTATATTCTTTCAACTAAACACTTTTTTTTAATGTGATGAAATTATATTTTTGTCCTTACTTTTTATCCATTTTATTCTATTATCACTTTTAATATAAGGGTAAAATAGTCATTTTATTCACTTTTATTCCATTCACACTATATCAATCACTTTCATGGGTGAGTCTATAATGTAACTTATTACATCATGCAATGGGTTATGTGACACAATTGTAGCCATTGATGTAATTCAACGACATTGCATGATGCAACAAAATAACAAGTGTCACAATCATATTAGCTGAAATTGTATTGCATGATGCAACTTATTGCATCATATATAGACTCACCCCACTTTCATATTACTTTTTTCATTCCCTTATACAATCCCATTATATCCTCCATTCACATTATCATTTCCATTACATCCTCCACCCTTCTAACCAAATACAACCTTAATTACCGTCATAGCCCCTTATAATTAGTACCGAAAACAACGTAGAGACTAAAGAAAACAATTGAGATATTAAATTAAGTAGTAGAACAAGAAAACTGATCAATTTTATATTTCATAAAAAAAACTTTGTATATATTATCATGAGTCATGACAATAAATCTAAGGGATATATAATAGAGAAGTGACCTATACAGTCATGACAATAAATTGTACAAAAGGATTGTCGGGTTAACCCAACCAATTCATTTTGTACGAGTTAAATTTTGACCCAACCTTTTGCTAACCAGTGCCCTAAAGGCGGGCACCGATTAAGAAAGTATTTAATGAGGCTAGATAATAAAAAAGTGAATAGAAGTCATAATTTGTATTAAATATGATTTTTTATTTTTTTAAAGACATAAATACCGTTAACTTATTTTCTAATAAACACAATTACATCTCAAGTTCTCTCTCTGTAATTTATTATTGTGATTATTTTTTATTTTTGTTTATATTTATTACTCTAATTGATTTTTTATCTATATTATTTTATTTTTAATTTATCATTACCTTTATTATAAATTGAAAATAAAAACGTTACATACAGAAAAACGATCAATTGATTTTTTTTAAATCACATAATGTAGTGATAACGTTTCAATTTTTTCTGTATATAATGATTTTATTTTCAACTTTTCAATAATATAATAATAAATTGAAAATAAATAAAAAATAAATTAGAGTAATAAATATAATAAAAAAATAATCACTATAGTAAATTACAGAGAGAGAAATTGAGATGTAATTGTGTTTATTAGAAAATAAGTTAAGGGTATTTATGTCTTTAAAAAAATAAAAAAATCACATTTAATACAAATTATACTTTTTTATTATCTAGCTTCATTAAATGTTTTCTTAACCACTGCCCTTAGGACACTGATTAGCAAAATTCTATAACGATTGAATTGGGCTGGGTTAAAACACAATTAAAATTTGTACTTTTAGAAAAATTAAATTATGAACATCCTTTTAATTATTCTATTTTCTTTTTATTCTAAAAACACATTATATATTTTTATTTGGCAAAAACCTCATTTCGATCCTCCATCTTTGTTGTTATATTGGTCCCTATATTTTCTTTGGTTAGATATTAATTCTCTATCTTTTAAAAATTTTAAAATAATTATCTATCTTTGTAATTTGTTCAATATTGATCATTTTGTTTAACGACATTTATTTATTTTTTTTATTAAATAATAACGTAACATATTAAAAATTTTTAAAAAATTATATTTTCATCCATCCTTCAACTTCAAAATTTTTATTACAGTGTTGACTCCTTTTGAAAAATCCAAAGTAAGAAAAGATACTTCTAACAAAAATAAAACTCAGCCCACAGCTCCTCGCAAAAATGATACTAATTTCCAACCTCTGCTAATAATGCAAATTCATGCTAAGTTTCTAAACTATATTAAAGATATGGAAACTCCAAAAATAGAAGCTTTTATCTAAAATTATTTTTTTAAAAATCAAAAGTCAAGTAGAATTTTCACAAATTGCATCCGTTAAATACAAGAATCATCGTCTTAAAGAAACTTGAGTTCTCTTATGGCAGCTATCTCCCTCCAATTATTTAATCCCTGGAAATAACAGAACGAATGACACTAGAAATAACTAGAACCTGAAAATGACAAAAACTTCTAGTAACTGGTTAGACAAATGAAGCTATGTAAGGAATATAGTTAACCTAATTTGGAGAATGTAGGTTCAGATTTTTAGAATGGAATTGGAACTAAAATGAAAATTTTGAAGTTGAAGGAGTGAAAGTATAATTTTTGAAAAATTTTAGCATGTTACTTTATCATTTAACAAAAAAAAGTATTACACAAAGACTAATATAGAACAAGTTACAAAGATAGAAGATTAATTTAATACTTTTTAAAGATAGATCAATATGAAAAGTGACAAAGATAGAACCCAAAGTGAAATTTAAATTATACTCAATTCTTTGAGAGATCCTTAAAATATATTTCCCTTCTCTCTATTTTAAAAACTAATACTCCTCTCCCTTAAATGATAAAAAAAACCCTACAATTTCATTTTTTTATTAAAATATCCTTAATAGTATTATTAATTTTTTAAGTATTTATAAGAAATATTTTTTAAAAATTATTTCAGGATTATTTATTTTGAGTTAAAAATAAGTATTTAATTTATTTTAATATTTTTTTGTTAATCAAATACATATTTAATTATACAACTAATAAAAATAAAGGTATTTTAATTAAAATGAGTGAAATTATAAATTTTCTTAAAATAAAAGAAATGTGAGTATACTTTAAAGATCATGGAGAGAATAATAATTTTTTTTGTTTTCTATCAAAAACAGAAAGACAATAATTCCTATTGACCGAATAAAATTACTTTTATGTATTCCAGTTCTATGTCTTGTCTTCTAACTAGTTTGTGGTGTCAGAAGCGTAAGTGTTATCTGTTATGATGCTTTGAGTTCCCACTTTCGTCTTTTGGTCGTTGCTGGGCCTTTGTTGTTGGGCTCAATTTTGTGGCTCATAGTAATTTATAAAAACTGCCTACTTTTTTTTGTTAGGGTCCAAACACTGCATTGAAAACGGCCCTATAATGACCGGATTTTACTCAGCCCGTCCCTGACATGATCGAATGTTGAACATGACAGGATTTCTATAGGATATCTGAAAAATCCAAGCCTTGTAGGAATAAATGTTGCTTTCCGGTCATATAAAACATACTCAAATCCTATTATGGATGGATTGAGTACACATTCCAGTTATTAAAGTAGAGCCTAAGAATAAAGCAAAAGCAAAGGCTTGGAAATAAAACAAGATATTGGAGCACAAAAATAGCACTAATTCCTTGAAATACACCATATAATTGGTTTTCAAATACTATACGCACTCAATATTTGAAATACTGACTCTGCAAGTTACCAATACAACTAAGACTCTAAAAATGAAAGAAAGAAGACTCAGCCGCACTCAAGAAAACCTTCCAATTGCCACATAATCCGGGTCCCTGCTAATGCAACATATAACCGTCCTGGATAATTTCTCCCAGGCACATTTAGTTAATACAACAAACACCCCTCACTAGGCCACTATGCTGCCATTGAACCCACCAGCCCCCCCCTTCTTATTTGGACATGGTAGTGTAGACTGACCCACCCACCCCTGCACCTCATTAGACCACGGACACAAGACCAGACTGAAACCTGACACCATGAGGTGACATGACCCGACCCCGACTCGACCCCAACAGCCACACCAGAATCATCCCCTGCTCCATCCAACTAAGTACCTACAATTGTTGGAAACAATGATTTAGATGGTAATACTGATGTTTTAAACCAAATGAAGAAACCATGACGACGAGTATTTACCCCCCCAATAATAGGTCTTCAACCGAACTTGAATCCACCAGATGGAACTGTATTCTCATTGCCTCCAAAATTGAAAGTCTGTTGAGCACCATCACCTATAGGTACAGTCTCGTCCTCTTCTTCCAACCAGTATGTTTCAAGAATTTTAACAGCTTTCTCGTATATTTCGTTGTTGTCATGACTCTGTAGATTCTCAATCTTCTCCAATCCCTCTGCATCGTCTATCATCTGTGCATACAAGTTGACTTCTCCAGTGTTACCCAAGCTCTTCTCAGCTTCCCCAACCTTCAGAATATTCTCTAGGCCTTCTAAACAGACAGTAACAATTCTTGGGTCCGGGCAAACAAGGAGATCACAAAGAGGCTTTATGCAACCTTGATCCACCAAGTACCTTATAACCACAAAAGAGAGGTAAATATCATAGAAAGCATACTGAAGCACAACCAACAAAATCAAATTTCACATACTTGATCTGTTCATGAGTGCCACCAGATGTAGCATTTGAGATTGCCCAGGCAGCTTCTTTCTTAATATCAAACTCAGCATTTTGAAGGAGACTAACAAGGGGAGTAATCAGACCAGCTTCAATAACAGCCTACAAGAAACATAACTTCAGAGAGCTTCTTCAAGGTATATATTGACTGAAAATTTTATTCCTTATAATCAGAACTCAAAAATAAACAGGAAAGCCCTCCAAGATCAAGCCCTCCCCCCAAAAAAGAATTTGATTCTTTATATCTAGAATGCACCAAGACATAAACTTCCCATTGGAGGTCTACATAAGATGTAAATTGAAATAATCTTGTAAAACAGATGCTTAAGTTCAAACCACTTCAACTAAGGAGTCTGCCAGCCACTTAACATACTTTATTTCAATGAATGTCTTGTACACCACATTTTATTCATCCAGAATATCTTTCAATAATTCACAAAAATATATTCATGAGTCAGAGGAGGTCTAAGATCAACCATCGTTCACATCAGTTGGATACTCTGAACACTAGAAATCAATCTAAATGAGCTATTCTTCCACTAAATTTCAACACCAAGTGCCCGTGCTCCATATTTGTATGGCCAAAGAAATGTAAAAGAGCCCCAACCAAAGGTTCTGCAAAAATTCTATTTTTTAACAAAACTCACTTTGAGTTACTTGTAGACAGACTTTTCTCAGAAGACATAATCAAAAACATAAACATCAAATTCAAAATTGCAGAGAAGCAGAACTAGAATAAAAAGCTAGGGCAGTGACAAAATAAACTATTGAATACATGATTTAACATTAACTGATCTATGAGCACCAAATAGTTGGTAATAACAGTTTTACCTGTATCTGTTCTCTGTTTCCCGCTGTAATGTTTGATATGGTCCAGCAGGCTTCTTTCTTGATGCTTTTCTTATGATTATGCGTCAACAGGCTCAACAGGCATGGCAGTGCACCATGATTGATAATACACTACAAAAAAAAAGGTTATTCAAACCAAGGAAATTCATAATACAGTGACACAATAAAAAGATTGAAAAAAGACAATGACTTCATGGAGGGCATTGGAGGTGGATAATTATGTGACTTGTGTGCATGGTAATGCAATGACGCAGGATATGATTTTATTTAATCAATGCAATCACTCATTGAAAAATTTTTTGAATTCCACCTACATCTCTCCTTTTATGCTTTTCCTCCAAAGATTGAGATTTTACTCATTTAATTATTGCAACATTAGGCCAACATCAGCCAGCTGAACATTGATACTAAGATGATATACTTTTAAACTTCTTTATGCATTCAACTAAATACCATCACAATATAGCTTCAGAAAATGCTAAATCAGCTTTAGTTCCAAGTCATTAACCAGGCTTCCCCCTGTTCCACATTCTCTGTTTTGCTTTCTTTCTGTCTCAGCATGAAAATTTATCGTGGGTGGACTCAAGGCTTTATCTTAAATAGAATTTTTGCTGATTTTTGGGCTGAAGCTTTTAAAAAAATGACAAAAATGCAGCCTAGCCAATGATCAGATCATGAATGATGTCAAAGATAACATGCCTAATCTAATTTTACTAAACAGCGACTCACATCTTAGAAGTAAAATAAATAGCAAATGACAGTAGATGAACTTAAAATAAAAATCAGAACTTAAATCTGGACTGCTTAAAAAAATTTGACTGAAGGGGCCTCACCCAAATTGTCAAGAGGCAAGGACACTCTTGAGCCTTGCCTCAGTGACTTAGTTACATATGTTGGTGCCTTCAAAAGCACTCATTGATATTACAAGTCTGTATAAAATGTGTTTATCTAACAGAACAGACCAACCAACATACCAGTCCATAATCTATATTCATAAAAGGTCAATTATATTCTTAAGGAACCTTAAATATCTTCAATTTTTATTGCTACTCAAACTAAAAACTCAGTTGCCTCAGTCTCGATATGCTAATGCCACATTCTGACATAAGTTCTGCTGCTAGGAAGATTGCAGAATACCAGAAAACACAACAAATTTGAACAAATTTGAAGCAAATCAATTTACGGATACATGAATCAAGTAGTTATATCAGCTGTGACAAGCCCTTACCTGAGTCTGAACATCATCTCCAGTCACAATATTCCCCACTGTGCGAAGAGCAGGAATGAGCACAGAAGGAGATGGATGCCTGAAAAAGCATGCATATAATTTTAGTGCTAAGACAAGAAACCATCAACAACAATCAAAGACTTTTCCCACTACGTGGGGTTAGCTATAAGACAAGAAACCATCAAGGAAAGAAATTATTTTTCGACAACCATAGAATTAATACTTACAGAAGGAGTTGCACCAAGCGGCCACATACACCTGCCTCAATAACTGCTTGGATTTTATCGTTAGTCCCATCAGAAAGATATGACAGTGCCCAGCAAGCATCTGTCAGGACTTCTTCATCATTGGAAAAAACCAAACGCTCTAGAGCTGGAAGAGCTGGCTTCACCTGCAGTGCAAATTTACAGCATTAAGAATAAGACAAAGAAGGCTTGAATGATCGATTTAAGTTAGCAAAGCGATAAATCGAAAAAGCCAATTACCTGCTCAAATGGGGGCTGTGGCTTGCCTCTGCAAAAATTGGACAGTGTCCACGTGGCATTTCTCAACATAGAAAGTTTTGCATGCTCATTCAACTGGGCCAATAGTGGGACCAGAGCACCTTGGCTGAGAACAAGATCACGGCACCTAGGGGAGTCACCAGCTACATTTCCCAGTGCCCACACTGCCTGCAATTATAGAAAATAAGTGTTCAGAAGGGTTTGGTAAAAACATTTTTTTTTAAATCTTGTACAGTTGTACTACCACATTAGAAAATCATATACCTGTTCCCGAACGTCATCACTAGGAGAACTAAGTAGCTTAACAAATATTGGGACAGCTCCATGATCAATTACCACCTTGGTATTCTCAGAAGTTCCAGATGCTATGTTTGTAAGAGCCCATGCGGCCTCAAACTAAATAAATAACAGGTGACATTTCATCATTAGGAAACATAAAAATTAACAAATAACAGCAATTCTGCACTGATTAAGGATCTATAAGAAAAACACAGTATGCAATCCAAGAAATCTAAACCTGAAGTTGAGGGAAATCCTCCCTGACAAGAAACTCAACAAAGCGTGGCACAACACCAGATTGAATAACTTCCTCAATAGGAGGGCTCCGCTCTGTAGTAGAAATACATGAAACACAGTCGCTTTAAACACATGGGAGCAAGGGAAAATCGTAACAAGGAATAGAATCCAGAATTAGTGAATTACCAATAGAAAGCAGTTTGCGAAATTGTGTTGTTGCTTCTAGCTGCAAACTACTGTCATCCGACCAAACCCCAGCGACCATTGAAGGAAGACTCTCCAACTGCATATATGAATTACCGTCAAAACCATATAGTAGCTACTAGCTATTAGCCTTTCACAGTACTAACAGATCAATCCCTGAGCATATTTACGATATAACCAAAGAGACAGATATTAATAACACACTAATCATAATCAAACAATCATCCCAGAATCTCATATTCACAGATCACGATCAAGCCCTAATTTCTACCAAACAGCATAGATGATCAAAATGCTTATCCTATACAATAGAAATGAAGATGCGATATGGGAACCTTTTTCTCAACAGTGGAAGTTTGAATAGGAGCGGCGAATTGCTGCTGAGCTTGTAACCCTTCGCGACGCTTCTTCTGCAAGCTCTCTTCGCGCTTGCTCTTACGGATCTCGACCATGTTGTCTTCTCTTCTACGGCGACCCTCATCAGCGTCCACCGCCACCTTGTAGCGGTTGCGGCGAACCTCGGCTTTAGCATTAGGCCTGAGCGACATCGTCTTGCTGTTAAAGGTGGATTCAGAACCCTAGCAGCAATCAGTGAATATACACACGGGACAGTATCTATGCAATTCGAAGATCGAGGAAATAAATACGAAGAAAAACCCTAGATTTTGGATTGAAAGGAGGCAACAGCAATAGCACACACACACTGATTTGCGAGAGAGAGCACAGCCTCCGATTTTCAGAGCAAATTTAAAATTAAATAGCACTGTGGGTGGTGCGGGTTTTGGATATCGGATATATCCTCGATCATTCGGGTTATGGATCCGCCCACATAAGTGACATATTAGCACCGGTTCACCTCAAACAAACGGGTCGGGTTAGTTCACCCATTAAACGGGCCTTCAATAATTAGTTTCTTTCCCCCAATGGATAACCTGTTTGTTATCTTGAAGATCATTTGCTCGAGCAAACTTAAATGACATTATTAGCCCTATACCATATTTTTATTTACGGTTGTTGTTATTAATTGTTAATGCAAGTATGTATGAGTTACCTCGAAGGCTCAAACAATACTCAACTAACTTGATTTCAGGCCAAAAAAAAAACTAACTTGACACATCAAAACATTTATTACTATATATGATTTTCATAGGAGTTGTCTTTCTAATGTAAGAATCTCAACCGCAAAAACGATAAACTCTTTTTGTTATTTTTTTTAAAGATGAGAACCTTCTCTTACTCTACTATCTATTTGTTTTAGAAATAAAAATAAATTAGGAAGCATGTTTGTGTGTCACAACAGTAACTATTTGTGTGTTTTATATAAAGCACGCATGTCCATCAAGTTAAACTTGAAAACTGACTAAGAAAATCACGTAATGGAAATTAAATATTATAAATATTAGAAGAACAACATCCTATATATGAAAATGGTCCTACTATTTGTCTATCGTTGGTCCATCCTTGTTTTTTTTATAAAAATTATATATATATGTTATAAAGGTAAGGGGGAGCTTGAGATCTCCTTATCATCTCTCTATGAAAATATTAAACAAATGTGCCACTAGACTGGTCCAATCAACTTTTTAGACTAGTTTTGTAGTTTTGGAAATGATGATGAATTTAAAAATATATAACTTGGTGTTTTTATTTAATGGGGTATGTAATTTTAGAATAACAAAAAGGAAGCTTATTGTTTAAATCTTCAATTTAATTAATTAGTTTTATCAATTTAACCATCTTTTTAATGACTCAAAAATTAGATAATACTTCGATTAGCTTATTACTTTATCAATGACTAATACAGGTCTAATGACAATACAAGGGACAAAGCCCAGTGGTGATAGGCTTAGGTGAGACTGAGAAACTGAGTAAAAGTGTAAAATCACATGTGTTCGGTGGTGGGCCTGGGCCTGCGTCCTTAAAAAAGAAACAAGTAATATAGGATAGGCCTAGGCTTTCTCTTAAGTTGGAAACCTAAGTCCCTAGGTGGACCTTGATGGGCTACAGTACTTAATCTCTTGGACACCATTGTGTAAGTAAGCAAGTGAGAGAAAAATATAATAAAAAAAACATGTTTAGTATGCAATGAAATAAAATTAGACTGTTAAAAATAATTTTGTTTAGTATGATGTAATTAAGATAGAGAAATAAAATAAAAAATTATGAAAAATCAATTTTTCCCTTATATAATAGGACATATGTGTAATTTTCAAAAAAATTATGGATAAATTTGACTTCTCCCATGCAACTTCCCATCAATTTCTACACGTCCCTTTCTCTTAATACTCCTAACAAGTAAAATATGTTCCCTATCTATCTAAAGGGAAGAAAACTTGCTTACAAGTTTATTACCTTCCTACCAAACAAGCAAGCATAAGCAAATTTAATTCCCTTTAATGTAATTTCTAGCTACCAAACCTGGAGTTAATTTTTTTTTTACTGCATAATAGAATATCCGTTTAAACTTAAAATAAGTATTGTTCCATATTACTTTGCCTTGATTAATTTTGGTTTAAAAGAGTAAATGCAACAATTTAATCATTAAAATTATAGTAATTAATAATAATATCACATGGGAAAGGATGTTCAGTATATCATGATACTATTGAATTTTAATAGATCCCTCAAATTATTTGATTAGAAAAATATATTGAAGTTTTGTAATACTAAAATTTTAAAATTATGAGATGCTGAATGAACCAAATTCTTTATGAATAAAATAGACAAAAACCTATGTTATTACCAAGAAATCTTTGTCAAGTCATAATACATTATTATTCCGGCCCCGTTAGGTATTATTGCCACTTGCTAGGTAGGGTTTGCCTTTATCAGGAATTTATTAATCATTTCGTTAGGCCTTTACAGAGCTGACCATCATTTTATATGAATTGATCATAAAGCCTTGTTCATATTAACAACTCCATGATTGGCCCATTAGAAGGACAATTACAAAGATTCAAAAAATTAAGAACAAATTATCTATGGAAAAAATATGGAAAGGAAACGAACAAAGAAAAACAAACCATTATAAATGAAGATCAAATTAAGGACCACCCCTCTCCCCCAAAAAAATGAAAAAGAAACATTATTTCAAGCGAGGTTGTTAAAATTTATATGTAAATTTTAAAATTTTATGATTTTACGATTTTATATCATTAAATTTTGTAAAATCGTGTACAAAATTATTTTGGTACCAAATCGCCATAGAATTGGTAGAATAGGGTTACTCAGCGATTTAACGATTTCACTACAATCCAAAAAATAGACTGGTTTGAAACTTTTTTTTAA
Source organism: Senna tora (assembly GCA_014851425.1). NCBI lineage: Eukaryota > Viridiplantae > Streptophyta > Magnoliopsida > Fabales > Fabaceae > Senna > Senna tora. Next base: position 5,884,008 of record CM026262.1, on the reverse strand, counting down.
TATGCTTGTGTAGATATCAATAACCTAATCTAGCCCAAAAAAGCTATGTGTTAATGTTGTTGATAATCTTGTGATTAATTTTGATAATGCTCGGGTTCACAAATGATATGTGTTTGGATTTATATAACATTAAGAATGAAGTACCAAGTGTTGATAATGATGCATGGTGGTAATTTGGTAGTGAAAATAAATCAAACGATGGTTATGTGAAAAGATGATTTGATTATCTTAGTTGAAAATATAGTTTAATTTCTTTAGTTTAATTATTTGTCTATGAAGTATTAATTATGCATTGAACGACGTGGGGTCGAGTTCGGATTAATATTTCAATACATAATTCTTTAAAAAAGACAATTAATTATTTGTAGTTACGGATAATTAAATATTATTTATAGTTTAATTTGGTGCATAGTTATTTAGAAAGAATACTCAATTATTTGTAATTGTAGACAACTAAAGATAATAAAAATTAATAATAATAATTTTATAATATATTGGTATTATTTTTGTTAAAAAAAATGGTCTTATTTTAAAAATTTAGATGAGATTAGAAGAATATACTATATAACTTTCAATTTCTTAAGAATGAGTTAATTTTAATTTTGACCTTCTTTTACTTTAATTTAAAAATTAATTTTAATGATAATTTTATTCATTAAATTAGATTAAAAAAATTTTAAAGTTTCATTTTTCAAACATTTATATTTTGAAAATTATGGCAAAAAATTTTAAAGCACAAGATATTTTTAAGATGTCAAAGATTTTAGATTATAAAAACAGTTACGATATGAATTTGATAACCATGATATACTAAGCGTGTATCTTCCTTCTTCTCAGGGTCTTTTATCTCTTGGAAGAGAGAAAAAGAAGAAGAGGGAAGCATTCATTTCACTTGTCTATTAAAGTTTAGTTTTACCGTAATTAGGTGTAGTTGTGATTGCAAGTTGTTGAGAGGTTTATGAAAAGAAGCAAGAGTTTTCCAGAAGGAATTAAGGTTTCAGGTCCCAAGGAAAGAATACACATCCCAGCGAAGAGAATGGATGATTCTCTCTCAACTTCCAAGTCTCACCAATATTCCATTGAACTCAAGTCATATATACGCAACATATCTTTATATGTACACTAAGTCAAACTATGAGTAGCTTAATTAATTTAAATCAAAGTGTTGTGGAGCTTTTGTTGATGAAAGGGGGTAGGGAAGAGAGATAAAAGATGTTCATGATTATGAGTATGTGTGGGTACAGGATTTTCTCTGGGAAAGGCAGAGATATGTGTAGGAGGAGGTGATAGTGGAGGAGAAGCATAGAGTGAAGAGGACTCTAGAACTTGTCTTCGAACATTGTGTTGGTCTTGAGATAGCCTATGGGCACGCAGTGCAGTTAAGTATAGAGCAGCAGCTAGGAACACTGTGGTTAACCCAAACACTCCTGCTGCTGAGAACAGACCTTGTCTCAGCACAAGACATGTACTTCTGGGACTATTCCAATTCTTTAGATGCCCTGATTCTATGCTCACTCCTGCCAATAGTAGGATCTCCCCAACTGCAAAACATATCCTACAAACAAACAAACAAACACCAAACTCAATACTCACTTGGAAATTGGAATAACCATTATATATCCATGAAAACTTCATTTTCCTCCATCACATATACTATTTTTTCGATTTAGTTTCTTACCGATAGAGATGTCAAAATGAGCTAGAATTTACCGGCTGCCTCGTTTGGCCCTATAAACTTTATAAGATTGAGTCGGAGAATTTCTTATCCTAATTAAAAATGGGTCAGTCCTAGTCCTAATAAAGCCGAACTGTAGAAATTATATTAAAAACGAGTTAGTCCAACCCAACTCTAATAAAATAGGGTCAAAACTAAGGTAGGACTGGACCGAGTTAACTCATTTTAACAACTCTACTCACATATGCCTATCTTCTCAATTTAATCCATTATAAATACTCATTTCCTCAATGTAATCCCTTAGTGAGAGAGAGTCAGACATGCTCATTTCTTCAAATTGATCTCTCATAGATTCACATTATCAATTTGCTCTCTCACAAAATAAATTGTTATCAATTTGGTCCCTTTAAAAAAGAAAACGTTATCAATTTGATTCATTTGTTTGGCAGCCGTCTAATTAAGTGACAGATTATTAGTATACTTTAAATCTTACTCAATCAGCACTAAAGAATCTACCTCATCATATCTAATAATTATCTAAACGACAATCAAAGGGATTAAATGAAAATGGACATCTATGAGGGAGCAGAATAGGATTTTAGTCTATTATATATATAAATGCCATGTGTAGTTCCAATTAAGTATAAAATCATATATTGATTATTGAGCTTACCAAGTTGAAATGAAGAGGAAGCCTGCTTGCCATGCTAGACATCTGGCAGAAGCAGAATCAGGTTCCCATGAAATGAGGGCAGAAGAGTTACTAACAGCGATCAACAAGTAAGCATGCTCCACAACCATAGCAATTGCTAGTCCAATAAAAGCACAAGCAGCACATAGTAATGGCACTTTCCCACTACCACTGTATACACATTCAGAGCTTCCTCCCTTTCTGTCTCCTCTATATGTTGCCTGCCATTACAAAACAATCACATTCACAAAATATAAAAGATTTTAATATAACCCATCTCGTCTGAAGCTCTGGTCAAACACAATACCTCTGAACGTGTGGCTTCTGCCACGAGACACAGAACGAAGCAAAAGAAACCCAAGAGGATGGTCAAGATCACTAAGATGGCACCAGTTTTGCTGCTCAAATCTGTTCTGCTACGGCTAGGTTCAAGATCAGCATGTGTGACTGCCATTTTGCAAGCTGAATTGAAAGAGCAGAAGAAGAGGAAAATGAGGGCATTTAATTAAGCTGTGTGCACATTAATGGACCAAGAAAGAGGCAATTGGAGTCCCAGAATTGCTTGGGGCAAAGGTTGCTTACGCCCAAAGATTCTAAGGTTCTCGGAATTAATACGAAACACTCAACATAGGGCAATTGTTACTTAATACCAAAAACTTTTGCTTTCAAATTGAAAGTATGTATATATATATATATATATATATATATATATTTGATGGTAAAAGATTAAAAAAGTGTCTAGTGTAGTGCTCATCACATAGCAAACACGTGTACGTTGTGGCTCTTTCACTCTCCCAAAAGTTGTATTCTGTTCTATCTCCAAGTGTCAACGAAAGTGCTTAAAAATTAAAAATGGCCACCTTCAGAAACGAAAATAGTCTTGGCTTTTAGAATTAATTAATTAATTAATTGCATACGGGTGACAGATTTTTGGTTTTATGATCAAATTCAAATCTTTCTGAGGAAATAAGAAAGGGAATGAATTCTGAGCTTCAGATATGGGAGAAAGCAAATATATAATGGACGGTATATAATTATTCCGTGGGGCTTTATAGTAAATATTCTTTGTTTAAACCGTCCAAAGATAATTGTTGAGCATAACCACAAAGTTCCAGAAAGTGCTTTTTCTAAGGTGGAAAACGCAGATAAGGGACAAAAAGTGGTGCTAATAGTAATGGAGACCTAATCAGTGAATTGACACAAGCAAATACGACGTCGGTCGGAATGGTAGTGCTCGGAGAATAATAACAGGCAATTATTATTTGAACATCCCTCAATTCAAGACATTGATTGAATTACAGAATAAAATCATAATTAAATTGCATTTGAGTCCTGTAGGTTGATCTGATGAAGGATGCTATATATGCGTAAAATAGCAAAAGCCACAAGTGCATATAAGTTTCTTAATAAGAAAGGCAGCCAAAAAACTTATTCCATGAGTAGTCATGAATTTTTTTTACAAGAGATTCCTTGTGAACCTGGCTCTCCCTGTGGTGAGTGAACCCACTTGTTCCCATCAAATATTCTCTCTGTAGCCAAAAGGTATGATCTGTGATGAATAATTAATGAGTGGAAAATATCTCCAGAAACCACCTCAAAATAAAATCTGACACATGCCCTGCTTTTTCATCGCCATTAATTCTTGAGTATTCATCCACTTCCATAGCTAGCTTCTTCAACATCCTGCTTCTGCATGTTCAAACATATGGCTTCCGAGAAGGACAGCTCTAGGGAATATGAAAGCAGCAGCAACATCAGCAAGCAAGGAATCTCCATGGAAGAAAAGCATACCACAAATGGGACAATCAAGAACAATATAGGGAAAGAATTGGCGCAAAGAGCTCTTTTGAGGTCGCATCTACGCCGAAATAGGAGGAGGAGAAGGGAAACTGCAAATAACAGTGTCAGATCATTGCCCAGTAGGCTAAGTAAGGTTTCGCTGGCAGAAGATTCGGGAGAATGACTTGTATTGTATAGGTATGCCACTACCTAGAATGTGTAATTTTCATATTGCCAGTTGTAAAAGACAAGGCAAGGAAAATACCAGTTATCATATTCTTAATACTCATGCAGTTATTCAAGATTCAATTGCAGGCAAACCTAAGTATGTATATTCCACTTCAGTTTATCATCTCCGTATCCTATCAACAAATTTTAAGAAATAAAAGTTCATATAATGGAGAGACACAACACAATCAAACAATGGTGCAGATCAAATTGAAAAGTGGATTATGCTGCACATTTATACAAGTTAGAAGTTAGAACAGGAACACCATTGGTTTTTTTGTTCGCACTTTTTTGGTTTAGACCTATTCTCAAGAGCTCCTTAACAGTACTACTGGATTCTGAAAATATAACTCAAACCATTTCATACTTCAATAAAGCCAGGAAATACATCTGTGATGTAAACTGATTCTTTAGACAATCTTTTTTCTCTAACTTAAATGTAATGAAATTTAAGTCAGATTTGGATATCATTTTTCTTATATATATACTTTTGCTATCAAGTTTTTCATTTAATAAAAATATAACATGAAAAAAAAATTAAAAAGGCCCAAATAATCACATACAAGGCCAATTAAGTTTAAACTATCTAATCCATTCCCAAAACATATTTTGATAAACATAGTCCAGATACTATCGACCAAGTTAATTTTACCTACAACATAACGTCCAAACCTGGATTCACAAGCCATTGTCTTCACGATTAGAAGTTAGAACAGAGATCCAAAAAGTAATGAGCATCTGCCATTCTTAATTAATGAAACACATGTATGATAAGTTATAACATTTCTGTATTCAAGTAAATAACTATTTGGAATGATCGATCATAAAGGTCATCAGAAGCATGCAGAAGTCTTTGCTCACATACTGAATGATAAGTAATTTGTGTATATTATAGAATATGCAGAAACTAATGCACAGAAAAAGAATAATAGAAATTGGAGTCAATAATGCACTAACTCTATACATCTTATAACACTTCCCCTCACTCTACTAGTACCCTAGAGCATCTCCATTCAAATTATCACCAGCCATTGTCGAGCAATCAGATGCATCATGTCCATACTGCCCACACAATGGCCCCGAAAAATGTCTTCGCTTCCTAGTTATATCAACTCCATCTCTTGCCCTTCGCTCCTTCAGTTTTCCTATAGTGATAGAATCATGGGGATTTGCAATTGTAAAACCATGAATTATACCATCAGCATCTTCCACCTCTGGTAGAATCAGTGAATCTGATTGATAATTATATGCAATGTCATTCACACCATGTGATGACCTAGGAAGGCTTTTGACACGTGATAAAACCATGGAAATTTGCTCACACGCAACATCAAGGCGTTCCTCTGTTTCGACGGATTCCATTACAAGTGTTGAAACCATGGATTCCAAAAACTGTATTCTTTCAGGATGATCCCTGGAGGTTGTGCCTCGGAAGGGATTAGCAGAAGACGAACTGACACCACGCCATCGGGCAGGTAGATATTGTTCAGGGATGTGAAAACAGTTATTAGTTGACATGACACGGAGAACATGTCTACATAATATGCCTGAAAACTCAAACAGATGACAGCTGCAGCTAATGTGCTCTTGACAAGGAACCCAAAATACTTTGCACCCTCCATCCATCTGAGTGTGGTGTCTGACCTGGAAGCAACCTTCATCAACCAGAAAGGAGGCATATTGTGGTGCCAGAACTAGCTCATCCTGAAGTTTACTAAATGCGTAAGGAGTAAGCACAGTGGCAGCATGGGATTCAATAGGTGAACCAGTTTTAAGGCACACTTTTTGCAATTTTCGTTGCATCTTTTGCTTCGCTCCAGCCCGGTCATTAAATTCAACAATATCAGCCACCTGTAATAATTGACATTTGAATGCAGCATTGCCTATTAATAACTAAAACTAAAGGACTTCACCAAAATAATAATAAAACTAAAGGAAAGAAATTATATATCACAGACATGCTCTAGAAAGCGATCTAGCTGAGATTGGGCACTCAAGAACCGTTGGATGAAAGCATTAATTGACTCGGACTGACATGTGTTGGTCAATCCTGCATAGAAGTAGCACCTCAAGAATGGTAAAGCCCAAAATGTCCTTAATGAATGTAAGCTAACAATATGCTTATTTGCATGGAGTCCATATGTATCAACCATTTGCTTCCAGCCTTCTTCAAAATCTTCCACCAGTTCCAAGTTGTAGAGCCGATGGAACTCAGCTTTCCACTCATCATAATGTGATCCAAGAAGCACAGAAAACCAGTCAGAAAACTTAGCAATAATGTGCCATATGCAAAAGGCATGTTTCGTTTCAGGCATTTCAACAGCAATAGCTTCTTTCAGCCACATGTTATGATCGGTTAATATTGTTTGTGGAGCCTTTCCTTCCATGAAGCCTAAGAATGCCTGTGTATTTGTCAACAAGACAAAATTTAAAATAATGAGATAGTATGTACATAATATAAAGGCATTTTGGTGACATGCAGAGTCCACAGAAATGGTCATATATCTATAAAGCAAGGGACCACATGTGTTGAAAAGAAAAGGTCTGCAGAAATTAAGCTGCTTTACATTTTATCAAAATTTCCAGTAGCAGAAGTCATGGATATTGGGGAGGGGGGAAAAAAGACAAGGTCATCAGAGTTCTCTTCTAAGAGTCTTTTTGAAAGCTAGCATATAATAGATATAACAAGTAACTTAGGTAGAAGATAATGAAAAATAGAATAGAGAAGCGAAATATCCAATCTTATTTTTAACAGGATAACTCTATAAGGTTTTTACTTCTTACCTTAAGGGCCCATGAAAAAGACTGCATATTTTCATCCCGAAGAAGTGCACAACCAAAGAAACAAGTCATTCCATGATTGTCCACTCCAAGCCAAATTCCCAACAACATGTCATAGGCATCCAGACGGTGGGTTGTATCAAAAACCACAGCATCTCCAAATGCGTCATATGACTGGATAGATGAGGCAAAGGACCAGGCAATATGCTCTAGCCTGTTATTACTATCTATTTTAAATTCATACTTGAAGTTGTGATTTAAATCTTTCAATCTCTTGCACATAGCAATAAGATCAATAGCATCATTATCTCTATCAACATTTCTAAAAGACTGCAGCAAGTTTCGCACATCGATCTCTGTAAAAGGTAAACAACCAAGTTTGATGCCTTTCTCAAGTTCCATCAATCTTAACATTTGCCTTACTGACATTCCAGCTTTAGCAAACATGCATATACGGCTCTTGTCATCAGGAGATATTGTACAATATGCTGGAAGAAGACGCACCTCACTAGATTTTAATAACTCGTGATTGTGGATGTTGCTAAAGCCGGTAACACGCCATTCAGGGACATCAAAATCTGCTCTTTTGACAATTCGCATATATGCTTGACAACCACAACGAGAAGATTTGCGATTCCTTTGCATCTTTCCATCGTCAGATGGCTTAATTTGGGGATACCCACCCCGATGGCAAGTAAAATCCCTTCTAGTAACTCCACGACCAACCCCATCCTTTCCTCGAGTACGGTGTCGTCTAATAGAAAAGCCGCATTGTTTTGCAAAACTGCAATAAAATTCATAAGCAGCTTCTTGAGAAACAAATCTTTGACCAATAAAAGGAACAAGGTTCACAGAAGTTTGTCGTGACAGAATTGACTCTTCTGGTGTTTCCTCAATGGTGCCAATATCATCCTGAGATAAATCTGTGCCATTTTCAGATGATTCCAGTGCCAGACTTGTTCCTTTTGACATTCTGTCCTTAGCAATTACAGAAGGGTTTATTGGCAGATATTTCAACCTGCAAACCAAGAAACAGTGTAAGATAACTGATTAAATAAGATACAACAACAACAACAATCAAAGCCTTTTCCCACTAGGTGGGATCGGCTAAACTGATTAAATAAGATATCAGAATAAAAAGAAATTAATAATATAACTGCTTAAATAAAATATCAGAATATAAAATGAATTGGCAGGTGAATGCCAGTATGCCACTTGAGTTTCACTTACAGCGAAAAAAGCAATACACAGTATGTGAAGTCCCTTTTTGTTCTTGGTTCGTCACAAGTAAGGAATTCTGAAACACAAATCTTAACCTATTTCTAACAATGAACTAAGGAATTTTTATTTATAGAAAACAATGAACTAAGGAATACATAGTCATATAGCTGAAAATCCTTTTTAGTAAAAAAATATCAGCTGCTTAATTAAAGAATCAAATGGCGTGTGTGCTTGTTTATATCTTTCATCATAGCCCGGAACTTCATAAGGTGAGGAAGCTAATGGTAAATAAAACAAAGGGCAGCTAGCATAGATACCTGAAGAAGGGTCTAGACTAAAACTCTAAACTAAACAGCAATTAATAATATATATAAACCATTCACCTTGTCAAACCTCCTGATTACATATACAACATTCAGGAGAAGTGAACATTACTTCCAATTCCAAAGCAGAGGTCATACTAATAAATTGGATTTATCTGTCAGAATAGACTAAAACAGATCAAATTCAGCATGCATATAAATTAAACAATCGTATCTAGATTACTTACTGTCAATAAATTTCTCACTGTGCTTCCATTTCCAGCACATTTGCAGTATTCAACGTCCTAAATTCTCGTGTGTGTCTTTCCAATTACAATATTCAATGTCCTAAATTTTCATGTGCATCTTTCCAAAATAAGTCATGCCCCAAAAATTACAAAATAAACAATAATGATGAACTCATTCTTAGCTTTCACAGATCCATCAAAACATATCAGGAGCCTCGTCCAATCTCAACCCCTTTCAGATTCTTGAGACCAAGGAAAAAGTATATCATAACAAGTCACCCGACATGGTCGACGTTATCAGATGTCTTAAGTTACCGAAACTGAACTGTGGAAGAATTAACATATTCCATTCATCGATGGACACAGTCAAACGGACGAAACAGAAGAACATCGATCGGATCATCGAATTGCTTTGGGCTGTTACGGCGTCGCCGCTGATGTGAACAGGTAGTGTGAAGGAATGAAGCCTAACTCCCCAAACCCTAAAACGACGGAGGAAGAAGACCAAACACCAAGCATACAAAACTGCTTCTTACACTCTAAACGCATCGTTCCACTGTGTAATTTTTACTTTTGGATGTATATTGTCGTAGCACATTTTTTAAGCAGAAATGAAAATGAAAATAAAAACGAAAATGAAAATTAAATGTGATTTTTGTGTGTTTAATTATAAAAGTTTGATAATGAAAATAGAAAGGGAATGTATTAAAACTTTTTTATTCTTTATATTAAAATAATAAAAAGAAAAGAAGGTTATAATTGTGTTAAATCAGAAGGGTATAATAAATATTTTGTATTTTTTTTAAAGTTGATAGAAATAAAAAAGTAAAAAATAGGTGAGCCCCACCCATTCCATCTTCATTTCCATTGTTCTCTCTTGTAAAAGAACATGACCTTACTCCTTTGGTAATACTTTTCGTTGGTGAGTAGAAATGGAAATAGAAATGGAAATGAAAATAAAAATTGAAATGGAAACGGAATGTATTTGATGTGTTTAGTAATAAAAGTTTGGTAATAGAAATAGAATGAAAATGTATTAAAATAATCATTTTATCCCTTATATCAAAATAATAAAAAGAAAATAATGTTATAATTGTGTCAAATCGAAGTGGTATAATATTTTTTAAGCAGAAATGGAAATGAAAATAAAAACGGAAATGAAAACGAAATGCGTTTCCTATGTGTTTAATGGTAAAAGTTTGATAATGAAAATAGAAAGGGAATGTATTAAAACCATTTTATTCCTTATATTAAAATAATAAAAAGAAAAGAAGGTTATAATTGTGTCAAATCAGAAGGGTATAATAGATATTTTGTATTTTTTTTTAAAGTTGATGGAAATAAAAAAAGTAGAAAATAGGTGAACCCCACCCATTCCATTTTCATTTCCATTGTTCTCTCTTGTAAAAGAACATGACCTTACTCCTTTGGTATAATACTTTTCGTTGGTGAGTAGAAATGGAAATGAAAATGAAAATAAAAATTGAAATAGAAACGGAATGTATTTGATGTGTTTAGTAGTAAAAATTTGGTAATAGAAATAGAATGAAAATGTATTAAAATGATCATTTTATCCCTTATATTAAAATAATAAAAAGAAAATAATGTTATAATTGTGTCAAATCGAAGTGGTATAATAGATATTTTGTAATTTTTTTAAAAGTTGATGAAAATGAAAAAGAAAAAGTGAAAAAATAAGTGAGACCCAGTAGAACCCACTTACTTTTTTATTTCCATTCCTTTTTTCCTACCCATTTCCACCAAGTGAACATCCCTTTGGTCACCTTCTTTACCTAAAAAGGAAAAGGTAAAGAGAATGGTAATGAGAATGAGTTTAATGAGTTTGATAGTAAAAATTTAGATGAAAATTGTATGAAAATGTATTAAAATTACTACTTTATCCCGTATATTAAAATTAAAAAAAACTTAGAATTATATCAAATCAAAGAGTATAATAGACATTTTATATTTTATTTTATTTTTAAAATTTGACAAAAAAAATAGGTGGAACCCAATAAACTATCGTTCTTACAAAAAAAAAAAATCAGTTACTTCTCTCTACTTTAAATGTTAATTCATACAAAGCATCCATTTAATTAAAAATTTTAAGAGAAAATATTATTTGGATCAAAGTATAAAACATTTTGATATGTCAAAAAATATCAATATATAATATTTTAATTTTTTCAAATAAAAAAAGAGATACGTGTAATATTTGAATGTGTTAAAAATGTTAGTATAATTTATTCAACATAATTTGCACATGCTTGAGCCCAATATAAGTTGCAAAAGGATTATTGATAATTATATGGAATTAGAGAAAAAGCTTTTTTATCTTTACTACTCTTCAATCTCATTAAAATTTTTTAGTTTGAAAAACAGCATGATCTTACAATTTTTGTCTTTTTCTTTTAAAATTTTTTTTTTCGGCCTGAAAATTTTATTGTTCTTGGAAACATAAAATTATTATTTGTTAAAATGAAAACTAAATAAAATTTATACTTAATATGTTTAAACCTTAACATATATTTAACTACTTGATAATTATACTTACTATGTTTCATAAAGTATAAGTTATATTATCATATTTTAACACAAAAATTAATCTTTTAAATAATCTTACAGAAATTTTTATAATTACTTTGAGCCGAGGTAGGGGCCATATATAAATTTTAGGGGCTAACCCACCATTGAGGGTAAGGTTGGTAATGGTGGAGCTGGCTAGCGAGTAAACAAAATAACAAACAAACGAACAAATGTGTACAGAAATGGAAGGTCTTTGGTTGTCCAATCGTAGAAGCTTCTCTATAACTCTACATTTTAAGAATGCTTTAACATAAAAATAGTTGTAACTGCGTTATTTCAAGTGTTTCATTTGCTGTTTCCTTGTCACACTCACAAAATTAAACCACCTTCCTATTTCTCTCTGTCTCTCTTTCTCTTCGTATAAAATCCATAACCTCCGCACACACAATACAGAACAAAATAATAATAATAAAGATTTTCTTTTTCTTTTCTTTTTTTCATTCCGCCGTGTCTGCAGCCGCAGCTGCATATATGGATTATTACGGCGGCGGTGGTTATGGGTACGGCAACAACAACAACTGGAGGGTTGAAAAGAATGGCGTACGTGGTCGTCGGCAGTTGAGTCACGCGCCGTCGTGGTCAATGGCGTATTCCGACAAGAATGATTCCAAGTGCAACGATTTAAACGAGGCAGAGATAAAGAGGCAGAAGAGGGTGAAGAAGTACAAGTCGTATGAAAGGGAAAGGAAAATAAGAGCTAAAATAAAGAAAGGGTTTTTGTGGTTGAAGAACAAGTTTCAAAATCTGGTACACAGGGACTAGTGTGTGCAGGGAAAGGAAGAGAGAGAGATAGCCCATATAGGCCACACCATTACCAATGTTTATTTCTTATCGACCTCTGCTCCTTCATGCATGTGTCTTTTGTGATTGTGGAATTTAATGCTTCCATGTTGATAGCATTGAGTGCCTTCAACAATTTTACCATTTTTTTTCTGGTTCAACAACTTTTTTTGTTTGCTCTGGATAATAATTAACTAGTATGAAAAGGAAAAAAAATTGTAAAAGAAAAGAAAGATCTTGAGGATTCATACCTGTCAACACTATCATTCACAAGGAGTAAGCTTGGACTTTTCTATCTTGGGATGTACTCTTATTATCAAGCCAATGTGCTTAACTCTAATTTTCATTCACATTACATTATTCTTTTCCTCCACTTGTTTAATGTGGGAAGAAAATATTTGTTACGAAGTCAGATGTAGCTGGTACATGTTCTGTTTCTCATATTGTGTTGAATTTGAATAAATGACAATATGGCATGATTGCAACGAATAAAAGGAACAAGTGCACCAGATCGATATATCAATCTGACATTCCTCAAACAACATCAAATTAAAGTACTATATTTGATTCTTTGGTTAATGATGTTGTGGTTCAAATCTTTCCTTCTATTCTCTGGGGTGGTGTGATTAAGAATTTGGCATCGTCTGAAACTGGACTATCAACTCTATATATCATGTTTCATTTCTTTCATATATACTACTTTATTAATTTGTTTCACAGTAACCACCGGTAAATGGTAGCTGCCTCTTACATTTTTAATCATGTGTAGCTACCACAACAGAGTATAAGAGAAAGGGGTTAGAAACTCCCGTTTCCAGCTACTATTCTACCCAAAAATAATATACTAGTCAAATCCCTATTTTAATTTGGCTCACAATCTTTCTTTATTCTTCAAAAATTTTAAATCAGTCATCTATCTTTATAAGTTATAACCTGTTTCTTTTTTTTTTTGTATGACCGTCAATTTAAATCATCAAATGATGACATGTCATAATAAAATCTTTTTAAATATTATACTTTCACCCATTCTTCAACATCAAAACTTTCATTTCAATCTTAGAGTCTCTCTCCTTCTTTACACACGTCCACCCTGTATAATAGCTACAAATTAGATCAACGCGGATCCTCTACCGTGTAGCTGTTGTGCGGTTCAGTTAGCCACGGTTTTAATAGTGGCTAACCAAACACAAAACCGTGGCAAAAATGCTTGCCACGGTTGCGTGACTGAACGGCACAACAGCAGCACCGTAGAGGATCCGTTCTCAAATTCGATACTAGTATGACTCCTTTTAAAGACGTAATTCTCACATCTACAGTACTTTCAAGTCCAAAGTTGTATCCATCCACAATATGATTTAGAATGAATTATGATTCTTGAAAATTTTTATTTCTGTTAATTTAGTCTATAAATATTATATTTAGTTCTTACAAGATTTTAGTTTTGTTCCTAAATCAATAAATTATCAAATTTAATCTCTAAAAGTTACCTTTCTCAGTTTCATTCATGATAGAGAAGTAAAAAATATGAAACACAACGATAAAATTATTATATAAGATATATTTTAAAAATTAAATTTAATATTTTTATGATTTAATAGTTAAAATGGAATAAAAAAAAAGAATCAAGCATTAAATATGATATTTTTTCCAGATTCAAGAACAGACAGTTAAAACTTATTAGTGATCAAAACGATGATTTACTGTATGATTTATGTGTGTCGTATGTGGATGGATAAATCATTTGAAAGACTGAAAGAGATCGCCTACATATATAGACAAATTCATATGATCGTCATGATCTTGAGCGTAAAGTTGCTTTCAGACACGGACACGCATGATAATGAATCAACATAAAATGAAGAACAGTAAAGAGACAACTTAATTGAGGTTGGTATGTACGTGATGAATTCTTGGAGTCATTCATTATTATAGGCGAAAAAGTGTACAATTCCACTTTCATGTTAGCTTCATTATATATTAATATATAAAACAACTAATTAACAATATAATATATGGGTATTTTATTTTAGTACAAAGGAGGCTTACATGAGTAGATCCTCAAACCTTTGACATCAAAATCACCTCAATTTTAAACACTGAGACTTATAATAATGCCATATATAAACTACATATATCATCATCTCATAAAACTAGTTAATCCCAAGGATCAAATCTGCACCCATCATGCATAAATCTTACCAAGCAGCTAGCTAGCTAGGAAAAGAAAAACTAGATTAACTAACACTCTTTTAAAGTGTATAGAAGAAGATTCAAACTTGACTCAATATTCCCTGACATGTACGCAACTACTCAGTGGAAATTAGCATTTGCAGTACCCCACAAACAAGTGTCCATCTGGTATTCTTCACAGTACTGCAAGTCCCATTCGTTATTATGGGATTGGACACTTCCTGCACCAATATCCCAATCAACCCAATCATAATCATTATAAACAGAATTCACTGATGATGATGAACAGCTAGTATTACTATTACTATTATTGTTATAGTTATACCACTCTGATCCACCACTCTTATTCTCTTGATGATCATCACCTGTAATTCCCAAATTTATCATCTCCTTGTACTCATTACCCACAATAGTAGTAGTAGTAGTAGTGCTGTTATTTCCACTAAGCTCCTCTTCACATGGCTCTACAAGCATCCCACTCTCAAACATGTAATTGAGTTTCATAATTTCATCATCCAGCCATTGGTATGGCCCCAAGGCTTCAATTTCTGGATTATAAATATTATTATTATCCATCACCGCATGTTGATCAGAATAATCCATCATGGGAAACTCGTCCTCCTCTGCTTCCCCTGCTTTATTAATATTGCAGCTCTGTGGGGTGGGTTTTCTTTGAGGCATTTTATCGAACACCTCGTGTGCGTTCATGACGACGGCGTCGTCAGAGTAGTGTGAGGTGTGGTTGGAAGCAGAATCTTGCATGGTGGATTGATGAGGAGGTCTGCCTCGAGGGGCTCTTCGCTTAAGGTGGTTCAGAGAAGACATGTCAATGGGTGGGAGGGAGTCGTTAGAGGCAGAGGGTCTCATGTAGCAATAGATTTTTCTTCTCAAATGAGAGTTCCAATAGTTCTTTATCTCATTATCTGTTCTTCCTGGTAGATAACCTGCTATTACAGACCACCTACAAATAATAAACCCACAAATTCAGTTAGTTCAGATAAAAAACACAAAAAGATCCATCATGAAGAGGAAAGATTTGTATTAAATTGACAAAATAAGAGCAATTTCAATTGTGCTATATCAACATTAATATCACGGATAATATCTATCTTATATACTAGAGTATAAAATAATGTCATCTATAATACTATATTATATATAATACTTTTGTTTGATATGATATTTTACATCACAATAATATAAAATACAAGTATTTAGTATTTTATATTGATCAAATTATTTATTTTTGTATAAATATAAATTTATCTAACTATTATATTTATACTATGATTATTTTTAAAATTTCATAATATAACCTTTAATTAAGAAAAAAAAAACTAATCATCAATACATATGATAAATTTAAATAAGTTTCTTATTTTGTTTATATTATAATTATTACAACGTTTAATGTTTTCTTGAAATGTCTTCTAGTATATGAAGATTTTGTTTTTATAAACTAGAATAGAATAGGAAGAAATGATCAAGCATCTATCTTACTTTTTCTCATTAAACAAAATGACATTCAATTCAATAAAATATTATAAATAAAAATTATCTATAAATACTTAACGAAATAGGAGGCGTTATTAATAAATGTGATATTATTAATATTTTACATTAAAAAAAGAAATTATAATAGAGACAAAATTAATAAGTTAAACAAAAAAAATTTCAAGCATGTCATCATAGAAGACAAATACTTTTGGTGTCATCCATGTAAGGGCAGGGTGTTCAAAATCGAACAAAATTGACATTTTTGAACCAAAAATTAAATTTAGTACAAATTGAACAAAATTGATCAATGTTGGATTTGGTATACTAAAAAATCGAATTAAAACGCATATACTTATATGTATATATAAGTATATGCATATATACATATATACAATTTAATGCTATAAATCTAAATCGATACATGCATTAATTTTTGACTCAAAATCGTATCGTCCAAACCGCTCGCCGCCAAATACCTCCACATGTATAGGATAATATCTTGTTTAACGTCATGTGATGACATAATATTATATTATATGTCATTGTATTATCATATAACACCATAACAAACTAACAATATTATCCAAAATAATATATTATTTTAAATAACATGGTTAAAATGACACTGTACCAAACACGTGGGGATGATTCTATCCAAATCAATTTTAATATTGACAATAGTGACATATGTCATCTGTAAAAAAAAAAATTTTTGAAAAAAAAAAGAGAGACGAAGACATGATACTCTTTGTGGGGCCTAGGGTCAAGAAATTAGATGAGGATATAATTACGATTGTTTAGTCACATATGCAATAATTAAATTTTCTTTCTGTTATTGACAACTTTGTCTTTTTCGAGAATGAGAAAAGGTTTTGACCAAAAAAAAAAAAGAGAGAGAATGAGAAAAGGAGTAGTGAGAGTGAGGGCGAAATGGTGTGTAAAAGTATTCATATTTAGATACCCCACTTCATGGAATTTCAGGTACAGTAACAGTAGTAGTTGAAAGTAGCAAGTGCGATTCTTATAGCAGCCAATAACTGTACTTCACCAGATATTTTTTTTCTTAGATCCCCCACTTCTATTGCGCTAATGGATGGCCTTTAATTAATTTCTGGGTTAAGTTTTAATTAGGCGACATTTTTTGTTCTTATTAATAGAAACGGGCACTAATCAAATCGTATATAAATTTTACAATTAACAATAATTAGGTAGGAGCTAGTTAGATAATTATATATATTGTATTGTTTTTGATGATCAGACAATTGATGATGTGAATATATAGTGATGATACTAATTAAAATGAATTAGTGAATTGCAAGAAGTAGTGAGTTGTATGATATGTTTTTGAGAATACGTAGGCAAATATATTTGGGAGTGTAGTGTGTATAATTATTGGTGGGGAAGAAGAGGAATAATTTAGCCACCTACCTTACGTCTCATCAGGTCAGCTTCAAAAAGAATATTAAGAAATATAATATACACAGATCAAGTCTCATCATGATGATCAACTACTGTTTTATAGGTAGCTATATAAGTTTACAGGCGCATTATATTGTTGATTAACGTTATGAAATGTATATATAGCAATGATATATATATGAATGAATTAATCCCAGAAATGAAAGGAGAAATGAAATTAATGAATGTTAATTACTGACCTATTACCAAGAGCAGCATGAAGCTTGACAATGATGGCTTCTTCCTGAGGAGTGATGTTTCCTCTCTTGACGTCTGCTCTCAAGTAGTTTATCCATCTCAGTCTGCAACTCTTCCCACATCTCAATAATCCTAATTCATCAAAATTCACACAAATTAATTAAATACTAATTAATAATATATATGTATGATAAATTAAGCATATATATACCTGCATTTTTAGGCAAGGACCTCCAAGAGCCTTCACCATTTTGTTGGATGTAGTGGGTCAAGATTTGATCTTCTTCAGCAGTCCATCGTCCTTTCTTCAAACCAAGTTTGTCACAGCAACCACCACCTCTTCCCTTTGATGAACTATTCTCTTCTTCAACAACTAGTGACATATTTCACACTCACCACTACTCTTTTTACTATTTTAATTTCAAGTACCTGTGACTTTCTGATCATCAAACCAAACCCTCTTTCCTTTCCTTTCCTTTCCTTGCATGCCCTTTCTAACTTCACTGTAGCATTATATATAGTGCCTTTGCCTGTGGGAGACAACCCATAATGACGTGGCTACCTCTTGTAATTTAGTAAAATTCAATTCACACACAAACTATATAATATACACAAGCTAAGAAAGTACTAGCTAGGTTGAATATTGTTATTATTATTGTCAGAAAAAGTGTAGAATTTTGCAGGTTAAAGTACGACGCTTTTTACCTGGTACAGTTTTATACTAATGCCACGCTGGAATCTTTGCCACCACACGATCAACTTATACTACCTTTTTTGTTAAGCTTCTTGGATATTACAACCTTTGTCCCCCTTCTTTTCTGTGTCAGACTCTATCTCACACTAATAAATACTCCTTCTATTTGTTTTTTCACACCATTCTTTAATTCAATTCTACAATTTTCTACTATATATCATCATTCCATTCAACCTAACTATATTTCTATTTCTTTCTTCAACACTCCATTCAATTAAGGTTGATCAGTGTAAGTTTACATTATAACATTGACCATTGATGAAAGGAAAAGAGTGTAGTAGCTAGCTAGCTAGGTCGTCTAGGGGTTAGACAGAGACAAAGTATTGGAAGTTATATTAGATTGTAGGCAACTGGTAGTAAGACAGGTAAGGAGATTGTTAGAGTTGATTGAGAAAAGGCCACCATTCTCAGCCACCAATAATATAATTAATGGTTAGGACCAATTTTGTGGAGGACAACGTTTCTCTCTTCTCTTTTCTTCTTTTGGCCAAGGAATATACATAATACATCACTTACTATAATTATATATATATATATATATATATATATATATGTCCTTTTTTAATTTCTATATTTCTTTTAATCTTTGAGTCGATCGGTCTTGTATATATATATATATGAGTTCAAATCAAAGCAAAAAGATTAAGCATACAGCTTTAAAGATATATGTGACGAATGAAAATAAGGTTAAAGATCAAATTGTGTGTGTGTATATATATATATATTTGAATATATGCTTTTAAAAATTATAATTAAATAATAGATCATATATATATATATATATATATTATATAGTACGGTAGTATTGAACTTCAGTACATCCCTCCAATCAGTTGGTCCCTAAATCATTCAAGGTGTACCCTAATTAATGTGAATTTTTATTAATATTAACAAATAGTACTACATGATTGGAGGGATGCACTGAAATTCAGTGATACGATACCATTAAACTTTTATCTCATCACAGTTGGAGTGAGTAATTAATGTATCACTACTTGAATAATGCATATATAGTGCAGCTGAGAGGAGAATATCGAATCCGCAACAATGACGTCAGCTTAATTTGGTGGGAATGGGATATATAGTTAGGGCTCCTACCCTAATTAATAATCTTATGAGTGGTTAAATTTCTTACCCTATATCTCTCTTTTTTTCCTTCAATAAAAAATTGAACAAGTGAGAAAAAATAGAAAAAAGATAAAGATAAAGAACTCAACTTCTCAAAAAGTTAAACTATGTAGTCTTATCCTTATATTTATAATACAAAACACAATTTCTTACTGACAATAAATTAACATGCAAAAGGTAAAGAAAATATATAGAGAAGGACCCTCCCCATCCATCGTCTTAATTACGTGGATATATATATATATATATATATATATATATATATATATATATATATATATATATATATATATATATATATATATATATATATATATATATATATACATGCTTTAATTCTCTCATCTAACTTCACCTATGTTATTTATGCCAATAAAATTTATGCAATTTTTTTTTAAATCCTTCCTTTGAATTATATCACGTGAAAATGTTGTTTGGTATGATATATATAGTTTACAATACATAATTAGTATAATTTTATGTTATACTTTAATTAATTTAAGAACTTAACTAAAACTACTTTTTTTAAAAAAACTATATACTGCACATTTAAAGTTTTGTTATCAAAAAGTTTTTAAAAACTGTACATCATAGTATATCATTGGCTAATTTAATTGTTGTAAGTGATGTTGAAATGTTTTAATTAGATAATTGACACTATCTCTCGTTAATTGTGAAAGCGACATTAATGCATAATTTATAACCGTTGCTAAAAATGATTTATACTTTATAAAAAGAATCATTTTTTGTAGTGCGTGTAATATAATAAAACAGTGCAACTCCCCTAAAATTTACATGTGAAAACTCTCCGCTGTTATATCACGAGAAACAAAATTCTTTAGGCATACTTCGGAATTATCCATGAAACAAAATTCTTTAGGCATACCTTATTCATGATTTCTTTCTCTCTCATATCTCTTCCAATCATATTTTATTCCATGTTTTTTAATTATAAAATATAGTTATTTTGTGACCCCAATGACCAGGAAGGTCCAAAGCCATATACATATACTAGAAGCTTCGCATGCACTAAGGTGCATCCAATCATTTTTTTTAAATTTACTATAACTACTTTAAATATAATAAACAATTCAATAACTACTTTTATTTCTAATTTCTCTCTCACCACTTTTATTAACTACCTTATCCATGATCTCATTTTCTTTCATATCTCCTCCAATCATATTTTATTCCATGTTTTTTAATTATAAAATACTAGAGGCTTGGCATGCACCAAGGTGCATGCAATCTTTTTTTAATTTAGTATAAAAATATTTTTATTATTAATAAATAATTCAATAACTACTTATATTTCTAACTTCTCCCTCACAACTTTTATTAACTACCTTACCCATGATCTCCTTTTTTTCTCATATCTCTTCCAATCATGTTTTATTCCATATTTTTTTAATTATCAAATATAATTATTTTGTGACCCCAATGACCAGAAGGGTCCAAAGCCATATATATATAGATAATTATTTTGTGACCCAATGACCAGAAGGGTCCAAAGCCATATATATATATACTAAAGGCTTCGCATGCACTTACGTGCATGCAATCTAATCTTAATTTTTTAAAATATAATAATTATATTTTAAAATCATTAAAAATTAATTATTTTATAGTTTTTAAATTTTTAAATAGTTATGTTATTCACTTCTCCACCTTTTTAATAACTACCTCTCATACATGTTTTCTCTCTCCCACATTCTCCATTCATATAAATTCTTTGTATTTTTTAATTAGAAAATATGGCTATTTTGTGACCCCAATGAATTTACATAATAATTAAAAAACTATGTTTAATCTCCTTTTCTAGCAAAATAAGAAGTCTTTTTTATTAAAAGACTTTGTATAATCTGTCCACCTCAAGCTAGTTGACTTTGATTTACACAGTGATCAACACCGACAACATCTGTCATAACCAACATCACACTTACTAATTAATTTGCCGACAATTTATTCTGCTTTAACAAATCTTATACCTAAATATGTAATTACGGATTGGATTGTGTGTGTGTATATATTGGAGAACCGAAGAAATGCACAGATTAAGCAATGATTTAATTAAAAGGAAAAATTCAAAGAAAATTTTATTTTAAAAATAACATGAATTTTTTGTTACTTATGATGTAATTTTTTTTAATAAAAATTTGTTCATATATTATATTTTATTAAAAATTTGATAATATTAATCAAACAACAAAATACGTTTTTAGTTTAAAATGTCATAGCTTTGTTAAGAATAATGCGTACTCGAAAATAACGGCTTGTTGGCCCTTAATTAGGAATGATATTAATTCCTAGGTTGTTGCATCTGAAACTTAACCATGTTTGCTTCCATTCCGTATATACCTTAAAAAATAAAAGGTGTCACGTAATATCATGAATATTTGGTCTGAAATATTCCCTAGTAAAAATATGTACATGGATCTTATGAATTGAGTTTGAATATTATATATATATATATATCCAATTCAGCTTGGTGGACATCACAAACAATGACGTGTGCTATTTGGTTGCCAATTAAGGAAAGGAATGGATATCTACATCTTTATGTGTGTGTGTGTATATTTTAGATTAAAATTTGTCCCACACAATTATTTCGTGACCCTTAATTAATTAATTAGAGAGAGATACCTTAAGTTCACTTTAATTCTGCACTATACTTTGGGTGTTACGTAATTAGATTAATTCGAATAATTTATTGGAGTATATATATATGTGTGTGTTAGGTGGATGAAATTCAATTTCTGTAAACCATTGGGGCAAAAAAAAAAAAGAGAAAATTTATGGACTTGACACTTTCTTAATGCATTTTGGGTATTGGCTCCTTATAATTAATGCATGAAGGAGTTCATGTAAATATATTTGGAAAATTCTTACTCGAGTTTATCCACGCGATTAAATGAATATCAATTTCCTTAGTTAATATTTATTATAAATTAATAATATAAAAATTCTAAAACTTTCTCTTACACATGAAGCTCAAGTTTCGAAAGTGATAATAGACAAATTAAAGAAGTGGTTAGATATCATTATCACATGCATTATGATGATTGTCTGAGATACTTGTCATGATTAAAAACCTAACTTAATTTCCTACGCCCAAGATCACCTTTGATCAAATTTTGAACTCAATTTTTGTTTAGTTATCTCTATATATATTAAACCATAAAAAAATCAAGTATATATATGAGAGTTAAATTTGTTTGTGAATATATATAATTGTCAACATCAATACTAGTTGATGCTGGTAGATATTTAATGGGGTCACATGCATGGGAGGTAGAAGAATGAAGAATGGAAGCTTGTAATAAGGTGAGAGATATGGCTGTGCTAACTAGTTACTAGCAGTGAAGTGTTAGCTTAAGTCTTAAGAGTGAAGCTAAGGATATACATATAAAAGAAGAGTGTGAATATAGAATTATATATATAGATGGATTCGATGTTGGAAATGAAATTAAAATGAGAAAGCATTATTGATCAATGCAGCGTAAGTGTTGGATGAAAGAAATAAATGTGAGAGAAGAAAGCTAAGGAACAGTGCGCATGGCCACACGTTTCAGTGGCCATAGTACGTATACCACTCTGTCGTAGTAATTGCTCTATTCATCACAAAAACAAAATAAATATTATAATATTACTCTATAACCCTACATCTCCCTCTGGGTTCGCACAAGTGGCACCAATTGCCCTAATATTTTATGTATCACCTCACGTCACTGCCCTTTCTGTGTGGTTTCTATTTCAATTCTCAAACAACAATAACTACACCACTACTCGAAATGCAATTACATCAACATCATAGTTTGGGGCTTTAAGTAGTATATATATATATTTTATTTCTGTCTATTTGGTAATACAATTGATGTTTGATGAACAGAGAGATAGTACATGTATATCCTAATAGGTTTCGAGGAACAAAGGGAGGATAATCTTTTTTTTTTTTTTTTTGGTTTGATCTATTTTGTGTTATGTAGGGGTGAAATCATTTGAGCATTGAGGAGAAAATGGGAGAATTAAGGTAGGACCTGTATATTTATTTACCTGTATACGATTGGAATTGGATAAAACAAGGGGGGGACCATTGACCCTTCTTAGACTTACGTACACAGGATTGGACCTAGAATAATAAAGAGATGCAAGGCGCCGGGTGGAAATCCCATATGGTGGAGGAGACAGCCTTTTATATTATTTGACCCAATCATCAACCTTGAGTTTTTGCACCCTAATTTATTTTATTTTAAGGCCCCACTTTCACTGTTCATCTTACTGCTATTCAGACTCCCAAGTTCATTAAAAAAAAAAAAGACTGTAGAGTGTAGACTTTTTTAAAATCCGAAAAAGCTGGAACTAGAATAAAATGGAAGACGAATTATTGGACTCCAAGAAGGAGAATTAAAACTCAAGTCCATCTTGCGAGCAACCAACCACTCGTTATGATTTCATCTTTGGTTGACTTGGCGCGCTTCGGAATTAAGGACTCCGTGGAACCAACTTCTTGTTTTTATTCTAAATCCAGAAAAAGAAATTAAAAAAGATGAAGAGTGATCCATTGACACTATAGATTTACTCCTCAGACCTGGCGAGGCCCCAAAACACAATCAAACATGCGAACATCTCAATTTTACATTATATGTTAAGTAAATAAGCAAAGATTAAGGGTACATTTGCATTCAGGGAAGGTTGTAAAGAGAAGTAAAGGAAAGGAATGTGATGTAAAAGATAAAAAATATATTTTTTATGTAAAAAAAGTATAATGTAAAATTTGTAATGTAAAGTTGACAAAAGATCAAAATATTCTTAATATTATATTTTAAAAATAAAAAAAAAATTATATTAAAAAAGAAGGTGGTGATGGTGGGTGGCAGTCGGGGTGGTGGCCTGGCAAGTGACAATGAGTGGTGGTGGTGGTGAATAATAGGAGGGACACGATATTTTTTACTATCTACATAGTACTCAATACTCACAATGAAAAAGAGAATTTCACAAATGCAATCTCATTTTAGATTGCTACTAAACAATGGTATTTATTGAAATCTGCGAGTTTACATTGCATACTCATTTTCCATTGCATACCAATGGCTGCCTAAGGTAACTATTTTTGTTTTTGTTTAAATAAAAACAGATTTCAAATGCTTTTAAAAACAAGTTTTGAAAGAAAAATAAATAAATATTTTATTTGATTAAAATGGTTTTGGAAACCGTTTAAGAAATAATTCTCACAAAATTATCTGAGATAAAAAGTAAAACTATGAAAACAATTCAATTTCCCAAAAGAAGATAATAGTCCAAAACAAATTTTACTTGTTTTAATTTTCAAAAAACAATAGGTTTTTTTAAAAAAATATTGCCAAACTAATTTTTTTACTCTTTTTAAACAATTTTTAAAAACTGTTGTAGGGCCTTAGATTCCATTCCAGTCCCTCTTTCAAGCCTCTGCGCACCAGAGGATACACACAAAGACCAGTATGGCGGTAGAAATACTAAACAGAAGAGATCGGTGAGAATCTAGCAAGACTCCTTCACAAATGAATCCAGCAGAAGAGCAACGTAATAACGATCAACATCTCTCTCTATACAAATGATCCTGTTTCCGGCGGAAACACCCAATTGTAATGTATTTTATGGCATCAACGTTACATTTCTCATTTCTTTACCTGTAAATTAAGACCAATATTTACACAATCCTCTTCTACTCTTTCACTGGTATAAATACAAAACCTCAACAACATGGGCAATTGTTATTCTATCTCAGTTTCTAAAATACAAAAGAATCAACTTGAAGCAGTTCATTTTCATGATGGTGGTCAGATAAAGAACATATGCTGTAGATCAATGTTTCCACGTTTAACTCGGAAGAGATGTTCTTCTGCAAGCCCGCAATCTTGATTCTTGAGAAATCACCTCTCTCGAAGATCAACAACATCAAACTTGAGGTTACCGTTCATATATACATGGGAGCAGTGCTCATAAATTGGGCTCCCGTCAGAAGGCTCTTCATGGGGATGAAATCCACGTTGCTGACAGTTGCGTATTACTGACACACCACCTGGATCAGACAAATGAAATATGCCATGTGGACTGCTCCCACAGCAAATGCACAGAGAGTTCTAATTAGTAATAGTAAAGTTTAATAAAAATAATTAGATATATAAGGTAGTAACTAGTAATATTAAGCATTGCACTTTCAAATGGAAGTCCAACTGCTCAAGAGATACGACCTTTAAATAGTTTCACAAGGTTAACTGAGATGTTACATCTCAATCAGTAGGTCACTCGTTAGGATCTACATGCTCAGTAATCTATTTATAAGGAAATGATGTTCTTAGAGAAGCCAACTGCTGCTAGGGTTCACAAAATAATGGTCATCAACTAATTTTAAAGATAAGACACCTAGCTACATATCATGAACAATTTTAACAGCCAATCAGACTTGGCCAAAATTGGTCATCAACTAATTTCTGTGTTCATGGGCACACTAATTTGAAACAGAGCAAAAAGAAAAACAAAACGTACCTTTTTGTATCTGTAGGGGCCATTACAATTGCAATTGCCTCTGGTAACATGATCTAAAATAAAAGCATAAAACATACCGTTTCAGCAAGATTCAATCACAATAATACATACAAATTCTACGTGAAACCGCTCATTGAAATCCATGTTAGATGTCACTATCAATTTCTCTTCCATCTTCTATGCTACTCATAACACTTTCATGCTACCACAACAGAGGATCTAGTAGCTAGCATTGGAGCAATTATCCATTGGGTTGAACTATAAATTAACCAAGAAGGTGCCCTTCTTTGAAACCTATCATCTAAATGATTCGTTAAAGAAACTACATGAGAAGGAAGAAGAAAATGATGGAGTTCAGTAAAAAGGAGTAACAGTTTAAACATAAAATACAACATCAACATGGCTCTAAGAATTTTAAAAAATTATAGTAGAACTAGAGAACTTATTGTGATATTTGGGGGGAAAGGCTTTATTTATTACAATGTGAAAAAGACATGGCAAACAAAGTTATTTACCTGGTACGAGTAATGTGTATGAAGATCTACTGATGACATAAAACAAGTCTGTGATGGGTGTGTCTGAAATCAAAATGGACATTTAGTAAGACAAAATAGATGACATTTAAAGCTTTTAACACCAAACAATTGGATGAAAGGAATACCCATGGGGAAGAGAAAAAGCATGCTAAAAATATACTAGAAAATTAGGAACAGAAGCTTTCTTTCCTCAAACATACCTATCAATTGAATAAAAAGTACTAATACGTGGTAATCGTAAACACATCATCATGTTAAGGGATATCAGGCAATAATTAACAGTCAGATTCACACATTGCAAGGCAGAAATGATCATCTATATCGTAAAGATGATGAACCAAAAGAAAAAGAGAGGAGTCTAACATACAACTTTATAGGGGCGTGGGGGTGGGGTGGAGGGTGGGTTAAATATCTAGTCCCAATTCTTTCTAAATCTATTGCCCCAGACATTCTTTCGTTTCAATTTTCTTCCTCTTATTCTTCCTGATATCTATTGCATTCCACACTCTTCAATGTACTTGGCTGCTAAGCAAGCTCAAAGCAATATCAGTATTCCTAACTTTGAAGATGAATATACATTTTGGATCAGACAGTTCAATTCATAGAGTATAAAAAGAAAAGCCACTGAAGTAAAAAAAGATAGCCTTCATTGCTGTAAACATGACTGCACAAAAAGGTAAGATGAGTTTCTTAAATCACAACTTTATCAGAAACCTAGAACTCACAAGTTCTTCAATCAAGACTAAAAGTACATCATGTAGTTTTCGTTGCCACCTCACAGGATATAAGAACAGATTCTTAGACAGAACTAAACTAAAATAATATGTAACAAGTTAACAACTTCCACCATTGAGGCTTAAGGAAAGCTTACATGAATCCAGCCTAGAGGAAAAAGTGATAAACTGTCTTGAACTTCAAATATCTCTTCCTCATTCAATGTTTGGCACTGAACAATAAAACCAATTAGATGCATTAATATGTAATTGAAAAATAACTAAAAAAAATATTAGAAAGTCGAAGACGCAATATTAGAATAAGATATTAAATGAATTGTGATAAAATTGCATCCCTTCCAATCTCCTATTTCTAATAAATAAGTACTGAATTATCAAATAGCGCTATTTGTAAAGTGTGATGTGCAGTTTTTTGTTTGCAATAATTGGACTTCCCAATATATATTAAGTCCACAACAATTTGACAACAGAACTGATTCCCTCAGGGACTCTGGGTAAGTGAGAAAGACTCACATATGATCGACATTAGCAATGAAGGTTCAAGAAATGTATATTAGTTGCGATAGTTAATTTCAGATATGAATAATGTCAATTGTCAAAACAGCAAGACCTCACCATATCTGCGCATAACAAGAAACACTGAAACAGTGTGCTTTTGAACATTTTATAATTACCCAGAATGGGTCTAATTGAAATAGCCTATATAGAGTTGCTCTTTTCATAAAAAAAAAAAAGAAAAAGAAAGCCTATATACACAAAAGGCACCTTTTTAAGCATGAAATATTAATTTGATCAAACAGAGATGGACGGAGGGGAATAGTTTTTTTTAATATATAGATTAGCAAACTGAGGCATGAACTTAAAGATGCTTGTTTTCTTACCGAGTCTGAAGTTGATTCCTGCTTCGGGATTATAAGTGTAGTAATATGAAACACCCTGTTTTTCTTCAGTAACACAGATTGCACGCACAAGGAACTATTAACATTAGCATTTAAGATATTTCCCAGAAAATGATGATACACAAAAAATTTGACTGATCTTACCAGGGACCCAGCAAGAACACCACATGTCTCTAAGTTCTTCCGCGTATTTTCCAGAGCCAATCTCAAAAAATCATCCAACATTTTGACGGGCTGCAATGCAAAATTACATGAAATTAAAATGACTTCATCCCAGTATAAGAACCAAGTAAAACTAACTAAAAATTAGAACAAGTGATAATAAATGATCAAGAGATACCAAAAAACATGTGCACTTGTAACAGAAACAATGAGCTTACAATATGTAGGTGTTGATATGTAGAAGGGCCAACTGTAGACTCATGAGAAGATTTAGGTGGTCCTGGTCTTGGATCTGCAACTTTTGAAGGAGGAATTGGAGCATATTCCGGGTGCACCTGAGCAAGAACTGGTGGAGGAGAAGGTTGATTAATGTTGAGTAACTGGAAGGGACTCTCCCCTGATTCATTCACTACCGCAGAACAGGACTCGTCAGCAGGACGTGGCCAACTTCCATCATCCAATGAGAGCACTGAATCCATCGTGGACATGACTGTCCCTGGATCACTCTCTTTAACTGCCACAATATCATATTCTCCAGCCTGATTCAGACTATCAAAATCGATAACAAAAATGAGACGTGTTATAATTTTTCAGACAATCATATTTCAGGACTAGAAAGCTGATCGAAACACTGTAAAACTACATTTGACCATCAGCAATAATATGATCATTTTCTAATTTCTACTGCAAAACAATCAAGAAAAAAGAAGAGGAAAAACTTCCATAATGGAAGTATACTATATGATAAACCTGCAAAAGAGACTGGATGTTACTAACCTTGTATCCTTAGCAGGAGTCAGATCACTACTGCTTGGATATTGAACCTGCACAACATCCAAAATGATATCTGTGTTTTATTAAAAGTATACATAGTTTTAATTTGCACAAAAATAGAAAGCCGTACTGCAATATTACCTTCATTCCTGCACTCGGTCCAAGCCATTGACCTCGAAGACCATTAGGTCCCAAAAACGAGTGCCTGGACAGAGTCTCCTTCTTTGGAAGTGGTAGACCAAGAGATCTGCACATTCCCAAGACAATTATCATGACCGATATTTATATATTTTTTAGTAAATAAAACTTAAAGGTTAAAAAAAATTTCAAGATTTGTTTAATTAATCACAATTCACAAGGATAATAATAATATACATGCTGCTGAGAAACTAAAGGGCGGTGCAAACTGAAGGTGTGCAGAATGAAATGAATTCAAGAGTTCATAGAGTATATATAAGCAACCATGACATGGAAATAAAGCATTAATATTAAATATAGTAACTTAAAAGCAGTAAATAACAACTATTTTTGTAACTATAACAGGAAACAATACCTAAATCAAATACTCACTTCAATTTATTCCCTTCTCTAATTATTCTTTATTTTTTTCTTTTGAAGGAATATGGGGAGGACCAAACACAAAAGAATCTAAACTGTTAAGCATACAACAATAAATCCATTTAGGCAGAAAACGACAAAAAGTATTTAAAAAAGAGTTGTTGAAACATTGAACACAGGCCAATTAAATTCAAATTTGATAGGCAAAGCAATGATGTTGTCCAGGAATGGCTAAAACTCAGAGGTGCCAAAAAAAAATGTAGCCCTTACATGCAGCCCTCATATAAATGGTGCAGAAGAATATAATAAGATCAGAATAAGAAACTTACAGTTTCTGAAACTGCTTGTCAATATGCAAGGAATTTGAAGATAAATTTTGAGCAATATTATTATTATATTTCCATGAAGACTGTGGACCCGATCCAGCAGGCTGCAGCTGTGTCAAGCCAGAAATAAATAGTTTTTAAAAGAGAATTATAGGTAAAAGCTACATGCAAACAAATCAAAAGAGATAGATAAAAATGCGATTATAAAATCTTTCTGAGCACTTCAAATGGTATATTGATCAGACAACATAGAAAGCGAGCAAATAAATTGAAATCCATGCAGTATTCCAATGCCTGACAAAAAAAAGCATCACCAAGTCCTCACCGGTTTAAAATCCATGCTCATGTAAGAACTATTACTGATGCCAGGCCATTCCAAAGATGAAGCCACTGAACTTTGCAAAGCCTTATTGGAGTCATTAGCTTTAGGAAATTGAGCATTTCCATGTAACTCATTCAATTCATTGACCCGGCGTTTGAATTCTGGCTTCAGAGATTCAAGCTCATCCAGTACAGCCAGGAGTCTCTGTGATGGTAGAATAACAAGCAAATAGAACCATTACCAAATATTAAATATAAAAAGGAATGAATTAGATAAAACACATACACCCATACAAGGTAGCAAATGTAGCAGTTTCTCACCTTCCTATATGCTGCTCTTTCTTTAGGAAGTAAAACTTGGTAATCTCGATGAAATGGTATGGTTTCAGATATCAAACTTAAAAAGGAAAATCAGGTAGTTAGAAAAAATAAAAATTTAAACTGCCAGTTCATCACCATAGAAATCAAAGGATTTTTCCCTCTTTTTTTTACCTTGAATATCTAAGAAGTATGATATACAAGTCGACTACATTGTTCTCTTCTCGGTAGATACTTGCCTACAAGACGGAAAAAAAATAGTGAAAATCCAAAAGCAACCATCAATGCATAGGTCAAAGTTAAAGTTGTCATACATTTTAATTATAACCATTTATATGGAGTGTTTGCCCATTTAGCACAATTTCTCCTACAGAGGTGCCAGGTTAAATATTATGGAAGAGACAAACATAAAATATTTATAAATCCAGTTCTGAGCACCGGTTTGTATGTTTCACTATAAAGATGTTATACCTTGGTCCATATTTAGACATATATTGACACATCAGACTTGTTTGACAGAAATTATATCTAGGTTTATAACTATATGACATGCCTGATGATGAAAATATTTTTGACAGACGATACATCTAATTTAGTATAACTAACACTTCACCAAAGGTACCAAAGGAGAACAACTCAATCTTCATCTACCTCAGCTGTGAACGCAACTGAATTAATAATTTTGTTAGTTAAAGACGATTGCCACAACTGATCATGTTTATATGTTGATTCTTATCTTTCAATTGTTTTTCTTAGTCTATAACAATCATCTTCCTATTATTTCGAAAGTACATATTATTTTAAGTCCTATGTAGGACTTAAACAAGCAGATTAATTCATATAAGCTCCTTAAACTTATCCGTGAGCAGGAAGCAGAGTTTTAGCACTCTCAAGCCTAGTTTAACGGAACCAGCACAAGACAATCTTCCCAATTTCTCTAATACCAGTAGCAGTAAATGGTAGGATATAAACTAACAATAATAGAAACTAACATGGATATAACTACAAAACAACCAGGGAAAACTTGAGGCACCTGCCCAAGACGCA
This sequence comes from Senna tora, assembly GCA_014851425.1. Classification (NCBI taxonomy): domain Eukaryota; kingdom Viridiplantae; phylum Streptophyta; class Magnoliopsida; order Fabales; family Fabaceae; genus Senna; species Senna tora. Next base: position 5,852,292 of record CM026262.1, on the reverse strand, counting down.
GAAATAAAAGAATCTCCATTGCTCTTTATCATATGAATTTGTTATCCGTAATTACAGAAGACTTCTTACATATGTAAATCTAGGAAATCACGAGTTTCTCTTCTCAGCTTCGAGAAAAGTCGAAACAAAATACACTAAGTAAAGAGGATAGAAACCCTAATATCTGCGTTAATCGATGATTAAACAAAAAAAAAAATTCGACCACGATGATGAAAAGAGGTAATCAAGGAAACGCAACATACCTGTTTGAGGAGGTTATCGGCAATCCGATAGTAATAACGGAGGGGTATGCGATTGTCAACCTCCACTTTGCGAGCGACGGAGTTCACGTTGATCTTCATCTTCTCCGGTGAGGAATGCCAGTGCCGAAGAGGTCCAATTGATCTCTCTGAAACAAGAAGGGTTCTGAGTCGAAGGAAGGTAGGTTCAAAGTGAAAACGTGTCAGTTAAGTTTAACTCATCGTCGTTTCGCAGAAAAGAGCCATCTCATTTTTATGTCGAAAATACACGACATAGTGAGGTAACCGTGAAAGAGCGATTGTTTTTCATTTTTTATTTTTTGTTATTACTAGTGAATGAGTGAGTAATTGATACATAAATTTATTTTATTGATCATTAAATATTTAAATAAATGTAATTCTTGCTAAATAGTGCTTTTGTTGTAGATAACTCATCTACAGACTCTTATCAACTTTATCTAATTGGCTCACAAGAAACAAAATAAACTCTTTATGAAATTGCTTTACTAAAGAAATGATAATGTTATTGTGAGATAATTTTTTTGATAAGTTAATTTTTAAATTTATATAAAACAATTTTTACTATTATATACATGAATCTCAAAATAATTAAATGATCAAATTAAAAATGTTCACCGCTCAATAAACTGGCCTCTTTAAACCAAAATTCTTAAATAAAACAAACAAATAAAAAAAAATTCAATTACATGTGTCAAGTCATCCGAAAAATGATCAACCATTCTGTTTTGATTCTTGGTTTGACAAATGGTTAAGATTGACTAGTTTTTCTAAATTACGGCAGCAAAAAATTTGGACGCGCAGTTGCTCAGGCCAAAAAAAAAAGATACGTTAGTTTTAGGATGTGTTCAGCTGGAAATAGAATATAGAAAAAGTAATGGAAATAAAAAAAATAAGTGAGATTTATTGGGTTCCACCTACTTTTTCACTTTTTCATTTTTATCAACTTTAAAAAAAAGAAAAAAAATATAAAATATCTATTATACCCCTTTGATTTGACATGATTTGATACAATTATAACTTTTTTTTATTATTTTAATATAAAGGATAAAATGACCATTTTAATACATTTTCATTACTAAATTTTTACTACTAAACACATTATTTGCATTCTGTTTCCATTTCTGTTTCTATTTCCATTTCTATTTCTGCCTAATCAATCTGCCTTAATCTTCCATTGTAACATTTGTCTCTCCACGTCATCTTTTAAAGTAAACTATTTTTACACCAAAAAAAAGTAGACTTTATTTTCCATATAACCTTTCTCTTGAATACGAAATATAGAATATAATTAAAAGAACAGTTTACAAAATTAAAATTTTAATTTTAATGATGAAGGACTAAACAAATAAAGATTAAATGCATAGGAGGCAACTAAGCGCAATACACAGGCAGTCGTCAACATCATTCATGTGCCGTTAGCTAATGATTGGTCTAAATGCGATAAAGGTGATTAGAACCCAGATTATCTTATTTGGAATGAGATTAATGAGTTTCTTACATAAAGAATTACAAAAATTATTAGTACAAAACAAAATAAAATTTGAGCGATTTGTTTTGTTTTCGGTCAAGTAATTTGTTATTTAATTGTGTACCAATATACGAATAAATTTTATATGGGCTTCCCTACCAAAAAAAAAAGATTTAGATGGGCTTGTTGTTTGTGTAAATTAGAGTTAATATTTGTTAAATTGGGCCAACTCAATGCGACCCAGTCCAATCGTAAATGAATTAAGATGAAGTCACCTATTTAACAAACATGCTTGAATTTGATTGATGAAGCTTGTAAGGTTTAGCCTACAAATTAAACTAGACCAATTTGTTTATGTCCGATTGGATTGTACTCCGTTTTGACAATATTGTTCCACCGTTACTCTAGCTTGCAAGGAAAGTAATATTAAACATGTGAAAACTTTAATTAGGTTTGACTGATTGGAATCAGGAGAGAAAGTTGGTGGCTTGTCCTTCAACTGCTCCTTCCCTCTTACAGTTACATAGCCTCGGTGCCTTTCTCAAATTTTACCCACTAAATTAAACCCTCTCATCGCTTTCCCTTTAATTTCCAATTAAATTCACCCACCAACACCTCATATATATATATACTCCCAAGAATATTCAAATTAAGGCATGCTCTTTAACTTTCATTTTCTTTCTTTAACATGGAGTAAGAAAAAAAATTGGTTATGGTAGGTAATGTTGGTCGTTCTGAAATTGAATCAACATGGAAATTAGCAACTAACAAGCTACAATATCATTATAAAATATAATATGTGGCGTCACAGTAGTAATTACCTATATATATATTAACGTGCTCCAATTGAAGGAGCCTCAGTCATATAATTCCGTAGCTTCAAGGATGGCATTCCAAGTGAGTGTCAAACACTACTGGATTTTATTAGCTTTTGCTCTCCTTATCAACGTCTCTCTCTTCTCTACACATTTTGGTACGTTACCAGAAAAAAAATCTTGTGTTTGATTCGTTATATTCTTCCTTAATTTGTTACTTATGTTTGCTAATATATATGAGTATTTTTTGGACAATTGACAGCAACTGCTGATGATGATGAGGTGGCAGGAGGTGGTGGGGGGACTGGGTTCGGTGGTACTGGGACTGGATTTGGTGGTGCCGGAGCCGGTGCCGGTGGTGGGGCTGGGTTTGGTGGTTCCGGAGCCGGTGGTGGAGCTGGCTTTGGGGGTGGCGGTGGTGGAGCCGGTGGTGGTGGAGCCGGTGGTGGTGGACTTGATGACCCTGGTCAGATTGTGTCCAAAGCCCTGCTATGTTTCAATGATAAATATGTGAGCAATGAGCATGCATGTCCCTAGCTACATTATTAATTAAGCTCATTTAGTTTCAATTGCAAACAAACAACAAATACACAAATTAATTATACCTTTTTGGACACGTCTCAGATTTACAATAGTTGTGAAGAGTCAAGCAGATTGAAGCAGAATGGGTACTTAAACGTGCCTCCTGAGAAGACAGAGGAATTCTGTGGAGGGCCATGCTTGTCAGAAACAAACTACGTATTGAGTTGCCTCGAAAACATCTTCAGCGACTTCTTATTCACCAACAGAGCAACCATAGCAGACATCAAGGAAACCATCCAAGCTGGATGTGGGTATGGCCCAGAAAGAGGTAACTTCATCATTTCATTAATCATTTAATTAATCACCATATATACAATACAATTATACATTAATTAATCATTGTCATCAAATTAAATATGCAGGAGACTTCAATGTGGCTAAGCACATCCAGGCTGAAGAAAGCAGCGCACACAAGTCCACCACTCAAGTCCTATTTGTGCCTCTTGCTCTGCTATGTATTACTATTACTCTAAAATATATATATATATAATATAACAACTACTTGTCAGTTTGAACTTGGATGTGTATGGTTTTAACTTTTAATTTAAACTCTGTTTGTAATTGTGACTCATTTAAATTAAAAGCATATTATTTAAATGAAATGCCGTAATAATTTGTAATGCAATACATACTCAAATATTGAAAGATCGAGTAAATGGCATACTTGAAGACGCTCTGTTTCACTCTGAAGGAATTTCCAAGAACTCTTCAGAACCCTCTCTCCCGTTCAAGAACCCACATTCTAACCGTTTTCCTTCTCTTTCTCTCTCTCTTCCTCCTCTCTAGATCATACAACTACCATCACTCCTCCGCCTCCGCATCCACCGCCGTCACTCTCGCTTCTCGCTTTCTACTCGTATCCACGGCGTTTGATCCTGGCCCTTCATCGCAAACCCTCGCTTCTTGCGACATCTTTGACGGAGCTTGGGTCCGGGACGACGATGATGCGGGACCCGTTTATGGACCCGGGGCGTGCCCGTATCTCGACGACGCCTTCAACTGCTTCAAGAATGGACGCCCTGATTTGGATTATCTCAAGTATCGGTGGAAGCCTCGTGGATGTCAGATTCCAAGGTCTTCGATTCCATCATTAATTTAATTTAATTAATTAGCTCGTTCGTTTAATTCCATTAATTTTGCTTAATAATTAGTTTGATTTGATTATATATTATTAGATTTGATGGGTTGAAAATGCTGAGGTTGTTGAGAGGGAAGAGGGTGGTGTTCGTAGGGGACTCCTTGAACAGGAACATGTGGGAGTCTCTGGTGTGTGCGTTGAGAGAATCTGTGAAGGATAAGACCAAAATCTCTCAAGTTTCTGGACGCCGAGACTTGAGGACTCAAGGTTTTCGCTCTTTTAGATTCAGGGTAAGTTCATTATATATCTTAGCATGCATGCTAATTCAAATTACACAATAATGTTAATTTGTGAATTGTGATATATGTGATGGTACTACGTATAGGAGTATGGGTGCTCTATAGACTTCATAAAATCGCCATTTCTTGTTCAAGAATGGAAGTATGGTCGAGATCCTCATAGAGAAACTCTTAGGCTTGACATGATGCAAGCATCCAAGTCTGAGTACCATGATGCGGATATAATCATATTCAACACAGGCCACTGGTGGAATCACCACAAGACCAGCAATGGGTAAGGAATTAATTAAAATTAATGAATCAAAATATGATTGTTTTAATTAATTAATTAATGAAATGAATAATGTTGCAGCAGAAATTACTTCCAAGAAGGAAACCATGTTTATGAGAAACTAGAAGTGAGGGAAGCACTAAGCAAAGCTTTGAAAACGTGGGGCAAATGGGTTGATTCCAAAGTTGATAGCACGCGAACAAGGGTGTTCTTTACTGGATTTTCAGCTTCTCACTATAGGTAATTAGGTAGCTACAACAAGTAATTAATGAAAAATGTATTTGTGACTTTGTGTATATATTGATGAATAATGGATGCAAGCAGAGGAGGGCAATGGAACTCAGGAGGGAAATGTGATGGGGAAAGAGAGCCAATAAGGAACGAGAGCTATCTAGGAGGAATTCCATGGACGATGAGGATAGTTGAGAGAGTGATAAGAGAGATGAAGACGCCTGTGTTTTACCTAAACATAACCACAATGACTGACTTCAGAAAAGATGGCCATCCCTCCTTGTACAGAGGACATAGGATGCATCAGGACGTACAAGATTGCAGCCATTGGTGCCTTCCTGGAATTCCAGACTTCTGGAATCAACTCCTCTATTCCACTCTTCTAAATGCACATTTACACAACAATTATTTCCCCACTGCTTCCGCATAGTGTATATATAATACACTTGCTGTAATATTACAATATATTTCATACTATTGCACATTGGCACCATCTCATATTATATCATATGTCTTTCAGTTTTCTCCTACTTCTGATCTGCATGCACCTTTATTCCCCATAAAATCTTTTTTTTTTATAAATTAATTAAACATTGACTGATCAAAAGTTGATTCTCAAAGTTATGTTTATTCATATATGATTCCCGAGTTCAACTATAGGCGGAACTACTTTAATTTTATACAAGTAGTTTATTAATTAAAATATAATATTTTGTAAAAATTAATAAATAAAATACTATATCCTTTAAAGTTTTTCAGGCAAAAGTACTCTTTTTTTTCTTCTATCATGTTTGTGAATATTGAACCAAGCCTTGATTCTCTTGGGGATCGGATTCGAGCTGGCCGGGGACTTGGTCTAGGATGAGAGGGGATCCTCTAAAGTAATTTTCTATATTTTTTTATGGAGTTATGAGAGAGATAGAGAGAAGAAAAATTGGGAGAGAAAAAAATTAAAAAAAAAATATTTTTCTTATCTCTATCTCTCTCATAACTCCACCAAAAATATAGAGAATTATTTAGAAGATTCTATCTCGTCTAGGATGGTCGTTCAGGTCAAATTTTGTCCATGTGTATTTAAATAATGTCTCAATTTTATCCCATAATTTACCACCAACATTAAAATTATTAACACCATAATTTTACTTAAGTAAAACTAGGACTCAAATCTAGCTAAAGAAACATTGCCCCAGCAAGCTACAATTGTTACAACTTACAAGTAATGTTGTTAGAACCGGATCGGACCGGACGGTCCAACCATGAACTAGAGAATAGAACGAATCGGTTAGACTTAAAAACTCAAATTACTGATTGGATCGAATTTAACCGTGGTACAACCACTAAACTTGGTCCAACCACCCTCTTTAGTTAAAAAAAAAAATTGATGAAAAGTTGAAAATGCTGAAAATCGAAATCGCTTGAAGCTCTCATTTTCTAAGTCTTATCTTCATCATTTTCTCAACTATGTTTTTATTTAATTATTATGTTGTGATGGTCAAAATAAAAAATTTATGTATTAGTTGTTAAAGATTAGATGTCTGTGATGTTTTACTTAGTATCACATAAACATAATTAATATTTTATTATTTATTGCATCATTCGATTTGATCAACAATTCGACCGGTTAATCCTGACAACATTGCTTATTAGATTGTGATGCACTATGGATTGCGATTTGTTTTGGTAAAAGGCTATATTCATATGTAAGGCAGATTAAGTAAGTAGAGATAGTAAATTTATAGTTTAAGATATGAGGGAAAAAGAAAAAGTATCCTGAACTGGAAGTGATACTTTTAAAAAATTCATTAACAAATTAAATTAATAATTTAATAATAAAGAGATTTTTTTTTATCTTGGACTAAAATTTCTACTTGAAGAGGTCTGATAACAAATGGAATTAATAATTAATAATTCTTGAGTCAGGCAAGATTGATGCTTTGGATGCTGATCTGCCAGTGAAACAAGCGTTTCATTTTTTACATGAGAATAAAACCGTTTGATTTGAGAGTTTTCACCGACTCAACATTTTCCACATTGTATAAAAGAGATTTGGCATCTAAAAACATCAAACATTTTCAAAATAATAGAAACAAAAATACACCAAGATCCAAACAAAAATCTATCTGTATGGAAAATAATAGAAACAATAATACACCAAGATCCAAACAAAATTCTATCTATATATGGAGATCAATGACCCATAGTGATTCCCACCCCCTCAATCATACAATTCTAAGCATGGAACTCGAAACTCCACACAACTTTGTGGCACTTGTCGTCGGCGTGACTGGCATGACCGGCTTTAGCTTAGCAGACACCCTGAGCCGTCCCGGTTGTCTCGGCGGTCCCTGGAAAGTCTATGGCTCGGCTCGGCGTCCCCTTCCGTCCTGGTTCCCTCCTTCCCTCCTCCACCGCCACATCACCTTCGACGCCCTCGACGCCGACGACACGCACGCCAAACTCTCCCCTATCTCCCACGAAATCACCCACCTTTTTTGGCTCTCCGTCCAATTTCGTGACGATGAAGAATCCAACATCACTGTCAACCGAACCATGTTAGCCAATGTCCTCAACGTCCTCATCACCTCTCCTTCCTCCTCCCTCCGCCACGTCACCCTCCAAATCGGAACCAAACACTACATGGGCCCTATCTTCGACCCAGTACTTTCGAAGCAACTCGCTCCCCACGAGCCCCCCTTCCACGAGTCCATGTCGCGCCTCCCGTACCCCAACTTCTACTACGCGCTGGAGGACTTTGTTGCCTCCTACGCGTCCTCCATCACGTACTCCGTACACCGCTCCTCCATCATAGTCGGCGTGTCTACCAGGAGTGAAATCAACACGCTGCTGATGCTGGCGGCTTACGCCGCAGTCTGCCGCCACGAAGGGCTGCCGTTCCGGTATCCTGGGAGTAGGTACACGTGGGAGCATTTCTGCGATATGACAGACGCTGGGGTTCTGGCAGAGCAACACGTGTGGGCTGCAGTAACGGACGTGGCAAAGAACGAAGCGTTTAACTGCACAAACGGTGACGTTTTTACGTGGAAGAGGATGTGGAAGGTGATGAGCGAAGAGTTTGATGTTGAATACGTGGAATATAAAGAGGGTGAAGAATTTGATTTAGAAGAGTGGATGAGTAAGAAAGGAGAGGTTTGGGATGAAATAGTAGAGAAAAATGGGCTTTACAAAACGAAATTGGAGGAGATAGCTTGCTATGCACCATTTAAAATAGTGGCAAATTTTACGTTTCAGCATGTGTCGAGTATGAATAAGAGTAAAGAATATGGGTTTTTTGGATATGCTGATAGCTGCAAGAGCATATAGCTTGCTATGCACCATTTAAAATAGTGGCAAATTTTACGTTTCAGCATGTGTCGAGTATGAATAAGAGTAAAGAATATGGGTTTTTTGGATATGCTGATAGCTGCAAGAGCATCAGGACATGGGCCAATAAGCTTAGGCAAATGAAAATTATACCTTAATCTTAAAATATAACTGTGTAATAAGGCTCCTTCATTATTACGTGAGAGCTTGTATGATGCCATGCGTCCATTTTCTCTTAATTAATAATTGTTAGTTCAAATTCTAATTGTAGTATAGAGACTGGAGACAGACAATTACTACTTTGCGTCACAACTTTACATCAAGTAGGTATGTGCGTAAATATGTGGAGTTTGAGTACGTACTCACAAATCCCAAAAGCATGTTATATAAATCACGATTTAATTAATGATGTGATTAAGGTAAAGAGAAGGGTAATGGGATAATGATAAGGATGTTGTTGCATGGGAGGGTGGGGATGGAGTGGAATGGGAATAATGAAAAGAAGAGATTTTAAACTTGAAAAAGGAAAGAGTTATTATTATGAGATAGGAATTATCAAGGTAATGGATTTTATTTTTATGGGTGAACACTAAATAGAGAAACAGATAGCATTATTAATTATATTAAGCAACAGATAATATTCGAATTCCAAGTTTTTGACACAGCTCTAGAATCCGGACCCAATCCCCGATGATTCGTACATACCCGGGTGACGTACGTAACCACTAACAAAATACTGATTAACAAAAGAAATGATTAAAGATTGAAGATGTCATTTCGATTCGATACAGCTATAGCTATTTCAATTTTCAACAATAATGAAAATAAAGGTGATAGACAACTAACTTGAAAAAGAATTTAAATATATAGTAATTAATTAAGTGAGGAATCAAATTAATTATGTTGAGTAGTTGTAAGGGATTGCATGTAAGTAGAGTGATAAGACTGGTCTCCCAAGCCGCTGTAATAAAGCTGAAAATCTTAGGTCTTGTTCTTTAACAAGAATTAATAAGAAAAAGGAAGATGAAATGGGTGGATTTATTGGATTTTATTTATTTTTTACTTTTTCATTTCCATCAATTTTTTAAAAAAAAGAAAATACAAAATACAAAATATCTATTATACATTTTAATTTGACACAATCATAACTTTCTTTTTTTTAATATTAAGGGTAAAATAGTAATTTTAAATTCTCATTCCATCTCCATTCCTAAATTTTTACTAACAAACACAAAAAACGCATTTCATTTTGTTCCGTTTCCATTTTTATTTCTATATAAAAAATGTGCTGTTAGTGCCTAGCTATTTTCTTTGTTCCTTGGGGACATAAGGACGAAGAAGACACCGAAACTGATAGAAACCCGAGGAAGAGCAACACAAAAACCATAAACGAAATTATAAACAAAATTAAATTAAAGGGATGTATATAACTCGTGTTCAATTGCAGACCGGTGATTATTAATTAATAAAAGCAAGTAACGTAACGTTGCAGGTATTAATATATACTAGAGACTAGAGAGAGTAGTGTGAAATTAAATTAATGTTATAAAAAGTGAAAGGAACTAGAAAAGGGTAAGAAACCATAAAAAGGAACTACAAAAGGAACAAAATTAATCTCTGAATTATTGGTCAAAAAATTATTTAGTCTTTGAATTTATCAAAAATACTATTTAGTCTTCAAAATTTTTAATTAAATCAACTATTTAGTCTCTGAATTTGTAACTATGTCAATTATTTAGTCCCCAAACTTAATAAAAATATTATTTAATCATTTGTAACTCTGTCAACTATTTAGCCTCCTGACTGTTACCCGTTATAGTTGACAGAGTTGCAAATTTGGTGATTTGTCAAGTTTGGGGACTAAATAGTTGACATAGTTACAAATTCGGGGACTAAATAGTATTTTGTCAAACTCGAGGACTAAATAGTTGATATAGTTAAAAATTTCAAAAACTAAATAATATTTTTTATAAATTTAAAAATTAAATAATAATTTGATAAAAAATTCAGAGACTAAATATTATTTTGCTCATTTTTTTATTTGGGGGAGGATAAAGAAATATAAAAATGGGGAAGAGTGAGGGGAGATGGCGTCATGCCATCACGTCACACAGAAACCCTACATCTAAAAATTAAATGAAATGAAAGAGGCCGTCATCAACTGAAAAGAATTTATAAAAGGAGAAGCACGTCAATATATGTGATATATAATGCTCAACTATATATATATACATGTCAAAATTTTAAATTGGTCCTGTATGAAGTTTTATATTGGTCTTTTATGTTTTAAAAAGTTCAAATTAGTCATTTATGTTTGCAAAAAGTTCCAAATTAGTCCTTTCGTCCAAGTCCGTTTATTTTTTTAAGTTAAGTATTGACGTGACATGCTGATGTGGACACACCATCTATCCTACGTGTCAATTGAAGCTAACGTGGCATGCCACGTCATCATCCAATATCATATGTGATGGCGTGGCAGTGACGTGGCATGACACGTCAGCACTTAACTTAAAAATTGACGGAAGTGGACGGAAGGACCAATTTGGAACTTCTTGCAAACATAAAGGACCAATTTGGACTTTTTGAAACATAAACAATCAATATGAAACTTCGTGCAAACATAAAGGATCAATTTGAAATTTTGACCAATATATATATGATTAAATTAAAAACAACTGATTTGATTAATGAATTTAACTTTCAACTTTAGAAAAATAAAAATACTTTTATAAATTTCTTATAATTGTTTTGGACACAATTCTATTATTTATTAGAGTAAATTACACTGTATTTTTTTCTAATTTAATAAATTATACTACTTTGTCTTGAAAGTTAAAAAATGACTACATTTTAATTCAATTCCATTTCCCAATAAAAAAAGCTATTAAGATTCTTAGCAGGTATTTATAATTTTGTAATTCCTTACACTATTGAAGAATAAAAAAAAATCATCCTCACAAAAAAAAATTCATTATTTTTTCTTAATAATTTTATAACATATTTAGATATTAATTAATGAGCGCATGGTAATTTTTAATCAAAGTAAATTACGTTCATTTTGTTTAATATATAATTGGTATTCATGTTGTTTTAAAGATTATACTCAATTGAATTAGTCATTTAAAAAGTTTTTTTTTACATAATTTGTAAAATTTATTTCAAGACTATAAAATTATTCAACTATTTTTTATAGACATACATGCTTTACCTAATCAACCAATTTGTACCATGACACGCCAAAAAAAAACCAATTTGTACCATGACTTTAAATTAATTATATCTCTAGAAAGGAAAAGAAAATAAAGATAAATGCTAGTAAACTATAAAACATATATACCATATAAAAGGAATAGACTAATGATTGTTTTGATTCAAAACATTTATATATATAAAGGGTTCATGAACATGATGGTATCAATAACTATGATATTACTCATTTTTTTATTTGTGAGATTGATAATTGATTTTTTGAGCCATGAAAAAAAATCAACTAAAATAAAATTGAGTGAAGAATTTTATTTCTGCAAATATATATTTATATGTTATTAATATATTTTCAAATTTCACAAAATTTTTCACAAGTAGCATTATCCTATACATATATATATGTTGCCTTGAAGTAGCAAATATCGCCAAAAAGAGAGAAAAAAAAGAGACAACAACAAATGGACCTGAAAAACATAATCAAATGTCATTATTAACCCAATCATAACACATATGTTGCCCTACACTTAATCAAATGTTAATATTTGATAGCCAAAAGAGGATACAACAAATTAAATTTAGAAAGTATAAAAGAATGTTAATATGTATATATACACATATATAAAGAGAGAATGTTAAGTAATATTCATAAATTATTGATGGTATATAAATTATTTTTTATATCTAAATAAATTCTTGAATTAATTTTCACAAAATAAAATTTTGAGATGATAAAAATTATGGATATTATAAGAGAGAGAGAGAGAGAGAGAGCTAGATTTTAATTTTGAATTTTAACATTTTGAGATGATAAAAATTATGCATATTTTTATACATTTAATTATATTATTAAAGACGAATTCTTTTTTGAGGAATTAAAGACGAAATTATAGTCCAACTATTATAATATTTATTTAATGAAAGATTTATTATAGAAATAATTATATTATTAATTACCTCCTATAATTAGTATAATATTTATTTCAAATTTTATACTAATAATTTTCAAAGGTTAACTCATTAAAGTTGACAAATTTCATATTAATAATTTTCGAAATTCATCTTATTTATTATAATTTTTTTTTTAATATTTCAAAATAAGATTTTGACGTAGAAATTTAAAATTGAGTTATAATAAGGATTTAAAACTTGACTTGCACAAATTAAAGGATTTGATTTTATACCTATAATTTAATTGATTGATTTTTTAATCAATAATTTGTTTATAAGGTAGAGCCTATGTGAATGTCATGAGTGCAAAGATTATAAAAGATGATTTGACAATAAGAAGTTCTATGCCTCTTATTTTATATATTTATATAGATATTGATATAAAATAAATATATAGAATATATATATTAGATACATCATCTAATCTCCCAAGATCAATTTACCAACCACCCCATGAGGAAGATCAAACCTCTGTCCAATCCCCAACATATTCTGACATGGTAAAAAATACCATTAATGTCATAACCCAAGACTTTCAAATAGATAAGGAGTCCTTAAGGAATGATTTCTATTCTGAACAAAACACTGAGAAAAGAGAATGGTTTTTGGAAAATATATATATATATATATATATATATATCTGTTTATCTGTTTCAAGGATAAAAGTTTAATGGTACCGTATCACTGAACTTCAGTGCATCCCTCCAATCATGTAGTGTCATTTGTTAATATTAATAAAAACCCACATTAATTATGACCCACCTTGAATGGTTTAGGGACCAACTGATTGGAGGGATGTACTGAAGTTCAGTACTACTGTACCACTGAACATCTACTCCTGTTTCAATTGCAATTATATAAAGCACCGTCATTAATTACTAGGATATTAATTATAATTATTAAAATATTGGCATTAACTGTTTGTTACAAGCATTTATGATATGGATGTTACTCACATACAATCTGCATTAATTAAAAAGTTTGGGCCAAGAAATGATCTCAACCGTCGACTTGAAGGTAAACTATATTTCTTCAAGCCACGTGACAACTGACAAGTATTAGCTTCATGACTTTGACTTTAGTAATATATATATATATATATAGATAGATATAGATGACCCACAGTGATTCCCACCCCCTCAATCACACAATTCTAAGTATGGAACTCCAAACTCGACACAACTTTGTAGCACTAATCATCGGCGTGACTGGCATGACCGGCTTCAGCTTAGCAGACGCCCTCAGCCGTCCCGGTTGTCTCGGCGGTCCCTGGAAAGTCTACGGCTCGGCTCGGCGTCCCCTTCCGTCTTGGTTCCCTCCTTCCCTCCTCCATCACCACATCACCTTCGACGCCCTCGACGCCGACGACACGTGTGCCAAACTCTCCCTTATCTCCCACGAAATCACCCACCTTTTCTGGCTCTCCGTCCAATTCCGCGACGATGAAGAATCCAACATCACCGTCAACCGAACCATGTTAGCCAACGTCCTCAACGTCCTCATCACCTCTCCTTCCTCCTCCCTCCGCCATGTCACCCTCCAAACCGGAACCAAACACTACATGGGCCCCATTAACGACCCGGTACTTTCGAAGCAACTCGCTCCCCACGAGCCCCCCTTTCATGAGTCCATGCCGCGCCTCCCGTACCCCAACTTCTACTACGAGCTGGAGGACTTTGTTGCCTCCTACACGCCCTCCATCACGTACTCCGTACACCGCTCCTCCATCATAGTTGGCGCGTCTACCAGGAGTGAAATCAACGCGATGCTGATGCTGGCGGCTTATGCCGCAGTCTGCTGCCACGAAGGGCTGCCGTTTCGGTACCCTGGGAGTAGGTACACGTGGGAGCATTTCTGCGATATGACAGACTTTGGGGTTCTGGCAGAGCAACACGTGTGGGCTGCAGTAACGGACGTGGCAAAGAACGAAGCGTTTAACTGCACAAACGGTGACGTTTTTACATGGAAGAGGATGTGGAAGGTGATGAGCGAAGAGTTTGATGTTGAATACGTGGAATATAAAGAGGGTGAAGAATTTGATTTAGAAGAGTGGATGAGTAAGAAAGGAGAGGTTTGGGATGAAATAGTAGAGAAAAATGGGCTTTACAAAACGAAATTGGAGGAGATAGGTTGCTATGCAGCACTTAAACCAGCCGCAAATTTCACGTTTCAGCATGTGTCGAGTATGAATAAGAGTAAAGAATATGGGTTTTTTGGATATGCTGATAGCTGCAAGAGCGTCAGGATGTGGGCCAATAAGCTTAGGCAAATGAAAATTATACCTTAATCTTAAAATGTAACTGTGTAATAAGGCTCCTTCATTATTATGTGAGAGCTTGTATGATGCGATGCGTCCTCTTTCTCTTAATTAATAATTACTAGTTTAAATTCAAGTTGTAGTGCAGAGACTAGAGATAAACAATTACTACTTTGCGTCACAGCTTTACATCAACTTAACTAAAGGAATTTATAAAAGGAGAAGCACGTCAATATATGTGATATATAATGCTCAACTAAATCCATTTATACATAGATATGATTAAATTAAAAACAACTGAAGTTGGTTAATTGATTGGATTACGGAAATGTGAAAGTTTGTAAGATCCAATTTGATGGGTTAAGCATATAATGAATTTAACTTTCAACTTTAAAAAAATGAAAATACTTTTATATATTTATTATTATTGTTTTGAACACAATTCTATTAAATTACACTACATTCTTCTCTAATTTAATAATTAAAAAGTAATTACAGTTTAGTTTAAAATTGGCCTCATTACATGGATAAAAACTCACGTGGCTCTCCCGTCCCTCCTCCTTCTAATGCAATGTCATTATTTAATTAAAATATATTGTACAAGAATAAAATATAGGACAAAACTTATGTGCTGTTACTTACATGTTTTTGGTAAGGTTAACCAATTAAAAAAAAGATATGTGTCAATTTTCTTCTCAAAAGTGACACATGTCTTTTTTTAATTGGTCAACCTTATCAAAAATATGTAAGTAACCACACATAAGTTTTTTCCTAAAATATAATAATAAAAGAATTTGAAATAATGATATTACACTTCCTTTCTTTTTATTTTAAAAGAGTTTGTCTGAACTCTGAAATCTGAACAATATAATTTTACTTTGGACTTTGTCTGCTATTTTCCAAAATGCCAGCCCACGTGGGAATCGCCTTATGCCCATGGCAATTTTGCAACCCATTTACCAGCCTTGCTGACTAATGCTTAAAGATATTAATTAAGACAACTTTACTTAATTGACCTAAAAAAAGACAACTGTACTTAATAAAGAAAATATTAAATTAGTAACAAATTTTATTTTTTAAATTAAAAATTATTAATATTCTATAGTCAATTTAAAAAAAAAAATTCAAACTTTCATTAAAAAAATTGGTTAGCAAACACTTTTGGCAAAACACTACACATCAACTCACTCAATATCTTTGCCAAAACATTTTTTTCAAGTTAGGAGATAGCATGATTAAAAATGTTTGCTATGAACTTTTTTATCTTTTATATTTGATTATATAAAATATTGTCTTCTATATATATATATATATATATATATATATATATATATATATATATATATATATATATATATATATATCTCGAAAGACTTCACAAATAACTAATGAACTCTATATGTAAATTTTATCCTAAAATAAAAAGTAAATAATATAATATAAATAATGAGGACCCTCATCCTTTCCATTATATCACCTATACACGGGGTTCTAGAGTAGATAATGGCGTAATTTTAAGGAGTATCGTAACTAGAATTGGTTTAGTTTGTGACGCGCACGCATTTATTAAGTTCTAGAAGAGATTCATGTAAATCTCAATAAGAAAACTTAAATTTATGTGAGTGGAATAAAAATTATCTAGTGTGTTAATGGAAAATTCCAAATCCAAATGGTAGCTTCAAGGCTTCAATGATGGTGATATATAGAAGATTAGGGACAGCCTTGCTTAATAAAAAAAGACAAAATAAATAATTAAACGAAAAGGTGGATGTAGCACCAAAGGCAAAGTGGTTGGGTCCGCCAAGTTTAATTCTGATCCGTCACGTCACAACTTAATTTTAGATTAATTAATTAATTAATTAAGCAAGTATGAGTGGGAAAAGCGACTAGCTTCTTGCCTCATCTTTTCCAATAAAATGGAGGAAAGAAAAGAAAAGAAATGAATTAAGGGCATTTTTATTGAACTAATTAATGATTATTGAAAGCATCCAAGGCAACGGTAATGTACAGATGATGATGAGTTCATGAACACAATAATAAAAGTAAACTACATTCACCAACTCATTTTGAGTTCTTCTTATATCTCTAAGACCCCTGCTCAAATCAAAACATAATACAATATTAATATATAAGTATTTATTTCCTATTATAAATAAAGTAATAAAATTCATTTAGTTACTCACGAGATTATTTGGGCCAGATGTACAAGCAGGTCTTCTAGGGGGAAGCTGCTGGTGTGGGGTTCTCTGTAATAAAAACAAATTGTAAAGTATACAATATAAATAAGAGAAATGAACAATTAATTAATAAAAAAAACACACAAATTTATATTTTATACCTGTAATTTGGGTCGCAATGTCTCTATGGCTGCAGTGGATTTTTTATTCACTCCAGCTCCTTGCTGTTAATAAAATATTGACAAAATTATTAATATTAAAAAAATGAGACATATATATTTTGATTAGATATATATATATATACAGATATATATATATATATATACATATATATACATATATATACATATATACATATATATGTACATATATACATATATATGTACATATGTACATATATATGTATATATGTATATATATGTATATATATATATATATATATTTACCAACCTTGCATAATGCCCAGTCTGCTGAGTCAAAGAATGCTCGTTCATGATCCTTCAACCAAATTAACAGCAAGAGTTAAATTCAAAATACACTATAATAATTTCTCTTCTCTAAATTTGAAAATTATTTGAGATAACAAGATAAATAATATTCTCGTATAATAAATACTGTTTATACAATAAAATGAAAATTGCCCTAAAGAAATGAACGAGCAAGTGTGATTGGGCTTACTTTGGATATCAAAGGCTTCTTCTTGGGAGTAAGCCCACCATACTTGTTTCCCGTGGACGATTGCTGAAATTATCAAAAACACAAGTAAATAAATAAATAAATTGACTAAAACAATTTTAAAACCCAACATATTAACTTGAAACTGATGCAATTAATTTGAATTTTTATTAAAATAAAATTAATGAGTTTCTTTTCCTGTTTTGAAAATTTAATGCGGCAAAAAAACAAAAAAACAAAAACTGAGTCGTGAATGAGAATTTTCTAGATGCGCGACTTTTAATTTATGGAATACTTCTAAATTCTAATAAAATATTTGGCTTTGACTAATTCGGTCCTTTTTGCCGTTACCTGACTCAAAAGAATAGGTCATATGATCAATGTTTGTCACTAAAATAATGTATGACAAATCAATTACTTTCTGCTTCCTCTTATTTTTATTTTTTAAAATAATTGTTGCCCTCCTCAATGCATTTACTTGAGG
Organism: Senna tora; assembly: GCA_014851425.1. Lineage (NCBI taxonomy): Eukaryota > Viridiplantae > Streptophyta > Magnoliopsida > Fabales > Fabaceae > Senna > Senna tora. Next base: position 5,834,219 of record CM026262.1, on the reverse strand, counting down.
GAGAAAAAGTCACGGTCCTTGTTAGTTGATTGGAAGTTATAAGCAAAAAAGGTTTTTTATTTTTTATTTTTAATTCTGGATATAAACATTGAATATTAAATAAATGAATTTTAAATGAAGCCCAAACAAACGTGGCAAAAGAAAAATCTACGAACGTGTGGTGTGGTAGCCCCGTGCAATGGCACACCAAACAAAACCAACCATTTTTCTTTCTTTTTGTTGGCAAATGGAACTTTCTATTCCTAATTCCCATTTCCAGACGATGATGATTGGTTGTTGATAATTGTTGTATAATGCCAAAGATTCTTTCTTTCTTTCTTTCTTTGTTTTCTGAATTTTATTTTCTTGGTCCCATTTGATAAATTTGCATATTAAGAGAATGAGAAAATTAGAGAAGAGGGTGAATTGGAGTAAATGAGGTACCTACCTCAATGTCCTGGGAAGCAAAATACTCTTCTCTGTTGTAATCTGCCATCTCCTGTAAATTAAAAGCACCGAATGATCATCACACACAAAAACTTCACCAATTATTCAAATTTATGAAATAATAGAACATTCAAATCAAAGAAAGAAGACCTTTAAAAATTGAGTTTAAAAAAAGAAAGCCGAGAGAGGAGAGGATGTGAGAAAGAACAGAACTGAACAGAACAGAGGACTCTGAATGAAGGAAGGAATAAATAATAGGCAGTGAAAAAGAAGCATAAGGCATAAAGAGAGGATCTTGATATTTACCTTGCAGTGAGAGAAAGGAATAAGAGATGGAGAGAGAGAGAGAAAGTGAAAGTTACAAGAAAGAAGCAGAGAATGAGGAGGAAGAAGAAGAGGAAGAATATGTATACAAGTATCTCTTTTGCAAGAAGTAGAGAGTCTAGTCTAGAGACCTTGCACTTATATAAATAGTAAATAATTAAAATTGAGATTACCGTCCATTAAATACAAATCTTCCAAACGCTTTAGGTGTTAAGTGGAGGATTTTGAATGGATATCGTATTTTTCTTCTTCTTTTTCTTTTTAATTATGATATGAAGCTTTGAATAATGCGTGTTTAAACTTAAAATTAAAAGGGAAGAAGAGGAAGTAAAAGCTAAAAGGGTATTGGACGTTGGTATATTTAGCCGTTAGGATATCAGCATCCATTGGTCCATCTCATTACCTACACCGTACAACCTCACACATGCCAATCATCTACATTACCGACACTTCCAAGTTCCTTCCACCAATACCAATTTATCCTCATTCCTCTCTTTCTCTCTCTATTTTTATATTTTAAATAGCCATTATTTTCTCAAGTCAAAATTGTGGTTGATCTTCTTTACATTTTACACACAAACGATATTATTGGTACAGTGGAATGACTAGTGGCTAATAATATGGTGAACCCAAGTTTTATTTCTCAGGTTTATATTTAATATTTTCAAAATATCTGGGATATGATTGTTTTTATTTGGAGAAATCACTATGAGAACAAGAATATTGCTACTTCCTAACATGTGTTACGCATGTGCTACTTGGATTTTGCATATTACAAATCCTTGAATGATTGCATATACAAATCAATGACGCATACGATCATATTTGTGTATTTTTTAATTTAATTGTTACATTTTATTACTTACCATTTTCAATTGTTTTTATTTTATTTTATATATATAGGATCTTTTAAGATCTTATTTTTTAAAATTAGAGAGAGAGGTCAATCTCATGTATATCAAACCCCTTTTGTAATGTTCATGACCACCATTCTTTAACTTCTTTATAACGTTTGTGACCTGAACTTGACAATTTGACAATAACACACACAAATTTAGAATGACCGGTCTTAACTTGACAATTTGACATTAACATACAAAGATAAATTAGTGAGGCAAAATACTAGTTAGTCCCTGAATTGTTGGTTAAATTATTATTTAATCCTCGAATTTATAAAAAATACTATTTAGTCCCCGAATTTGTAATTATGTCAATTATTTAGTCCCTAAACTTGACAAAAATACTATTTGATTGCCGAATTTGCAACTCTGTCAACTATTTAGTCTCATGATTGTTACCCTTTAGAGTTGACAGGATTGCAAATTCGGGGATTAAATAGTATTTTTACCAAGTTTGGGAACTAAATAGTTGACATAGTTATAAATTTGGGGACTAAATAGTATTTTTGTCAAATTCGGGGACTAAATAGTATTTTTAATCAATTCAGGGACTAAATAGTATTTTACCTCTAAATTAGTTGATATCTCAAAGATTAAATTACTCCTATAAAAAAAATTAAATTAGCTTACTAAAACAAACTAGGGGGGGGGGTCTCACAATGAAATTATATATAGGCGTTTACCTTACTGATTAAAACAGATTAGTCTACTAATCACGAGCCTTTCATGCTTGTATCATTCAATGATTTATTTTACTTTGTTTTATTATGTTTAATTATTAATTGAAACGATAAAAACAAAAGATCACATGGTCCACCTTGAGTTTAATAATGAATAATGATGGCTGACAAAAGGGGATGAAGATGACCGACACCAAAATCACATAAAAGTAAAACCATGGATTTGAATATTACAAAAACGTTTTAATTATCAAATTCTATTTTTAAAAATAATTTATTGAATATAAATATCTCTCACATAATTAATACCAACTATGCAGAGTATTGACAGTGATACTTCAAATTAGATATGTATACATAAAATCCTCTATAATTCATGTCCAAAACTAGCCTCTTGAGTCTTGACCATTATAAATTTTGAATATCTTTAGATATTTTGAAAACTGTGAATGAAATGCAAATACTGAAGTTTGGATTTATAGATATTTGATATTTCAAATACTTAAAGGAGAATAACAGTATATTAAACCATATGAATATGCTATACTATTTTTTTTATAAGAAACATGCTATACTATTTTTAGATACCATAATATTTATAAAATGTGGTATGAAGAAATATCATAATATATAATACCAGATATTTATGATACTTATGTTTGTCCATTTATCTTTTGCCAAATAGTTTTAAAAAAATTAAGAAAGATAATTTGCTTAACCCTAACCATGCTTAATTATTGTGGAAAGGCAACTATTGTACATAAACAAGTTTAAAATTGAACCTTTTCCAGCTATATATTGTAGATAAAAAAATAAGTTTAATTTCCATAGAAAGATGTAGATAAATGTTTTAACTTTTTTTTTTCTATTAATTTTGTTTTTTAAAAAATAACTTTGAAGAATCTTTACCATTCAATATTATACTATTATCTCTTTATACAAAATCATATGTTTTTTTTTAAAAAAAAGTTATTTTATTATTCTTCTCAATGAATTGGAAATTAAAAATATATGAATTTGAAGCATTGATTAATAAAAGTTGTGACAAATTTACAGGGTTGGTGAAGTAAATCCATTTGATCAGTTCCCAGCCTATGAAGCCATATATATATAAAAATAAAATCAACCAAAACAAAATACCATTCAATCCAAACAATGTATTGAATATTGGGAAAGCACTTTATCATACTTCCAAATCAAATTTAATTTGACGGGTGAGATAGGAGCTTTTTAAGGGCATGTTTTTTACGCAGAAATGGAGAGGGAGAGAGAATGCATTTGATGTGTTTAGTAGAAAGAATTGAGAATGAAAATAGAATGGGAATGTAATAAAATTACCACTTTGTTCCTTATATTAAAATAATAAAAAAGAAAGAAAGTTATGATTGTGTCAAATCAAATGGTATAATAGATATTTTGTATTTTGTATTTTTTTTTTAAAGTTGATGAAAATGAAAAAGTAAAAAAGTAGGTGGACCCAGTGAACACCACCCATTCCCTCCTCATTTCCTTCTACATTTCTTTCTAAAAAACATGCCCTTAATCTTTGAGTTATTTAAAGAATAAGTTACGAACACTATCCCTCTCTTAACTTGTAGTCATATCTCTTCTTTGAGAGTAATATAAACTCTAAGCATGACAACAAATCTTTTTTTTTGGAAGTATAATGCAATAGTAATGTAATGAATGTGGTTAGCACTGTCAAAACGAGTCGGAGTCCGCGGGCATAAATAGGCCTGTTTAAAAACGGGCCTAAATGGGTTGGTCCGTTTAAGCCCGCGGGCCCCGCCAAAAAATTAAAAAAAAATAAAAAATTAATATATATTTGTTTAAAATATGTATAATATATATATTTTAGATAATTTTATGTGTTAAATAATAATTTTATTCTAATAAAGTATATAAATAATTTAAATAATAATTAAAATTAATAAAATATTAATTTAAAATTAAAAAATTACTAATTTTTATGTAAATATATAATTGTATAATTAATTTTTTAAAAAAATAAAAAAATTGGCCCGCGGGCTAGCCCGTTTAGCCTGCGAGCCATTACGGGCGGGCTTGGGCATTACTTCCCGAGGGCCGCCCGTTTTGACAGTGCTAAATGTGGTGATGATAATATAAAAATAAATATAAATTTACACATTTGTAAAAATTTACTATTTAGATAGAACCTACAATTCAAACAATCATATTCATTTTGTAATGATTATATTATTCATAAAAAAAATATTTAATTTAGAAATGAGAAGAAATTGAGAAAGATATATGAAGAGAGAAAATAAAGGAGGATAGATAGAAAGATTGTTGAAGTGGGAAGCTAAGTGCCTGAAGAAGAAAACCAACTGGATCATAAATAAAATGGACCCACAAATCCTATCCTTTTGAGAATTTTGACAAAAAGTTAGGCTGAGAACGTTAGTTACCCAGTGGGATATATATCACTGAAATGAAATATATATAGATATAGATGACCCATAGTGATTCCCACCCCTCAATCACACAATTAGAAGCATGGAATTCGAAACTCCGCACAACTTTGTAGCACTAATCGTCGGCGTGACTGGCATGACCGGCTTCAGCTTAGCAGACGCCCTCAGCCGTCCCGGTTGTCTCGGCGGTCCCTGGAAAGTCTACGGCTCGGCTCGGCGTCCCCTTCCGTCTTGGTTCCCTCCTTCCCTCCTCCATCACCACATCACCTTCGACGCCCTCGACGCCGACGACACGTGTGCCAAACTCTCCCTTATCTCCCACGAAATCACCCACCTTTTCTGGCTCTCCGTCCAATTCCGCGACGATGAAGAATCCAACATCACCGTCAACCGAACCATGTTAGCCAACGTCCTCAACGTCCTCATCACCTCTCCTTCCTCCTCCCTCCGCCATGTCACCCTCCAAACCGGAACCAAACACTACATGGGCCCCATTAACGACCCGGTACTTTCGAAGCAACTCGCTCCCCACGAGCCCCCCTTTCATGAGTCCATGCCGCGCCTCCCGTACCCCAACTTCTACTACGAGCTGGAGGACTTTGTTGCCTCCTACACGCCCTCCATCACGTACTCCGTACACCGCTCCTCCATCATAGTTGGCGCGTCTACCAGGAGTGAAATCAACGCGATGCTGATGCTGGCGGCTTATGCCGCAGTCTGCTGCCACGAAGGGCTGCCGTTTCGGTACCCTGGGAGTAGGTACACGTGGGAGCATTTCTGCGATATGACAGACTTTGGGGTTCTGGCAGAGCAACACGTGTGGGCTGCAGTAACGGACGTGGCAAAGAACGAAGCGTTTAACTGCACAAACGGTGACGTTTTTACATGGAAGAGGATGTGGAAGGTGATGAGCGAAGAGTTTGATGTTGAATACGTGGAATATAAAGAGGGTGAAGAATTTGATTTAGAAGAGTGGATGAGTAAGAAAGGAGAGGTTTGGGATGAAATAGTAGAGAAAAATGGGCTTTACAAAACGAAATTGGAGGAGATAGGTTGCTATGCAGCACTTAAACCAGCCGCAAATTTCACGTTTCAGCATGTGTCGAGTATGAATAAGAGTAAAGAATATGGGTTTTTTGGATATGCTGATAGCTGCAAGAGCGTCAGGATGTGGGCCAATAAGCTTAGGCAAATGAAAATTATACCTTAATCTTAAAATGTAACTGTGTAATAAGGCTCCTTCATTATTATGTGAGAGCTTGTATGATGCCATGTGTCCACTTTCTCTTAATTAATAATTGCTAGTTTAAATTCTAGTTGTAGTGTAGAGACTAGAGACAGACAATTACTACTTTGTGTCATAGCTTTACATCAACTTAGAAGAAGAAGAAGAGGAGGAGGAGGAGGAGTTTAGATTTATAGATATTTCAAATACTTAAAGGATAATAACAGTATATGAATATGCTATACTATTTTTAGATACCATAATATTTATAAAATATGGTATGAAGAAATATCATAATATATAATACTAGATATTTATGATACTTATGTTTGTCCATCTTTTGCCAAATATTTTTAAAAAAAAAAATTAAGAAAGATAATTTGCTTAACCCTAACCATGCTTATTGTGGAACCTAGGCAACTATTGTACATAAACAAATTTAAAATTGAAATTGAACCTTTTCCAGTTATATATTGTAGATGAAAAATATGTTTAATTTCCATAAAAAGAAGAACCAAAATGCTATTTAGTCTTTGAATGGTTGGTCAAACTACTATTTAGTCCTTGACATACTATTTAGTTCCCGAATTTATAACTCGGTCAACTATGTAGTCCCCTAATCCGTTACCCATTAAATAACAGACTAACATGACAGTTAACAATTGACGCGGCACCGTTAAGTATTCAATCATGTGCCACATTATATGTCACATCTGCTTGAACATTACAAATTAAAAAAAAAATGATCTCTTCCATTTTTTTCATTTTCCATCCTCAATCCTTCCATCCATAGTGCATATCAAAAAACATCTTTCAATCTCTCTTTGACCGTCGTACTCTCTCTCTCTCCTCATCATCATCTTTGTATGGACCTCTGGAGTGAGTGTGTGTGGGGGGGATGTAGCTCTTAATCCTCTTATTATTGTTGGGTGTGGCTCTGTTTTGGGTTTGGTGGTCGAAGCAGAGAACAGAGCCTGCAACAGCTGTGTTTTTCTGTGATGGATGTGATGATGAGCTTCGATTATTATCTTAGTCCATTTTTAATTTCTGTCCAAAAAATAAATGGTTGTGACTTGTGAATCCTTACGTGTCGCATTTTTACAGTTTAATTAAAATGGTGATATGCATACTTGTCACCATCTCTTCAGGATTCTTTGCTAGCTTCTCTTTCAACTTTGTAATGAGATTTAATCAATCAACATCTCAAAATCTTAAGTCAAAGTGATGAAAAGGAAATAATCTACATACTGGAACTTGCTTATTTCACTCTAATTATATCATGAAGCAGATATAGAGCTTAGCACAATTTTTGCACACACACAGATATATATATATATGTATGATAGCCTCTTTTGGTGAAAATTTACAAAAGACAAGTATCCAATTATGCTGATAAAGGAATATTGACAATTAGAATTGATGTATAAATCTTTGGCCACCATATATTGTTCAAGAATGCAATACAAAAAATATGTGATTTTTGTTATAAATAATTTATTTTAGTGTTGATCATCATCATTATCTCTGTATGGACTGTGGAGTGTGTGTGTGTGGGGATGTGGCTCTGTTTTGGGTTTGGTTGAAGCAGAAAACAGAGTCTGCAACAGCAGCTAAAAGGGCCAAAGGATGATGATGATGATGATGATGATGATGATGATGATGATGATGATGATGATGATGATGATGATGATGATGAGAGAGAGAGAGAGAGAGAGTACAACGATCAAAGAGAGATTTGAAGATGTTTTTGGATATACACGATGGATGGAAGGATTGAGGAAAAAGAAAAAGAAATTGAACAGATAATTTTTTTTTTAATATTTAAACTGACGTGTCATATGAGGTGATAATGATGTCATGTCAGTCGATTATTTAACGAGTAACGATCAGGAGATTAAATAGTTGACAGAGTTATAAATTCAGAGATTAAATAGTATTTTTAGTAAATTTGGAGACTAAATAATATTTTGACCAACAATTCAATGATTAAATAGTATTTTGCCGAATAAAAGATGTAGATAAATGTTTTAACTTTTTTTTTCATTAATTTTGTTTTTTTTTAAATAACTTTGAAGAATCTTTACCATTCAATATTATACTATTATCTCTATATACAAAATCATATGTTTTTTTTAAAAGTTATTTTATTATTCCTCTCAGTGAATTGATTTTATTTAATTATTGAGCCCTTTTAATTTGTGGGGGATGGCCACTGAATTGCTCTCAGGAATGGGTGTTGTTGTATATGGAAAGTAAGATGTCCAGGAATAAGGGTGCAAGATAGCAACAACAAAACGTAATCTTGTCTACTTTGCTGGGCTTTCGGCCTTCATCTTTACCCCAAAAATAATGGAAATGGATAAAAACTCAACACTTGGACTACTTCCCATCAACTCAATACTCTTATAAATTCCACATATCAAGTGCCAATAATGCAATTGCTTGCACTATGCACATGATTGGCTTACAAATAATACATGCATCTATTCCCTTATTTTACATTTGCTGTAAAAATAATTGCACTTCCACACAGACTTTTCTCGTGTGGATGGATCATCTCCCAATACCAATACACCTATATATAATATATCTATATCCCCTATTTTACACTTGCAATCACACAACACAAACTCGTCTCACTCTTATTCTTCCTTTACTATGCATCAGCATTAATTTGAGGCTGACAAGAATAATAATTACCGTTGTCATGATCAGGATTTGATTTCTTGCAATGTTTGAACAGAAATGGAGTGCTTGAGATCACCAATGTGAAGCTCGTGTTCGCCCATTGGGATTCTTCGAATCCCAAACTCATCCACAACGCTAAGATGCTCACACACGTGAACCCCAACCACCACTCGCTGCTTCGACCCAGCAGCCACGTGGGTCTTGTGGAACCCCACCAATTGCTTATTCACTGACCATTTTCCCGAAGGCGGCTTCGAGAACACCAGCAACGTGTGGGTCCCATCCATTGACCCTTCGTTCCTCACGTCCACGTGAAGTCCCAATTCTAGTGCCTCGCAATTGGCGTGGCTCACCCGCACCGCGTTGCTTGAGATGCTGCTTGAGTTCCTCAAGAGGGTAGCCATAGGAATAATAGAGACTTGTTTGGGAGAAGAGAGGGCTAGTGTGTGGGTGAATCTACTGTAACTTAGCCCATGCCCAAAGGGGAACACTACTGGGCCTTTGTAGAATCTGTACGTCCTACCTGGGTACCCACTTGCTGCGTTGGGCCTCATGTCCATACTTGTCATGGGCAATTTTGCTACATACTCTTCTGGGTACCATGTCATGGGTAGCCTTCCACCTGGGTTAATTGTGCCGAAGAGGGCATCAGCTATGGCGGTTCCTCCAGCTTGACCAGGATATCCCACCCATAAAATGGCACTAATTTTGGGATCATTCTTTGCGAATGTGACATCAACTGGGCCGCCACACATGAGGACCAACACAACTGGGCCTTTGGAGGCCCGGGCTACCCTTGATACAAGCTCTTGTTGGAGGCCCGGTAAGAGAAGCCCAACTCTGTCCCTGAATTCAGCTTCTATGGATTGGTCCAGGCCCATTACTAACACTGTGGCATCCGCATGCCTTGCTGCTATCTCTGCGGATCCAAATAGCTGGTTTCCTTGGCATGCAATATCCCTACATCCTGCTTGATGAACCGTCTTCACATATCTCGCTATCCCTTGCAACGGCGTCGTATATCCACATGCCACTCCTATTAAGTATTAACGAATCCAATTGCTGAAACATTACTATATAATTCATAAAATTTACATTATTAAATAAATTTATTGAGTGTGTGGGTTTTACCAGCGTAGTTTCCAATCATAGTCACAGTGACGTCAGAATTGGGTCCAATGACTGCCACCGTGCGGTGACGCACAGGGGATAGAGGCAGTGAGTTTCCTTTATTTTGTAGGAGAACTATGCCCTGTCGTGCGGCTTCGAGGGCGAGTTGTTGATGGGCCGGGGTACAGACATCTCTTGGGCCCAAGTTTCCGTATGGTTGGGCCGAGGGTTCACCATCGAACATGCCCAATCTCATTTGGACTGTAAAAAGATTAGCCAAGGCAAGGTTAAGATCATTCTCAGTGAGAAGGCCTTTCCTTATGGCGTTCTCTGTGTGAATTGCCAAGAAAGGCCCACAGTCCAAATCCAAGCCTGCTTTAATGGTATCTGCAGCTGCTTCCTCTGGCGTTTTTGTGTAGTGTTGATTGTCGTAGAGAACCCCAACTGAATCGCAATCAGAGACTATGTACCTATTTATGAAGCAAAAAAAAAAAGAAAAAAAGTTAGCAAAAATAATAAATTTACTGGAAAAAAAATGGTAAGATGTAAATAAACTAACCCATTGAGACGCCATTGGCCACGGATGGTGTTTTTGAGGAGATCAGGATCAGCGCAAGTGGGCTTTCCATTTACTTGATTGTAGGAGCACATGACACTAGCCACTCCTCCATCCACCACACATGCCTTAAACGGCACGTCGTATGTGTCTGCCAGGTCTTGCTTGCTTACCTGCATCAACCCACAAATGATCAAAACCCCTCCTTTTTCATTGGGGGATCAATCATCAGTTCATTACCATCTTCACTCCACAACTTTTGCTTTCATTATCACATCGCATTTAAGATTTTCATAGTCGTTTTAAGTAAACGGCATCTCTACTATTCCGTCAATATCACACGCAGCAAAAAATAGTCTATTACATGTAATAAATGGAAGAACAAAAAAACTGGGTTGGCGCACATCCTTTTCGACAACTTGCATCATGTCCACATAATAATAAAAACGATTTATTGTTTATTTGCCCAAAATTTCAAGAAAACTAATTTATTAATAAAAACATAATTTTCTGAAAACAAGTTCACATTAATTGAATGCCAAAAAATTAATGTAAATTGCAATTAATTGAACATAGGTGAAAGAAAATCTTATATCACGAAAACATTATCCCTTTGGTAATTAAATTTAAAAATATTATGTTTTATATTTTGTTGTGATGCACACGCAATTAGTAATTACATACCCTAGCATTGAAATGGAAACGGTCTATGCCTTTCCAGTTATCAAGATCATAGGCAGTGTAGTGTTTGCAACAAGCAGCAACCTTCAACCTGTTGCCCTGGCCCTCACCTTGAAGTCCCCGGACATAGTTGGCGGCGTATTTCCCGGCCAAAGTAGGGTCCTCGCCGGGAGTTTCTTGGCCTCGGCCCCACCGTGGGTCACGGAATATATTCACGTTAGGGCTCCAGTATGTTAAACCAGCCATTCCTCCATTGTACATTGCTCTTGCTTCATCAGACACTACCTGCATCAATATTATTAATTACCACAATATGTGTTTTGTCAGATATTGAAACCCTTTTTCATTGGATTTCTTTTTTTATTTTATTTTTCTTTGTCGTTTGGCCAAACTACCAAAAATTATATATAGGAATAAATAAAAACTTTTTTATTTGCTAAAATACAAATGTCACATGTTCTTAATAATATGTCCAGATAGATAGACAGAAGTTTCTCCGAGATTATTATATATATATATATATATGTCATCTCTATTATCAAAAGTGATTAGGTTATTATTGGCTCTAGCTAGCTAGCTCATTGTTGAAGCAAAACCAACCAAATCATGACCTTTAAGGCCATATAAACATGTATGGCTCCACAGACCTATCTTGAGAGGGAAGCCGTAAGGAAAATGTGTATGCAAATTTTTGCAAGTTGGGCTATCTCTAGGGTGGACAACTTGAAAAACTTTTTGACAAATAATTGATATTTTAAACATTAAGAAAATAAAAGCCAATAGAAAACAATTGATTATGCATATGTCCACTTGTAAGTAACTTTCTGGATAGATTCCATTTTTCATATGCACGTACGTTTACTACACATGACTCCTTTCAGATCCATTAACTAAATTCATTGAAAATTAAGTTTATTAATTTATATATGATTTAATAATTATGAGAAATTATTTAGATAATTTTATATTAAATAAAAATTTGAGTTCAAACTTATAATTTGGGTCCGTTGAAAAATGAAATAATTCATTTTAACACTTTACAAATAAATTAATCATATAGTATAATTGATATATATATTATGTATAAGATCAATCATATTATGATGATAATAGTCACCGAAAGGTTGGTATTATATTCCAATGTTTAGTTTGAGAGCTGAATAAGAAAATGATGTGATGAGAGACTAAAGCACGAAAGAAAGGACAAGGACAACTAGCAAGGTAGCTAAGTGGTACCATCCCATACCATGCTATGTTGTTTTCGTAGTTATTTAAATGATGGCGTGATGGACTTTAATTATTAATTGGGCTTTTACCATAAACTACGTGATTTTCCAACGTCTCATTATCACTTTCTTAAAACTTTTACATGAGAAATGTGACCCTAATATAATAGGAAAAAACTTAGGTCCATTTCCTTATGTCTATTTCATCCAATTCCACCAATCATATATTGTATTTACACTCTCTTTCTTCTATGATTGGTCATATAAAAGGTGGTCTTCTATATTATCTCTCTACTGTGATTGGTCATTTAAACACTTTTTGCCACGTGTCATAATTATATTGGAGAAATGGAGGAAATGGACATAAGGAAATGAACATAAGTTTTTTCCAATATAATATATTCCAAATGTATGCAAACGCAGCACACATGGGAATGGGACAAATATTAACTAATTTAGTCTATTACTCAAAATTTACATACCAAAATATAGTAATAGTAAGTTATTTAATTTATATGTGACAAAAAAAAAACCTAAACGATGAATTAATTAGCTGAGCTAGCATGCATATTCATACACAAGAACCCCTCAGACATTGTATACAGTTCTCTAATACCCTATAGTTCCAAACCTTAATTTATTATTATAGTTTTGTCAAACTATAGCTTTGTAAAAAATTAAGTGCAATTTTTATATCATTGATAAAAAAATTGATATGTGTATATAACTTATGAAACTCATTTTTTTTTTATGATTGATTCATTTTTTGAAAAAGTAATATGTTATATTTTGAATGGATAATTCAATGAATTATGTAAGGCGGAAGAAAGAAAGAAAATGAAGGAATATTTTAATTAGATATATAAAAAAAAACAAAGAATAAAAGAGATTGGGAGAGAGAGTGAGTTATGTATGAAAGAATCTGACCCGTCCGATTTGGAGCCAGAGGGATTGATTGAAGGAAGCAGCGGTGGAGATGACTTGAGGGAAGCTAGTGGCGGCGGGGAAGGCCCCACCGAACTTAGTGCCGGGGCCCACATTGGAGACGCCGTGAAGTGCCTCGGACCACCACTCGTATCCCTGAATGCCAAGCCTGGGCACGGCAATGGCATTATTAACCACAAGACGAATCTTCTCCTGCAATGTGAGGCGTTGGATGAGGTCTTGCACCCTCACGTGAATGGGCACGTGCGTCCTGCAGAATTTGAACCCTCTCGTCATCCCGTTGCGAGGGTCGCATGCAAACGGCACGCGCCCCACCGCCGGCGACACACAACAACACACCACGAGAAGCGCCACCAACCACCACCACCACCGCATGCTCTTAAGCTTATTATTACTATTCGACATTATTATTGAATGTTGATATATATTATATTTAATAGTAATAATAGAAATAGGGAATGAATTGAAGAAGGTAAGCAGAGAGAGTGGTGATAATGATATATGTATATAGGTGGGGAGAGTGGAGGAGATATATATAGATGGAGATGTGGAAGAGATGAGAGGTTGCGTATTGTAAAGAGAATGTGAGAAGAACAAATTAAAGGAGCTGCTGGATGGGGTTTGATTCATGAATTCATGATTGGCTTTCCACGTCGATGTGGAGGATCGGATATATGGAGTTTCTAACCACTCCCTCAACTGAAATACCAAACATTTTTTTAAAAAAATATTATTGCCATCAAAATATATACTCTTCTTTAATTTTTTTATCAGTAAATTTTTATTTTGATTGTACTCTGCCTCAATTTAATCTTTAAATAATTGAAATGTTAAATTTTGTTTTTGAATAATACAATATGTTTTAATTTACTTCATAAAATACAGAAATGTCTCAGTAATTGGGGTCTCTCGAAGAAAGATACATTTTGTTTTAATTTAGTCTATGAGAAAAGTTTTTTAAAAACTAAATCGAAACAAATTATATCTTTTATTGATTAAATTTAATTTTTTTATCTTTAAAATGTTACATTGAGATAAGGATTAAATTTATAAACATTAACCTTAGGAGATGTACTAAATTGAAATAGAATACATTTTTTAGGGACTAAAATAATAATTAATTCCTTTTTAATTATATTATAATTACCGAAAAAATGGGAACAAAATAAAAAGCAAAGTGAAAGTTTGGAGTCCCGTGTCAATGTCATGCAACTTATAGTAATAATAATAATTGTTAGTTACTTTGAGAGTGAGACACATATATGAGTATGACTCATCCTGACTCGTGAGTTGACGAGTGCAACGCGTTGTTAGGCTCAGTAGTGCCTAACTACATCCCTCCCATTAGTCTCCAACCCATTTTGCTTGTCAGCTTCTGCATATATAATTATATATAATAAAATAAAAAGGGATATATTTTTTAATCTTGCATAGATGCTTTCCCTATTTTATTTCTTTATTAATTTACTCCTTATAATTTTAAAAATAGTATATATATATATATATATACACTATTCTATGCCATAACTCATGACTTGTTAGAAACAAATTGTGAATTTTGTTTTCTCATACCGCAACCAGCTTGGTGAGAGCTACGTCTTGCATATTTAAAACTTCAAACAATAATTCAACAGAAAGCTGCTCTTTTTGACATGAAATACTTATTATTAATTAGTTACCATATATAATAGCTGATGCTACTAGCTAGCTAGTTTTGTTATTTTTTCTTCCTCTCTACTCATTCTTCATTATTAATTCATAAGTTTAAAAAATGAGGTTAGGAGTAGAAAATATAGAAACACGAAGAGCCAAACAAGTCCAAATATTTGACGGTTTAATTTCTGAAGATTCTACTCACCAAATACACATAATTTGCTTGTAGGCTTAAATAATTAAAAAGCTAAGGTTGTTTACCAATGACCCAAATTAAATATAGTTAATTTCATTCCACATGATGTAAATAAGTTGGACAAGTACTATTTGACTACTACGTACATTTACATCTACAGCTTCTAAATTTAATTTTTCTTTCTTAATCTCTCTGTGTTTATTTTTTTTCCAGTCAACCCCTTTTACTTGCCTTAGAAAGAATATTATTGATAACAACATTATTTTGTTGAATATAAATATGCGTGTACCCAAAATGCATAATGCATATAAGTTAACATATTCAAAAAAAATCTGTGCCTACTTGGAATAAAGGGTCCACAGGCTTTGATTGAGAAAGTAGACTGATTAGGATAAAATAAGAATATGAATAGGATTAGATAAGAGCTGGAAGACATACAATATCCATTTGTATATCTTTTCATGTGCAATACGAATAATTTACAATAAAGAAAACGTAAATTCCAGTTATTATTATTTTTTTAGTGAGGGTAATGTGTGATCATGCATGTATGATTAGATCAAATTCATATATATACAGTGTGTCACAATTTTTAATATTAATTATTTTCAATTTATAAAGTTAAATTATATATATATATATACATAAGAATTTTTTTGTTTATTTAATTGAATCTGGTAATTCCGAAAATTCAATTTGAATAAGAGAACAAGTCTTCCAATACTATTGAGCCCCCCCAAAAAAAAAATGCAAAACAAATAAGATAGCTTACCTACTATCTAAAAGTATGGTATGTGAGGTCCCGAACAGGATTCTCATAGTCACATATATAGACTATCATCATTCGTAAATTATTACCCTATATATCTAGGTGTTTTTTTTTTAATCAGAAATATCCAGTTATCCAATGTCAAAGATAATAACTAGGATCGAACTCACATTTAATTAAAGATGATCAAGTCTCTTCCCTCAATTTCGTCCTTTGAGTTTATAATTAAGTGCTTTGAATTGTGAATCAGAACATTGTTTTTAAAAATGTTGATATAAGTGTAACAGATAGCAGTTAGGTTGGTAATTGTTCATCTAACATAGTGCTTTAAACTATTTCATTAATCGAAAAGAATTCTTAATCAGTGTGATCATTAATATATTGATTAAATCATTTAAAGGTTAATGTTTTTTTAAACATCAAGGTATTTAATACGTTTACATATATATATGTATATGCATATGGTATAATGATTTCAAGAGACTTGGCAATTCTCTTTTCTTTTCTTTTTTAAATAGTTATGAGTATACGCAAATGGGTGGGTCTAATAATTGTTTTTATATATTTAGAATTTTTTTAAAAATAAAATTGATTTCCACTTTCCATCCATAAAACTTTGTTCATTAGTATATATAAACCATATAAAACGTAACCGCCAATTGGCAGTGATGCAAGTTAGTCAACTACATAATTAAGAAGACATTATCTATTAATATAATTTATAGAACAATTGGACCCAGATCGTTGAAGTATAGATTTGTAAAGTATACAATTAAGATCGTTTGATAAAAATTAAGATATATATTCACATAACAAACACTCTCATCAAATAACTCAAATTTCACACTTCAGCCACAATATGTAATTTAGCGGACTCATCGACAAACTTGATTTTTATCCTAAAATTATATTATTCAAACCCCTTAAAAATTCATCAAATTATTATATCCCCTCCCAATGGAAGGCAACGAAATTTGATCATACACATACGGCATCTTTAATTTGATCATTAAGGATTGATTTTAATCAACAGAGTGAGTTTAAAAAAAAAATTGTTATTTTTTATTAATTTTAAAATAATAAATTCTTTCTGCATCAATAAAAAAAACTTCACAAATATTTTAAGTCATAAATTTATATATATATGGATTTTTGTTTTGAGTAAAAGAGTTATAAGTGTTGGGCCCCGTATAAAAATATAAAGAAAAGAGAAAGAATAACGCACAAAAAAATTTAACGTGGTTCGGTGTCTCAAAACCTGCTACCACGACCCCCACTGGGACAAACTTTACTACTTGTAATTTTTGAACGAAAAAATTACAAACCCTCCTCAATACATAAAAAATACCAAAAACCCAATACACTCAATGGTTATAGGCTAGTATTATTATGCGTGTTGGAACTTATATAACTCACACCTAATTATATAAGCTCCTCACCCACTCACTCACTAAATCTAACCAATGTGGGACTTTGAATTACACACACAATAAATCCTCCTTAATCCAAAGTCCTACATTATTTCTCTCTATAAAAAAACTAAACTCTCCTACTAATTTTCTGACTTCTTCTGCTTCTGCAACGATCCTCCCTTGCTGCAGAATCCTCTAACATCCTCAGATTAACTCATCTTCATAAGAAACCACATTAGCAGAAGAAGCTCCCTTCAATCTGCCCCTTTTCTCCTTCATGCGCTGCAAGTTCTCCCTGAAGTCTGGACATTTCATTTGCATGTGACCCAACTGTCCACAGTAATGGCACTCAACAGTGCTCACGTCTCTCGATCGAGAATTTCTTCCAAGTTGATCACCCTTCTTCTTCTTGTCACTATCCACTGCTAGTATATGACTGTCCCTGAAAGACTCTTCACCACCCATCATCCTCTGACTCTCCTTCAAGGTACTCATCACTTCATCTAGTTTCTGTGTGCTCTTTCCTGTTAGCATTGACTGGACTAGAGGCTTGAAGGATTTTGGTAGTGAAGCCAAGAGAAGCAGCGCTTGCTCTTCATCCTTAATAGTCTCCCCTGCATTCAACAATCTAGATACCATCTCATTAAATTTGTTAATGTGATCAGTCACATTACCTCCCTCTTCCATCTTTAATGAGTACAAATCCATCTTCATCATCAATCGATTGGTCAATGTTTTCAACGCAAACTTGCACTCCAACGTGTCCCACAACTTCTTCGGTGATGTCTCCTTCAGCACAGTCACTTTTATCTATGGGGCTAGTGCCAACTGAATTGTACTAACAGCCTTTTTCTGAATTGTACTCCAATCTGACTCTTTCATTTCACTCGATTTCTCATCCTGCAATACTAATTCAAGATCCTGTTGAACCAAATAATCTTGAATCGTGCATTGCCACAGTGTAAAATCCGTTCTCCCATCAAACAATGGAACTTCAAACTTCAGGGTGTTCATTGTATTTAACCCAACTCTTGGTTAAATACTTCCCCACTCACACAACCAACCAACCAGCACCACAAACAACCCAAATTTAAAAAAATCTGACTTGAAAAAAATGCAAAAATAAGCCAGAACTAACCTCTCTCCAAATTGCTAACTGGATGATGACGACTCCTTCCTCTTGCTCTTTCTCCTTTCTTCCTCCCTAGGCGGGAACCAAAGCTCTGATACCACTTGTTGGGCCCCGCATAAAAATATAAAGAAAAGAGAAAGAAGAACGCACGGAAAATTTAACGTGGTTCGGTGCCTCAAAACCTACTACCACGACCCCTACTGAGACAAACTTTACTACTTGTAATTTTTGAACGGAAAAATTACAAACCCTCCTCAATACATAAAAAATACCAAAAACTCAATGCATCCAATGGTTATAGACTAGTATTCTTATGCGTGTTAGAACCTATATAACTCATACCTATTTATATAAGCTCCTCACCCACTCATTCACTAAATCTAACTAATATGGGACTTTGAATTACACACATAACAATAAGCAGGGGATGATAAAGATGATTGGGTAAATGAGGACAAGATGTGATTATATTGAAAGGAGCACCAACGCAACTAACCACTTTTTGGGACAAGCTTCAAGTTGAAGCATAACTTACATAACCATATATCACTCGTACGTACCAACACTATAACTAGAAACTTTGTTTTTTTTTGAATTTTTGTTATGGCTGTTTGGGCTAAGGCCACCCATCATGTTTCAATCATTATGGGACATGGATCCGAGTTATATTTTTTATCAACTGTATAAATTGTTTTTTTTTAATGTTAACTAACGTAGGAATTAAAATTACTTTTATATACATTAATTTGCATGCCGGATTATTATATAAAATAAGTGCACATTAACATTTTACAACTCCATTCAATTTTTTTCCTACTGAAGTAATCAAATTGGCAAAAGAAAAAAAAACAGGGGAAAGAAGTCATAAATATGGATACAGCTATGCAGAGAGAGAGAGAGAGAAATTAGAAATTAAGAATTCATATCTTTTTTAATTATAAAATATTAATACAAAATATGTTATAATAGTTAATTAGTATTATTTATAAATTATTATTATTATTTGGTCATTTATAATAAGTATATAATATACAAAAATTTAAGAGAGAAAAATCAGAATTCATATCTATGAAAAATTTTGTACTTACAATACAATATGTATATTTGTCTTTGTTTCAAAATTATTAAAAATTTAATGACCTAGCTATAATTGTTTTTGAAAAGAAAAATTCAGATCTATGAAAATATTGTACTTACAATATGTATAGTTGTCTTCTAAAAACATATAAGCTTGTTTAAAAAAATGCATGTGCGCAGTTTCAGAGCCCACAAACATTTCCTCAAATGTCAATTATATAATCCTCTAAGTTATTATTATAGATAAATGCAAAATATAAGGCATCAATATATATTTATATATAGGTATCTGGAAAGTCAATAAAAGATGTGTCTAGCTATATTTGTAAGATACCCATATCATATAACTAAATATGAAACTAATTTAACTTAACTGTCAAGTATCAAATCCACCTACACTTATATACTAAACTAATAAAACGTTAATATTTGTTGTGTCCCTAATTAAGGAGAGGATATTCGATACTACAAGCACTAAAAATTAAATACATTTGTTTATTAATATTAATAAAAAATTAATTATTTTTTTATGATAAATTTTTATTAAAGTTAACAAAATAATAATATTAAATGAAAGAATTAAGAGATGAAATGACAATTCGATGTATTTTTGTAAAGACTTTTATATATCCTAGTTAACCTTAAGATTGTTTTTAAGATTTTTATGTGAGATCATTAATAATTAATTCAATATTAGTGTATACAACAAATTAAAAGTTCCTATTATGCGTGCGTTGGGTTGTCTTTTTAGTTTCCACCACAAACTTATATGCATGTGACCTCCTAAACATGATTATAGGTCATGTCTGTGGGACCATATGGTTTAACAGAATTTACAGAGACTATGTAACAAACTTCAAAGTAGATTCTGAATTGGACATAACCAAATATATATATCTCAAGAATGGATCAGTGCTTGATTCTTCTATGTATTAGTATGTTAAGTATCACATCACAATTAAATTCATCATTCTCGAATGTATTAATTAATAATTAATTGGACACTTGGAAGTTTATCCAACTCTTTTAAGCTTATCAACTCCAAGTCTCCAACAACAAATTGACTACAATCCATCGAAAGAGAAAGCACCTATTTATATATATGTGTTGCTACTTCTGCCAATGAAAAACTAGAGCTTAATTATATAGATTTCGGATTTTTTTCTTATAAATTAAAATTTTGCCAAATTTTAATTTTAATTGTTCTTTAAATAACAAAATTAATTGGATCATCGATCTATATGCGATTAATTTAAAATTAATGAACCCTAGTATATATATGATTAATAATAATATTGTTTGGAAGAATTTAATTTGTTGTTGATAGTTTCATGAGTTGAGATGTGGCAGGTTGCTTGTCTGAATTTAGTTGCTTGACATGGTAGTTAAATTATACCAAACGCCTTTGATTTCCTTGATATCAACAGGCGGGACTTGAAAATTAAAAATATATGAATTATTTGAAGCATTGATTAATAAAAGTTGTGGAAAATTTACAGGGTTGGTGAAGTAAATCCATATGATCAGTTCCCAGCCTATGAAGCCATATATATATATATATATATATAATCAACCAAAACAAAATACCAACCAATGTATTGAATTATTGGGAAAACACTTTATCATACTTCCAAATCAAATTTGACGGGTGAGAAATGAGCTCTTTAATCTTTGAGTTATTTTAAAAATAAGTTACGTACATGCAAGGTATGTACACTAGTAAGAAAAATTGATGGAAATAGTGGGGTGGAGCCCACTGGGTCCCACTTATTTTTTCACTTTTTTATTTTCATCAACTTTAAAAAAAAGAAAAAAAATACAAAATATCTATTATATCCCTCTGATTTGACATGATTTGACACAATTATAATCCTTTTTTCTTTTTATTATTTTAATATAAGGGGTAAAATGGTCATTTTAATACATTCCCTTTCCATTACCAAACTTTTATTACTAGACACATTAATACATTCCGTTTCCATTTCTATTTCTATTTCTGCCTAATAAACGTGACCGCATTATCCCTCTCTTTAAAACTTATAGTTTGAGAGTAATTAATATAAACTCTAAGCATGACAACAAATCTTTTTTTTTTAAGTATAATACAATAGTAATGTAATGAATGTGGTGATGATAATATAAAAATAAATATAAATTTACACATTTGTAAAAATTTACTATTTAGATAGAACCTACAATTCAAACAATCATATTCATTTTGTAATGATTATATTATTCATACAAAAAAAGATTTAAAAAAGATATATGAAGAGAGAAAATAAAGGAGGATAGACGATAGAAAGATTGTTGAAGTGGGAAGCTAAGTGGATGAAGAAGAAAACCAACTGGATCATAAATAAAATGGACCCACAAATCCTATCCTTTAGAGAATTTTGACAAAAAGTTAGGATGAGAACGTACGTTACCCAGTGGGATATATATATCACTGAAATGAAATCAAATCCAGCTTTAGATGCCTGCAATTGCAAGTGGCCTAAAATAGACACATACTCATATATATAGATCACATTAATTAGAACAATGTAACCTCATATATATAAGAAGCTGCTCTATACAATATATATGCTAACAACAGTATCATGGGCATGTGAATGGGATATATATATGCATGCATGTGGGACTTGCTGATTTGGCATAACATTCTTATCCTTAAACGACACAGTGACGTAAAAGAGATAATTTTGGCAACATCCAAACTAATATATATAGTTCAAATTCTATTGGAACTAAATATAGTTTATTGATTAAAAAATATATAGCTTGACCAATCAAAATTATTAAGGATGACAGTTTTTTTGGTTCACAAATCACACACAACAGTAATCTCTATCCAGCGAAGACGATAGATCTCGTATTCGTAAACAAATACTTCTATTAGAATTCCTGGACTAACTTCTATTTTATGCAAATATTTGTGTGTGTCTAAATATATATCTATATTAGAATGATTCATATATAATTATGATTTTCTGCAATTAAGTTCACCTAATGTTAAAGTTCGAAGGAATATTGGGTTTGCTTCTAAATCCTAAATAAAAATATAGTGGGGTCGTGATTGATGAAAATTTGAAACCGCTTAATCCATGATAATAATATTAATTGCAAGGAAGGAACAAGTTTGAAAGAGTCAGTCAAATCAAACTGTATTAAGATATTGAAATAGGAGGATAGTTCGCATAATTAAACAGATTGTAACTAGGTAAGAGCATTTTTTTTTCATACCAGGGTTTCTAAAGTATATGTAGTGACTAATTCACTCGCTGAATTGTATGCACTTCAAAGAGTGTGATAGTTAATTCAAAGTTTTAAAACTATTTCATACCCAAAGTCAATAATTGAATCCCGTACACTTATTAAAAATGGATGAGATGTAAGTTTTTTCTACTTAATCACACTCACTACGTTACTTGGTAAGAACATTTACTTTAGTGAGATCGATTGATTTTCTCCTACGCCACCTTCATTATCAACATATCTGAACTTCTAGATGTTACACGTCGTTGCTCTAATCACCACCAAAGGAAATAAGAACAGAAGAAGAAAAAGACTTGACTCTTTTCATTTGGAAAAAAGACTTTATTTTTTAATGTGGAAGGAAATGCTTTATTATCTCAACTAGGCCCAGAAGGAATGGACTTCGCTCGAAATCTATTGGGCCGAGTCCAATTTCCTTCATACAAACCGTGCCAATTTTTTTTAAAAATTTCTAGTACAAATAATAATAAAATTAACTTAGTTTCAAAATCAAATTAATTTAGACCCAAAAAATCAAATTAATTAGTATATAAGTAATAATATTATACGAAAAGCTTTCATATTATTTTTAATATCTAAAATCAAATATAAAAATAATAATTATATTCTAAAATAATAAATTAAATAATAACAAAGTTATTTTACATTATGTTCAATCTTCTTAATATTTCACTTTCTTTCTGCTTCTCTCTTCTTTTTACTGTTATGTTCTAAATAACTGTAAGAACCTAATCATCAGACAAGAACTATGACAAAATTTACCATTCACCAACTTACAGAAATGCTTCCAACAAGTAAAATTTTAGTTAAGGATGAAGGATAAAGGATAAAGGGCATCCAGCTGTCAAAATACTGAAAAACTTTATTACACATAAACGTCAAGTACGGACAACACATAAATAACAAGTAAACAGAGCAAGAAGCAGAGCATGATTTTGGTATAGTGAGTAGTACAATTACAATGTAATAACTAAATCACAACTTGCTCATTTTGACAGGCCCCATCTCCTTTGCCTTGGTCCTCAGCAAATGCTTCTGTATCTTCCCGGTGGCTGTCTTTGGTAATGGTCCAAAGAAAACGGATTTGGGTACCCAATAAGCAGGCATCTTTTCTCTGCAGAACTTAATAATATCCTCAGCAAGACGCTGTTCATTAGAACTATCAACCCCTGGCTTCAATGTCACAAAAGCACAGGGAGACTCACCCCATTTCTCATCAGGCCTCGCAACCACTGAAGCCTCCATTATTGCAGGGTGAGAGTACAGTGTGTTCTCTACTTCTACACTACTGATGTTTTCAGCCCCAGAGATGATGATGTCCTTTGATCTGTCTTTAATTTCTATGTATCCATCTGGGTGCTTCACAGCAAGATCCCCAGAATGAAACCATCCATTTGCAAACGTTTCTTGGTTGGCTTTCGGGTTCTTTAAGTATCCTTTCATTACAACATTACCCCGCATCACAATCTCTCCAATGGTAGTTCCATTGGCAGGAACAGGTTGCATGGTTTTTGGGTCCACCACATCTAGGCCTTCCAAGCCGATGTAGCGAAAGCCTTGCCTTGAGTTGAGCCGGGCTTGGGTTTCCGGAGGAAGTGATTCCCACTCAGGCTTCCAAACACATACTGTGGAGGGGCCGTAGGTTTCTGAGAGACCATAAGTGTGAGTGACACGAAATCCTCGTTGTGACATGGCAGCAAGAACAGAAGGAGGAGGAGCAGCCCCAGCTGTATTCACATGTACAATATGTGGCAGAGGAAGTATGGCTTCCTCAGGTGGGGCATTAACTATTGAGTTGAGTACCACTGGTGCTGCACAAAAATGAGTTACTTTATACTTGGCAATGGCTTCATATACCGCCTTAGCTGAAACCTGTGTAAAAACATTTAAGAGTTGAAACTTGAAAGAGTAGAGAATAAGGATATCTATAGCAATCAACTAGCAAGTTGTTAAAGATAATAATTGTCAACAAAGGATATGACAGTATCAGTTAATACATCAGTAGTGCAGTTTAATGGTTTCACTTCGCACAGCACAGAATAGAATTGGTCATTAGAAATATAAGAAAAAAGTTCCATATGCTATGCTTAGGATTAGCATGCTATCACTAGTTAGCAAAGACCAACAACGCATGTACGATATATTTCCCAATAAGGATAACAAGTGGAGAACAACGTGTTTCTATCACTCAAATAAACGAATAACATTAACAAACCCACTAATTTACCTGGCGAAGGCATATGTTTGTCCCACAAAGAGCTGCTAGCGTCCAAGTGTAGCACCAACCATTGCAATGAAACATGGGTAGCGTCCATAGATAGATAGCTCCTTCATTCATTCCCCAAATAAGAGCTCCACTTAGCGACATAATATATGCCCCTCTGTGATGTAATACCACACCCTTAGGGCTAGCAGTGGTACCAGATGTATAACCCAAAGCAATGCTCTGCCATTCATCTTCTGGTGGTTTCCATGCAAATTCAGGGTCACCAGTTTCTAGAAATTTCTCATATTCAATGACTCCTTTGTCCAAAGCATACTTGAGTGCCTTAGGATCGCAATTTTCATCACCGATGACAATTAAAATTGGAGGCTTAAAACTTCTGTTTTTCTCAGAACAGATTTTCAAAGCTTCTTCTGCCAAGGAAAAGAACTCCTGATCCACCATTAGAACTGCGGCAGCTGAATGGTCAAGAAGAAAAGCTATGGCCGCTGGATTCAGTCGAATATTAATAGTGTTGACCACAGCTCCTGCCATTGGAATTCCAAAGTGTGCTTCATAAAGGGCAGGGATGTTGGGTGCAAAAACTGCCACCTATTGCCAGTATCAGAAAGTTACTTTAGGTGTGAACAAACTCCAATCAACATAGTAAAATATCAAGGCTATTAGAAAAAGTTAATTGAAAAGACCAGAAAGAATACCAAAGTATTTTAACAAGATCTTTCAACTAAATTGCAATGAACATGTCCAAGTAAAACAAATGCAAACGTTCTACACTTTACCTATGTACTAGCACAAATTAGGATGTATAGACAAAATAGCACAAAAAAACAAAAACAAAATTTGGGCTTGTATTATTTTCACTACTTGTTGTATCTAGAAGGTTATATAAGCTACTGAACACTCTGGACTCTTTTTTCAACAAGTGTGACAAAAGACTATCAATATGCAGTAACTGCCAGCAAAAATACAACATTAATTAACTACACAAACCAGTGCTATATTAGTACTCCACAGTTCACAAGTTAAATGCAGAGTTTGATCCATTCACACACTAGAGGTGAGCAAAAACTTTATGGTAGTGATTTGATATTGAGATTTATCCAACATATCTAGGAAGCTATCTTATCTCTGATTTTATATTTTCTCCTTCCTTTATCCAACATAGACTTGAGCCTAAGCCAAGTCTTGTGTAATTTAATTAAGGTCAACAATGATTAGGCAATCTTATCCAAAGAACACACTAGAATAGACTCTATTCATGAGTTATGACTGATGCAGAGGACAATGACAAGAAAACAATACTACAATCACTGAATTTGGTTTGTCTTAAGTCAAATTCATCACAGAATAAAACAGAATCTTCTGTCAAATTTGTTCATATCTAGTGATAATAGCTAATTTCAGCCATGCCTGAACTAGGGCAGGATCTGCATTATAGTCGAGTTCTCGACCAGTAGTCAGAGGATCGTGCTTTGGTTGGCCGGGTTTCGCATAGAATGACATTCACAAAAGAACAATTTCTCACTTTGCGAGTTCAATGGATTACATCTTATCCAGTAAAAAGACTAATGAATTTTCACTTGTTATGCAAGTGAGAATCTTTCTATAGGTTGGCATGACTTCCTTTAAACACCACATCCGCATAGCTCGATCAGTTACTTCCTTGTTAAAATAAAGTTCAGGTTCAAGGTATGCCAATTACAATAATAGTATTTAACAGACTTTACTTAATAGTATCAACTTCTAAGTGTAGTGGTTCTCGACAAGTCTCGTATGTAGACACAACAACGGGCCTACCATATCAAATTCATCCCTACAATATTGAATAAACAATCTCATGTTTAACCTGGAATAAGAGATACTTATATACTAAGGATAACAAAAGTCAACATATATAATTAACTAAAGTTTGCCAGAATATAACTAATATAGTGTGTAACTCCTCCTTCACGGGAGGAGGCTTGTAAAAACAATATCATCGTTGCTCGACTTATAATTATTATTTGAAAAAATCGACTCCTTAAACTTAAAACAATGAAATGATGTGCATTAATATAATAAGAATCTGTGTTCTTCGCCATAAAACCAAATTGTTCTGTTCTTAACCAGAAAAGAAATAACAAAATTCAATCAATTAATAAGCCACGTAGTCTTGCAAGTACAGCTAATCTGTACTTATTTCTTAATCATATGAATATTTGATAAACTAAAAGAGAGAGAAAAGTGAGAAAAAAAATTATAAAGTCAGCCAAATGGGCGATCGAGATTATTTGGTTTCCAGTAAAATCAGAGTGAGCGATAGAAGAAAGAAAGGTCAAAGACGAAGGGTAAGGGTGAAAGAGAAATACCGTGGTCCCGGGACCGATGGAACGTTGAGAGAGAGCAGAGGCAAATCGACGGCAACGCTGGTAAGTCTGAAGCCAAGTGTAATGGCGGGATCCATGAACCACAGATCTTCTGTTGGGGTGCACCTGAGCTGCTCTTTCTAGAAACCACAACGGCGTCAAAGCTGTATAGTTCGCTGCGTGCTTTGGTAAATCGTCTATGTCCTTCACCATCGCTGCACCTCCTGTTCCTCCTCCTTCCCCCCTCTCTCTCTCTATCTCTCTCAATTTTCTTCTGAGACTCTCACGAAGAAGAAAGTGAAGAATAGAATGCTACCAGAATAGTGGGTGCCGAGTTTATATAGAGAAATAATCAGTTCTCTGTTTATAAAGTATATTTATAAATAGGAATGTCTACGTGTCTGCGTGATCCGACGGCTGTAAAAAGATGACAAACCAAATTTCTCCATTTCTTTTTTATATTTTTTTAAATAAAAATGGCTGTGACACAAACCTAAATCAAAATTTTTAATATTTAAAAATTTTAAAAATTAATAAGGAATAATGATTTTTAATATTAAAATCTTTTATTAACTAATAAAATATCTTAACAAGTATCTATATCTATATATATATTGTTAAAGGAATATAGATAAGCTTATCTTGTTACACATGTCTCCTCTACATATAATGTTAATCCTCTATCTATACATCCTCTAATATTTTTCAAAACTTTTTTATATGCACTTAAATGATTCTAATTTAATATCATTGAATGCTATTTAATTGTGGATTTTAAATTAAAAATTACATAATTACTATTATTAATCATAAATTTCAACATCTATATATCTATATATATAAATAAAGGAATATACTTCGCCTCAAATCCTATCTGTAGAGTGTGAGTTACGTGTGTAGCAAGTTTCTTGTATAAAGTGGTTAGTTAGTTTTGTATAGTTACGTTTCTATCCCTCAGGTAGTTAGGAAGTAGCTTAGCTGTACATTCTTCTTGTGGTAGTTGTATATAAGCTCTTGGATAATTAATAAAATTATCTCTCTTCTCATATTTTACTACTTCTATTCTGAGTTTATTCTGAGTTTATCATGGTATCAGAGGTAAATCGATCCTAGGGAGAGCTATTTTTTTCATTTCAGTCTTTGTTGATTTGTTCTCAGCAGAGCATAAACTTCATCCTTGCATTTTTTCCTAGATCTGTTATTTTGTTCATAACTGATCATTTCGTTTTTTGTGAAATCTTGTTACAGTGATTCGAATCACTGTAATTCATACAAATTTGTTCGATCAAATCCGTTTGTGTTTTCTACTTGAGGATGGCGGATACTTCTGACATGTCTAGATCGGATTCTCAGACTCCGAAATCTTCGAAGTCCGATTCAGAATTGATTCGCAAACGTGATCCATACTACATACATCCATCAGATAATCCTGGAGCTCAAATTGTGGTTAATTTGTTAACTCTAGGCAATTACTTGATCTGGAGTCGCTCGATACGCATTGCACTTAAGGCCAAGAATAAACTTGGTTTTATTGATGGATCTCTTCTTCCACCGGTAGATACGATGTCTGATGAGTTTTTGCGTTGGAGTGATGCGGATTCTATGGTCACAGCATGGATACTTCATTCTATGACTAAAGATCTCATGGAGGCGTATATGTTCTCTCCTTCAGCTCGAGATTTGTGGCTGGAATTGGAAGAGAAGTTCGGTGTAAGTGATAAGTCTGTTGTTTTCAGTCTAGGAAAGCAACTTAATCAAATCATACAAGGTAACGATTCTTTGGCTTTGTACTCTAATAAGCAAAAGAAACTAATGGATGAGTTGAATTGTTTATCTCCTAAGTCACCTTGTATATGTAATGGATGTACTTGTGGAGGTTATAAGAAGTTGCATGATAAAGTAGAATCTAATGATACTATGACCTTTTTGTATGGCTTGAATGAATCTTATGATAGTATTGTAAGTACTATCTTGCTTATGGAACCAATGCCTTCATATAATAAGGTATATTCACTGGTAGCTAGAATAGAAAAACAGAGAAGTTTAGGTATGAGTAATGCTGTTAGTAGTTCAATTGATGCAAGCGCCCTAGCTGTTAAAGTACCTGAGCCGAGTAAAAACGGAGGTGATTCTGGTAAAAGGAGAGAATATGTAAAAAAATCTGATAGGTATTGTAATTTTTGTAATAAGTCTGGCCACATGGAAGATGCATGTTTTAAGAAACATGGCTATCCGGAGTGGTTTGAGAAGTACAAGACTAAGAAGAGTGGTCAGAATACTACGCTTGCTGTTGCCAATGGGGAAGGTAGTTCTCAGTCCAAAGGCATGGATTCTTCTCAGATTGCTCAATTGATTCAGATGGAGCTTAAGAAGTTGGTTTCAAAGAAAGGAGGCACTGAGGAAAGTCCTGTGAATGCAAGTTATTTTGCGGACTTTGCAGGTAACATCACACTTTCTTCTTCTACTTATATTCAAGGAAGTGATAAATGGGTCATAGATTCAGGTGCATCCAGTCACGTCACAGGGAATGTGCATTTCTTGACAGACATACGACTGGTTAGAGGTCTTAACACTGTAACTTTACCTGATGGTAGTGTTAAGTATGTGAGTTCTGTTGGAACAGTATGTCTTAGTGATGCTTTTCAGCTTAAGAATGTATTGTATGTTCCAGACTTCAGATATAATTTGATTTCTGTGAGTAAGCTGGTATGTGACTCGTCCATTCAAGTCAAGTTTCATTCATCTGGTTGTGTGATGCAGGACCTGTTGAATGATCGGATTATAGCTACTGGATTCTTGGAGAAGAACTTGTATATTCTTAGCAGAATGTTGCAGTGTAATTCGAGTTTAGTTTCCTTACATGATGTAAACACGAATGTTAATAATGTTTCTCAGCTTAGTGATGTTCATAAACCTGATCTGTGGCATGTCAGGCTTGGACATCCTTCTACTAAGACGTTAGAACAACTGTCTTTTATCACTAAGCATGTTGATTGTACTGCCTGTGATGTTTGTCATAAGGCTAAGCAAACTCGTATTCCTTTTTCAGTTAGCACCATAAAAACTACTGCCATTTTTGAGCTTTTACATGTTGATATTTGGGGCCCGTACAAGGTGGGTTCTTTAAATGATGCACACTATATGTTAACTATAGTGGATGATTTTTCTAGAGCAGTGTGGGTGTTCTTAATGGCCAATAAGTTACAAGTTGTGGGTTTATTGGTCAAATTTTTTAAACAAATACAAACACAATTTAATGTTCGTGTTAAGAGAATTCAGACCGATAATGGTGCTGAATTTCTAAGTAGAGCTTGTCAAAGTTTCTTTGCTGAACAAGGTGTTATACATCAAAAGAGTTGTGTTTATTCTCCACAACAGAATGGTGTGGTGGAACGTAAGCATAGACATCTTGCGCAAGTTGCTCGTGCATTACTTTTTCAAGCTGGCTTGTCTAATAAGTTTTGGGGGGAAGCGATGCTTACTGCCACGTACATCATTAACAAATTACCAACTAAAGTTTTGGGTTGGAAATGTCCTTTTGAAGTGTTAACTGGTAAATTGCCTAATTACACCATGTTTAAAACGTTTGGGTGTTTGGCATACGCTACGAATCTTCTTCCTCACAAAAACAAGTTTGATGAAAGAGCAAAGAAGTGTCTTTTCTTGGGGTATGCAGCTGATTATAAGGGTTATAAATTGTTTGATCTTCTAACGGAAGAACTCTTTGTTTCTAGAGATGTGCAGTTCTGTGAAGATATTTTTCCTTTCCAAGGTAAGCCTCTATTGCCAGAAGTGGTAGTGCCTACTCCACATGTGTTTGTTGAAGATGAAGATTTTTCATTTCTTCCTGTGTCTCAGAATTCTTCTAAATCTCAGAGTGACATGTCTCCTGTTTCTGATTCACTTGTTTCTTCTCCTTCTGAATCAGAGAAGTCTGTTTCCTCTACTAGTGTTCCAATTGCACAGGAAGTTTCAACTGCTTCTCAGCAACCTGAAGTGGTAGTAAGAGCTAGTACCAGAGTTAAGAAACCCCCAGATTGGATGAAGAATTATGTTACATGCACGATTCCGCATTCATCATCACATTCTCCTAAGGCATTCCCTTATGTTACACCTAATTGTTTCTCTAACAATTACTTGATATTTTTAACTAATATGTCACAGGTATGTGATCCTTCTACCTATGGTCAGGCAAAGGATAAGCCTGAATGGCAGCATGCTATGCAAAAGGAGTTAGAGGCCTTGGAAAGAAACAAGACTTGGCAGTTAGAGTCTTTACCTGAAGGAAAGAAAGCTATTGGTAGTAGATGGATTTACAAAACTAAATTGAATCCAGATGGCAGTGTTGAAAGGTATAAGGCGAGACTTATTGCTCAAGGATATACTCAAGTGGAAGGTGAAGATTATTCTGATAGTTTTAGTCCTGTAGCTAAAACTGTCACGGTGAAAACCTTTCTTGCTATGGCTTCTATTCGTAATTGGCCACTACATCAGCTTGATATTAATAATGCGTTTTTACATGGTTACTTGCAAGAGGATGTTTATATGCTACCTCCTCCTGGATATCATGTTCCTCAAGGAAAAGTGTGTAAGTTGCTTAGAAGCTTGTATGGTTTAAAACAAGCATCTAGGCAATGGAACATTGAGTTAACTCGCAAGTTAGCTTCTGTTGGATTTAAGCAGTCTATTAATGATAATTGCTTATTCACTCGGAGTGATAAGGATGGATTTATTGCACTCCTTGTTTATGTTGATGATATCTTGATTACCAGTAATTCTGTTAGCCTAATTACTAAGGTGAAGCAGTTTCTTCATGAGTGTTTCACCATCAAAGATCTAGGTCCAGCTCGATATTTTCTGGGTTTGGAAATAGCAAGGTCTTCTCAAGGCACATATATTAACCAACGAAAATATGTGTTAGATTTGTTGCAGGAAGTTGGTCTTATGGGATGCAAACCTGCTGAAGTGCCTATGGTGAAGGTTCCTAAGTTGTCTTCTACAGAGGGGAAGAAGTTTCAAGATGTCGAGAAATATAGGAGATTGATTGGTAGACTCCTATATCTTGGTTTTACCAGGCCTGATATTGCTTTTGCCACGCAACAGTTGAGTCAGTTTGTGCACGATCCTCTTGAGCAACATTGGGCCGCAGCTTTACATATACTGAAGTATCTTAAGAAGGATCCTGCTAAGGGTCTTTTCTATCCTGCAGGAGGGGAATTTGTTCTTGAATCGTTTTGTGATGCAGACTGGGCATCATGTGCAGATACAAGAAGGTCTTTAACAGGATTTTGCATTTTCTTAGGTGGATGTTTGATTTCATGGAAGGCTAAAAAGCAGCCTACTGTTTCTCGTAGTTCTGCAGAAGCAGAATACAGAAGTTTAGCATCCACCGTATGTGAGTTGAAGTGGGTTACTTACTTGCTTCATGATTTGCAGATTAATATTCCTCAACCAATACCCCTTTGGTGTGACAATCAAGCTGCAATACATATTGTTCAGAATCCTGTTTTCCACGAACGAACGAAGCACATAGAGATTGACTGTCATTTGGTTCGAAATCATTACAAGGAAGGTTTTGTCTTACCTAAGTATTTGGCATCTCAGAGACAAATTGCAGATGTGTTTACTAAACCCTTAGCTACAGCACGTTTTGAAGAGATTGTTTCCAAGTTGAATCTTGTTGATTTTCACCAAGTTTCAACTTGAGGGGGGGATGTAGAGTGTGAGTTACGTGTGTAGCAAGTTTCTTGTATAAAGTGGTTAGTTAGTTTTGTATAGTTACGTTTCTATCCCTCAGGTAGTTAGGAAGTAGCTTAGCTGTACATTCTTCTTGTGGTAGTTGTATATAAGCTCTTGGATAATTAATAAAATTATCTCTCTTCTCATATTTTACTACTTCTATTCTGAGTTTATTCTGAGTTTATCACTATCATGTGTCCTTTTTACGTGTTTTTCCTATATTTCTAAAAAACATCCTCAAATCGACCATTACCTTGGAGATAACACATAGGATTTGAATTTATTGTGTCTCTCTTAATTTGATTAAGTGCATTTAATCTATATATTCTATTATATATATTACTTCATCCGATTTACAATATCTGTTTTGTGAGGGGAATTTTTTATGTTTCAAAATATATGTTATTATTTTACAAAATCAATAAAGCATTAATTATTTTTTATAATTTTGTCCATATCAATACTTATTCCCAATATAAGATTAATAGATAAAGAGTAATTAGGAGTAATTAATTAGTAAGGGTAATTTAATCTTTTTAACTCATATTTTTCTAAGTTTAATTAGGTGAACTAATAATTTTCTTAATCTGTTTGCACCTACCCAATGGAGCTGATATTGTGAACCAGAGGAAGTACTATTCGAAGTTGCCATGGAGCTAGTTGAAAATGGTACTGTTGTCAACCATCCGTGCTCGGGTCCGGTGCAACGAATAAGGGATTTGATGAAGCGTAATTGGGACGTGATTTTGGTGCATGCTTTTCGTGAAGCAAATCGAGCAGCTGACTTCATGGCAAAGCTGAGCCACAAGTTGACAGAAAGCCTTCACTGTTTCGATTATCCCCATGAGAGATTGAGTTTTATTCTTGCTGACGATCTAAGTGGTCATTTAATGCCACGCCTCTGTGTTAGTTAGATGCTTTTAACCGGTCTAGTTTATCCAAAAAAAAAATGTACATAGCCTCAAATATTGCCATGGTTTCTCTTAATTTGGTTGGCTGCAATAAATTCGTGTATTATACCACTCAAATCAACTATCACCAAAAAAGGCCACTAAGATTTGTATTTTTAAATTTATGAATTATAAATCATTAATTAATAATTGTTAAATAATTTTTTAAAATTTTACATCCGTTTTACATTTTTAAGTTTTTAAAATGATTTTTTTTATGAAATAAAAATAATAAATTATGAAAAAAAACGTGCACTTTCTCCACTTAATTTTGTTTATAAAATACAAAACTAAACAATATTTTTAAAAATAAATAATATATTGATATTTAAATAAATAAGATATAATAAGATAATATGAATGTCACCCATCCTAGTGTGACCAATCTCAAACACTAGAGTTCATATTACATATGTTACCCATCCTCATTTCAACACTCACTAATATTTGCCACATATCATTTGAATTAAATGTATAAATTCACCTCTTCAATAATGAAGAAATTGATTATATGAATAAAAAATAAACAAAATTTGAAGTTAACTGTAATTTGACAATATTTATTAAAAAAAACTGTAATTTGACAATAAAAAGAAATGCAATAGGTATCTTAAATTGAAGTGGACTCCTAATAATAAAGTCATTCAATTTTTTAAAATTTTATTTACTCTCTTCCAAATGGAATACCATTAACTTCAAATTTAAAATTTAGAATTTAACTTAATTAATTAAAAAAAAAAGGAAAAGCATATTTGTAGTTTATAGGAATATTCTCACAAAATATCTTTTCATATCACTTAATTAAATTTTTTTTATAGGTTCTAATTATTTTGTTTGCTTTCTAAAAACTAATTTATTTAATTAATTATTGTTATTTTTTTGCCTGAATTATTGTTATTTATTAACATGCTTTAAATCTATTAAATAATTATAAATGATTTATTAATTAAGTTATATATAATTTATTTGAAATTTGAAACTAGAGAAGAAAAATCATATTTAATGCATTCTTGAATTCTCTGATAATTTTATGCATGATTCCCTCCATAATATCAAATCAAATCAAAATTCTCTCTCATTTTATTAATTTCAATTTTTAAATCAAATCAAAATTCCACTCTCTATTTAATTAAATATTGTTATTTATTAGCATGCTTTAAATCTATTAAATAGTTATAAATGATCTAGTAATTAAGTTATATATAATTTATTTGTAATTTGAAACAATTTACGCTTTCAAAAGAAAAATCATATAATATATATAAAAAAATCATATTTCATGCATTTTTTAATTCTCTCATAATTTCATTCATGATTCTCTCCATAATATCAAATCAAATCAAAGTTCTCTTTCATTTTATTAATTTCAATTTTTAAAATAAATCAAAATCTCTCTCTCTCTATATATCTATATATCTATATATATAAGGTAACATACATAGTCTACAATCTTGCCCCATCATGAAAATTCACTCAATACAATTTCATAATACATGCCTCAAAAGTTATTTCTCAAATCCCCTCACACATGTCTACCAACTCCAAAAACTACGAGAATGAATCATATACTTTATAGCATATGATCAATTCTCAAAATTAAAACTACAATCAATGCATTTTAAAGCCACCAAACTAACTCCATTTTTTATCATCTTTTTTAATCGAATCAATTCTAATCAAATTATTTTATTGGTTGTTACCAAATTAGAAATCACAATTAATTACTCCCTATCAATCATAATCAAATTTATATATATATATATATATATATATATATATATATATATATATATATATATATATTACTAAAATAACATATATGAGGTAATTTCTAAATATGGGTCCTGAAAGACATGCTATGCAAGTCAAAATGAAGCAATATTACTATATTAGACTAAGAATGAATTTTTATCTATATATCTATATAAGGCATACTATTTAAAAAAAAATTAGAAATTGTTTAATTCGTTTGCAAATGAAAAATTGATGACGAAAATTTGTGGAACTGACGTTATGTATGAGGCCTTAAAATGGAAATATCATTACTCCCTTGATTACTCAGTCATAAAAACACCATTGACTCATGTGGTCAATAAACAATTGCACTTAATGCCCTAAAAGAAATTTAACTTTTTCTTGATTCATGTGGTGTAATCCTAGCTATATATTATATATTAATCCTCATTTATTTTGTGCCTTCAATATTTGAAATTGTGAGTTTAAAAATAATTAATAAACTTTTCAGACGTATTGTGAGAGTGAATATGAGAGCACCACAACGATACACAAAGAATGCACCATAGTAATCAAGTTTGGTTAGTTTAGTGGTTAGTTGGTCGTTTAAGCAAGTGTTGAGGGTTCGAATCACACTTTGTGTATGCAGCAACCGATTGGCCAGTGACAAACCCTTAAATGGAGTTCATATCTGCAGAAAATTAGACTTTGACCTTTCGGGCTGGAGGATACCTTAAGAAAAAAAAAAAAAAGAATACACCAAAGTCTGACTATGCGAAGATTGAGCAGCAAAATATAAATCTCATTTAATGTGAATCAATGTGATATATTAGTTTGGTTGATTTTAAAATAGATTTCCGAAATTGTCTCACTATATTCGTTGACTAGCTTGCACTATAAATTGTCTCACTATAATTATTGATTAGTGGATAAAATAATTATTTTATTTTTACATTAAAAGTGATAATAGAATAAAAATGGGTAAAAAAAAGAGTAAAAATATAATTTTATGAAAATTACAAAAAGTAAAGTATGTTTGGTATGAAAAATGTTAAAAGGAATTTTGAATTACAGTCAATATTACATCCAACATTCACCAACCAAACAAGGCCTACTAGATATTAATATTAATTATAAAATCATTAAAAAGTATACTATACACTTTAGTGATAATTTAGTTTTTAACTCAAGGGTTGTGTTTGAGTAAAATTGACTCATTCATCCTTAACCAAGTATCAGGGGTTCGATTTCTGCCTTGGGTATGGAGTAACTTTAAATCATTGGGTCACCTGTCCCACCCTTCGAGGTCACTGTATTCGACGGTGGATATCATGGTCTAAAAAAAGTGATAATTTAATTTTTCACATGTATTCTTCTATTAAAAATAATTTTATCTAAGGTAATTAGATCTCATAACAAGAGTTTTTTTATACATAAAACTTTAACCAATCAGCCGGTGATAAAGTGTAATGTATTTTGTTATAAAAGAGGGACGCACAATTTAGAACGTAAACAAAAAGAAAACTAATCTTATGTTTTGTAAATATTGTAACTTGTGAATAAAAGTTTAATCTGCCGCACTATTAAAGTTCAGTACATCCGTTAAATCATGTAGAGTTATTTGTTAATATTAAATAAATTTACATTAATAAAGACTCACCTTAAATGATTTATAAATCAACTAATTTAAGAGATGTATTAAAATTCAATACTACTATACCACTGAATATCTACTCGTAACTTGTGAGAGTTGTCACTTAAATTGATATTTTAAAATAATAAATATATCAATTAAGAACATTAAAGAAGAAAATGTTACGAATTTGATTTCGACTAAACTTTGAGATCATGTTACGAATTTGATTTCGACTAAACTTTGAGATCATGTTCCCACAGAAAGCGAATAATATTTTAAATGGACTCAATTACTCAAACATTGTTTGGATTATTCATTTTACATCAATCAATTAATAGTTAGTGTTTAATGACGAGTTATTTAAAATGAGATGATTAGTTTTAAGAATGTTATTTTTCAACCATTAAAAAATATATCCGTACGATATTAAAACACAACATGTATTTTTATATGTCTTTTTTTTTATTTGGTATTTTTATATATGTCTTATAAATAATATAAATTAAAAAAAGTTTTATTTCAAGTTCTTTATATCATTGCCATCAAGTTTCACCAATCATATATTGTATTTTTTTTGCCTGAAATCATATATTGTATTTATACTCTTTTATTCTATGGTTGGTCACATAAAATGTTGTCTTCTACCTTATCTCTCTACTGTGATTGGTCTTTTAAATACTTGTTGTCACGTGTCATATTTATATTGGAGAACGTGATGTCAAAAATATAAGGAACTTGATCTAAGTTTTTTTCCATTAATTATTTAATTTCATACAACTTATTATTATACTCAAGTCTTCTAAATGTGTAGATAATTTGTCAATTTATATTAATAAGAATTCATTTTGAAGATTCTAAGAATCAAATTATAATTAATATTAATAAATAATAAATAACAAATAAAACAACTATCGAATTTTTAATATTATGTCAACATGTACACAACACAATGCCACGCGCTAGTTAGACTGTAGTAATTACTAATTAGTGTAGATTTCATTAGGTTTTATAGAATAATTTTGGCTTCAATGGAGCAACAATTTTTTGTCTCCATATTTTAATAAAGAATGAGGGTTTATGATATGAAGTACTTACTATGAAAATAGGTGGTTGAAATTTATTGGTGAAATTATTATTTTGGTCTCTAACGTTTTAAAAAGTTATTTTAGGTTTTCAATTTTTTTTTTGTCAAAATTGATCCTCTAGCATAACTCCGTTTGCTTTTGCCGTTTAATGCTGACGTGGATGGCTTATATGACACACCCTCTCTTTTGCATGTCATATTTTAATGACATGGTACTTACCCATTCCAATTAAATAAAACGACTCCGTTTTATAATAACCCATAAAGAATCCTGAACCCTAAAATTGACGTTGTGCTTCTTGCTCCTCTATCCCTCCACTTTTCACACCCCTTTCATCTTCCTCAACTAATGTATCACTCACCCATTACACATACTTTCTTCATCCTAACCCACTTAAACACTCACCACTCACTCAGGATAACCACCCCGAGAAGAGAAGGAGAAGACAGCGTCGATCGAGGTGACGATGACGACGACTTCTTAGAGACAAGGGAGACCATCGAGACGATGACAATGGTTCAACAATGGTTCTCCATGTTTTTAAAATGGTTTAATATTGGTCTTCAATATTTTTTAAATGGTTCGATATTGGTTCTCTATGTTTTTTGAATTGTTTAATATTGGTCCTCTATGTTTTTTAAATGGTTGTCAACATTGGTCCTCTATGTCTGGTTACTGCTGGTCCTTTGTGACTAGTTTCTTCCACTCATATTTCAGTCTTAAATAAAGAAATGAAGATGATTCGAGCTTTATATTTGAACCCAATAATGAACCAACAACAATAACATTAATTTGTCTCACGTTGAACTCAAGTCCACTTATTTAGCAGGCGGTCTGAGTTGAGCTGCAAGCGAAATTCATTTTAACAATTTTAGAGGGATGTCATGACTCATCATATATGGACCGTGGCTTTTCTGGAAGACTCTTCATTTTATGATTTTTGAGTTTTTAATATATATATATATATATATATATATGCATGTCACGTGTCCTGTTTTTACTTATTCTTTTTGATGGAATGTTTTAATTTTTAAGACTCAAGGATGTTGACTTTTTTTTTTGGACAATGAAAATTCATTCCACAAAGGGAAACAGAGCCTAAAGGATAATAGCAATAAAAATAGGCTTGGACATCCTTTTACATTTGTAATTTGTTGTAGGGGTTTACATACCTCGAGCCGGACTGGGTTTTGTCTGAATTTGAGATTTGACCCTACTTTGGTCGAGTCAGATCTGTCAGGTTAGTCGGGTTAAGTATTTCATTTTTTAAAGAAATTTATATTAATTAAAATTTGAGATATTTAATAATTATAAAAATAAATTTAATTAAATTAAAGTTATATTTTGTGTATTTTTAATTAATAATCGATAAAAAATAAAATTATACATACAAATATTATATATTTTACATATAAAAATACTTAAATAAAAAAATAACAAACAAAAAAAAGAAAGAGAAAATGAGTATGCCCCGGGTCGGGTTTTGGGGCAGTCTAGCTTGGTTCCGATTCGAGACCTGACTGACCCGGTCCGATGGCCCCAAAAATGACCGGGTCAAATTGGTCGGATATCCAGCTGGATGTACACCCTAATTTGTTGTGATACTCATAGACACAATTATTTCTTTTGGGTAGTATTAGAATTGGACCAAAACAAGTGCGTGTGGGCTGATTTTCTCTTTAACTCTCTGGGTTCAGGCCCGTAAAGTTGAGTTTCTTTTCTAGTTTGTTTTTGACAAAAACGAAACTTGTGTTTCACTTTTATAGGAAGGCTCAATTAAAGATAATTGAATTCAACAAAGAGGGATTAGTTCAAATAATTTGCTATGGTTCAAGTAAAGTTTTAAGTTTGATATAATGTAAATGTGGCTATTTCATTGGAAGACTCTTTCAAATTGAGTCTGAATTAGTCGAGAAAAACTTTGAAAATCAGACAAACAATATAAATAAGAGAATTGAATTGCAAAATAATAATGAGAATAATTTGTTATTTTATAGTTAAAGATTTAATAATAAAGATATAAAAATTACACTTGGATTTCTTATTTTAAACTACAACAAATAAATTTTGAGTGAAATTAAAAGCAAATAAACTATAAGCTACTTTAAATAAGACATTTCAATAACGAGAATACTTTGAAAAAAACGAATGAAACAATTATACATAAGCATTGCAAAGCAAAAAAAAAAAAAAAAAAAGTCATACCGACTTCGAATTGTCCAAAACTGTTTGATAGATAGCTACCTTACCTTACCTCAATCCTCTCAAAAGTCTAATTCTTTGACTTTGCATTTGCTAGCCACATGGCTTAAATACTCACTCGGACAATACTATAGAGCTATCCAGAGTTAAAACTCATAATTTATCCATCGTTGGATCTGTCCGAAGATCTATATTAAAATACTTTTCTATTTTTTAAATATAAAATAATACATATCTCAAGACAGATTCAATAACTTATAATTGATGGGCTTGAACTATTAATAATTCTAAATACTCACCAATAAACAAAGGGAAAGTTATGTCCCAATCCAAAAAGAAGCTCAATAATGCGCCCAAAGAAATTAAGGACAATAAATGACGGGATTAAACTTGTGATTTGGTACATGCTACCAACTCTTCTGAAATTTCAAAGCGAGTATTCTTGAAAAATTTTAGTTTGCCCCCTTATAATTTAAAATGTGACATTATTTAGTCATTTAACGCTCTAGAATTTTTGTTTTGGTCACACTCTAAATTACAGGGACACATTAATTTTAAGTTAAACCACATTGTAGTTAAGTGTCGCATTTTAAACCACAAGGGGGCAAATTATATTTAAGCCAAAGTGCCAAACCAGAGGATTGTTTTGCTGAATTGAAGTGAGAGAGGGTACCATGTCATTTAAATATGACACGTAGGAGAGATAGTGTATCACATAAGCCTTCTACGTCAACATTTAATGGCAAAACCAGACGATATTACGCTAGAGGACCAATTTTGACAAAAAAAAAAACGTTGAGAACCTAAAATAATTTTTTAAAACATTGAGGACTAATATTAACTTTCATGCAAACATTAATAATCAAAACAACATATTTTCCATTGTCTGATCTAAAGTTCTAAACCACTCATCAGTCAAAAGTGGCGTAACCATATTAATCTTTTTTTTTTCGTCAAACACCATATTAATTAACTTATCTCCCATTCTGATCTCATTCTTTCTTTCATTTTACGACTCTACCCTCATCTCCCTCATTCAATCACAAGTTTCACCACTTGGTTTCTACTCTCCAGACCAGACATGGTGATCACAAACCCCGCCTCTGGTACATCCAACTACGACAGGAAAACCGAAGTAAAAGCATTCGATGACTCAAAAGCAGGCGTCAAAGGTCTCCTAGATTCCGGAATCACAAACATCCCACGCATGTTTCACTCTCCCAACCTGAATCCATCCCACGAATCCTCACCCTCAAACTCAAACTTGAGCATCCCCATCATAGACCTCCAACACATAAACAACAATTCCCACCTGCGAGCTCAAGTTATCGATCAAATCGGAAGCACATGCCATCACTGGGGGTTTTTCCAGATCATTAATCATGGCATTCCGATTCGTGTTTTGGATGAAATGGTGAATGGAATTCGTAGGTTTCACGACCAAGACACCGAGGTGAGGAAGCAGTATTACTCTAGGGATTCCAATAGGAAAGTCTCGTACGTGTCCAATTTTCACCTCTACAGAGACCAAGCTGCGAATTGGAGGGACACACTTGGGTTCAAAATGGGCCCTGACCCACCCAAACCAGAGGAAATGCCACAAGTATGCAGAGAAATTGTGATCGAGTATTCAGAGAAAGTGAGGGAATTGGGGTTTACTATGCTTGAGTTATTGTCCGAAGCACTTGGGCTTAAACCTACTTTCCTCAAGGAAATGGATTGTGGTGAAGGGCTTTTGGTTTTGAGCCACTACTATCCACCATGCCCTGAACCTGAACTAACTATGGGCACCACCAACCATACTGACACTAACTTCATCACAATTCTTCTGCAAGATCAAATGGGTGGTCTCCAAGTTCTTCATCAGGATCAATGGCTTAATGTTCCTCCTATGCATGGAGCTCTGGTTGTAAATGTTGGAGATCTTCTACAGGTATTATCTCTGCTTCCTCATCATTTCATCTGCTATATATTAAACTTTACCCCATTAGAAAAAATAGGAGAAAATTTGGAATTTAGACATCAAAACTCTTACGGCACTCAGACGAAAGGGGACCAGATTGATAACAAATTAAATTATTAGGGACCAAATTGATATAAAATTATGATTCATGAATAATGAAGGACCAATTTGAGAAAATCATGATTTGTGAGGGACCAAAATGATGTTTGAATCTTTGTACTAATATATGATTATAGTGTTGTAAGATTGAATTCTTATGTATTTGATAAAATGGATTGTTAAAATTGCAGCTTATAACAAACGACAAGTTCATTAGTGTGTATCACAGAGTATTGGCAAGGAAGATAGGCCCAAGAATATCAGTAGCAAGCTTCTTTGTGAAGTTTGATGGAGGAAGTAATGGTGGTGAGAGTAAGGTTTATGGTCCAATCAAGCAACTTTTATCAGAAAAAAACCCAGCAATCTACAGAGACACTTCTATGAAAGAATTCTTGACACATTATTATGCAAAGGG
This sequence comes from Senna tora, assembly GCA_014851425.1. Taxonomy (NCBI): domain Eukaryota; kingdom Viridiplantae; phylum Streptophyta; class Magnoliopsida; order Fabales; family Fabaceae; genus Senna; species Senna tora. The sequence continues at coordinate 5,791,117 of CM026262.1, read as the reverse complement.
GCTTGATGGGAATTCTTCCTTGAACCCATTCAAGATATGATCAAATGGTGAGGTGTACTATTTTCAATACAATAAAAAGGCCAAGCATCTCATTTGAGCTTCTTGGTCAGCTTGGTTATTTTCTATAATTACTCATTAGAGTAGTCTTATTACTTATTAGGACAAATAATATGATTCACAGCACTTGAAGAGAGACATAATTTATATTAATTACTGAGGCGGAGGGAAGGGGCCCAGTAATTATATATATAGCATATATGATAATTTTATATTGGTCCACCCTCTTTTAAATTTTTTTTAAAGGTATGCTTAGATGGGAGGTCAAGATGAAATGAGATAGAATGAAATGGGTTAATGTATGTTGTTTTTATGAGGATGGAATAGAATAGAAGGTGAAAGTCTCTAAAATTCTTTTTAATTATCTAAAACTCTATATTTTGTGTCCACCCAAATTGGGAGGTCAAAGATTAAATTAAATGACATAATATTTTAAAGTATAATCATACCCTTTTAAGTATAAAAAAGTTATAATTTTATTATAGTAATACAATTAGTCATGTATTTATATTATAAGGGGTAAATATTATAAAAAATTAATTAATGAGTCAGTCAATTAAATCATTTTATCATAAATTTCAAACATGACTAGTAGGTGCCCTCTTTTTCTTAGTTTTGTTTGCCAATTCTATTTTTCTTTGTTAAAACTTTTAAATAACTCATCTATTCAAATCATTCAATTCCATTTATCCTTTCTTAAATTCCCAAATATAACATAAAAGGTTAAATTAAACTTTATGAGTATAAAAATATGATTATATATATATATATATACTAGAAAGAAAAAATATTTTTTAAAAAAATCATAATTTATCTAAAAAATGTAATAAAATGCACGATAGTAATAATTATAATAAATTTATGTTTATTTTTATATATAAAAATAAATACAACTTTTTGGAAATAAAAATAGTGACACATGTCACAGGATGCTATTAATTTATTTAATCTTAATTTAATATAAATTAATTAATAATTTTTTAAAAAATATTATGTATTATAAACTTCAGTTTCCTAACCCAAAATTCCTGGCTTCTTGTACAAAATGGAAAATAAAAAGGTTAAAGTTCTATTTTGATCCTCAATGTTTATATGAAGTTTAATGTTGGTCCTCAATGTTTCAAAAGTTTAATGTTGGTTCTCAAAGTTTTATTTTTTGGTCGATTTTGATCCTCGAGCGTAACACCATTAACTTTTTGCCGTTAAATGATGACGTGACATGCTTATGTGGCACACCCTCTCCCCTACGTGTCATATTTTAATGACGTGGATGATACATCATTGCCACGTCAACCCACATTGCCACATCATCATCTTCTATCCTTTATTATCATCATTATCATCATCATATGGGGTGACGTGACAGTGATGTGTCCGGCCACATCATTAAAATATGACACGTAGAAAAGAAGGTTAGCCACATAAGTATGCCACGTCATCATTTAATGGCAAAAAGTTAACGGTGTTATGCTTGAGGACCAAAATCGACCAAAAAATAAAACTTTGAGGACCAACATTAAACTTTTGAAACATTAAGGACTAACATTAAACTTCATGCAAACATTGAGGACCAAAATAATACTTTAGCCAAATAAGAATAACAATTTTAAGATAATTAGTTGGCGGGTTCCGTGAGATTGGATTTCCCATCATGTAACTGTTAGTTGTTAGGTGAATTTCAATAGTATTTGTCCCACATGTTTCTACAACGAAGGGCTACACATTTCTTTTCTTTTTTTTTTTACAAGATATCCTCCAGTCCGACAGGTCAACAAATAATCTTTCGCGGATCTGAGTTCCATTTAAGAGTTTATCGCTGTCCAATTGGTTACTGCATACATAAAGTGGGATTCGAACTCCCAACACTTGCTTAAGCGACCTAATGAGCTAACTACTAGACCAAACTTGGTTGGGTACACGTTTCTTCCGTGCGGTGGAGCCTACGGAGAAAAATTACTTTTTAATATCCACATCAACTCATTAAATAAAGCATTTTAAATTACATGTTCTATTCAAATGAGATATTTTAAATATTCAGAATTTGAACCATAAAACTTAAAATACTATCAACAAGGGATTGATTGATTTAATATCTCTTAAATGAGATTTTCAATTCTGTTTCGGAGTTTTGGCAGATGGTTCTCGTATTTCATTTTCCAGAAGCACTCGCCCCGTAGGCTTTTTTTTATTTTTTATTTTTTATGTAACTTGCTGAACGCTTTGTAGTTTGTAGGCCAAAATGCATATAGACCCCTGAGTTTTGAGTCAGGGGCACATAGACCCCTTGAGTTTTAAAACGTTGTACATAGACCCCCTGAATTTTTATTTTGGGGCAGAGACGCCCCTTCTGTTAGGGGTTCCATGAAAACTAGCCGTTAAGTGCCACGTCAGCAAGCATGTGTGAGGGGTGTTTCTGCCCTAAAGTGAAAACTCAGGGGTGTATGTGCCCTCACACATGTTTGCTGACGTGGCACTTAACGCCTAATTTTCACGGAATCCTAACAGAAGGGGTGTTTCTGCCCCGAAGTGAAAACTCAGAGGGTCTATGTGCCCATGACAAAAAACTCAGAAGGTCTATGTGCATTTTGACCTAGTTTGTATTTGCTCTCTTGTTTATATATTTGCCATTTCTACGAAAAAAACAAAATGAAAAAGAAACTCAAAAAAGGTAGTGAACAAAAGAGGAAACAGAGCATGTGCGTAAAATTGAGAGAGAGAGAGAGAGAAGGATTTGTAAAATTTTGGTTTTCTAATTTATAAATATATTTTATCACTATAAATTGTTTTGTGTTAAATGCTATTAATTAAATGCAAATAGCTTTTTAATAAGAATTCTAATTATCGTTCCCTGCGTTAGAAATCAAAATTAATTATTTTATTTGTTGAATGCTAACCTCTTATAGTTATAAGTGGAGTTGTGAAAATAATGTGAATTGTGAATCAACTAACTAATCAAAATGGAATATCCAACCACTAATAAATAAAAAAAGTATCTTGCTATTATTACCTCAGCGCACTTGTTAATTCCTTTGTTTATTAGTTTTATAAATTTTTTAAACGTTAAAAATTATTATTTTGTTAACTTTCTTCAAATTTAAAAATATTAAATATTATATAAACTGGTTAGAGGAAATTTTATCCATCAATCACAAATTTTATTTAGTCAACAAATCCCAAATAAAAATTGTGGAATAATGTGAAACTCGTAAGTCCTAACCATCTTGAGATTGTGAGGAGTGTGAAGTATTCAATTATTCATGAGTTTCACACTTTTCATTAAAAAAAATTGTCAAACTTATGGTAAACCAATTCATGTTTATAAAGTGGGGGCATTTTAGTTTTATAAAAAAGTAAGTTGTAAAATTATGAAAAGATCATTATTTTCAAGAGTGATTTAATGAAAAATTATAAATTAAACTAAGATGTAAATGATTTTTATATGTGGAGGAAGGATAGTATATATTTTAAAAATAAAGATGATGAGAATATCTTTTTGAGATAAGGGGAGTGTATTTTAGTCATTATTCATTATTGCTACCGACCATTGCTTCTTCTTGGGACCGTATAATCTTTCTACCAATTTTCAAACTTTCACATCTGCTACGGTCCCCGCGATAATAAGCTCGAATTTCCTTTTTTATTTTAAATAAAATTAGAACAACAAATTTTCACTTTTAATGACATATTTTTATTATATTTTAAATATAAAAATTTATAATTCAATTTATTTAATGTCTACAAAAAGTGTAAACTTCTTCAATGAAATTTGATTTATTTGGTCATTTTTTGTTTATGATAATTGTATGATTTGAATTCAATTTTTGGTGATATCTTATTTTGTGAGTCATCTATAAGAACTTCTATAAATACTTTTGTAGTCCAAAAGTTCATCCTAAAGTGCCATACTCTCACCTAAATTTCAATAATAAAAAAAAGTGTAAGCTTCGAACCTAAGCATACTATATCGCTTGGGAACATCAGATAAAATTGAAACAAAAACATAAGGCAGCTAGCTTTAATATTTGATTTTCGCCCTTTAAAATACAAAAACAAAACCAAAGGGTAATATGAGTTTTATAACGGAAAGGCTACCTCTAATGAATGATCTCATAAAATATTTGAATCTTCAATTTTAATAGTTAATTTTTGGAATATGATTCTCTCGTGTTTGTATTAATTAGTGTTTTCATTGAGAGTCGATTAATTGAAAATGGTTACTTGTGATTCTTTTAATGGAGAAATTAAACTATGATCAAGTGAAGTGTTACTAAGTAAAATGTCGTAGTGTACAACCGTCAAAAAACCACATTTTAAAGATAATAATATTAATTACGAGTTTCACGTCAGAAATGTTACTTTCAATGAAAGGCTCTTTTAATTCTTATCTTTTAATTCTTATAATTAATTTTTAGGGTATAATTTTTAAAGACTTGTTCATATCAAAATGTAACTGTTATTCAAATGTGTGTTTAAGGTAAACAGAAGAAAACCACCGAAAAAAAAGAAAGAAATAAAGGTGAAGAAACCAACAAAGATGAGAAGGAGGGACAAAAGAGACATAAATTGTCGGCACAAAGAAACAATTATTGCAATTTGCATGTACTTTAATTGTTCATAGTTCATACATGGTCCCTAATTAATCTCAATAAAAGAAAGAATCACGTATTTTCATCGTTGATGTTTTCGCTTAATACTAACCTCATTATGTATAAATTAGGTGTGCGTGAACCATCTTATAATTTATGGGAGAGTGACTAGTATTGTCTGTATATGGACTATGGACAACGTCTATCAACACAATCATTCATACATGCAAGAAAGTGCTATAGTCGCCGCTATCGGAAAGTATATTCAGTGATATACTAATACGCTAGTTTTAAAGTGGCGTTTGGTATCCGTGAGTATTTTAGTGGAAAGTAAAAGTGGAAATGGAAGTGAAAGTAAATGATAAAAAGTATGTTTGGTATGCAGGAAAATGGAAATAGAATGTAAAAGTAATATTATTTGGTAGGGTGGGAAGAAGATAGGAAAATATAAGATAAAAATATGAAATACCCTTTTTGCCTTTACTTTTTTAAAAGTCACAAATTTTTTAAGGGCATTTTGGTCTTTAAACCAAACCTCACCTCACCTTCCCCCCACTTCCCTCCATTTCGTTAAGGAAGCAACCTTCCCACATAGTTAGGAACCTTCAACTCACCTCACCACTTTCAAACACACTTTAATCTCACCTTCCCTATAACCTCACCTCTAGAAGCTATACCAAACAGGCCATAAATTTTAGTACATTTATCTAATGGAAAATGATATTTCTTAGTTTTCAATATTTGACGTCATTGTTAATTATATCTCAAATATTTTTTTATTGTTAATTATATTTTAATATTTTATTTTTTATCAATGTTATCTTTTTTACTAACGTCATTAAATAATTCATGATTTTTGTTGATGTGACATCATACGTGACAAAATAAAGTTGACTGGGTAAAAGTATTTTTCAACTCATGTTTTTTTCTGTCTTAGCCTGCACAATACTGTGTTGTTTTGAATCCTAAACCATTTCTTCTCAAACAAGTTGAAGTATCGCACCATTTTGCTCTTACTTCTTCTGGTCAGCTCATTTTGCCACGTGTGGAAATACTTTTGCCAATAAGCTCATCTTGCCACGTGTGGTACTACATCAACAAAAATCGTTAATTATTTAACGGAATTAGTGAAAAAATAACATTGGTAGAAAAATAAAACGCTAAAGATATAATTGATAGCAAAAAACATTAGGGTAGAATTGACAGTGAAGAAACATCTTTTACCTTTATTTAATTACTTACTTCCTAATTCATTTCGGTGAATTTTAATAATAAAAAGTTAATTAATATACAAATTAAAACATTAAATAATTGAAGAAATATATTAAAATTTAATATTAAACTTTTTATCATATTCATCTTTCATTTCTCTATTGTCAAACAAGATTAATCTTAACTAATGAAAATTAAATTTAATAGAAGGAATTAGTCTCTCACAACGTGATAAATCTGAATCTAATTTTATTAAGAGAAATACCTACATTTAATATTAGAGAGGATTGTCTGTAGGAAGATGCTTTTAGGAAATAATAATAAAAAAAACTAGATTAGTCTTATTATTCAATTTTATTTTCTTGTGCACTAATTCTATTTTATTCTTACTTTCTCTTTTATTTTCATTTTTTTTACCAAAATATATTCTACCATTCCAAGACTCTCCCTAAATGATAGCAAACAGTGACCGCAAATTTTGATGCTTAAATGAGACGAGAGCACTTTTTTGTTTCTCCATAGTGAATTTGTTCGGCGGTTTGTATATGCAGCCTCCGTAGTCTAATCGCTAATCACTAATCACTAATCACTAATCTGTATTCTGTTCACGACTTGTACTACTGAGACTCATTCAATTTTGGTTTATTTTTAATTTTCAATTTCCGATAAGAAATAAAAGATTATTTAATTGCAATTAGTTTCGGACAACCAGTCAGCGACACCGCAAAAGCCCCTTTAATTTTAGTCTTCAGTCTACACAGCTAACTCATTCAGTCCACGAGAGATGAGATGGGAGAGAACCATTAAAGTAGAGTCTAGTTTACTGCGCAGATTGAGTGTATTTCAGCTCTGCTTTCCTTTCTCCATTTCCTACGGTTTCAACTCAGCAACCAGGTGAATTCCTCGTCCTTTCTGGTTTGTTCCACTGCCCTTTTCTTTTTTCTTTTTGGTGGTTGGCTTAATTTTTTTATTGATTACAATTGGGGTGCTTCGTTTGTGGAATTTTCGATTTTTTTTTTTAAAAGGTTCTGAGTTCTGCAATGATTGATTAAGCGTTGAGAGGTGTTCAGAATTTCTTAGAGGTTTTTGGGATGGCAAATAACGGAAGTAACTTGATGGGGCAACTTGTTGGCTCAGAGATACATGGATTTCATACATTGACTGGTATGTACAGACTTCTATCCCTTTCTTATCTGATCATGCTAACTCACATCTCTTGTTTTGTTTACCTCAAGCGTGAGGAAGTGTTGATTTTGAAAATTTCCCTGCCCTATTTTTCTTTTAGGCGAAAAAGGAGCTGAAACTTGAAGTTCTCATTGTACAGTGTTTTTTTAATTAAAAAAAACCTTTTTATCTTTTGCTTGCTTTTAGAGCTAGTCTGTCCTCAAAAAATGCAAGAATAAGTTTTGAAAGAGTAAAGAAAAGAAAATGGATCGGCTTCTAAGTCATGTCTCTAGGGATCAGGATCAAGTAAAAAATTTCTGGACAACGCCAACTGTGATAGCCACAATTGCTTAGAGACCTAATTTTCCTTAATTATCATCAGAAATAAATGGCTTAACGTAGGTAGATTCTTTTGCAGTGTGCTTGAAATAATGTACCTTTGGCAAAGCTGAAATCCACTGGGAATGATCTTTTAATTATTCTCAGTTTTCTTGGCTGAGAGACCTGTAGGAACAATGAGGAAACATAAAACAGGCTGACTTAGAAGTGTGTAAATGTTGTAACTTGTAATTATGTGTAAATGCCTCTTACAGTGAGGAATGCGAAGTAAGGGAGTTAGAAACTTAGAGTTACACTATCTATGATGAGTTCTGTTAGATGTTCAGATAAAATGTGATAACATCAATATAGGATTTTCAAGTGTTTATTTGTTTTGGTCTCAACATCTCGTAAATCTTTTAGATATCTTACTAATACACCAGTGTTAGATTTTGTTAGACCTTACTGATAGGGAATAGAAAAGTGAAATATTTGGATATGAAAGTTCATAATAATCCTAACTTTTAGTTAAATATGGTAGTGATATGGAAACATGTAGCTTTTGCAACGTGGTTGAAAGAAAGCTGACAGTTTAGTAGTTCACTAATCACTTTGCACTTCTGTTGCAATTTTTTTTTTCCAACAGCGAATTTTACCTGGCCTACCAAGTGATTGGTCAATGATCAATGCCTCAATATATTCTGTTGATTTTCTTTTTCTTTTTTTCTGAAATATTTCTTATATATGGCCCAGAGCTGGATGTTGGGAATATTATGGAGGAAGCAAGAGGCAGATGGCTTCGTCCCAATGAGATTCATGCTATACTTTGCAATTACAAGTACTTCACCATCCATGTCAAGCCAGTGAATAAGCCCCCAAGTAATTATCTATTACTAGCAGCAGTAACTTGATGTTAATTAACAAGAAGCACGTGCATCCTTTCATGCTGATCCACCATTCATCTTGATATTGGCTGTTCCTAATCAATTATCATATTTTTTCCTGCTTTTTCAATTTATATAAAATGCTTACCCTGCTGATAGAATGACTTTTCACATGACATTGTTGCTTCAGATCATTTTGTGAAGTGAAGAATCTTCTGTAAATATAAAATGTATGTTTAGAGATTTATGTATCATAAAAGTGTGTATACTGCAAATGAAGTAATCTAGGGTCACTCTGATTATCTCTTTGATGCTAGCTTTTTGAATGATAAAAGGCCAAGTGTATTTCTTTACTATTTTGCACATGAGCTACAAGTTTTCACTTTAGCTACCATTACATGATATCAAACCAGGGATCATGATATCGTTTTTTTTAATATTAAAAATATAAAACAGGTGGTACTATTGTATTATTTGACCGCAAGATGCTTAGAAACTTTCGTAAAGATGGGCACAACTGGAAAAAGAAAAAGGACGGGAAAACTGTGAAAGAAGCTCATGAGCACTTAAAAGTGAGTATTTCATTTTCTTGGCATGTTTATTTATGTTAATTTAAATTTGATCATAGCCTAATATAATTAATTTATTTAACATACATTTAGAGGAGATATCCCGCCTCCTGCGTAAAACTTTGTCAAATCTTTATGAATATGGATTAACGACATTAACATTTAGAGGAGATATATTATCATGTCTATGGTTATGTGAGTATTTACCAATTAGCATCACATTAATATGATGAAATGCTTCTATTTCTTCTGCATGAATGGACTTTTGGGAATAATGCTACAAAGATGATTTAGACTTCGGAAGTAGCCTGATAAGCATTTGGTTCGGAAAGTTCTTGAAAAAAGTTTCTTTTTCAGTTTTGTTGATACTGTTTTCATTGGCTTTCTTCAACAAGTAGAAATTTGTTGTTGGGAATTTTGATATTTACATTGTTTAGATTTCATATTCTCTTAGATTCTGAAGACCTGAAGTAATTAATTGAATGGTGTTGATTTATATTTGCACTGCCTTTGCTTTTTAAGTTATGATTTTAAAACATAAAGTTTGCACATAATTCTTCTGTCACATTTTTATATTTCTTTCTAGGTAACATTTAGGCAGAATTTTTATCTTTTTTCTTGGGTAGCATTTGGATCATAATTTCTATGTTTTAGCTCTTTGTATTATCACCATATTTTAGTATATAAAATTTATGATGAACTGTTCTTCCTGCTGTCATTGTTAGGTTCTTCTAATATTGGCTTGAATCATTATTGATGTCTGCAGTATCTAATTTATTAGATTCTTTCTGGTTATTCTTTTCCCCCGCCCTCCCCCCAATGAATCAGGTTGGTAATGAAGAAAGGATCCATGTATACTATGCACATGGCCAAGATAACCCAAGCTTTGTTCGCAGATGTTATTGGCTACTTGATAAGTATGTATATCTGTAGTTACCTTAACTCTTAACACCTGGGTTCCAGTCGTTTATGCTGTACAAACTTCTTACTTTATGATTTAATACTGATGCAAACATATTACTTGTTAAATTGCAATTTGACTTATTGTTGTGCCTCTTTTGTTCATTTCAGGAGTCTAGAACACATAGTGCTTGTTCATTATCGTGAAACGCAGGAGGTTTTGTCTCCCTCCTAATACTTTCTCTTATTATTTTCTTGTCTCCCTCTATCTCTAGTTATTGGGATGTGTACCACAATTTACTTATATAAATTAAATTCTCCCAAACTGACCAACCATGTTTTCCTATTACTTTACTGAGAGGTTTCATTTGTTCTGAGGTGAACTGCATAAGATCTCTTTTCTCCTGGTCAAGCGGCATAAACAGTTTTAGTCACCATTTCATGAGTTTAATGGGATGTACCAAGTCCCACATGGGATACATGGTGGATCAGTATGATGACTGGACTAAATTTTTAAGCTATCTGATTTGGCCTATTTCATTTATTTTGGGTTTGTTGGCTTGAAATGCGATGAAATTCTTTTTAAGTGTGATATCTTGGCCACCAGTATGGAGGCTGTGAGGGACCATTTCACCGAGAAACTTAAGCTATTAAGTGAAAATTTATGATTATTTTTATTAATATTTATTTATAATGTGCCCCCCTTTAGACTTGAAGTATAGACACAGTATAAGTCTACCACATCGTGTGCTGAAACTTAATTTTAATTAAGAAAATGGGAGGCAGAAACAATAAGCTCTAGGCCACTTGGTCGTAAGAGGCTCTGCTACCATGTTAAGCATTAGTTTATTAGTATCACTAACAGAGGCCAACATGCGGCGATACATGGCTCCCATAGTATGGTGGATCCCATGATTCTATGTTAGAGGATTATGACCTATACTACTCTACTAAACCTTGTATAATGATGCATCAAAGTATATATAGGTTATTCTTTTTCATGGGTCTAATTGTCCTTGTTTTATCCTCTAACATGTAAAGGGCCATCCTGTTGCTTTATTGTGGCTCTGAGGTGGTTCTTACCATTTCCCATGAAAATTTTGTGTCACTCATTGTTTCATTGTGCTGAAATTGATTTACCAATTTTGCGTTACTATTCAATTTGGTGGATGACTACAACTCAGTGCACTAACCTTCATTCGACTGTTGTTTATGATACAGGTGCAATGTTCTCCAGTCACACCCGTAAATTCAAATTCAAATTCTAGTTCAGCCTCTGATCCCACCGCACCATGGATTTTATCAGAAGAATTGGATTCTGGGACCAACAACGCATATGATGGTGGTGAGAAGAAACTTTTAGATGTGTAAAACTAATTTCTTACGACCTATATATATGTGAAAGCATTTCCTCATATATATATATACACCAAAAATCTTAAGTAATTGTTTAGTCCTCCCACCATAATTTTCACCCTTTTTATCTTTCCCCAAGGAAGCCGAACATAGGAATTCATTTTTGTGTATGATGCCTCATATACTAATATGTTAAAATCTATAATTGGTTACTTTTGTTGATGTTGCGGATGCTGTGGTTGTCTTTCATTGATGAGTTAAATATTCTCCTAGTCTCATCCGATTTTCTTCTTTGGAGATAAGCAGAGCTGAATGACAATTTAAATGTCAAGAGTCATGAACAGCAGCTTCTTGAGCTTAATACGCTTGAATGGGATGATCTAGTGGTGACAAATGATCTTAACATTTCTACTACATCTATTGGAGGTAACTGATTGTTTATTCAGCAGAATCAACTGCTTGTTGGAAAAGTAATTTATCATCCTTTAATTCTGAATCTGTATTTTCTCAGGCAAAGTTCCATGTTTCGATCTGCAAAATCAATCTTTATTGAATGGCAATTTGAGCAATGTAAGATCTCATCTTCCTTTTATTTGTGTTCTTAAGACTTATTTGCTCTCTGTTGTTCTTTCCAGTTTATGTTTTGTTGATTGGACTGTTGTTTTTGTTATTTCTTGAGAAAGCTTCTTTTCCTTAAATATACAAAATAAAAAGAAGAGGTTTCATCATGCACCTCTGACAGCTGATTTGGTTGATGTCCAAGCATTTAGCATTCAGCTCTTGACATGACCATTTTCACTATTAAAATTGTTGTTCCTTTCTGGACAATAACAAGTGATGAAGTTGTTTCTTTTTTATTTAAATGCTAATTGCTATATTTCTCAACTCCCCAGCATTCACTGTCAAAAAGCTGCAGCCAGTTGAAAGGCTGGGCTTTAAAGTGATTGTGAATGCATGGTTTTGGGGTCTGCTTAATATTATTTGGGCTTTCTATTTTTCTGTAGACTTTTCCTCCTTTCTTGGTGTTCTCATGTGGACTTAGAAGGTTAGATTGCACCTATTTATTCAAACTGAAGGAATCAAGTGGCTACTATGTTCTTTTGCACATATTTATGCAATATAGATTATATATTATTGTATCAATTGAAGGTTAAAAGTGAAATTATGAATTTGATACATAAAAGATAAGAACATATAAAGTGATTGTATTGCTTAAAACTGTTTGCTTTGTTGCTACCTTTTCGATCTCCTAGTTTTTTTTCTTTCGGTTGTAGTGACACATTTTTGTACTAGCTGCTGTATTACCTTTATCTTTTGTCACCAGGTAGCTAGCAATCCATCTGCAGAAATTCCTTCTTTTGATAATATAACACAGCCAATTACTGGGAGCGGTGGTGCATCTTATAGTTTTCCAGGAACAGTAAATCTTCAGACAGTAGGCAATCCAAATGCACAGAAGGGACATCCTCCTGTCTCTGTGGGTGTCACTGATTCCTTGAACACTTTGGTCAATGATGGTTTGCAGAGTCAGGACAGCTTTGGAAGGTGGATCAACCACTTGATTTCTGATTCACAAAGTTCTGTAGAAGAGTCGGCTCTTGTACCCTCGCTTACATCTACTCAAGAGCCATATTCTTCCCTGGTATCCGATCTTCATCAACCTTTGCCAGAGCAAGTTTTTAGATTGACAGATGTGTCCCCTGAATGGGCAGCTTCCACTGAGAAAACTAAGGTTTCCTTTTACTATTATCATGTACCTACTACCAAATAATTGTAATCTTTTATAACTATATCTTTCTTTTTTACTGTATGTATTATTCGGTATCCTAGATGATTCTTAACCCCTTTATCTCATCTTGAACTAAAAAATCTGCTTGGAAAATTCAAATGCTTAAGAGCTAAACTCAGATAAATATAACTTTCTGTATTTCTTCAATATAAATAAATGCATTTGAAGTTGGCTTAAAATTAGCAATCTCTAGCTACATGCATGCATATTTTCATGCATATCAAGTTGTGTATTTTAAACAATCTATTTTGCAAATTTTACCCGACTTTCTGATGTTTGTTTATTTCTTGCAGATCCTGGTCACTGGAATGTTTCTTGATAACTATCCACATCTTGCAAAGACCAATCTATTTTGTGTCTGTGGTGATGTAAGTGTTCAAGCTGAATTTGTACAGGTTGGGGTATACAGATGCTGGGTATCACCACAGTCCCCTGGATTTGTGAATCTCTATATGAGCTTTGATGGCCAAAAGCCCATTAGCCAAGTTGTCAATTTTGAGTATCGAACTCCATTGTTGCATGACCCTTTAGCCTCTATGGAAGAGAGGTACAACTGGGACGAGTTTCGACTTCAAATAAGACTTGCTTCTTTGCTCTTTGGCACACCAAAAAGCCTTGATATTTTCTCTAGTAGGGTATCACCTAATGCTCTGAAGGAGGCTAAGAACTTTGCCCTCAAGACCTCAAATGTTTCTGGAATTTGGCGATACTTGATCAAGTCAACTGAAGACAACAAAGCTCCATTTCCTCAAGCAAAAGAAGCACTGATTGAAACATCAATGAAAAATAGACTAAAGGAATGGCTATTAGAAAGAATTCTTTTAGGCCGTAAGACTACTGAATATGATTCCCAGGGTCAAGGTGTAATCCATCTCTGCACTATTTTGGGATATACTTGGGCTGTTCCCTTATTTTCATTGTCGGGCTTGTCACTGGATTTCCGTGACAAATTTGGATGGACAGCTCTTCATTGGGCAGCATATTGTGGAAGGTACAATTTTTTGTGCCCACAGCTCTTTTCTGATCTGGTTTCACTGTTTAGGAGTTATGTTTTATAACCCTAGATAAACAAATTTAAATATATAACTATGTGAATATTGCATGAATTTGGTTTAGTAGGCTGTCCGTACAGCAACACTTTCGTGTGTGTGTATATATATATTCTTCCTGTTAATCCAGTAAGAACTTGAATGAGATTTTATTCTTAATTTATAGTTATGAAACCTGAACTGGTAACCCAGTGAACCTGCTTTTTCAGGGCTGGTTGATCAATCAGACTGAATATATGCAATAGAACATGTAGAAATTTAACCAGGTGGTTTGAACCAGAACATTTGAAATTAAAAAAAAAAGTTTTATTTAGTGTGAGCTGGATGCTTATAAACAAACATCTCACTCCAAAGCTTAAGCTTCTTAAAGATATTTGCTAATTTTTTAGATAAGGAGATCAAGTGATAATTCCACCTGAGAACTGGTCTGCTCACTGGGTTACCTCTGATCGGGTTCTAATAACTGGTTTATATAATAAAATACTGTCTATACAGGGAGAAAATGGTAGCAAAACTGTTGTCTGCTGGGGCAAAGCCTAACTTGGTTACAGATCCTACTCCACAAAATCCTGGTGGATGTACTGCTGCTGATCTTGCTTATATGAAGGGTTGTGATGGTTTAGCAGCTTTTCTTTCAGAAAAATCTCTGGTTGAGCAGTTCAATGATATGAGCTTAGCTGGAAATATCAGTGGCAAACTGGAAACAAGCACGACTGATCCAGTAGAATATGCAAATCTTACTGAGGACCAGGTATACTTGAAGGAAACGTTGGCAGCTTACCGGACAACTGCTGAGGCTGCAGCACGAATACAAGTTGCATTTAGGGAGCACTCACTGAAATTACGAGCAAAGGCAGTTCAGCTTTTAAGTCCGGAAGATGAAGCACGCAGGATTGTTGCAGCAATGAAGATTCAACATGCCTTTCGCAACTATGAGACTAGGAGGATGATGGCAGCTGCTGCTCACATCCAACATACCTTTCGTACATGGAAAATCCGTAAACAATTTCTCAACATGCGCCGTCAGGCTATAAAAATTCAAGTAAGAGCTATCCTTCCTGCCTAAGTGCCTATATTGTTGATTGCCTAGAGTAAGCATAGATAGACTTGTTTAATTGTTTTACAAGTTATGATGGCACTTATGCTCATTCATGCACTATTAAATTTGACACCGGAGCTTCACAAGCCAATCTCATTTCTTCCCTGTGGACTTATAAATTGTAAGGAGATTTTTCTTTTTATATATCTAAACTGGACACCATCAAGGAATGGCTTACCATAAAAACACAAGGTGAAATAAAGCTTATACTCTGGAGAGCTCATCTCTGCCTTGGCAATGAGACCATTGAAGTCAAGCATTGTCGTCTTGTAGAGAATAATTGAACACTTGTAAATGTCACTGTGATTGTTTGCGGAGGATAATAATATATCTACTTTTTTTTTTAAAGAAAATATATATACTTATCTACATATTATTGTGACATGGGTGTCTCTGACTTTTATGTCTTGTTTCCTTCTTTTTATTCCTTCACTGGAGGTTCACTGTTTATAATTGACAGGAGCTTAGCCCTTCTCAAACTCTTAACTTAAACCTTAGCAATCAAAGAAGGTTTAAATGAATCACAAGTTTTCATAAATTGAATCAGTGGAAGATTTTGTTGGCTAAATTTGAATGTTCTTTAGTTTTTATATAAATTTACATGCTGGAAAAGACTGATTGCATATGTTTCAATGCAGGCTGCTTTCCGGGGCTACCAAGTACGGAAACAGTATCGTAAAATTCTTTGGTCTGTCGGAGTACTTGAGAAAGCAATCCTGCGTTGGCGATTAAAGAGAAAAGGCTTCCGTGGGCTCCAGGTTAATCCTGTCCAAGAAATGGGAAATCAGAAGCAGGAAAGTGATACAGAGGAGGACTTCTATCGGGCTGGTCAGAAACAAGCCACAGAACGTGTTGAGAGATCTGTAGTACGTGTTCAGGCCATGTTCCGTTCAAAGAAAGCACAAGAGGAGTATAGGAGGATGAAGCTGGCTCACAATCAGGCAAAGGTAGCTAATTTATGCAATATGTTCATTTTATTACTGTTTCTGTGAATTAGTTTTTGCGATGTATATTTACTTTGGTTTTGCTTTTCATAGTTGGAACTTGAATATGAAGAGCTTCTCAATTCAGAGATTGATATGCAATAGAACTAGAAGACGAAGGACCAGAAAGGTTATTGTATTTGAGATAGAGCCAACACAGAAGGCTGTGTGTGTGGCAAAAGAGTGATATCTTATATTGTTTCCCTTGACCCTTGTGTATAGCGTGTAGATTGTAGATCTTGTAAATTCCTAGTGTAGATTTGAATTGAACCTTGGACCCTTTCAAATTGCTTTAATATCTTGAAGGGGTTGTTTGTGAAGTTCTTTATGTAAGATGCTTCTGATGTATTTACAGATTATGATAGGTATGCCTTTCTAGTTGTATAGACAAAATCATTGTTGCCACATGTTTGTTGTGGGGGTGGTTTATTAGTATCCTATCTTTTCTACTGAAAAAGCCGTCATATTTTGTTTTTTCAAGTAAAAGAAGACCTTTATGTTATGCTCAGCATGGCTTTTATTTGAGCCGAGAGCAGAGAAGAAAATAAAGAGAAAGTGGTTGTTATTTGTTACTTAGTTCACTCGAGAGAAAACGAGTAACATGAATTTTTAATTACTATTATCCTTTAAATAAAGGAATATTCCGTCATTAAAAAAATCTTGTAAAATTATGTTGGTGGGCTAGATGCCTAATCCTATAAATGTAATGAATCCTTTCTCGCCAGAGAAAAATAAAAATGAATAGTGTATAATTGTTGATTGTCACTGTTTATAATGATGCATAGAAATGGCGTTGTAAATTAGTCACAATTTATCGAATTAAGACAAGTTTTGTTAAGAGTAGTTTTATTTTCAAGTAATAAACATAATTAAAAATATTCCTTTTTTTTTTAACTAAAACTTGTATATTCTTCCCATAAAAAAAAAAAACTTGTATCTTCTTTACGCCTCAGAAGTCTTTTTTTCCAAAGTGAAGTAGTAAACTTTGATTAACATTCAGTGTGTGCCCAAATCCCATAGGTTTTTTACGACTACGATAACAAATCATTGCCGTATTGAACGAATCTCCGTGTGATCTTTTAATGAATCAAATTAAGCAACAAGAAGTCAAGAAGAAATCGGTGATAAAACTAGAGATAAAATTATTGAATTGTTTTATACCAAGTCCTAATCTTTGTAACAAAAATAAACATGTGCCCCTTAAGGAACGTGTAATTCTACAGTTCCTTTGCTTGCTTAGTCTATATAACTTATCAAATGTTTCTCCACCATAAATCACTTTTCTCAATAAATGTTTAAATTACATTACGCTTTCCTTTATTTATTTATTTATTGGCCTGAACTTTCCATTATTTTTAAATATAAAAACTCTTTGAAATTTTAATAATTTTCTGGAAAAGATTGCAATACTCTCTCTCTCTCTCTCTCTCTCTCTATATATATATATATATATATATCAAGTTATCAACCAATTGCTCAAATGTAAAGCTTCAAATAATAAAAATACTTGAAGTAAATCAGCGTATGCTGATCTGCATCAGGTGGGTCTAATCGGAGGCCCAAATCATATCACAAATGTAATTTTAAAATTTTCTACTTGGGAGATGGAATATTATTGCAGGACAGAGTTAGAGCCAACTGTCACAACTCACAACACAATTACTAAAAGCGAAAATTATAAAGGAAAAGCAATGTCAATAAACTTTTCAGAGTGCTTCATATAGAATATGTACCACTCAGAAAATAAGAGCCAACCAAGACATTTCAATAACGTTTAAATCACACTCACTTTATTAATTCTGCCACTTCAGTAACCATCATAGACAACTCAAACTGCCCAAAAGTCAGTATAGCTACGATTAAGTATCCAAGTTATATGGGCAACCTTGTCTACAGACTACAGTACTAATGTGAGTTGTGAGTGCATCAGCATTCAGCAGGATGATAATCAACTACTACAAGGGCACTTAAATGTATACTTTTCACTTGCCCTATTTGATGTACTGAGAGAGCCACCTAAAGCCTTCACCAAATCCCATCTTGCGGACAATACTGCACATGAACACCTCCAAAGGGCGCACATTGGAGTCAGCCAGACTGACGTTGCCCTTGCCCGTCGTGAAGTTCGTCAGGCCCATATGGTAACGCAACTCATCCTCCGAGGCAGCATAAGGTAAGTCAATCTTGTTTCCCAAGATGAGGAAAGGCACATTTGCTAGTGACTCATCAGAAAGAAGAGCATCTAGCTCCCTCTTTGATTCTGCAAATCTCTCTTTATCATATGCATCAACCAGGTAGACTACAGCATCCACCTATATTACAGAAAGTTTACAATTATTAAAGAGCCATGGTGTAACTCTCATCATAGCACACAATCATCTCAAGCTAAGTGAAGTAAGGTGTTCTTCTCAATTCTTTCAGCTCATAACAAACTTTTACAGGGGTACGTGGCTTGGTAAGAAATCAAGATGCCTGCACTTACACAGGTTGCATTTCAAATGTATAATCAGAGGTGAACCTCAAGTACAATCTCAACGTCCGCCCAAGTTTTTCCCTTCATCAACAAAGTAATTCCATACTGTTGTACTATACTGCTATTTATTGTTGCCATATGAAAGATAATGGACATTCAGATTGAAAGCAGGATACTAGAAGTAAAATTTTGTCATCTTCCAATGACGTCTTAAATTACAATGTATGAAATTCATAGCAGAAGATTTTTTTTATTCACGTCCATTCATGAGGGAAAGGATCATGTATCTTAGAAAAAACAGACAAGCAGATGCTCAACTTAAAACCTAAGCTAGCATAATCATATACATAAGCCTTTTTCCTACGTAAACTCCAATTAAACCATCTAATGCTAATTCAACATCCACATACAAACCCAAATCAACAAGGGTAATACGATACCAGCTTTGGACTGTACATTGCTAATTTCACACACATTGAACATTAGAAAAAGAAAAAAAGAGAACGTTCGGAAGAACAATTTGAATTATTGACTTCATTAACTACAACAACAATTAAAGCCTTTTCCCCTTGGTGGGGTCGGCTATATGGATGAAGTGACGCCAACGTATGACGTCTTTATTCATTTCTATGGTTAGGTTATTAATAGCTAAATTTATACTATTAGTTTTTCCAATTGTTTTTTTTATCTTACTCTACCTCTAGTTATTATGACTGACCTCATTAACTATTGTCACAAAAATGAAAATCTGCATTTCCATTCTAACCTACCCTGGCTAAAGTATCAAATATAGAAAAATGTCCTGAATTTGTAACAAGAATACACGGACAAAATAATAAGAATAATAAAATAAAGCAGAGACAGACTTGGGCGTAATAGTCCTTCCAGACTCTGCGTGCAATTTGGTGGCCACCTAGGTCAAAGGCCTTAAATTTTATCTTCCCAATACTCAACTCCTCCGAAGTTGGATACTGAGTAGGCTGATGCTGAACTAATCTCTGCAAACAAGGAAATAGCCTTCAATTTATGAACGAGTAGCCACACGAAATTAGAAGTATTCTATTTCATGATCATGAGATGCAATAGATAATGGAGCTTGATTGCTAAATGAAACACGAACAATGAGAAAGTTCGAAACATTAAAACCTTGGAACAAAAGATTAAGTGTACAGTAAGATATAACCTCATCTTTCAGCATGTGAAGCAAAGTAGTCTTTCCAGCATTATCTAGCCCCAGAAATAGGATCTTCGCCTCCTTTTGCCAAAGACCCAGAGATGCAAGAATTCCATAGAACCAATCGATAATAAACATATTTTACCGGAAAATGTTTCGCTGTTTCAAGTAGGAATGTCTGAAACTGAAACTTTTCACCGAAAACTCGACCGGAGAGTACAGCCTCCACTGGAGCGCCGACGAGATCGGTCGAAAAATGCAATCAGCGATGCGAAGAGAGAGAACACAGAGAGATCCAACTGAGAAAAACAAAAGTAACGAAGATTACAGAACAAAAATTAAAAAAAGGACAATCTCCAATTTTTGGAATCAATTTGCGGGATTAAGCCCGTAATGAAGACTGATTACAAATTTACAAGTAGGGTGGAATGTGTCATGTCATCCATCCCCTACCATTACACAAAACACCGTCGTTTTGTGGAATGTGTTTATTATTATTATTATTATTTATTGCAGAGTGATGCCGTGAACCACCATCGTGTAGCCGTCAACCTTTGGGAGGGAAGAGGGGAAATCAGTTTGGGTTTTTTTAAAAAGAAAAAAATTTATATGTTATTGTTTACATGTTTTTGATAAGGTTAACCAATTAAAAAAGATATGTGTCAATTTTGAGACACATACCTTTTTTTAATTGGTTAACCTTACCAAAAATATGTAAACAACATCGTATAAGTTTTGTCATTTTTAAAATTAGTTTAAAAAATAAAGGTTGGGAAAAAGGGGAAATTAACTAGAGTAATTTTCGATCACAAAATGACCTCGCGACTTATGAGAAATATTCGCATAAGCGTTAATGAACATTTTTGTTGAAGGCGTTTTAGTGTCAACTTACTTGTCCAACATATCTTATAAACTCCATCATGTTTAACTTTTTTTTGAAAAAAATGCCCTCCATAAAAGTATTTTATAGGGTTGATTGTTTGATCCTATAAACACATTTAACGAGGGCGTTTTAGTGAGAAAAATTAACAAAACACCCTCTGTAATAGCGTTTTTGAACAGCTACAATAAAAAAGATATATATTTGTAGATAATTTTAAAAATTAATTAAATTTGTGTATATATTTTTTAGTGTGCATATACTGTGTGCAAGGCCTATAAAAAATACTCTATTTATTATTCTTTTGAGAGATAATAGTGACACAGTTAAAGGAATAATGAGTCCACACGTCTAATTATTACATTATAGTTCTAAAAGAATGATTACATTATATTTTTATTTAAGGATTTATTTAATAGTAAAGCAATTTAATTTTCTTTACTTCTATTAAACAATATTATTTATTCAATTAGATAATTCTAAATAATCAAATAAAACAATTATTAAATTTGTGCAACATGTCTTATTTAATTAATTTGAAAAAATTTAGCAGAAATTTGTCAAAGTCAAACTTAGCTTCTAATCAAATGACGACTCAAGAACGAAAGAAAAATTTGCAGTCATAATCAACCGGGTAATAGTAAAATAAGATTCTGCTTTCTGCCAATACTTTCTTCTATTTTGCCCATCAGTATTTCAAGACTGTCCCCAGTTAAAAAAAAGTATATAAAAGGAGAAACTTTCCAAAAATATACTCTAAAGATACAAAAATGTAACACATAATATTACTGCAGCTGTAGTTTAAAAAAATTCAATCAAAATTCAATGAAAAAAAGAAAAGAAAAAAACCCTTCTGATGTAACTGCATGCATAGTGCTAATTAATTAACAAGTAAAAAGGGGTGAAATCTCTATTTGATATACTGTGAAACCCACTTGAAGCCATCTCCATAACCCATCTTTCGGACAATGCTGCACATAAACACTTCAAGAGGCCGAAGATTGGACTCTGTGAGATTGACCTTTCCCTTGCCTGTGGTGAAATTGGTGAGCCCTAGATGATACCGAAGCTCTTCTTCTGAAGCTGCATATGGGATGTCAATCTTATTACCTAGCACAAGAAATGGCACATTTGCTAATGACTCATCTGAAAGAAGAGCATCAAGCTCCTTCTTTGATTCTGCAAACCTCTCTTTGTCATATGCATCCACTAGGTAAACAACAGCATCCACCTACAACATGCACCCATCAAACATCTCTGTTAACTCTTGAGTCTTGACTCATATCCATTTGTTTAGAAGCATAATTTAAAATTAATTATTGCTAATGGAACCATCAAGCTTCAAGAGGTAGTTATTGTATTTTACAACGAGTCATGTCAGACAAGTTCACAAAAGATTTGTGAAATCAAATCAATAAGTGAATTGGTAAGCATGGAAATTCTCATGACAAAATAATAACTACTAAATGAACATTAAAGCTTAAGCTAGTGTTAAAGGAGTGCACTCAATCAAGGACCATTTCAACACAAAAGTTAAAGCTATTGTGAGTAAACACTGATAATAGTTTTATTAGAATTTCTAACAGATCTCTTCACATGGAAGTCCATTGGGCTTAAGGGGCTTAAAGTGTGCATTCACCCTACATTGAGCAACAACTTAATTTTAATTAAAAGAAAAGGGGGTGACAGTGATTGAACTTGTCACTACTTATATAAAAAGTTTAAGCTGTTAAGTAAAAGCTCATAAGTCTGTTTATTCTAACACTTCTCACTCAAGGTGAAGAATATATCAACTTCCAACTCGAGGCATCTTCAAATAAGTTTGAAGGATGTATAGGTTTCTGAGAAAGTCCAATAAGATATTAGCCATTACAGATCTATGGAATTTTCTATTGTTCTTCCCTTTCTATGTGGCTATCATTGTCTTTCTAAATCATTAAGGGAAAATAGGAAAATGTTTGGAAAGCTACTAGTGAAACACCTCCACCAAGGTTAAAGGGGGTGTTATCAGCGAAACTTCCATTGTCAATATTTGCCTCCCATGAATCAGATAAATACGAGGAACTTTATCTGGGATTATGAAGGCATAGCATGCGGAATCAGTGGGATTGATCAAACGATAATCAACCTAGTTGTTGGGTTGCAAAATAAAACTGCAGTTACAGACAAAAATAGATCAGCTAAAATAGTACAGACTACATCTGAGGAAATTGAAATGTCAACAATACAGCAGCAATATATCAAGAAAAGTGTAAGAACAATGAAATTACTTCAGCAAAATTTTTACTATTTTTAGGTATTTGCTTTCAGATTCTCTGAGGAAATTGAAATGTCAACAATACAGCAGCAATATATCAAGAAAAGTGTAAGAACAATGAAATTACTTCAGTAAAATTTTTACTATTTTTAGGTATTTGCTTTCAGATTCTCTATAACAATCAAAGCCTTTTTCCACTAGGTGGGAACGGCTATATGGATCAAGCGACGCAATTCATAAAAGCATGATAAGTGAATTCTATTTCCAGCTAAACACCACAAGATCGGTTGCATCATAAAACCTGCCAGGTGTGATGATTTTATCAGAAAACTTGAGTGTAGATGTAAAAAAACATGGTTTGTAGTCTGAGGAGAAAACAACAACAATCAAAGCCTTTTCCCACTAGGTGGGGTCGGCTATATGGATCAAGCGACGCCAACATGCTCTGTCTTTACAGAAAGCTGAGGAGAAAACAACTCAGATGACAAGCTGACCCTCCAAAAAGGAAGTAAACACTAAAGGACAAGCTAGCCATGACGCAAGCATGCTACATTTAAGTAGTATTCAGAGGGGCAAGCCTAAGGTAAATTTTCATCGGAATTGCTAACAAGTTCCCCAATCAAAACATAACATGTAGAGAAATTTTTTTGGGAGACCCAATCATGTAATACTAGAGTATAAAAAAATATTCACTAGTTTATTTTATTAGAAATTTAGAAGATAGAGGATCATTGTTTTAGAAATGTTGTTCCAATGAAATTTAGAGAAAGAACTATCTGTGAAAGTATAATACCCCAGCTATGAACATCTAAGTTACACCATAACCTTGTCAAAAGCAGTTGAAGGCATCAACGAAAATTAACATGTTTCAAAAGACCAAGAACCTAACAATAATGATGATCCATCCCATCCACCTGAAAGCAAATCTGCACTAAGACACTTACAAAATCCATTTGCAGAGCAGGCAATATCAAAATTATATATATTGCTAGGAAGGAAATGATAAATTGTATCAACAAAGAGATAACCAAGTGAAACTATCATACATCAAAAACACAATCCAAAGGAAATAGATAAATTGATATTATCATTGAAGAATGATTACCAAAATAAAAAACCCAAATCAAGAATAAAGAGAATTTGACCTTGGCATAATAGTCTTTCCAGACTCTGCGGGCAACTTGATGACCGCCCAAATCAAAAGCCTTAAACTTAATCTTCCCAATGCTCAATTCCTCTGACGTAGGGTGTTGGGTTGGCTGGTGCTGAACTAATCTCTGCAGAGGGATAACAAATCGCAATTTTCAATTCTCCATCTAAAACCAAAATTTTGAAAAGGAAAAAACGAAAGGATCAATCTGTGGAAAGGTATCCCCAAACTAACCTCATCTTTGAGCATGTGAAGGAGAGTGGTCTTGCCGGCATTGTCAAGACCCAGGAAAAGAATCTTAGCTTCTTTTTGCCATAAACCTAGAGAGGCTAGAATGCCATAGAACCAATCGAAGATGAACATGTTTGGCGTGGTACTGGGTTGAAAGGGTTTTCAGATCCAAACGGAAGAAATTGCGGGAATATGCTTTGAATCTGAAAGAGAAAGTTCGAGATCGATGGCTGGTGGCTGGTTGAGGAAGGAGAAGAGAAGCCAGATCCCACGGAGATCCTAGATCATGTATTCATGTGTCTCTCTCTTTTGGGAGCCAACTCAGCCACCCTCGTAAACGCATGTGGTAGGAAACGCCACACACGCGCGCTTCCATATGCTAAAGCTAAACTAAGCTTGTGGTAATGATCACGACAATTTAAAAAATATCCTAAATTAGAATTATTTAAAACTGCCCTCTTACTTTCAAAATTACTTTATAGTGATACATATTTTTAGATAAATTACGTCGACTACACAGATTTGAATGTTATATAGATCCTTCTTTTCATTTAAAATATTATAATGATCTTTTTTGACATATTAAAATATCTTACATTTATTTCAAATAATATTTTTGACAAAAGTATTT
The DNA here is from genome assembly GCA_014851425.1 of Senna tora. Lineage (NCBI taxonomy): Eukaryota > Viridiplantae > Streptophyta > Magnoliopsida > Fabales > Fabaceae > Senna > Senna tora. The sequence goes on along the minus strand of CM026262.1, from coordinate 5,766,355 downwards.
TTTTTTGTCCCAAACGTTTGGGGGTTTTGTAAGTTTAAACGTTTTTTTGCGGTTAATTGTACTCTTAACGTTTTACGTTTCCGTCAATGTCACCATTTTCACTAACACCGTCAAATATTTAACAGTTTTTGCTGACGTGGCATCATATGTGGCAAAATTATCTGACTGGGCATATTTTTTATCACATCAAATTTCCTAACGTTTTTTGCTGTCAATTGTACCTCTAATGTTTTACATTTCTGCCAATGTCACCCTTTTCACTAATACCGTCAAATATTTAACAATTTTTACTGACGTGACACCTTATGTGGCAAAAATATCTGATTGGGCATATTTTTTTCCGACCTTCGATTACTGAGAAAACGTGAGAGCTTCTGAGCATGGATTCTGACCTCCGATTCCGATATCTCTCCGATGATGTCTTCCCAGAATAGAGAATGGGTAACATCTTCGATGTTTTATGAGCAAATGGTGCGTGCATTTGAGTTATATTTTAGAAGGAATAGAGTGAGGCCAAAACGACACAGCTTTGATTGGGAAAAGAAAAGTGGGAAATTTGATTTGGAAAAAATATGCCTAGTCAGATATTTTTGCCACATAGGATGCCACGTTAGCATAAACTATTAAATATTTGACGGTGTTAGTAAAAATGGTGACATTGGCAGAAAAGTAAAACGTTAGGGGTACAATTGACAGCAAAAAAAGTTATTAAATCTAATGTGGAAAAAAATATGCCCACTCAAATATTTTTGCCACATAGAATGTCACGTCAGCAAAAGCTGTTAAATAATTGACAGTGTTAGTGAAAATGATGACATTTGTAGAAACCTAAAACGTTAAGGGTACAATTGATAGCGAAAAAACATTAGGGACGAAACTGATAGGACCCCTAAACGTTGCGGGTAGGAGAGGTACTTTTGCCAACATTTTTTCTTAAAGTTTTTAATCAAATGGGTGATTTTTGTGATTTTCAATTTATTTTTTTAAGATATACTCTCTTGAATTGTTGGATTGGAGGAACTTTGTTAAAAACTCGGTCATTAAAAAATTGAGTTAAAAATTCATAAAAATAATCAATCCATTTAAATAGAAACGTCAAGAAAAAATTATTATTTGGATCAAAATGTAGAATATTTTGATATGTTAGGGGAGTTCATTGTAATTTACTCGTAGTTTTGACAACCCAACAAAATTTAGATTAAGAAGTAGTACCATGAAAATCAGCCATGTATCAATTATCAGTATAAATTAAACGTTTAATTAGGTCACGTTTGGTATCTGGTGAGTGTTTAGTGGAAAATGGAAGTGAAAGTAGATATGGAAGCGGAAGTTTTATGTGTGTTTGGTATGTAAGGAAAGTAAAATGGAAATAAGAATAAAATTGTTTGGTATGATAGGAATGGGATAGGGAAGTGGAAGTTAAAAAGTGTAAAAGACTATTTTACCCTATAAAATTATGCCCTCACATGAGAAGGGAAGGGCAAAATAGTACTTTCAAGTCTACTTCCTTCTCTCAACCTCACATTCCCTCTAAATTTAGAGGGAAGCAACATTCCCTCTCAACATTGCCTTTCACATTCCATCTTCATACCAAACATACAACACATTCACTTTCCCACTCACCTTCCCTCCTCAAACTATACCAAACCACACCTTAATAAAATACACATCTAACTAGAGAAAGTGAGTCTTACCATTATATTCAGAGGCTGCTAAATAAATTTCTCATGATTTTTCCATGCCAAATCCAATAAATCACATATTAATTAACACTAAATGTACATAATATTTCTTTCTAAGTGAGGTTAGATAATTAAAGAGAGTTTTCTACAGTAACGTCTTTCAAATTTTAAGAATTTTTTTAAACATTTTATAGGTTAAATTATTCAATAAAAAAAATCAGAATTAAAAAGTGTTTTTGTATAAAAAGATAGAATTAAAAGTTTGTAAAAGAATATGAGGTTAAAAGACTAATTTACCACTTAATAAATATTAAATAATTAATTTTTTTAACAATTAAATAATTATTTTAAAAAATGCTTCAACGGACCTTCCTCATTCTAATTCATTTTTCTCATTCCAGTTCATTTTCCTCATTGCAGAAGCAAAGCTATAGATAGCAAGGAGGGAGAAGAACTGACGTGGAGAGCAAGGGCAAATTTGTCTTTTGATTGCCAATTCCACAAAGCTTAAGCCTTCTCCATGTATTTTACATGGAATTTAATTAGGAGGCAGAAAGCACAAAATTTGGAATTGAATGCACTTTTAGAATTCAATTCCAAGATGCAAAAAAAGAACTAAACTAAAGAATTTATGGAGAAATGTGTAATTGCATCTTCAATTCCAAGTTTACATTGAACCAAACATAGCCAAAGCTAGTTGAACTTGTGGCGCCAAAATGTAAAAAAAAAAAAATTTTACAGTCACTAAGGGGGCATCCATTGATGAGGATGCAGGTGCATGCGCTTTTACAGAGACTAACAGAAAGATGGATTGGTTGGTGCAAAAATAAAAGTGAAAGAGACATTTTGGCACACTAGCTAAGTATCCCTATACCAAAATGCATAGAAGCCCCACTCGATCACTCCAAATCATGAGTTCCTGCTCTCGGAGTGCATCCCAAGCTCCGGTCGGTCCCCGTAGCCTCTGGAGTAACCTCCGTCAGTGGAATATCTGAATCATCTTTATGGTCTCCACCCTCCAGTTCTCGGAGTGCATCCCAAGCTCCAGTCGGTCCCCTCGACCTTGAATCTTGTTGTTCAGCATTTAGTTTAAGGTGTCGAGGAAGAGTTGGATCCTCCTCCTCGACATCTTTCTTCGGTTCAGGACTGCGTCTGTATTCGCATCTGTAGACACGGGAAAAATCTGCATCTTTCTCGGAAGTAAAATTACCCTTATCATCTTTACAGTGAACGCATCTGAGCACTAGCTTCTTCCTTCGTTGATCAACGATCTGTTTCAGAATATTGTGGCTGAAGAAGAAGAAGAAGAAGAAGAAGAAGAAGAAGGAGGAGGTTAGATAACAAAAGAGTCCATTGTATATATAGAACCACATGAAGATATTAAATATATATATATTAACTACCAATCGGGACAAAAGCGAAACTCCGAAGTTTCAATCATCCTACCTGCAGAGGATGTACCTGCAGAGGATGTGAATGATTCAGAACTAGAATAATTACATATGAATAATTATCTTTATACGTGTCATGTACATACAAATACAATCCCCCTACCCTAGCCCCCCATGTCTAGCCTCAACCCACTCTAACTTTATGGGTCGTTTTCAATTCCATTGAACCAAGCTATCAGTGTGCATCAGCTTTACTTGTGGTACATGAGATTGATCTATACATACTAAAACAGAGTTTAATATTTGATTTGGTATAAAAAATAAGAATAAAATTTAAAGTATGTAGAAGTTGATCCTTAGTTCAAGGTTTAGTGAACTCATTGTATTATCCATAGTGGTGTGGTTCCTGTAAGTGTTAAAGCATAAAAATATATGTGCTTCATGTTAGTGGATATAAAAACACTCTAGCTGAAAATTGTAGGAGAGAGATGACATAGGACGAAAATTTGAGTTTGAACCTTTATAAATATGGTGTGTTCAGAGCAGAGGAAGTAACAGAATTCTTAACAAAAAAATGAACAAAGCAGATTATTGCATAGCAGAGAAATAACACAAGGAGACAAAAATAACCTTAGATATTGAAGAATATTATAGAGAGAATAAATGCGTGATATGGGAAAGAACCAATTAAAGAACAAGAAAGAGATCGGCATGGAAAGAGCCAGCAGAGAAAGAGCTACTGAATTTGAATACTATAAGTATTATTACATGAGAATAGTTGCATCAAATTTTCATTCAGATATAATGATTTCACATTGTAGAAGTTTAGCTACTGAATTTGAAGCTTTCAATCTAAGTCATATATTTAGATAAAGTAAATCAGCCTAATTCAGAACAAAATCATATTAAAAGGAAAAACAAAAATCACCCTAATTCATCAACAGCAAACTCCACAAGAACCAAAAAGAAATGAGAAATGGAAACCCAGATGGCTATACAAATGTAAAAATCGAAAATCGAAAATAAAAAAACTCATCCTAAACCCAAACCAATGGAAAATCGAAAATCAGACTCGTCGGAGTGACTCCGGTGAGAATAAGAGAGTGCTCCGTTCACTCTGGCGACGGAGTACAGTGACTCCGGCAACTTACCGACCAGTGCGGGATGAAAACTCCACTTTGGTGTTTTAGCATCCGGCGTCGTTTAACAAGAGAGGGAGCAGGGAAAAAACAAGATCAGTTGGAAGGAAATCTACAAGAAATGCACAGCCCCAAACTCTAGAGGATACGAACTGAGAGTTTTTACATACATATGTGCAGAATGTATATTCTTCATTGATTTTACAACGTATATTCATTTTTGGGGCCATAGAATTTTTATAAGATTAAAAACAAAGAGTTTAGAGTCTTTCTTTATACTTATCATTTTTGGAGCATGGAATTCTCTGAAACGCGTCTTTACGACCCACCACAGCCATAAACAAGAATCGCAAGAAACATGCGATTCATGATTTGTGCGTGTATCGCAACGACTCCGGCATGAGGCCAATTAGTCTCGCAAAACGTATCCCCAGCCTTTCGAACCGAGTCGATTCGCACGATTTATGAAAGTTGCAAACAAAACACATGATGGAGAGAAAGGACCTCACCTTCTCTGTTCGCCATTCACAATAGCAAGACCGTCGACGGTGGGCAAATGCAACGAGCGGACGAACAATCACTCACGGAGAACTGGGTCTGCAAGAAATGGTTAACGACTTTCTCCAACTAACACTCGCGCGCAAGAAATGTTTAAGCAAACACTAACGGTACTGGTATATATATATATATATATATATGCAAGAAATGTTTAAACCCACTAAACCCTCACTTTTTCCCAAAACTAGCGATTTTAAAATAGGACTAAACTGAGGTAAAGTTACTTAGGTGCTTGTTATAAAGTTCACCAATATAATTGAAACACGTGGCAAAAATTTTTTGTATAACCAATCATGATAGAGAGAGAAAATGAAAAGCAATAAATTACATAACCAATCAAATTGGAGAGAGAATATAAATAAGGTTTATGATTGGTGAACTTTATAGCAAGCACCTAAGCAACTTTACTTTAGTTTTTTCCTTTAAAATATTAGCAATATATCTATAATATAAAATAAATATTTTTATTTAAATAAAGTAAATTAAATTAAATTAACTTTTATTTATTATAATAATATTTTTATTATATATAAAATTAATATATAACGTGAATAATGTTATCATAAGTAGTTGATTAATTAATTTAAAATATAAAATATATCATATATCATATATTTAATTTCTTATATAAAAATTATTTAAAATTATAAGGAGAAAAAAAAATAGAGGGGGCGGTGAAGAAGTAAGAAGATATAAAAAATAGAGGGAGGAAAGGAAGAGAAAATTAGATGAAGTGAAGACAAGAAAAAACAAACAAAAAGAAAAGTGAAGAGGCAAGAGTGAGAAATATTGAGTTTATGAATTATATTGGAGAGTGAAAAATAATGATAACAATCTGAGAATTTGATCCCTAGGTGAAAACTTAATCGAAGTCTATGTAGTTTAAAAGTTTATTACAAGAATAATAAAGTCTCTAGAAATGCACTTGAGGGATTCTTATATAGAAATTTATGGAACTTTCTGGAAGTAAGGTTAAGTTTAGAACTCCAGGTCAAAATGAAAATGATCAGAATTCATGAGCTAGTTTTGTTTTTTAAGTATCTGAAATACAGGATTGATGTGCTTGATAGAGAAATCATAGAGTGCAAATACACAATGATAAAAGGGGATAAACACACTTTTTATCTTTTACTTTCACTTCCTTTTTTTCAATTTCACTTCCACTTCTTATAAAAGTTGTGGAATCCTACCTGCAGAACAACCCACAAGTCTATGATTAACTAATTAATTAATTCATCCATTTATCATTTTTTTTAATGAACCTTTCATCCATTTAATTATTTTAATTACAGATTGGTGATGAAGATGGATTTGTACTCATTGAAGATGGAAGAGGGAGCTAATGTGACTGATCACATTAACAAGTTTAATGAGATGGTATCTAGACTGTTGAATGCAGGGGAGACTATTAAGGATGAAGAGCAAGCGCTGCTTCTCTTGGCTTCACTACCAAAATCCTTCAAGCTTCTAGTCCAGTCAATGCTAGCAGGAAAGAGCACACTGAATCTAGATGAAGTGATGAGTACCTTGAAGGAGAGTCAGAGGATGATGGGTGGTGAAGAGTCTTTCAGGGACAGTCATATACTAGCAGTGGATTGTAACAGGAAGAAGAAGGGTGATCAACTTGGAAGAAATTCTCGATCGAGAGACATGAGCACTGTTGAGTGCCATTACTGTAGACAGTTGGGTCACATGCTAATGAGATGTCCAGACTTTAGGGAGGATTTGCAAAGCATGAAGGAGAAAAGGGGCAGATCGAAGGGAGTTTCTTCTGCTAATGTGGTTTCTTATGAAGATGAGTTAATCTGAGGATGTTAGAGAATTCTGCAGCAAGGAAGGATCGCTGTAAAAACTAAATAAAAAAAATGAAAGTTTAGTATTTTCTTAGAGAGAAATAATGTAGGACTTTGGATTAAGGGAGGATTTGATGTGTTTATTCCAAAGTCCCACATTGCTTAGTTTGTGTGAGGAGTGGGTGAGAAGCTTATATAAATAGGTGTGAGTTATATAGGTTTCAACACACATAAGAATACTAGCCTATAATCATTGGGTGTATTGGGTTTTGGGTATTTTTTATGTATTGAGGAGGGTTTGTAATTTTTCCGTTCAAAAATTACAAGTAGTAAAGTTTGTCCCAGTGGGGGTCGTGGTAGTAGGTCTTGAGGCACCGAACCACGTTAAAATTTTTGTATGTTCTTCTTTCTCTTTTCTTTATATTTTTGTGGGGGGCCCAACACAAGTTTGGTGAAAAAAAAATGAAATGTGAAATGTCCATTGTGTTCTTGGATTTGACACAATCATGACTCTTTTTAAATATTTTAATATAAGTGATAAAGTGGTAATTTTAATCAACTTTTACTTATTCTCATTCTCATTCCCATTTCCTTTTTCATAACAAACACATATTAAACATTACATCCTCCACCCAACTAACCAAACACCCTTTAAATCAAAATCAAAACATTTGCCGAAAAAAGATCATGATATAAAATAGAAACTTAACAAATCATTAATTGATTATTTAAATTTATTCGTGTGTTTTTTTAATAAATGACATTTTGTATTTATACTGATATTCATGGTTTGTGTTTAACTTTTCAAATTATTTTTAAAATATACAACAAATTTATTTTTTATTTTTTATAAAAAATGATACTATTAAACAAACTAACTTACAACCCTTTCCAACCATAAAAACATTACTACCCCTCCTGCATCTAAGCATAGAAGTTAGCATCATAATATAGCCAATACAAACCCCTAACTTACCAACAATACATATCATATTACAGATTCCATTAAATAAGACCCTTGTATTCCTGAGGAGAGTGCTAATTATGAAGTACTCATCTTGTGATTGAATTGGGAAAAGCGTGTTTGGATCACTAATCACAACGGTCAACAGAAATTGACTCCTCCCAACCTTCAAACTGAGATAGATGGCTCTAAATGAACTAGGATTATGCTGTATGAGATCATCGACTGTACGTGATAGGCACCAATCTCGAAGCATCTGCCACCTAAATATGTGGTTTGATGTAACTAAAAACCGCTGCAGATGACAAACCTCAAACTTCTCTGTCTTTTGACATCCTTTGCACCAGAAAGATTAGTTGTTCTCCTTAACACGGGTCACTAACTCCAATAACTGTCTACATTTCCAACTATTGATTCCATTGGGTTTTGTGCCATAAAATTTAAAATAACCCATGCAAAGAAAAAGGCAACAAGCAGAAATAGTAATAACCCACCAAATCCGCTTAAACATAGTCAACTTCCTACTATAAGAGCCATATAAAGAAAAAACCATGAACTTTGATAAGTAATAAAACAAAGAAAGAAAAAGGCAAAGGAAACACAAACCAGCTGCTGAGTCCTGTGAATTACCACAGTGCAGCCAAAACTACGACAATTCCTAACATAAGGACTCATGCATTCTTCCTTGGGAGGCCTTATAGGGTTAGCCCCCCAAGTGCCCATCTTTCGCATGGAATCCCATGTTGCCTTCACTTTTAGTTCCTTGTGCGCACCTTTGATTCTCTTAGTTCCCAACCACATACCAGGCCCTTCCAATACTACTTCTTCTGTTCCTTTAGTTTTCCTTTTTATGCCACGAATTTTCCCCACTCTTGTTTCCACCTTTAATTTCTTTCTATTCTTATTATGAGAAAAATTACCCTGACGCTTACCACCAACTCTTGTTCTGTTACCTGCAGTTCCTGGCACCTCTATTTTATGTTTAACAGGTGAACACAACCCATCGTATAAAACAGTAGAAGCCTGTGAAGAGTAAAAATTGAAATCAGAAGTTAGTTTAGTTAGTTTCTTACCGTTGTATTTTAAACGCATCGTTTTACTTACTTGCGTTTTACTTATTCCGCTTGTGTTAGAACGCACCGTTTTACTTATTGTTCTCAGGTAGTTAAATCAGTTAGGATTTATTCTTTTTCTTCCTCTTGTAAGTCTCGGGCTACGCTGATATTCTGCTCTATATATAGAGCTTTGATCAATGAAGCCATTGCGCATTATTCCAGAAATACTTTCTTGCTCTTAAACTTCTCATGGTATCAGAGCAGGTCTTGTGATACAAGATTTGCGCAAGAATCAAGAAGCTTTATCAAGCTTGAAACTCGTCGGTTGAAGGAGGTACTCTTCGATCATGGCGGATGAAACTCGATCTTCGAGTAACCTGAAGGAGACAAATGAAGCCTCTTATCGACTCCACAACTTTGATCATCCAGGGATGCCTCTCGTTAATACGACCTTGGATGGGAAGAATTATTTCGGATGGAGTATAGCGATCCGTACTGCTCTTGAAGCCAAAGATAAAGTGGGATTCATAGATGGAAGCCTCCCTGCACCAAAGGCTCCAGCAGAATACAAGAAGTGGAAGACTGTGGATTCCATGATAAAGTCATGGATTAGGAACTCTTTTACCAAAGAACTCGCGGACACATTCATTTGTTGCATCTCCTCCAAGAATCTATGGGATGTCCTTGAAGAGAGGTTTGGGGCTAGTAACTATCCTCATTTCTTTCAAGTTCAGCAAGAAATATTCTCCACACGTCAAGGTGGAGACTCGGTTACCACATACTATAACAAGCTTCTCCCCGGTCGCAAAAATGGTCACTGTACGTATATTCTTTGCTTTATCCTGTCATAAGGGCTGGAGTATCCACCAATTGGATATCAATAACGCCTTTTTACATGGCTATTTAAAGGAAGAGGTATACATGACCTTGCTAGAAGGTTACCAAAGGGCTAAACCACCTAAAGTGTGCAAATTAAAGAGATCCTTGTATGGTCTCAAACAGGCTTCCCGTGAGTGGAATACTGAGTTTACTGCACAAATCATTGCTTTTGGTTTTATACAATCATAACATGATCACTGCCTATTCATAAAACAAAATTCACAATCTTTCCTTGCTTTGCTAGTGTATGTGGATGATGTTCTCTTAGCAGGTGATGATGAAATGAAAATCTCAGAAGTTAAAGATTTCCTTCATACCACTTTTACTATCAAGGACCTGGGTTTCGCCAAGTATTTTCTTGGAATCGAAATCCTAAGACTTCCTAATGGCATCTTTCTTTCTCAGAAGAAACATTTGGAAGATATCATCCGAGATACAGGATTAACTGATGCAAAATCCAATAATATCCCTCTGCCCAAGAATCATAAGTTCTCTGAAGACTCTCCTGCATTCACAGAGATTCATCAATATTGAAGACTCGTTGGCAGGCTCCTTTATCTCAGCATGACCCGTCCAGACATTTCCCACTCGGTCCAACAACTGAGTCAGTTTGTGGCCGAGCCTCTCCTTACCCATTGGGAAGCAGCTGTCCAAGTCATCAAGTACCTCAAAGGAACCATCAACCTCGGGCTCTTCTACAAAAATAGATCCTCTGATCAGATTACAGCTTACTGTGATAGCGACTGGGCTGTGTGCCCCATTAGCAGGAAGTCCCTTACTGGTTACTGCATCTTCTTGGGAGATTCTCTCGTTTAATGGAAGACTAAGAAACAAAACACTGTTTCTAGATCTTCGTGTGAAGCCGAATATCGAGCCATGGCAACTACGGTTTGCGAGCTTCAATGGATAAGCTACATATTACAAGATTTTGGGTGTAATATTTCCTACCCAATTCCTCTATGGTGCGACAATCAGAGTGCTCTTAACATTGCAGCCAACCCCGTATTCCACGAACGCACGAAGCACCTTGACATAGACTGTCACATTGTCCGAAACAAAGCCAAAGAAGGTTTCATACAACCAGCCTATGTTCCTTCTCAATCCCAGGTTGCCGATTTCTTCACCAAGGCCTTGTCCTTTCCTTCGTTTAAGGCTTTCCTCCTCAAGTTGGGTGTCATTCCCAATCCACTGCCAACTTGCGGGGGGGGGGGGTGTGAAGAGTAAAAATTGAAATCAGAAGTTAGTTTAGTTAGTTTCTTACCGTTGTATTTTAAACGCATCGTTTTACTTACTTGCGTTTTACTTATTCCGCTTGTGTTAGAACGCACCGTTTTACTTATTGTTCTCAGGTAGTTAAATTAGTTAGGATTTATTCTTTTTCTTCCTCTTGTAAGTCTCGGGCTACGCTGCTATTCTGCTCTATATATAGAGTTTTGATCAATGAAGCCATTGCGCATTATTCCAGAAATACTTTCTTGCTCTTAAACTTCTCAAAGCCAAAACATATGTCCATAAGGAGAGATTAAAATACCAGTTAAAGGAGAATATTTCAATTTAACATATATTTAAAACTATTCTTTTAAAAATTGCACATGCAAACACATATTGTTGGACCAATAATTGAGCTCAAAGAAATCAATAAAAACTTCATTGTTTAGAAGATGATGACACTCAGCAAAATAAATTATTAAATTATTTTTTCATATTCAATTTGAATCTTCTCTCAATTTTTTTTAATGGGTCTATGATGCAATTTGTTATATCATATAATAAATATAATTAGTATTATTGATACGATTTTTATTAGATACGTAGTATGAAATTTTGTAGCGAATGGTATGTACCCATTTTGCTTACCTTCCTTATAGTTACTTATGTTTTTTACAATTTTCACCTCTCTTCATCTTCTGATTTCAGCAAGGAGGACAAGAAGCGCTGTAACTGCGATTACCAGGTTAAGTCCCTCTTTTACCTATGGGCACTTGTGTAAGTAGAATTTGAGGGGCAATCGCAATTTTTCTTGACATTAATAATTAATATTAATGTCTAAGTTTACTCCGATCCTTTCAGTTGAATAGAGATGAAAAAGGCATGAGTGATAGGATAAGTCAACTATCAGACGATTTGCTATGCAAAATCCTATGTTATCTTCCAAATACCAAACACGCCGCAAGCACTTTTTTTTTATCAAAAAGATGGAATTCAGCGTGGCTCAAACTTCCTTCCCTTTACTTTGAAAACCAAGACTACATTAACCATATCATTACGCCTGTGCTGAGGAATTTTAAAACAAACTATAATTTACGGTTCGCACAGTTTGTGGATGGTGTTTTAAGTGTCCGTCATCATGTGGACTAACCCATTCAAAGATTCCGTCTCAGATGTGAGATAACTAATCCCTGTCCCTCTGATTTCATAAGATGGATTAATACTGCAGTACAACGCAACGTTGAAGAACTCGATATCTCTCTATCCTCTCATCACTGTGCATTGGGTGTTTTCAGTTTTCACTTGCACAACACTTGTGGTTCTCAAATTGTCTGGGTACTTATCAAATATAAGATTGATTCTATATGCTTACTCTCACTCAGGATCCTAAGTCTGGATTGGGTTGGATTTCCAAGTGATGATTGTTTGGTCAAGCTTCTTTCTTGTTCTAGTACAACTCTTGAGAATTTGCTTCTTTCAGGCCTTTCCAATTTTTTGCCCAAGCTCAGTGCAGTTATTCACTATGACTTCTTTCTTTCTGTTCAAAGCATGGATTTGGATATATAGGTTCAATCCTGAAACACTTGAACATAATGAAAATACAATTGTACGTTTATATCTACTATTATGTAAATTATTATAATCAATACTTAATAATTGTGGTCAAAATTTAATTTTTGTTTAGGTTAATTTTCTTGCTGATCTCACTTTTGCTCTTCTAACTTTGAATCAAGTTTCAGTTTCATCCCTTATTTAGTTTTTTCGGTCCAAGACAGAAGTATTTCAATGAATGACTACATTTCATTCTCATTTGGGAGGTCTATAGACTCCTTACCATTTTTAATTTGGGATTTTTTTTTAAATGCTGGACTCAGATCGACTTTACTATTTGGAGTTAATTAATTCGAATTATTGGACTTACAAATATATAATTTTTGGGGGGATGGGAAGAAAATGCATCAATATTTGTAAAGATTCATACAAAATTAAAAGAAAAATAGATAAAACATAAAATTGAAACCTCATTCATTAGGGAAAAAATTTAGATAATGTTCCTTCGATATTTATTATGAAGTTCTCCAATTATAGATTTTATTTATGGACAAAACTTATATGTTGTTACTTACATGTTTTTGGTAAGGTTAACCAATTAAAAAAAGACATGTGTCAACTTTGAGATGAAAATTGACACATGTCTTTTTTTAATTGGTTAACCTTATCAAAAGCATGTAAAAGTTTTTTCCTTTCTTTATACTCTCTCTCTCTTCTATGATTCTTTATATAAAATATTGTCTTTTATATTCTCTCTCTACCATAATTGATTATACACACATATTGTTTAACATGTGTCTTATTTATATTGGGGAACTTTATAGCACACAGCCACACACCCTAAGTTTAGCAATCTTGGAAGAGATGTTGAAGATCTTCCTCAGGTTGCCCACAAAGGACACAAAGATTAGGAATAGGGATTCCTCTTTAGTTGAAGAGATAGAAAGTTAGTTTTTATACCTGTAAAGATTAGGACCATAAAATGTTTAATTTGCTTTCATATATATATATATATAATCTTGACAATTGACATAACATATATAATCTCTCATCTTGGTCATTCTTCAGGTTGCTCCAGCTGGTACTCCAACCTTTCACAATTTGATTACATCGCACATTTCTTTAGCAACACTACAGTGGGAGCATGTGATGCCCATGATTCAAAAGTCACCCAAGCTTCAAAATCTTAGCATTGAAAAGGTTTGTCGAATATAATTAAACTTCAATTGGCATGCATGTCATATATATATATATTGAGGCTACCTTACTTTGTCTTTTCTTTTCTTAACATTCATTATACTTCTGTGAATATAAACACAGGTTACATGGAGGAGAAGTCAAATCTTTGAATCGACCACAAAATAATAATGTTCCAGGATGTATCTCATCACACCTTCGAACATGCTCTTTAAGAGAATTTTATTCACATAGAGATGCGGTTTGTGATCTTTGGACATTTGCAAAATATATTATAGAGAATGCTAGTGTTTTGCAGATTATGACAATTTTTGTTACTAACCCAACACAAAGTATAAGGCAATGGATGTCCCAAGAAGTATCGTCATGCATGCCCACGAAGATCTCCAACATGTAAAATCAATCTTGAAGAGATCTCGTCAAGGTTTCAGAAATGATTGGCTGATCTGATGAAAGTGATCAGAAAAGGCTAAATTAAAATAAACAATTTAAATTTTGTATTACTTCATATTTTTTAATTAACAACTCTATTCATTCTCACTCAAAATAAAAAGCAAAGCACATAACAGTCCGTTTGCAACTTCAAAAAACTTTAGACGTTTTTATTCCAAGTTTCAAGTGCCTAACCTCACATCTTGCATTACTTTATATCGATTTTTTTTAATGTTAAATTTATCTTAAATATACTTTGAGAAGGGCTTTTCAATGGCATGATTTTGTAGAACTTTTTAAATTTTGTATTCAAAACTAGTTTTGGTCTTCATGATGGATACTCTTTAGCTCTTTGCTGCTTTTAATTTAGATTTTCTTTTCGTTTTCTCTCTTTTTACTCAAGATTTTCATGGAGGCCTTACCATTGTAGAAATGTATAGAATGACCACATAATAAGTTAATATAATAAATTTGGCTGAGTACTTTTTCAATTGATGAAAGTCAACCATAGATAGTCACTTATACTTCATCTTGATCTATCACTGAGCACTGGTTCAGTAATTATTGTTGATAAAACAACAATAGTTACAGTTTATAAATATTGAATTAAGAATATGATATTTAACTTTTTATTATTAACAAACTTAGCTTTATAACTGTGGATAAAAGTTCAATGGTACTGTACCACATAACTTCAGTGCATCCTTTCAATCATGTAGTGCCATTTGTTAATATTAATAAAAACTCACATTAATTAGGGCCCACCTTGAATGGTTTAGGGACCAACTGATTGGAGGGATGTACTGAAGTTCAATACTACTGTACCACTGAACATCTACTCTATAACCGTGAGGTGTTATTGATTTAAAAGCTCCTATTTTTCTTCCTGAGACGTTACATAGAAAGTTAATTCTAGAGCAGGACACGTCACAAGTTAAAATTTTTTTAGTGATTTCCTTGAAATAATAATAATAATAATAATTCAGTAAGGAGTTCAATTCTTTACAATTCATGGATAATATTTGTGTTTATTCTGTAATTAAAATAATTAAATGGATGAAAGGTTCATTAAAAAAATGATAAATGGATGAATTAATTAATTAGTTAATCATAGACTTGTGGGTTGTTCTGCAGGTAGGATTCCACAACTTTTATAAGAAGTGGAAGTGAAATTGAAAAAAAGGAAGTGAAAGTAAAAGATAAAAAGTGTGTTTATCCCCTTTTATCATTGTGTATTTGCACTCTATGATTTCCCTATCAAGCACATCAATCCTGTATTTCAGATACTTAAAAAACAAAACTAGCTCATGAATTCTGATCATTTTCATTTTGACCTGGAGTTCTAAACTTAACCTTACTTCCAGAAAGTTCCATAAATTTCTATATAAGAATCCCTCAAGTGCATTTCTAGAGACTTTATTATTCTTGTAATAAACTTTTAAACTACATAGACTTCGATTAAGTTTTCACCTAGGGATCAAATTCTCAGATTGTTATCATTATTTTTCACTCTCCAATATAATTCATAAACTCAATATTTCTCACTCTTGCCTCTTCACTTTTCTTTTTGTTTGTTTTTTCTTGTCTTCACTTCATCTAATTTTCTCTTCCTTTCCTCCCTCTATTTTTTATATCTTCTTACTTCTTCACCGCCCCCTCTATTTTTTTTTCTCCTTATAATTTTAAATAATTTTTATATAAGAAATTAAATATATGATATATGATATATTTTATATTTTAAATTAATTAATCAACTACTTATGATAACATTATTCACGTTATATATTAATTTTATATATAATAAAATATTATTATAATAAATAAAAGTTAATTTAATTTAATTTACTTTATTTAAATAAAAATATTTATTTTATATTATAGATATATTGCTAATATTTTAAAGGAAAAAACTAAAGTAAAGTTGCTTAGGTGCTTGCTATAAAGTTCACCAATCATAAACCTTATTTATATTCTCTCTCCAATTTGATTGGTTATGTAATTTATTGCTTTTCATTTTCTCTCTCTATCATGATTGGTTATACAAAAAATTTTTGCCACGTGTTTCAATTATATTGGTGAACTTTATAACAAGCACCTAAGTAACTTTACCTCAGTTTAGTCCTATTTTAAAATCGCTAGTTTTGGGAAAAAGTGAGGGTTTAGTGGGTTTAAACATTTCTTGCATATATATATATATATATATATACCAGTACCGTTAGTGTTTGCTTAAACATTTCTTGCGCGCGAGTGTTAGTTGGAGAAAGTCGTTAACCATTTCTTGCAGACCCAGTTCTCCGTGAGTGATTGTTCGTCCGCTCGTTGCATTTGCCCACCGTCGACGGTCTTGCTATTGTGAATGGCGAACAGAGAAGGTGAGGTCCTTTCTCTCCATCATGTGTTTTGTTTGCAACTTTCATAAATCGTGCGAATCGACTCGGTTCGAAAGGCTGGGGATACGTTTTGCGAGACTAATTGGCCTCATGCCGGAGTCGTTGCGATACACGCACAAATCATGAATCGCATGTTTCTTGCGATTCTTGTTTATGGCTGTGGTGGGTCGTAAAGACGCGTTTCAGAGAATTCCATGCTCCAAAAATGATAAGTATAAAGAAAGACTCTAAACTCTTTGTTTTTAATCTTATAAAAATTCTATGGCCCCAAAAATGAATATACGTTGTAAAATCAATGAAGAATATACATTCTGCACATATGTATGTAAAAACTCTCAGTTCGTATCCTCTAGAGTTTGGGGCTGTGCATTTCTTGTAGATTTCCTTCCAACTGATCTTGTTTTTTCCCTGCTCCCTCTCTTGTTAAACGACGCCGGATGCTAAAACACCAAAGTGGAGTTTTCATCCCGCACTGGTCGGTAAGTTGCCGGAGTCACTGTACTCCGTCGCCAGAGTGAACGGAGCACTCTCTTATTCTCACCGGAGTCACTCCGACGAGTCTGATTTTCGATTTTCCATTGGTTTGGGTTTAGGATGAGTTTTTTTATTTTCGATTTTCGATTTTTACATTTGTATAGCCATCTGGGTTTCCATTTCTCATTTCTTTTTGGTTCTTGTGGAGTTTGCTGTTGATGAATTAGGGTGATTTTTGTTTTTCCTTTTAATATGATTTTGTTCTGAATTAGGCTGATTTACTTTATCTAAATATATGACTTAGATTGAAAGCTTCAAATTCAGTAGCTAAACTTCTACAATGTGAAATCATTATATCTGAATGAAAATTTGATGCAACTATTCTCATGTAATAATACTTATAGTATTCAAATTCAGTAGCTCTTTCTCTGCTGGCTCTTTCCATGCCGATCTCTTTCTTGTTCTTTAATTGGTTCTTTCCCATATCACGCATTTATTCTCTCTATAATATTCTTCAATATCTAAGGTTATTTTTGTCTCCTTGTGTTATTTCTCTGCTATGCAATAATCTGCTTTGTTCATTTTTTTGTTAAGAATTCTGTTACTTCCTCTGCTCTGAACACACCATATTTATAAAGGTTCAAACTCAAATTTTCGTCCTATGTCATCTCTCTCCTACAATTTTCAGCTAGAGTGTTTTTATATCCACTAACATGAAGCACATATATTTTTATGCTTTAACACTTACAGGAACCACACCACTATGGATAATACAATGAGTTCACTAAACCTTGAACTAAGGATCAACTTCTACATACTTTAAATTTTATTCTTATTTTTTATACCAAATCAAATATTAAACTCTGTTTTAGTATGTATAGATCAATCTCATGTACCACAAGTAAAGCTGATGCACACTGATAGCTTGGTTCAATGGAATTGAAAACGACCCATAAAGTTAGAGTGGGTTGAGGCTAGACATGGGGGGCTAGGGTAGGGGGATTGTATTTGTATGTACATGACACGTATAAAGATAATTATTCATATGTAATTATTCTAGTTCTGAATCATTCACATCCTCTGCAGGTACATCCTCTGCAGGTAGGATGATTGAAACTTCGGAGTTTCGCTTTTGTCCCGATTGGTAGTTAATATATATATATTTAATATCTTCATGTGGTTCTATATATACAATGGACTCTTTTGTTATCTAACCTCCTCCTTCTTCTTCTTCTTCTTCTTCTTCTTCTTCTTCAGCCACAATATTCTGAAACAGATCGTTGATCAACGAAGGAAGAAGCTAGTGCTCAGATGCGTTCACTGTAAAGATGATAAGGGTAATTTTACTTCCGAGAAAGATGCAGATTTTTCCCGTGTCTACAGATGCGAATACAGACGCAGTCCTGAACCGAAGAAAGATGTCGAGGAGGAGGATCCAACTCTTCCTCGACACCTTAAACTAAATGCTGAACAACAAGATTCAAGGTCGAGGGGACCGACTGGAGCTTGGGATGCACTCCGAGAACTGGAGGGTGGAGACCATAAAGATGATTCAGATATTCCACTGACGGAGGTTACTCCAGAGGCTACGGGGACCGACCGGAGCTTGGGATGCACTCCGAGAGCAGGAACTCATGATTTGGAGTGATCGAGTGGGGCTTCTATGCATTTTGGTATAGGGATACTTAGCTAGTGTGCCAAAATGTCTCTTTCACTTTTATTTTTGCACCAACCAATCCATCTTTCTGTTAGTCTCTGTAAAAGCGCATGCACCTGCATCCTCATCAATGGATGCCCCCTTAGTGACTGTAAAATTTTTTTTTTTTACATTTTGGCGCCACAAGTTCAACTAGCTTTGGCTATGTTTGGTTCAATGTAAACTTGGAATTGAAGATGCAATTACACATTTCTCCATAAATTCTTTAGTTTAGTTCTTTTTTTGCATCTTGGAATTGAATTCTAAAAGTGCATTCAATTCCAAATTTTGTGCTTTCTGCCTCCTAATTAAATTCCATGTAAAATACATGGAGAAGGCTTAAGCTTTGTGGAATTGGCAATCAAAAGACAAATTTGCCCTTGCTCTCCACGTCAGTTCTTCTCCCTCCTTGCTATCTATAGCTTTGCTTCTGCAATGAGGAAAATGAACTGGAATGAGAAAAATGAATTAGAATGAGGAAGGTCCGTTGAAGCATTTTTTAAAATAATTATTTAATTGTTAAAAAAATTAATTATTTAATATTTATTAAGTGGTAAATTAGTCTTTTAACCTCATATTCTTTTACAAACTTTTAATTCTATCTTTTTATACAAAAACACTTTTTAATTCTGATTTTTTTTATTGAATAATTTAACCTATAAAATGTTTAAAAAAATTCTTAAAATTTGAAAGACGTTACTGTAGAAAACTCTCTTTAATTATCTAACCTCACTTAGAAAGAAATATTATGTACATTTAGTGTTAATTAATATGTGATTTATTGGATTTGGCATGGAAAAATCATGAGAAATTTATTTAGCAGCCTCTGAATATAATGGTAAGACTCACTTTCTCTAGTTAGATGTGTATTTTATTAAGGTGTGGTTTGGTATAGTTTGAGGAGGGAAGGTGAGTGGGAAAGTGAATGTGTTGTATGTTTGGTATGAAGATGGAATGTGAAAGGCAATGTTGAGAGGGAATGTTGCTTCCCTCTAAATTTAGAGGGAATGTGAGGTTGAGAGAAGGAAGTAGACTTGAAAGTACTATTTTGCCCTTCCCTTCTCATGTGAGGGCATAATTTTATAGGGTAAAATAGTCTTTTACACTTTTTAACTTCCACTTCCCTATCCCATTCCTATCATACCAAACAATTTTATTCTTATTTCCATTTTACTTTCCTTACATACCAAACACACATAAAACTTCCGCTTCCATATCTACTTTCACTTCCATTTTCCACTAAACACTCACCAGATACCAAACGTGACCTAATTAAACGTTTAATTTATACTGATAATTGATACATGGCTGATTTTCATGGTACTACTTCTTAATCTAAATTTTGTTGGGTTGTCAAAACTACGAGTAAATTACAATGAACTCCCCTAACATATCAAAATATTCTATATTTTGATCCAAATAATAATTTTTTCTTGACGTTTCTATCTAAATGGATTGATTATTTTTATGAATTTTTAACTCAATTTTTTAATGACCGAGATTTTAACAAAGTTCCTCCAATCCAACAATTCAAGAGAGTATATCTTAAAAAAATAAATTGAAAATCACAAAAATCACCCATTTGATTAAAAACTTTAAGAAAAAATGTTGGCAAAAGTACCTCTCCTACCCCCAACGTTTAGGGGTCCTATCAGTTTCGTCCCTAATGTTTTTTCATCAATTGTACCCTTAACGTTAAGGGTACAATTAACCGCAAAAAAACGTTTAAACTTACAGAACCCCCAAACGTTTGGGACAAAAAAAATACTTTTGTCAAAAATATTATTTGAAATAAAATGTAAGATATTTTAATATGTCAAAGAAGATCATTATAATATTTTAAATGAAAAGAAGGATCTATATAATATTCAAATCTGTGTAGTCGGCGTAATTTATCTTTTTATACAAAAACACTTTTTAATTCTGATTTTTTTTATTGAATAATTTAACCTATAAAATGTAAAAAAAAAAAAATCTTAAAATTTGAAAGACGTTACTGCAGAAAACTCTCTTTAATTATCTAGCCTCACTTAGAAAGAAATATTATATACATTTAGTGTTAATTAATATGTGATTTATTGGATTTTGCATGGAAAAATCATGAGAATATTATTTAGCAACCTCTGAATATAATGGTAAGACTCACTGTCTCTGAATATAATGGTAAGACTCACTTTCCCTAGTTAGACGTGTATTTTAAGGTGTGGTTTGGTATAGTTTGAGGAGAGAAAGTGAATGTGTTGTATGTTTGGTATGAAGATAAAATTTGAGAGGCAAGGTTGAGAGAAAGTGAGAGTGAATGTTGCTTTCTTCTAAATTTTAGAGGGAATGTGAGGTTGAGGGAAGGAAGTAGATTTAAAAGTATTATTTTGCCATTCCCTTCCCATATGAGGGCATAATTTTAAAAAGTAAAATAGATTTTTACACTTTTTAACTTTCACTTTCCTATCACAACCTAAATAAACACTACTATACTCTATACTCCACAAATTTGCAAGCTTAAATTAAAAATAATGATTTTTAATTTAAATTGTCAAATCAATCTGCAGAGAGCGTAGTGATGAAAAAGATTACAACCTTCGAGGAAGTATATGGAGAGATCACTAAAGCCTAATCAATTAGATTCTCTCTCTCTCTCTCACCTTCTTCTTCTTCTTCCTTCCAACTCTTTCAAATGCATCTCTGTTCTTTGTTTTGTTTGCAGGACCAACCAAGAAGTAGGCTATATACTCGCAGAGTTTTGGAGAGCTTACGCAAGTGCTCAAGAAAGAGGCCTTACAAGTCCCACATCGTCTAGAACTAACATAACCTGCATCTTTATATAACACCAGCGTACTTCAAACGAGCGTCCCTTCGGGGACATCCGATAAAATTGGAACGATACAGAGAAGATTAGCATGGCCCCTGCGCAAGGATGACACGCACAAATCGAGAAATGGTCCAAATTTTTTTTTCCTTGGTTCCTTTTCGATTTCATGAAGCTGTTTGTGATTTCTGGACCACTTAATGCTACTTCCATACTTTCCGCTATTTGTTTCTCTGCTTCGAAATTCTACGATTTCTTAATCTTTTCTACTTAAAACCCATGCGGATTCTTTGTTTAAGCGTCATGATCTGTGTCTTTCTGATATCTTATTTCTCAATCCTTTTTGTACTTCCCTACAGATACTGATTGGGATTATGAATTCATCGTTAGTATGTATCCCGACTCAACGAATCATCTTGTGGTCTTCCTCAAATTTCCCTTTTGTTTGTATTGTTGAAAATTGAAATGGGGAATTTTATATTAATTCAGATTCATCTATGATATCTTATTACTTTACCTCAAGCTTCAGAGTTCAACCCATCTCCTTTTGCTTTTGACAAGGCAATGGTTCAAGTGTAATATGATTCAAAACTGGCAAAGGCAATTGTGTGCTCCAATTTTGGAGTAGCATTTCCAATACTACTACCCTTGAGTTGGATTTGGCTCTGGTGTAAATTTTAATCAATAGTGTGTACTTAATTAACAATTTTATGTTTGACAAAAAATGACGCAAAAAATACTCCAGATTGAATGTGTGCACATATGAGAAGTACGGCTGAGAATGGCGCATTCTTTGGCTTTGGAAGCTTCAAACTCTATAAGTACATGTTGTTTTACAAGAAATGCGGAAATAGAAATAGAAATGGTGGGGTTCATCGGGTCCTACTTTATTTTTTACTTTTTTATTTTTATTAACTTTAAAAAAAAGAAAAAAATAATACAAAATATCTATTATATCCCTCTGATTTGACATGATTTGATACAATTATAATTTTTTTTTCTTTTTATTATTTTAATATAAGGGGTAAAATGGTCATTTTAATACATTTCCTTTCTATTTCCATTACCAAACTTTTACTATTAAACACAGAAAACGCATTCCGTTTCCGTTTCCGTTTTTATTTTCATTTCCATTTCTGCGTAAAGAACGTGCCTTAAGATTCAGTTGAATTTACAATTTTCTTCAAACAATAGGTAATATGATAGCATCACATTAGGGGTGGCAATGGGCGGGTACCCGGTCATTTTTTCACTATCTGAATCCGCCCATTACACCCAATATCCGAACCCTAACCGAATCCGAAAAAAATTACATTTTCAATATCCGTATCCGAAACTATCCGATACCCGAAATACCTGAAACTACCCGATATCCAAAATACCCGAAAAAAATAACGGATATAGGATACCCAGTATCCTATATCCATTACCCAATATCCGATATCCATTACCAATATCCATCCACTAAATAAATTACTATAAAAAAATTAAATTTTCTTAAAAATAAATATAATTTTTATAAATTAAAATTAATAATACTAATTTTATTAATTGAACCATAAAATTTTATTTAATAAAATATATTTTATTTAATATTTAATATTATAAATTTATAATATATATATATATATATTATTTTATATTTAAATATATATATAATTATTAATATATATAAAATATTATATTTAATTAATATATTATATAAAAACGGATATCGGATATCGGATACCCTATCCGCCCATTTAATCGGACGGATATAGGATATCCGAAGCTAGTATCCTAATCCGACCAATATCCTATGGGTATTTCAAATATCCGATATCCGAAATACCCGATATCCGATATCCTATGGATATCGGATATTTTTTCGGACGGATACCCGCGGATACCCGAAATACCCGTATCCATTGCCACCCCTACATCACATGCATATAATATCACAAAAAAAGAAAAAAAACTACACTCCTTAATAATGTCATTAAGGACTTTTTAATAAAATAAACAAATTATATGTTATTATAAGAAAACAAATTATATGTTTTTTAATCTTTTAAAAAAAAATATTTAAGTTTCCAAAATAAGATAAGAGTGTAATTTTCTTATTTGTGAGGAGTATAATTTACTACAAAATCAAATCTTTGTAGACATCCGGTGATTTTTTTTTTCAATAAAAATAATCACTTTTAGTTACTTGAAATTAGAATCATCATTCAATAAACTAATTGACATAACATAAATAGACCCCATGTTTATTAATCTAATAATAACCTATATTTGCAAATTGTTGTTCTCTCCTAAACAATGAAGTTTTGATTGATTTTTCAAAGCTGAATTAGAGTCATTCAATAAATTATAAACTGATTGATTTTTCTATATGCATTACTTTATTTGATTTTATATCATGCTACTTAATCTAAAGTCATTTCTTGACAATTAGGAATAAAGAATGGTTTGCTCAATCAACACCTCATTAACCTAACTTTTAATCTGAAGCCTTCAGTCCACATGTGGTGCAATGTTCTATGTATAAATCCACCGTATTTCCATGTAATTTGTGCTCTTCCAACTTGGCATTATTGGTTGTGATATGTGATTGCAATCTTCCTGCAGTATTCAAATTAGATCACTCTCAATCGCTGACCGCTATCCCATTTACTATCTCCTTGATTGTTGCACTCATTGATTTATGCTGATTAATGCCATGATCCCGAATCAAATTCTCCCGCCCGTGTTCTGAAGGTAGCATAAATAGATGGCCTTCATTCGTTTTATTCTCGCTTGCATTGGTAATTCTTTCATGCATGGAATCAATCATTTATTCTGGTTATAGTATTCAATTTCCATAGACAATTATGGTATTCAATTAATGGCATTCAAATTCTCTATTTATACCATTCAAATTCACAACATACCAGCTTATCATAATTAATTTTCATAGCCAATTATGGTATGCATTCAAATTCTCTATTTATAGCATTCAAATTCACCACTACCATATTAGTTTGGAGGGATCAATCTCCCATTCTTGCCTACTTGTTGTTGCTGTAGACCTTCCTCCTCTATGCTCGTCTTCTTCTTTTTTCTTGCTCTGCTCAGATGCCTCTGAAGCTGCTCGTCCAAGCTCTATTTTTTTGGATCTTGCTCTGGTGTAAATATTAATCAACAATGAATAATTATTAATTACTATGTTTATATATGACAACTATGACACAAAAGAAAATACTCCAGATTGAACAAATTCATCTGGCAAATTCACGGTAGCAGCCTGGCAGGTAGCGTGGAATCAAGGAGAGAGTAGGTGTGGTGATTGACTTTGTGCAAGTCTGTCATGAGTTGTGTGGTATTGTGAAATTAATTAACATGTTATTTAATTATTTAGATTTAGCCCATGGTTTGATTAATCTTGATGGGCGTGAATGCAAAGTCGTCTTGGTGTTGGTCAATCTGAGTGTCTCACTCGTACGAAAGATCCCTTTGGTAAATGGCAACCTTCGCATATATTGATTTGAGTTGGTAATTATGTAATCAAATGCTACTATCTGCAATCATATAGAAGATATTGGTAATGTTAGTGATGGGTTCGAGTGGATTGCATTTGAAACTGCCAATACTATATTGCTGGCCGTGGTAACATTCAAGTTCTCAAATTAACTGTGGTTGTCTTGTTCATTAACCTTTAACAATGATTATCTTTCTCATTGACTCTCTGCCTTAATTGAAATAACATTGGCATGGCCATGTTTGACATCTTTTATGTCCCTTAATCATGGATATAATCTCGCATCAACAGAAAATTTATATTTATAATCCATTCATTGTGATATGAAAAGGGTAAAAGTAACAATGTAGACTGCAGAATACAACCACCTCCCATATCAAAATAACACAGTCATTAATTACAAACTCCATTTATTTAGCCAGAAAAAGAAAAGCAAAAACTAGCACATCAATGAAGGACTCAAATTACATGGTTTCATCACTTACATAATATGTAATGGTAGTCTTTTAATCGGAGGTACTAATAAAACCACCAGAAACACCAAGCTTCATGACCTCTAACTGCACCTCTAATTCCAAGGTCTTATCCTGTTCATCTGCCAATGCCTTCTTCTGAATCTCATCCTCTTCCTCTAAAACCTCACCTCCATCTCCATGTATTATATTGATCAGACTCTTAACTTGCCTCATTTCTTCTTCCAAGCTCTCCTTTAGTACCATCAGAACAGGCAATATAACTTCCTTGTTCACCCTCTCTCCAACCACAACTCCACCTCCACTTGATGGTGATGATGAACAACACCCTCCTTGCATTTCTGAAACACCCACTACTCCATGCCTTTCTGGATGATCACCCATCTCTTCAAATTTGTGGTCTTGTTGCACATAGAAGTATGGAGAAACTCAACGGAAAGAACAGAGGTGGTTTCAAGTTTAAACGGTTTTCTTGTGATGGTTGGGCGAAAATGAAAAAGTGTCATCACGTGAACTTCACAAAAAAGATGAATATGCAGTTATGTACTTCGCTTTCAAATTAAATTGCGCTAAAATATTTTAGAGTGTAAATTTTTTCATAAATTTTTAAAAAAATTAATAGATATTTCTTGACCCTGGTGGATATTGGTGTTTACCCCACTTAATTTTTTATTGATAAAAAAAATTGAACCATATTGAATATAAAATAATTGTTAATCTCAAATTAAATGTATATATATACAGACCACTCCTTTTTTTGGCTATATTTTGTTATCTTTTACACCTCTGCCATGTCATACTCAAGTCATCCACGTAAGATTTCCTGTCCCCTCACTGAAAAATGTAATTAACGATTTTAATAAATGGTCAACAGTTATAGTATAATCCCATTGATTCAGTTATTGCAATAAAGACGTTAATATATTTAATGAATTCCGAATATAGAGCCCCATTCTGATTTCAATATCCGTAATATCCAATTCAATCTCTTCAGAAAAAATCGAAGCGGATTTTTTTTTTTAAAAAATGTGCTATATAGATGTAATATACTGATATTATTGCAGATTACATACCTAGACTGAAATGAAGGCAAGAATCAATATTGAAATTGATATATATATATATATATAGCAAATAATATATTCTTGCAGATAATGTTAACAAACTTAGATTAATTATTAGTTTTTGGCCGAAAATTAGATTAATTATTTTAAAGTCAAATCAAACAATACTACATTAATTGATATAAGGTGAAATTGGTCAAAGTTCTAAAATTTAAATCTTCGTATATATTTACTTTGCATTTTTCATCGTTTAAAA
This sequence comes from Senna tora, assembly GCA_014851425.1. Classification (NCBI taxonomy): domain Eukaryota; kingdom Viridiplantae; phylum Streptophyta; class Magnoliopsida; order Fabales; family Fabaceae; genus Senna; species Senna tora. The sequence continues at coordinate 5,739,847 of CM026262.1, read as the reverse complement.
CAATTTATTTGTACAGAACATTTATATAGCATAATATCACATCTATATAGCACATTACAGATGTAGACTGCATTAAAAAAGAAATCAATATTATATTTAAATTGAGTCCAAATAAATATAGATTAATCATTTTAAAATCAAATCATTTATTCATTCATTGATATAATGTCAATCTAAACTTGTGGATTTATCCCTCAAAAAAATTGTCTTGAAATGGACAAGCATGCATGTTAGACATTTCCTCTCAAGTCTTTGAGTTAGACTTTAGGACTTGGATTGAGCGAAGTTGTCTCAAGCAAGGGTTAGCTCTAGATTTGAATACATATTCATGCTTGGTATTTGGTATTGTTGGAAGTAGAGGAACAATCACATCCTTGGGGATGGAAGCATGTCCAAATGGGAATTGGGATGTGAGTCTCAATACTAGAACCATGGCTAAGTCATGTTAGAATTGCTTTAGTAAAGATACTTCCTCTTCCCCCAAAACCGTAAGATGGATCTGTTGGGTCTCAAGCCTGAAGAAGGTACCATCAAGATTAATACTGATGGGCAATCCAGGAAGGGCGGGTTGTGGTGGGGTCTGTCGTGATGAGCATGGGAACTGGATTAAGGGCTTCTCCGGGTATATAGGCACTGCTTCAATATTGAAATTAAAGCCATGATAGAATAATATGACAAGATTTGTCTAAAAATATGAAGATAAAAGATGAAACAACATCAATTAACAATTAAATATAGAAGTTCAGTATCAACAAGTGGTCGATTTGAGTGATAGGTACTTCATTCTTCTTAAGCAAGATTCTGGATTCGAGACTTGCATATGAAAAAACTTCTGTTGGGAGAACTCTACCCCCCCAAAAGGACCTTCGCTAATTTGAATAAGATTGCCTCCAATAAGAGGATACATGTGAGAAACGAAAAAAAAATAGGTCAAATGCCCATTTTATCCTTTATCTTTCACCCAAGTTTCATATTTGTCATTTATCTTTCAGAAGTTTTGAATTTTTCCTTCCGTCGATTTCTTCAGTTAACTGCTGACATGACGTGCTGAAGTAGGCACATCATCTCTCATACATGTCCATTTTAAACTGGTGTGTCATGTCACATCATCGTCAGATCATCATAGACAATGAAATAGAAGATGACGTGACGATGACATGGCGATAACATGGAGTGACACGTCAACTTAAAAGGACACGTATGAGAGATGATGTGTCTACCTCAACACTCCACATCAACAATTAACGGAAGAAATAGACAGAAAGACCAATATAGAACTTCTGTGAAAGATAAACGACCAATTTAAAACTTCTAAAAGATAAATGACAAATATAAAATTTGAATGAAACATAAAGAATCAAAATGGACATTTTACAATTCAGTGCGTCTAATTTTAAAAAGTTGAATCACATAATTAATTTTAGATTTACCCATGGACAAATCCGTGGATAAATTAAGGAAATTCCGTGGGGAAACCAACTTCCCCACAGAATTACCCACGAAATAAGTACGTGGGTAAAATTGGCATGGGTAAAATTTTTTCCACGGAATTTAGATTTCATGGGGTACCCACGAACGCTTCCGTGGGAAAAAACAGCCACGGAAGTATCTCGTGGGAGATCTGTGGGGAAATATAGCCACGGACCATTTCCCTGGATAATTCCCCACGGATCATTTCCATGGGAGATCTGTGGAGAAATAGCCACGGACATTTCCGTGAGATGATGCATGGTTGTGATTACAATAATCGCTAAGCCATCTATCATCTTTTGTTATATTAATTAATGTAAAACATTTTATAAATATACATATAACATATGGTTTAGAGATTTTTTTTGTTATTTCAGTCCATAAAATCATATAATATAAAGAATTAATTTTTCACTTGTATTAAAATTTTAATTTTAAAATTACATGCAATTTAGCTTATGTTAAATCAATTAGTTTTATTATATACTTCAGCAAATGTATAAAATATTTTACATAAATATGATTAATATAATTTTTTTAAAAGAATAATTTTGTTACTTTTAATAAAATAAAATCATAATAAATTAAGATTTCAATAAATTATAATCTTTGAACAATAGTAATATTATGTATTATTTTAGAAGAGAGAAATATAATTTTTTTTCAATTGAAAATTAAAATTAATATTATAAACCACTTACCCACGGATTGAAAATCCGTGACTAATTGACCATTTACCCACAGATTGTAAGTCAGTGGCTAATTCTAAGAAATTACCCACGGATTTAGCCATAGAATAAATTCCGTGCTAATTTCAAGAAATTACCCACGAACTTACAATTCGTGGGTAAATTGACCACTTACCCACGGATTGTAAATCCGTGGGTAATGTCTTAAAATTAGCCAAGGAATTTATTCCGTGGCTAATTTTCAAGATTTTTTTTTTTCATTTTCCCACGAATTCCCCACGGAATATTTTTCGTGGGTAAATTTGTGTTTTGCTATAGTGATATAAAGGACTAATATAAAACTTCAATGAAACATAAAGGACTAATATAGAACTTCAATAAAACATAAAGAACCAATATAAAACTTAAATGAAACCTGAAGGCCAAATATAAAACATTTTGAAAACATAAAGGATCAATATAAAACTTTTAAAAGATTTAATCAAAAAAAACTTTTAAAAGATAAATGACCTATTTAAAACTTAGGTGAAACATAAATGACCAAAATGAACATTTGACTGCCAAATCTTGCCACGTGATTGGAGTGTCATATTTTGCAATTTTGCCATGTCATACTATCTCACAATCTAATCTAACTAATTAGGGGTGTTCGTCGGTTCGGTTTGGGCGGTTTGAGAGGATTTTCAAACCAAACCAAACACTTTTTATTTGAGCGGTTTGGTTCGGTCGGTTTCATTTTATAGTGTCAAACCAAACCAAACCATAAATAATCGGTTTTAAGCGGTTTGGTTTGGCGGTTTTAAAGATTTAATTTGACAAATAACAAATGAATTATAAACATAGAACAAGATGACAAAAAATCCTATAACTTATAATCAAACCAAACACTTTAACGTTAAAATTTTACGTTACAAACCAAACCAAACCAAACACTTTAACAAATATAATTTAACATTACAAACCAAACCAAACACTTTAACATCCAATTATAGATAACATTATCATCAAATAACAAGAAAATGACAAAACATTCCATTCATTAATAAGATAAAATCATAGATAACCATAACTAAGTGGTAATCAAACAACATCACAATCTTCAAGCTTAGTCCAAAGATAATCAAACTAGTTCTAAAGTTAAACTTCAAATAGAAACATAGAACCGAAAATTGAAAAGCCCGAAAAAAAAAAAGTTACCTATGCGGTTCGGTTCGGTTACACAAATCTTAAAACTGAAAACCGAACCGAACCACAAAAAACCGAAATTTTCAAACCGAACAAAACCGCAAATTTGTCGGTTTTTGTCGATTTTAGATTGGTTCGGTTTGGTTTGGTTTCGGAGTATCGGTTTTGTTCGGTTTTCAACACCCCTATAACTAATATCTAGATCCGCGTCCTGTAACATTGCACGGTTCAATACTAATATATATATATATATATATATGAATCACTTTCATCAGATCAGTCAAAAAAAAACAACCTTGCCGGGATCTCTTCAAGATTGACTGTACATGTTGGAGATCTTGGTCGGCATGAGGATATTTCTTGGGACATCAATTGCATTATCCTTTGATCTGGGTTAGGAACATAAATTGTCATAATCTGCAGAACACTAGCATTCTTTATAATATATTTTGCAAATGGCAAAAGATAAACCGCATCTCTTTGTGAATAAAATCCTCTTAAAAAGCATGTTCGAAGGTGTGATGAGATACATCCCGGAACATTATTTTGTGGTTGATTCCAAGAGTCGACTTCTCCTCCATTTAACTTAAAGCCCTGTGTTCACCATGTTTATATTCACAGAAGTATAATGAATGAATGTTAAGAAAAGAAAAGACCAAGTAAGGTAGCCCCGATATATATATATATATATGACATGCATGCCAATTATATTCAAGTTATTCAACAAACCTTTTCAATGCTTAGATTTTGAAGCTTGGGTGAGTTTTGAATCAAGCGCATCAGTACGTGCTCCCAATTTATAACGCTTACTAAAGAAATGTTCAGTGTAATCAAATTGTGAAAGCTTGGAGTATCAGCTGGAGCAACGTGAAGAATGTACTGCAGGACGGCCAAGACGAGAGATTTATATATGTTATGTCAAGATTATATATATATATATATATAAAAGCAAATTAAACATTTTATGGTCCTAATCTTTATTACAGGTATAAAAACTTTATCTCTCTCTTAAACTAATTGAAGAAATAAACTTAGATAAAGTTCATTAATCATTAATTAGGCGAGTGCTATAAAGTTTCCTAATATAAATAAGAAACATGATAAAAAATTTGTGTATAACCAATTATGCTAGAGAGAGTATATAAAAGACAATAATTTATATGAAGAATCATAAAAAAAAGGAATATAAAATAAAGTCTATGATTCATAGCAAATATATAAGGAACTTTAGCTAAGGAATGGAATCTATACAAAAATTGATGCATTTTCTTCCAATCCCCCAAAAGTTATGTATTTGTAAGTCCAATAATTCCAAATAATGAAGTCTGAGTCCAGGAGTCTATAAACGTGTTTCCTTAATTATATATGTAGTCATTCATCATTTCATTGAGATACTCCGGTCTTGAAAAAACTAAATAAGGGATGAAATTGAAACTTGATTCAAAGTTACAAGAGCAAAAGTGAGATGGGTAAGAAAATTAACCTAAACAAAAATTAAATTTTGACCACAACTATTAATGATTGATTATAATAATTTACATAATAGTAGATATAAACAATGTTGAAGTGCTTCAGGATTAACGCAGTAAAACCTATACATCCAAATGCATGCTTTGAACAGAAAGAAAGACGTCAAAGTTAATAAGTGCACTGACCTTGGGCCAAATATTGGAAAGGCCTGAAAAAAGCACATTCTCAAGAGTTTTTCTAGAACAAGAAAGAAGTTTGACCACACAATCTTCACTTGAAAATCCAACACCTTTCAGACTTAGGATCCTGAGTGAGGGTAAGCATACAGAATCAATCTTATCTTCAATAATTATCCCACGCAATTTGAGAACCACAAGTTTTGTACAAGTGAAAACGTCTATAGGCAACGTCGTCCCACGTCGATGAGAGAATAGAAAGATATCGAGTTCTTCAACGTTGCGTTGTATTGCAGTATTAATCCATCTTGTGAAATCAGAGGGACGGGGTTTAATTAACTTACATTTGAGACGGAATTTTTTAATAATGGGTTGGTCCACACTCAAAATACTATTCACAAACTGTGCGAATCGCGAAGTATAGTTTGTTTTATAATTCCTCAGCACAGGCGTAATGGCATGGTTAATGTAGTCTTCGTCTTCAAAGTAAAGGGAAGGAAGTTTGAGCCACACTGACTTCCATCTTTTTGATAAGAAAAAAGTGGCTGCAGCGTGTTTGGTATTTGGAAGATAACACAGAATTTTGCATAGCAAATCGTCAGATAGTTCACTTATCCTATCACTCATGCCTCTATTCAACTGAAATTAAGGATCGGAGTAAAATTAAACATTAATATTAATTTATGTGAAGAAAAAAAATTATATATACGCAAGCTAATTAAGTGCCCATAGGTAGAAGAGGGATAACCTGGTAATCGCGCTTCTTGTCCTCGTTGGGATACTTGCTGAAATCAGAAGATGAAGAGAAGTGAGAATTGTAAAAAAAAAAATTACATAGTAATTAGTAAGGAAGCTAAGGGAAAAGGGTACATGCCATTCGCCACAAAATTTCATACTACTCATCTTGGAATGGAGAAGAAGAAGGATCGGAGATGCGGGATCCATGAGAATAGGAAAAGAATTGAGAGAAGATTCAAATTAGGTATATATTGAAAAAAATTAACAACAATTAAATTACATCATTTAATTTGAGATTACCATAATCCCTATTCAATATCTCTCATTATCTTCTCAAATCATATATCTTTATCTCTATTTTTTTTCAATATCTTTTCACATCATAAAAAACCATAGCAAACAGCTCATCAAAAAAAAAAAACCACAGCAAACAGACCAGCAATCACAAACCAAAACTCAGCCACCAAACCAACGACACAGCAACAAAAATCAGAACAGATATTGAGCGTTGTAGCTAAAGAAAACAAGAAAACCCACATTTATGTTTCAGCCTTAGTCCTTCTCTCCTATTCCGTCGTCGGCGGCAAATGGCGGTGGTTGGAGAAAAACGAACGGAACTAACGTTGAAAGGGGGAAAATAGGGTTTTCAACCAGAAAAAATTGTTTATGTGCTTGTTATAAAGTTCACCGATCATAAATATTATTTGTATTCTCTCTCGTATCGTATTTGATTGATTATGTAATTTATTGCTTTTCATTTCCTCTCTCTACCATGATTGGTTATACAAAAAATTTTTACATGTGTTTTAATTATATTGATAAATTTTATAGCAAACACTTAAATAACTAAATTTCTCCTTGAAAATTAGAAAATAGGTTTTATTAATGAGTAAGGATTTGTAAGTGAATATTATATTTTTGTATTTGGAACAATATTTTTCTTACACTTTAGTCCCAAAAAATATATATTCTTTAAATTATATTTATCTTTCATTTAGGGTATGTTTGGATTGGAGATTAAGGAAGAGAAGGGAAGGGAATGGGAGACTTTCAAGATATCTTCCCCTTGTTTGGGAAGATGAAAATTGGAGGAGAAGATAATGGAGGATCAAGTCTTAATCCTCCATTATCCTTCTCCTTCACAAATTCAAGATACACCAAATTGGAGTATTTTAGAGGAGGTATCAACACCCAAACAAGGGGAGGACATCTGGAAGGTTAACCTTCCCTTCCCCTCCCCTCCTTTCTCCTCTAATCTCTCCCCTTCCCTTCCCCTTTGAATTCCCAAACAAACCCTAGTCTCTTAACATGTGTTACTCTTGAATTTTATATTAAAAAATTATTTTGAATATTTTATTTTCAATTTACATTATTTTATTAATTTCAATTTCTGTCAACCAAATAAGAACTTGAAGTGTATATCTATATGGTCAAATTATTTTTTTGGTCCTCAATGTTTTTACCAAGTTTAATATTAGTTCTCAACATTTTCACTAAGTTTAATATTGGTCCTCAACGTTTCAAAAAGTTATTTTAGGTCCTCAACGTTTTATTTTGGGTCAAAATTGGCCCTCCAGCGTAACTCTGTCTGGTTTTTTTTGTTAAATGCTGACGTAAAAGGCTTATGTGACACACTCTCTCTCCTACGTGTCATATTTGGATGATATGACACCCTCTCTCACTCGAACTCAGCAAAACGACGTCGTTCTGCATCACTTCTCTCTCACTCCAACTCCGCAAAACGGCGTCGTTTTGCTGAGTTCAAGTGAGAAAGGGTGTCATATCATCCAAATATGACACGTAGGAGAGAGGGTGTGCCACATAAGCCTTCCACGTCAGCATTTAACAAAAAAAAATCAGACGGAGTTACGCTGAAGGACCAATTTTGACTAAAAACAAACGTTAAGGACCTAAAATAACTTTTTGAAACGTTGAGAACCAATATTAAAATTGGTGCAAACGTTGAGGACCGAAAGAGTAATTTTGCCTATCTATATTAATATAACTATTGTATTTTCTTATTAGGGGTGTAAAAAAGGACCGTTTGGTCCTTGTGAGATTTTATGTTAGATGGGTTGGGTTGAGTTTGACCCACTATTTTAGGTGGGCCTAAAATGTTGGTCCAGCCTAGTCATTGAAATATTATGGGTTAGACTAGGCCAATTAGAGGTGTCAAAACAGGTTAGTTTGGTCTTAACCCGCTTTGGCTCTATATTAGTAAGACTATGTTGGCTCATATTTTACTTTTTATTTTTATTTTTAAAAATATTTTTTAATTATTAAATATTTACAAAATAATTTATAGTATATTTTTATTTTTATTTAAAATTTAACATAATAAGATATATTGATAAATAATAAATTAAAGTAATGAGATAAATTAAATAAAATCTTAAAATGCTTAATATAATTTGAATTAAAGTGAAATTTTTAAAATTAATTCAATATATCAATATTAAAAATAAAATAAAAAAAAATAAAAATGGGCTAGTCTGATTTGGCCATATTCTTTTTAAGGTTAGTCTGGACTGGCCTGTTTTAAACAATAATCAGAAATTCTTTAGGTACGGCCCTACATATTTTATAAGGGTAAATAGGCCAGCCGATATGGCCTAGCCCATTTTGACACTTTTGAGGCCGGCCATGGGTTTTGAAACTTTTTAATATTTGTAAAATAAAATTTATTTTATTTGATTAAATACTAACATATTAAGAATAAATATTACAAATTGATTTACAAAAGTAGTAACTAAAAAGTCGTGGCCATTTTTTGCGGTTCAAAAACCACTAAAATATGTGATTTTACTGGCGGTTTTCAGAAATTGTCGACAAAAAACTGCCACAAAATACCACTTTTATTGTAGTGTAAATTAGGGATGTCAAAATAAGCTTGGTTCATAGAGTCGTTCCTTAGAATAGCAAGGACTGGGTTAAGAAAGATGTGACCCATTTTAACGAAGGCCTTTTAGCCTTGACTCATTTTGGCTCACGGCTCATGGTGGGATTTCAAGGGATGGGCTGGGCCAGCCCATATAGGTTTTTTTTCTCCTATTTGTGTAAAATATCTACATTTATTTTATATTATAGTCTATGTTGATATGTAATATTCATTCATAATGTTCTAATATATAAAATAATTACATTTTTATATATCAGTTTGTAATATTCATGTTCTTTCCGCAGAAATGAGAATGGAAATGGAAACGGAAACGGAATGCGTTTACTGTGTTTGTTAGTAAAAGTTTGGAAATGGAAATGGAATGAGAATGTATTAAAATTACCACTTTACCCCTTATATTAAAATAATAAAAAGAAAAGAAAGTTATGGTTGTGTCAAATCAAAGGGTATAATAGACATTTTGTATTTTCTTTTTGTTTTTTTTAAGTTGATGGAAATGAAAAAATAAAAAATAAATGGGACCCAGTGGGCCCCACCCATTCCTTGCTCATTTCCATGTCATTTCTTGTTAAAGAACAAGAGTATATTTGATTAATAAAACAAAGTACCCTAAATATATTTTTAAATCATATTATTGTAAGTCAACTTGTGATATTTATAATTATACCTAATATATTGATATTTTGTCAAATAAAATAAATTTTTGTTCAAAAAAATTTAAATTTTTGAACTGAACAAAAATAAAAATTGAAAAACAAAAACAAATTAATGACCCATGGGTTGACCCTGGGCCCACCAAGGGTTGAGTTGGGTTATACCAATATTTTAAGTCCATTCTACCGGCTTAGCCCATCTTAATGAAGGTTCATGATGGGCTGACCCACACCCTTGTGGGCCAGTCCATATATCAATATTAAAAAAAAAAGTTATCTACTTTCTGACTATACATCTATACCAAACCAAACTTTCAAAATATTACATGTAAATTATCATTTATTCATTTTGGTCTGCAAAAAATATATGTTATAATTTAGTTCATAAAATATAAAAATATCAATTCTACTCATTGAAAGATACAAATTGTCTCAATTTAGTCATTGAAAGCATGAAAGATTTGTTGTTAGTTATATTAATGGAGATTCTTCGTAAACTAAAAATAATTACATATTTTAATAACTAAATTTAATATTTTAATCTTTTATATTGAGATAAATAGTATTTAAATTTGACATTTTCATTTTTTTAAATCGATACAAACTGTGACTAAATTTAACATTTTTATTTTTTATTAATTAAATTTAGATAAATTTCGGAGTGAAGCCTCAAAAAAAAAAAATACTGACAATCATTATTGGGCTATCCATTTTAATTTATTGTTCTTACGGAGGCCCAACTCTTATTTCCGAAGCCAGAGTCCAGAAAAGGCCCATTATCGTCGTTACGTAGGATTCCTTTTTTTTTTTTGGGTAAAACGTTGGGATTTCTCTTCCAACCTAGGGCTTCCTCACAAGATCGAGGTATATAAAGAATCGTCTGTTTTTCATCACCCACTTCTTCCCTTCGCAGAAAACCCTAGCAAGCGGGACCTGCACTTTCCATTCGCGTTTAAGGTTCGTGGATTCACTATAACTCATGACTTCCATATTTCATCTGCTTTTTGTTTTTTTTATTCCTATTTAATGTTCGATTTTATGTCATGTGATTGCAGAGATGGCGAAGTCGAAGAATCACACAGCTCACAACCAGTCCTACAAGGCTCATAAGAACGGCATCAAGAAGCCTAAGAAGCACCGCCACACTTCCACCAAAGGGGTACACTTATTATTTCCCTAATATTAATTTTCAGATGATTTTTTTCTAGGGTCGAATTATGTATTTATTGTTTTATGTAAAATTATTATAGATGGATCCCAAGTTTCTGAGGAACCAGAGGTATGCTAGGAAGCACAACAAGAAGGACGGTGAGGCAGCCACAGAGGAAGAGTAAATTGATTGGCCTTTGGTCATATTGAGCTACTAAGATTTTCGTGGATAGGCTAGCTTTCTTGTTGTAGCTCTGTGTTTTGATTTTATCTTATGGTAGTATGATGAATTTAATGGTTTCTTATGGGTTCCAATGAATTCGGAGATAAAACAGTACTCTTTATAGCATTGTTGTTTGATTTTGTCAAAGACCCTGAAATTTTATCATTAGTTTAATTCTGAAGTGTTTTCTTCCACTGCCAGTAGTTTTGGCTTCTGTGCATCCCGTTTACTTATGTTTGTTGATATTAATGTTTTGAAGTTTGAACTAATTCTTTACTGCTTCCAAAACTAAAATGTAGAATCATTGAGCTTTTATTTTGCAATGGTGTATTCTTAGTTGGTTGTCCATCATTCGGTACTGAATGACCATAATATTCAGAAGCATTATGGCTAGTTAGTACTTAGTAGTTACTTAGTATTTCAACATTTTTTCTGTTCTAGATCTGGTTTTAGCTGAACCTCTTATTTGGATCGTATCATGTAACCAGAATAATCAGGGTTATGATTCCTGGTAAAGATTTAACAACCAGAAGGAGTGTTTATATTGCAATAGCAAAATCTGCCATTCTTGATCGTTAAATTAGAGTGCAACTTTGATAAAGTCGTTGGAGACAAAATTACTTGAGTTTTATATGACAAACTGAAGATTTAGGGATGTAAGTTTGAGGGGAGACATTTTAGTATACAAATTTTAAAATGAGATGCCAATTGTCAGCAAATCGGCATTACATGAACACAGAACAACGAGAATAAAACTACAGAGATTATAGGAAGATTTGATTATCAATTAAATGGAATTATATGAGTTATTAATGCGTCACCTATTTTTAAATAAATATTATAAGGGTTAATTACATTCTAGTGGTATGTAGTTTGACTTGATTTTAATTAAATGTCTTGTAATTTTATTTTTGTTAATCAAGTGCCATGAGGTTTGTATTGCTAGCAATTTAGTGTCCCATGGTTTAGTCCGTTAAACTTTTGACGAAAATGCTAATGTCCCACGTACATGACCTCTTAAAAAAAACACTTAAATTCTTCTCCTTCTTCTATTTTTTGGATCTAAAGTTTGAATTCACAAATTCTCCAAAAAATTTAACTTAACATAGTTTAAGAACTCGAAAATAGTATAATGGAAGAAATTAAAATTGAGAGATTTATGTGGGCTAGGGTTTATAAACTCCCAGATTGTGGGCTAGGGTTAGCTATGCTTATTTAATTAAAATTAAACAAGCTTGATGTTGAAGAAAATTAAGGGCACGTTTGGTATGAATAACAAATAGTACATTACATGTAATCTTACGATTTTTAAAAAAATTTTACATCATATTTTATATATACCAAACACACTTTTTATCATGCTTTTTCTCTCTTATAATTTTTCTCTCTATCTTTCTCCTTACTTTTTTCTATAGTACTTTCCTTTATTCTACAGTACTCTACTCTACAGTATTTTTTTTACAATACTTTACATTTATACCAAGCGTGCCCTAAAGAACACAAGCGAAATTTGAGAAATAAAGGTTTTTTTTTCTCGTTAAACTGGAAATGCATTAAAATAATTGGGAAGGACGGAAGGTACAACAGATTAGTTATTGGGGTGGGGATACCACCGAAACAGTCCAAAGAGGCTACACTAGGAGGGAAAACAACCCCTCCAAAATCAGCCAGAATAGTCGATTTTGATAGAATTGCCTTCTTAGACAAATAAAGGTTGAAGATTGATAATGAATGATGACTTTCCAAAGCCCATGCTCTTTAGAATCACTGATTCCGCCTCGCTTTCTCTGCCCCTGGCTTTGGTAATCACTTGTTTAAACAATCCCATGATTCTTCTCTCTCCACTCATAAGTCGTTTAGTTATATTTTGATGCTTGGTTTTTTTTATTTATGTTTGACGGTTCATGAATTTATGAGTTTTTCTTAGATTAAATTAGATCAAGTTTTGAGAAAAATTTTGTGAATTCAGACTTTATGGGGTATTTCCGTTAAAAGTTTAACCGACTAAACCATAGACTCTAAGTTGATAGAAGTACAAATCTGAGAGCATGAAAAAAATGCAATTACATGGCACATAATTAAAATCAAGTAATTAACCCATATTTTAATTATATCATGATTTATTTTATTAAAAAATAACAACTTTTAAATACTTTTTTTTTGGCAAAACTTTTTAATAATTTTATTTCACATTATTATATGTATTTTATAAAAAAATATAATCTTGTGATTTCCATCTATTTTGTGCCTCTTTCAAATCTCTGTCTTAATAATATTGTTCGTGTATATTCTATGTAATCATTTAATTTAATAATCTCATTAAAAGAGACATTCGCTCTATTTGGTACATCTTAATTATTTTATAGAAAGGATTGAATCTTACGATCCCCGTCTATTTTTGGAACAAATTTAATAACAATCTTATTACTTGAGAAGTTAAAATGACACTTACCAAAGGATATGAAAATTTTATTTGAGTAAAGTGTTTATCGGGTTCAAAACTAAAGCACTGCAAAAAAATTAAGTGGCACCTCTCTAAGGCTTCTCGTCAGGCAATGTTGGCCATAATTTAAGGAAGTAAACAAGATTCTAAAAAGGCACTAACAAACCAAAGAAAATAAGATTTTAATACACGTAATATATGGCTGTAATCCATCCTCAAGATATTGGCCCACCACTCCTTCAAATGGTTTTCTCCTTTTACAGGACTGCGAGTGTGATGATCTCTTCTGTCTGAAGATGTGTAATGTCTTGGAACTCCCTATCACAACCAAATTTCTTCAAAAGTTTATTCTCTCAAGATTAGACTGCAACTGGTTCACTTACTGGATTAGAAGCTTGTGCTTTGACCTGCCTCATTAATTCAACAGGCACAATGAGCTAGCTATTTGTGAACAAATTCTTAGGTATACCTTGTCTATATAAAATATAAGTAGATCAAACCATTATAAATAGACATAAATAAGCACGTTAGAGATGAGTTTCATTAAGTATTTCACATGCTTACATGTCTTTTATGATTGTTTTAACCTATTTATTTTTTGTAGATCGGGTTTACCTAAGAATATCTCATGTTTGTGTTGTATGTGTCTAAATGCATGTGCAGTTGTATTGCATGTTTCAACTCTTGCTTTTCTCTGTATTGATAGAATTTTAATCTTATATTCAACTTTTCTTCATATCAGTATGATAATGGAAAAGAATAACGGAAAGCCCACCTTTGCTGATTTGAATAGCTCATCAAGCACCTCAGACAAAGTTGGATGAGCATGAACTGCGAATTTTATGTCCTGCATTTTACCACACAAAAAGGTCAAACATATCTAACAGACAGGAACACTCTTGAGGATATTAACAAACAGGTAAGTTAATCAACAGATATGAACAAAAATATGAACCCTTGAGATGTAGTTAATAACTGAAAATATCAACTGAAATTCCAAGAGAACATAATTAAGCAGCCATTAATAACTAAATGTCAGGTGCACTTGGCGGTGGTTATGGTAGGAACATTCACCTGAATGCGTGTCCCCAATGCTATTGCATTGGATGCTTCATGGATAAGATCTGCAGCATGCAGCCCAAAAATATGAACTCCTAGTATCTCCCCATTGTCAGGCCTGTATATCAACTGCATGAAATAATATAAATGACAGTAAAAAATCTGTGTAGCTGGTTAAATAAGTAAAAAGAACGTCTTAAAAAAACAATGATAAGGGTTAAGAACAATTAAACCAGGTCTCCCTGCTCGGTCAAGTAAATAACTTTTTGATTGGGAACTCATTTGCAGGAGCATTTAATCATTTGTGCAGGAATAGCATAAAAGGGATAGATACAGAAATATAACCTTGGCAATTCCCTCCCCTTCATTTTCTGCTAGGGCCTTTGTGTTAGCTTTAAAACTTGTTTTGGCAACACTTACTTCAAATCCCTCTTTCTCACCTTTCTCCCTTGCTTGAGGCTGCAAATTTTATATATTTTGGTCATAACTCATAAGTTCTTCTGATTGAGAGACAATGAGCCGAGCAGAGATTTTATTATAACTAAAGTTATATAGGGAAAAAGAATGAAAAAGCAGAAGGGAGATGCGGAGAGTTAATCATACACTACAAAGAAATCATACATTACAAAGAGAATTCAGTTGAGAATAATGGTGGAAGGTGACATGCATGTTCATAATAAAAATGTTTTGTATATACCTCTGTCAATCCAACCATGCTGATTTCAGGATGAGTGAAACAAGCAGCTGGAATACTTAAATGATTGAGCACATAATCTCTTCCAGTGACTTGTTCAACCACTGTCAGATATTTATTTTATTAAGTGAAATGGAAGCAAATGACTCAAATGTTAGTAGCGAAACTACACAATACACTTAAGAACTTACCTGAAATTCCTTGAGCACTGGCAGCATGAGCAAGCATCATCTTGCCATTTGCATCACCAATACAATACAAATGAGGGACCTATCATTCCATACCTTGTCTCAGTAACAATAGGTCAAAGCCAAAGAAAAATAATGAGTAAATAGGATGTTTGTAAACAAACCAGATTGCCTTTTGCATCAATTACTCGCATCCGCTCATCTACTGGAACAAAACCACGCTGTGTTACAACATCAATCTGCAGTAACAAAAAAAAATTGATGATTTCCTTCAGGAAAAATCTGACATTATAAACAAGTTTGCATTGAAAGACATACATTTTCCAAGCCAAGACCTTGTGTGAATGGAGCCCTTCCAGTTGCTATTAATGCAGCATCCACCTGCAGTAAATTAAAGCAGCAACATAGCTTGTAAAATATCCAACAGTGATTTAATATGCAGAATAAGAGAGATATTAAAAAAGACCAGTCACTGATGGAAATTTTATAATTTAAGTAAGGATCCACGCTCATAAATCCAAACACTACAAATATCAAGGAATTTCAGTTCGTCATAACAAGTTCAACAAGGTTAATAGATGGCCAATATATTCATTTGTCTGGCTCTAGAAAACAGATCTGATCCATTAACAATTAACATGTGGTCTGGCGAGTACATTTCTTTTTCTCAGAGAAAATCTAACAGTTCAAACTTTAAAACAAAGTGATAAAATTTACAACTTTCAAATTACCTCCAAACTTTCCTTAGGTTCCTTGGTCTTTGCATCAATGAGTTCAATGACAACTGGTTTTCCATCCCTTGCAGGAGTGATCTACAGAAAATACATAAGGAGTATGTCATGTCAAAGTAGCCACCCAACAAAAATTCAATTAAGCAATTACAAGATGTGGTTACCTTGGAGGCAAAAACTCCAGTATGATAGTCAATCCTCCGGGGATTTATTAGAACCCTCTGAGCCAATTTGCTAATTTCAGGATCAAATCCAGGCATAAGCTGATCTAAAGCTTCAATGAAAGTAACCTGCAGAGTATCATTATTACTAACTAAACACTTTCTGCAATGAATTAGGGGCTAGTGCTTTTAGATTTTACAAGAAAATAATAAACTAAATATTTGTCAAGTCTTGTGCTAATAACAATGTAGATAAGTAAATGACTTAACAAAGGTTTATCATGTCCTAAAATTTGCACCTAGGTTCAGTTATTTGGAATTTCTTCCAAAGAAGAAAAAGTAATGTAGAAGGACAAATAAAGTAAACAGAAAGAGGTGCTACCTCACTTCCAAGTGCAGTATACACGTCACTGAATTCAAGGCCAATGTAACCACTTCCAACAATTGCTATCCAATCAGGAACAGACTCCAGTTTGAGTGCATGGTCACTGGTAATCACAGTCTTCCCTGCAGGTAATTACTAAGTGAATATTCATTAAAAGCAACTATACACAATCATGATTCATTAGTTCACTACACATCTAACATGAAGAAATTAGAAAATGGCAGAAATGAGGGACAATATGGGTGCAGAACAGAAAGTTTGCTTCCTTTGCCATTCCATTGACATATGTTTATATGTATTTCAATCAGGTGGTGTTCAGGTCAGCTTGCTAATCCTTTTATGAAATTTTTACTGGTCATTAAAAGAACAAGTAAAACCTGACCATCACCAAAGCAAATGGTGACACAAGTTTAGTTATTGTGCAAGCCTATTGTGATTGAGAATTATTTGTGGATTCCCATTACACACTTTGAGAAGTCGAATATAATTGACAGTGGTTTTCTGTATAGTTATGAAATTTTAAAAAGGAAAATACAAATCCTTCAGTTTCGGTAAAGTTATCTTTTCGTATATTGAGCAAAGCTAAAAATAAATGGGAACTAAAATAACGATGAGAAAAAGATAAATAAGTACCATCAACTTCAATGCCCTTAGGAACGAAAGGAACAGAACCAGTGGCAATGATGATATCTTTTGCGGTTACAATGTTGTTGGAAGAACCAACTTGCACCTTTTGAGGACCCTGCATGCATTGACAAATAAGGTGGTAAAAAAAGGGTACTCAATCTCTTTTGTAGTTTCATGATCTAAGGCCAAGCCTTTGCTAATAAGAAAATGGCTCATTTTGTGAAGTTGATAAACATTAATAATCTGCGGACTCTTACATGCATAACATGTCACTTACCAAAATTGTCCCAAAACCTGTAAGTATGTCTACTCCAAGTGCCTTTAAAGAATTGGTCAAATTGCTACGAATTTTTGAAGCAAGGTTATTAGCATGATCAGCTACTCCCTGCCTGTCATACCCGGCAGCAGAAACCTGAAATGAATAATATCAGCAGAATTAATTGTTGTTAATAACAGATATCTCTCTAATTACATTACAACATAGTCATAGCTTAAGAAATTAATGAAACATGATATATGATGTCTTTACCTGTAAGCCCAAGGACTTTAAGTGATGATCACTTTGTAGTTCACGCATACGGCCACTTACAGCCAAAAGAGCTTTAGAAGGGACGCAGCCTCTGTTTACACAAGTTCCTCCCACCACATCTCCCTCAATAATGGCTGTTTTCAAACCCTGTGGTCACTGTGTTATTCCAATTTCTCTCACGAACAGAAAATGTAGTCTACTTGAGCTAAGCTTATTGGGTATAAGTACAACAATTAATATACAAGTAAGTTACTTTTCCATCCGCTTAGCATTAACTTACCTAACAAACAGATGTCTCAATCAATAATAGCAACTAAAGCAACATAAAAATGCTTTGATTTCAATTGCTTGGAAAGATTCCTTTTACATCGAAGTATATAAGTGAGGAAAATGAAATAGCTGAAGTTTCAAGATCAAGTAAGTCATCTTGTTGAGACAACAATTAAAATAGTATAGTTACATGATCTAAGCTTAATTTGTTCGGTTCAACATAAAACAACTTAGGATTAAACATGGGAACACAAGAAAACCGCCTTCGTTGTTAAAGTCGTTGTTCGACAACACCCAGAACTAAAAGAAACCCGTTTCGACATAAATTGAAGCTAGCAATTCATGTTATGTTACCTTCTCAACGGCATGAAGCGCCGCACCGTGACCACCAACGCCAGCTCCAATAATCAACAAATCGTAATCGAACGATTTAGGAGGACTCCCATTGTCAGACAATGCAGCCGATACTTTGTTCAAGTGTCCGCGGCTAGGGAGCAGCACTCTCTGATTCGAATCACTGAGCTTGAGAGAAGTGAATCCTAATGCCTCGCGCCTTAAACCGCAGAAACGGAGATTCAAAGGCCTTCCATTGTTAGTGAGAGGGAAGCAGTGAGAGGGCGAGTGGTGTGATCTGGAAATGGTAGGAGCAGAGGAGGTGGTAGAGAGAGAGAGCGAAAGAGATGACTGCATTTCGGAGAGAGAAGGGTATGACAATGGCGAAAGAGAGAGAGCGATCTGAAAATATATCTATATGAAAGGAAGGATGAAGGGGTTTTGAAGGAAATGAAAAACCTCGAAGAGGGCGGATTTATCAAAGAGCGGCGGATAAACCACTTTTGTTAGCTTTGCACTCTGCGTTATTTCCCTTCTACTTCTCTGTCCCTATACTACGCACACATGTTGTAGAGATTTTAATTTACTCTATATCTTTTTAATTTAGGAAATCAAAATGTAATTTTTTAAAACTAAAAGTAGGATTGTAATTTTGTTCTTAAAAATAAAGTAGGATTGTAATTTTTGTATCTTTTATGAAAGGATATTTTAACATGTACCCTTAATAATTTTTTAAAAATGAATTTTCATAAATTTTAAGAGATAAAATATTGTATTAATTAATTAAAAAAATATTAACATGTAAAACATATATTAGATAAATTTTTTATAAAAATATATAGAGTATATTTTACTAAAAATGTATAGAATACTTTCCTCCCCTTTTTAAATTTTAATACATTCTTTATTTGTTCTCAAAGTTATAGATTAAACCTCTTAATCTTTTGGGTTGGGTTTTTGTCAGTCTTCTTAACATGTCACTGATGCTCTGTCTGGTAGTACTTGGAATGCCTTCCTTTATTACTATTTTAAACAAAAAAAAAAACCTTAACACTTGATTAAGAGTTATAATCTTCCAATTGTCTCATTGATTATTTAAACAAAGTAAAGAAAGATACTTCAAAATTTTATTTTGTATGAATTCATAAAACACTAGTAATCGATCGTGCAATGCACATAAGTTATTTATAGATTTTTATCCAATTACAAATGCTTAATTTTGACCAATATAATCAAATGTCTTTTAAAAAAATAATTCAATAACACAATACACGTGTCAAGCATAATATTGAAAAAAACTTACATATACAAAAGTACAATATTGAATTGATACAAAATGTAACACGTGTCAAATTAAAAATTACAGTCTACAACAAATGAAATTATTTTTTTAAACAATGTGGTAAAACAAAAATAAATTTATTTAATAAATATCTTAAGACACTTGTTAAAATTTAGGGTAAAGTACATTTACTGTCTCCAAACTTTATTGCAATGTTCATTCCTGTCCCCAAACTTTTTTTTTGTTCATGCCTACTCCTAAACTTTCAGTTTTGTTCATGCATATCTCCAAACTTGTAGTTTTGTTCATGTCTGTCCTTTTTGCTAACACCGTTAACTTGCTTGACGGAATTTGCTAACGTGGATGATAAATTTTTTTTTGCCACGTCATTGTCCACTTCACCTTTAACTTCTTACTTTTATTTAAAAAAAATTAACCTAATCCAAATTAAAAAAAAATCAAAGTAAAATGAGTTTAATTTTTGTAATAAAAGTAAAAAGTTAAATATTATATGTAAAATGAGGTGGACAATGAGGTGACAAAATAGATACATATTCATAGTCAACGTCAGCAAATTTCGCCAAGCAAGTTAATGGTGTTAGCAAAAAGGACAGTCATGAACAAAATTGAAAGTTTGGGGGTAGGCATGAACCAAAAAAAGTTTGGGAACATAAATGAACATTGCAGCAAAGTTTAAGGACGGTAAGGATACTTTATTCTAAAATTTATTTTATTGATTGAAACAAAAATTTATTATTTTAAAATTAATTAAAAGTCAACTATTTTATTATTAGATAAAATAAATATTTATTCAGTATCATAAGTTAGCAAAACTGAACAAAAATATATGGTGTTGATGACTTCAGAGCTTTAGGTCACAATCAATTGTCACAATAGTTGAAAAGTGTATGAAGTGCGCGAAATCGCTCTAAGATCGTTATAATACGGACACAAATAACAATTTTTATTTAATAATTTGAATTTACATTTTATACACTTTGTATTTTATTGGAGTCAACTCCGAAAAGGAATTACATCATTTATGAATGAATACTCAGCCTAAAAGAAAAAGTAAGCACACATGCAATGAAGCATGATCCATTTTTCTGCAACTCATTTATTTATTTGTTGGTGGAAACTAGTACCTCTATTGTTGAAACTAATTATTAATTTTCTCACCATGAATATTTTACTTAAAGATAAATGTCTGACCACATAATATTTTTCACTTAAATATGATATTCGAATTTCAACTATTTAGTAAAAGGACCAAATAAAAAATTACCGTGTTTACTCATTTATATTTTATACTAGAGTCAAGGGTAGAATAGAAAATCACCTAACGCTGTTTTGTTTTTACCAAAGCTGAGTACGTGATAATATAAGGCAACTCAGGCAAGTCATGATTACATTTTGGTAGGATGCAAAATCCGAAAAAAAAAAATCTAAAATACATTGTAAAGTTGGAAGGAGTGAAAAATCTCCACTCTGTCTTCAACATATATAATTGTATTTTAATACAAAAAATATGTGTAAAACTTTAAGAAAAAAATGTAAAAGAAAAATTTCAAAGTTCCATATGATTAATGAATTTAATTTGAGGAAGTAAGAATGAAAAAGAAAATAATATAAACAAATTTATTTAAATTTTAACAAAGTACTTAACATTACCATGTCATCATTGAATGTATTAAATAACTTATTTTATT
This sequence comes from Senna tora, assembly GCA_014851425.1. Lineage (NCBI taxonomy): Eukaryota > Viridiplantae > Streptophyta > Magnoliopsida > Fabales > Fabaceae > Senna > Senna tora. The sequence goes on along the minus strand of CM026262.1, from coordinate 5,718,784 downwards.
AACAATGCAATAGTTAACGAATTAATTATTGTAATTTTTGATAGACCAAAAAAAGGCTAATCATTCGGACAAAAATTGATTTTCTCAATTATTAATTTACTTTACTATCAAAATATGTTGAGGGCAAAACCTGAAGCTGCTCCACGCAGAAATTTTTGAAGCCAGGCATTCTTCCATGGTAGTACCACATCGACCAATGAGATTGATCCACGATGAAATGAATATAGGTGCTTTGGTTGACCATAAAAGTGATTTCATATTGACGTATACGACGCAGCGAGACTAACGTAACGGTCCAAGTTCTGCTTCATTTGGTGCTATGCCTCGCTCGTGTTACGGATGTCGTTTAATGATTGGATTGGAGATTCATTATTCCCTCACAGTAAGTCACCCTCAGGCTCAGCTCCACGTGTATATTCCTCAAATACGATTTAGAGGAAAACAAAAGAAAAAAGAAAAGTTTTTCTACAAAGACCTCAACTGTTCTTGAAGTTGAAAAATTTTTTCACTCTTCTTTTGGTAAAAAATTTAAATAGATAAAAAAGAGAAAATATAGATAGTCTTGAGAATATGGTATGCTTGAATTCATCATAAATCTGTTTTAAAAGTTATTTTATTTTAAATTAAAAAATATTTTAAGACAGATATCACCTGTAAGAAAAAAGAAAAAATCGAAAGAAAGTGTGTACTGCGTACTTCACAACCCGAGGGGCCCGCAAGAAAGAAGCGCGCTTGGATAAGCGCGGGCACTAACGTCAATGGTGTACTCGTAATATCAGCAGAAAACAACGGGCATTTCTGGGATTTGACTATAGTAATACATGCCTAATAGTTTTCTACTACTCTCTTGCTTAATCGAAGGTCGGGGACGCACACCAGCGCAGAGAGAGAATATCAAAGAGGGGAGAGAGAGGAACAGGGAAGAGGGTGAGAATCGAAAGTTCACGCTGCTGCGTTAATGGCGGTTTAGGGTTTCCTGTTGATCCCCCTAAACTTAATTCCCTTACTGTTGTTCTCTTCGCTCATTCTCCTTCTCCTCAAAACCCTAATTTGAAGCCCCCCCCAACATTCAGTATCTTGTTTTTTGTTGCTTTCAATCTTGAATTACGCGCAAAGAAGCTGTGATGGGCGCGCCGGAGAAATCACAGGCTAGCACTAATTCGATGCAGGCAAGTGTTGGAAGCTTTCAGCTTTGACCTAGATTGTAGTCAATGCATATATTTGCTTTCCCATATTGTTTGAGGGTTGAGGTTTGTTCTTGTGCACCCGTATTTATAACATTAATGTTCTGTTCTGGAATTACATGCCCGAATTAATTTAATGGTGATGGAGCTGGAGGCATTTGATAGAGTTACGGAGTTACGTTACTATTGGGAATTTGTTGGACTGGTTTGTTAGTCAGCTGTCAGGCTTTCTTATATTTTCACAACCATGATTTACTATAGTAATTGCTTTAGCAGTTATGCTATCTGTAATCCATTCTTTGGTCGGTAATTTGGATGCATGGGAGCAAAGAAGTTGGCTGTAGGCGGTGCATTTGAATACAAATTCACTCTTTAGTATAATCACATGCCATTTTCATTATAACTTCATTCATTTCTAATTCTTGCTGCTAGGAATACTGGTACAACTGCTTTTATTGTATGAAAGAAGTTCAGTAACTGATTATTTCTGTGGCAGTTTATCCACTGTAATTTTTTAGGAAGTCAAAATCAAACTGACTACTGAATAAAGAGAATTCAGTTGTCACCTTCTCGTGAACTTGGAAGTTTTAAGAACTGGAGCTTTTCTTAGTTATCACTTATCAGACAATTATATGGTATTGTGTTTGGAAGGGTTTGGTCTTTATAGATTTTTGGATAAGCGCTTACCTTTTTCAATTTTGAACTACTTCTCTTAAAACATTTTGTGAGGTGCTTTTTTGAACTTTATATATAATTATATATATTAATTATAATACTTAATAGTCATAACCTTGATTCTGGCTGAAATTTGGATATGTTCTGTGCTCTTCTTGAAATTTTGCGCTAGTATATTGGTGAATAATTTGCAAAGTTGTGGATTTGTTACTGGGAAGTGCACCAGTTATTGGTCCATTTTATAGTCCCCGTATGTAGTTACACTTGGTTGGTAGTTGTACTGTCTTAGTGTGCGTAGCGTGTTTCCTTTAGGGAGAGGTGTTCATTTTCTCCTTTTTTTCAATCTTATTTTAGTCTTGTGTTGCATATAAGAAATTAAAGCATCCATTATTAATATACAGTCCTTAACTGTTTGCCATTTTTTTCTTGTATGCAGGTTGTTGTGCTGCATTTGCCATCCCTTTCTTTTTTTCCTACTTTTTTTAGTAATATTGTTGAGTAACATGATTTAACTATGAATAATCTAACCATAGAAATGAGTAAAGACAGAACACGTTGGCGTCGCTTAATCCATATAGCCGACCCCACCTAGTGGGAAAAAGCTTTGACTGTTGTATTGTAGAGTGACATGAATTGTAATACGAAGAAATTCCTGATTAGGATTAGCTACTGTTGCTTTCAGTCTCAGTTTTCTCAATCCTTTCTCTAGTAATTGTAGTAAGAACCCTTTTAATCATGAAAATTCATATTTATATATATTTTATAATTTCTGACATGTGAAAGGATTCTTGCTTTATGTCTCTTAACATGTCTTCCATTAAACTCTCAATTTCCTTTCATGTAAACTGGTCAATTATTAAAAGAGATATTGGAGTAGAAAGGCACTATGATTTTGGATTAATTAGTTCTTACATCTCATTGTTATGGTATCATGTCACTCTTGTTTTAAGGTCATTTCTTTATTTTACCATTGCTACCTAGTTAGAATGTAGATACTAAGTAATGCACTGATGCTAAAGGTTAAATTTCACACATATACACATGCATCTGACCCACCAAAATATGTGACCAGGAGGTTAGAACCTAAAAGAAAATTGGCTACTTAATGGTCTCAACCTGAGAAAGAAAAATGAAACTTGTTTCTTTATTCTATTTTCCCCTATTTAGTTTTCAAGCAATTGTTTTTTCATTTCATTTCTTTTTATAGTTTAATGAGTTGTGAAAATAGAAGTCTGAATAACAAACTAATAGGCGCCTTTTAGTTAAAGGAACCTCATGAGCAGCATAATAGGTTATTTGTATTCACTTATTTGCATTGATTTGAAGTGAAGTGAGCAATTTAAGTTGTTACTGAGGAACTTTTATACTGTGCAAATGTGATTTAGGTTGGTTTTGACATTAGTTTCATGTAGTGCTTCGTTAACAACTGTGCTCCTCCCATTTTTTGTTTCTTCAAATTTTGCTCCTGCTAACCATATCATAAAAGGATTTCAGGAATCTTGAGAATTCTCATATAGTGTAGTGAAATCATTATGATTTTTGGGTCTTTGTGGCAGCCGCAAGGTGCTTTACAATGATTTTACCTCTCCCTCTAAATAAATTTTGAAGAGAAGAGCAAAAAAAAGAAGCAAAAAGTGGCTGAGCAGTGAGCAGCACATGCGTCATATTCTAGATTTCATTGACAGGAATAATTAATTCTTAACATAAGTGATCAGTTTAGCTGGTTTATCTTCTTGTTCAGTGATTATATTTTATTTATTACTTTGTTACTTACGTTACATTACAATTTATATTTTTGGGAACTCTTTCGTAGAATGTGATTCTATAGCATTGCTTTTATAATGATATCTTGTGTTGTTGAGGGGCCTACTTGACTTATTACTTACTTTTTGGCCTTAATATGACACGACTTAGACTTTGCTTTTATTGGATTGCAGCGTGTCAAGGTCTACCGCCTGAATGATGATGGGAAATGGGATGACCAGGGTACTGGGCATGTCACTGTTGATTATTTGGAGGTTTGTACATCTTGTTGATAAGGCATTTCATTCTTGTGTTGTCATGGGTGATGGAGGGCCAAATCATGCATGTGCTTGACATCTCTTTATTGTCTGATTATTTGCATGCTCGGCAGTTGCTATGAAGAATGTTGTACAATAGTCAGCTGAGTAACCACAGAGAAATAGGAGTTGATTAATGCATGTGTATTTAGAATTGGTCTATAAATTTATAAGCGTACCAACATGAGAATATTCCCGCATTTAAATGAGTGAGAAATCTTATAATGCAGCGATCAGAAGAGCTCGGTTTATTTGTTTTTGATGAAGAAGACAATGAGACCATACTTCTGCATCGCATCAGTTCTGATGATATTTACAGAAAACAAGAAGGTAATTTTTAAGTTTTTATGCCCCCTCAATAATTAACAAGAAATATACTATTCATTATTGCTTAAAGGGTCCATCGATTGTTAATTTTATGGGAGAACATTTTTGTTCTTCAGATACAATTATTTCATGGAGGGATCCAGAATATGCTACAGAACTGGCACTTAGCTTTCAAGAGACTAGTGGCTGCTCCTACATATGGTGACAAATAAACATTAAAATTTTATTTTTCTCTTCCTCTTTGTTTCTGCTCTTGTGAAATTGAGCTTAATTGTTATACTTGTTTCATTCAGGGATAATATTTGCAATGTGCAAAGGAATATGCATTTTAATACGCTAAATAGTAAGTGCTGGATTTTTTAATTGGTGAAAAGGCTGGAAATTTGGAGTCTATTACCTTTCTTGTTAGAGTGTGTATCAGTGAATGCATGTCTTGGGCTGAACATTAAGAGCAATGATCATGTTTGTAGGATTGGAATTCCTTTTTTAACATTCTATTTGTTTGATTTATCTGCAGAATTATCTTGTTATGATTTTATGGACTTTTCTCTGTTTCAGGTGAGGCATTTCGCAGTGTAAACAGTGAGCTAAGTGAGTTGCCTGCTGTTGAACTATCCACGCTTCCTTTAATTCTTAAGGTTTGTATCTATGTCTTAATTCCCTTGTTCATTTTTACTTTTGGTTATTATTTTGCAATCTCATCGCATCTCTTCATCAGTTATTCATCTTTAGTTTTTGGATTCTACTATTGGGCAAAATAGCTGTAGGTAATCTGGAGAGTTAATCTCTAATGATCCAATTCGTAATGATATTTGGTTCAATTGCTTTACCTTTTAAATTCCCAGGGAGGGTTAATTTCTTAACCAGCTTTGGTGTGGTTCTTTGGTGGTTGGCTTGGGTTTTTGTATGATTTCTTGTCTCATTGATTTGCAACCGTTCTCAAAGATCTTGATTTACATTTTCAATAAATCTAGCAGTGCTATATCAATTAAACTTAAAACGCCTATGTGTAATATTTAAGACTGTGTTCTTCATGAAGGGAGGGCATAGCTACCTTAGATATATCTATTTTTACATTTCATATGTTAGCTACTCTAAGAAGCACGGACACGCCAGTTCTATGGCGTGTCGGCGTGTCCGACACGCGGACACACGTGCGACACTCTGTCTCTACTTTTCTCTTCAAAGTATACATATATATATATAATATACCGTGTATATATATATACACTCTGTTAATATATATGACATCATGAATATTGTAATTTTTGAAGCTTTTATCAATATTTTGTGTCCTCTTGAAATTAAAAAATATATATTTATATAAAAAATATATATATATGCCGTGTCGTGTCCTATAATTTTAAGAATCGACGTGTCGAGGTGTCCGTGTCGCGTGTCCGTATCAGTGTCTGTGCTTCATGGGAAGTGCCATTGCTGAGAGAAAAAAATTGAAATTATTTTTTTAGTCAGTATTTGTGTGGATTGTTCAAGATTTTTGTAATTGATCCTGAACCTGTCAAATTCATATTTGTTAATATATATTGTCTGGTGATTTTTCAAATTCATACATATATATAAAATAAACTTGTATGTGAATTGAAATAATTAGAGGTTTTGTCTGGATTGGATTTAGCAAAGATTTTTGTAACTTATAACTGATCTTGAATATATGAATTCGGGATTGTTATTGTAACATGTTGATATATTTTTCTGTGGTGATCCTTGAATTTCTGCTCATGAAGAATAGATACGTAGTATGATACAGATATTGGGATATGGATATTTTTTAAAAATAAAGATAGATACCTTAGGATACAATACAAACAACAACAACAATCAAAGTCGTTTCTCACTAGGTGGGGTCGACTAGATCAAGTGATGCCAACATGTTCTGTCTTTGCACATTTCTATGGTTAAGTTATTTATGGCTAGATCCCTCTTAATCGTTTCTCCTATTGTTTTCTTTGGTCTTCCCCTACCTCTAGTTATTAGGTTATCTTCCATTTGGTCAACTCTACGTACCGGAGCCTCTTCCGGCCGCCTTTGTACATGACCAAACCGCCTAAGGCGTGTTTCGACTAACTTTTCGACAATAGATGCTACCCCCACTTTCTCTCTAATATAATCATTCCTAATCCTATCCATTCTAGTGTGACCACTCATCCAGCGCAACATTCTCATTTCTGCCACGTTGAATTTGTGCTCATGCTGGCTTTTTATTGCCCAGCATTCAGTACCATACATCGCGGTGCGATAAAATTTTCCCTTAAGCTTAAGCGGTACTTTCTTATCACAAATAACACCTGATGCCTTCCTCCATTTCATCCATCCTGCTTGGATCCTATGGTTTACGTCTTCCTCTATTTCTCCATTATTTTGTATTATCGTTCCCAAATACTTAAAACTTGTGACTTCCCGCATGGGGTGATCTCCAAGTTTCACCTCACTCCTAGAATCAACGTCCCTACCACTAAGTTTACATTTCATATACTTCGTTTTGCTTCGACTTATGCGAAATCCATATGTCTCCAAAGCTTGTCTCCATCTCTCTAATTTTTCATTTACTTGTTCTTTGGAATCTCCAACCAAGACAAAAAATCATATTTATAGTATTTTAGATGTCTCATGCATAGTTGTCAAATCGGGATTCAAATCGTGAATCGTTAAGCTAATTTTTAAATCGTGAATCGTGAATCGTATCGAATCGTAGGATTCAAGACCACAATGAAAAATAGTCTAAAGTATATTATATCAATGACAAAAAACTAGATAAGTCTCACATAAAGTCATAAATGACAAATCATAATAAAAAAAACTCATAAGTAATAATTCATAACTCATAACTAACAAAACAAAGCTAAAATTAATTATCTCCTAGTCCTATTCTTCTAGATTAACATCACTACTATCACTAGTATCATCATTGTCTTCATCTAACATGACTATTCCATCATCTTCTTCCTCTTCATTACCCCCTTCATCATCTCCAATAATGTCTTGTTCATTAGTATTTTGAATTTGAATGCCTTTTCCTCTATCATTCTTGAAGTGATGAGAGAACAAAAGCACTTGTGAGGTGTGTGAGTCTTTTTTAAGTGTATAAGTATAAGCTTCTGACTTGGTGAGAAAGAAAAAAAGTATGTGTGGGTGTGACTATAGAGACTTGCAAGAAAAAGGGATTGTATGTTAGAACATGAAATATGAAAGTATGCTCTGTTTTTACTGCTTTAGTTTGAAATCTAAAATCTTTTTTTTTTCACACATAATACTACAATAGATAATATAGCAGGAGCATCAATAAAGTCTGGATAGGAAGTCAACTATTTTATGTATTTTTGTTTAGATTTTATAGGCTCAGTCAGCAATAAAGTATGCTTTGTTTTGCTTTAGTCTAAACCTTGTTTTAATGTTGCAACACTATATAATGAAGCTTCATGAACACACAGCCCAATCAGCCTCTGTTTTAAGGTTGCTGTTCCGAATCGCCGGAATCGTTTGATTTGCGATTCCGAATCGAATCGTACGATTCCGGTGAGTATCGTATCGATTCAGGTCATCAAACGATTCGTCCAACGATACGTATCGTTTTGATGCTGAATCGAATCGAATCGTAGGATTCGAATTGCGAATCGTAGGATACTAATAACTATGGTCTCATGTGCTTCAATTGATAATATTCAAGATATACTGTCTCAATCAATACAATTTAAGATATATAAACATCTAAACAAGTCTTATGAAACACCCTCAATACATTTCATATCTTAATCACCAACTTTAAAACCAAAGGCGAGAATGATCAGTGTGACTTAAAAAAAAAGAGAGGATGCTGGTGGCAACACAGTCTTGAGAGCAGAACAAATTTGAAGGAAAGAGGCGAAGAGTTGAGAAACTTGAAATCAAAATCTTAATTAAAGATGCCCAATGTGCTTGGCTCAAGTCGCACTTCCCCTGGATAGAAGTGTCGGGGGGTCCTGATGCTTGTGGGTTCGATCCCTATTATGCCTCTGCCCCACTTTCTACTCCGAAACTCTATGCCCCCTTCATAACAAATTTGAATTGAAGTCATAAATCAAAATAAATATATCTGAATTAAATTGCAGTTTCAATGGAGAGGATCAGTAGATATTTTGACCCAAATCCAAATGCCCAAGCCTGGAGTTTTTAACCCAGGGTTTTGTTGTCATGTCAAGCCTTGTTGATTTATTTGAGAGCCATATCTGTTCTATATCTGCTGCTCAATTTTATTATTATTTTGAAGAACACTTTTGAAATGCTTGGTATGCATACAGTAAGTGTATTGTTGGATATGTTTTTAACACCAATACTTGATGCATTTGCACGTAATGGTTCTTCCGATATTGCTACTGTTGAACATATTATCTTAAGTTGGTGTTGCTTTTTGGATTCTGTTTCTACTTTTACTCCATTAGCAAAGCATTATTATATAATTCTATGGTATTTTACTGAGCATTATAATACTCCAGGAATTTTTTTCTTCTGTGCTGATTTATTAAGGTCTTTTTTCATTGTTAAAAAATCACATTGACCTATTACTAGATTTCCTTATAAATCATCAATTTTCTTCTTATATTTGCAGACGGTGGTTGAGAGTGGCATTGCAGATCAGATGCGGCTCTCGGAACTGTTATTAAATGATGTAAGCTTATATCAACCTCTAGTTCTTGTGCATACTTAGTCTTCAATGAGTGCTGGGTAGGCTAGTGACCTTCATTCTCTTTGTTATTTCTCACAATAGCTATAGATTACCTGTTCATATTTCACACATTATTGTGAGCCTTTGCATATTGGTTATATTGATTTTCATCATTTTAATTCCATCTGCAGAGGAGTTCAGTATGCCACATTATGTTTCATATTGCACATGGAAGGGCTAGGACTTTGTTGTCCTAATTGTACTTGGACATTCTGATGCTTAGAAATCTTTAAACACTTTCATTCTATAGTCTTGGGACTTAGGACACTGGTATTGGTCAAGCTTTTACTTAACTTCTTACAGCTGTTTGTAATTCAAGAACTGGAAATAATAGAATGGACTAGATAATTACCTAAGTCTTTACTTTCCTGTCCTCTATGTTTTGGTGTCTAGTCGTTGGCTAAAATGGAATGCAAAAGTGTTTAAGCAGACATTCATTCTGCCACATCTTTTTTGAGAGATTACTTGTATGTCCCTTATGTAGATTTTAGCAAATGGTTTATACAGGGGCTGTTCTTGGAGATCACCCCATGCAGGAAGTCATAAGTTTTAAGTATTTGGGAACGATAATACAAAATAATGGAGAAATAGAGGAAGATGTAAACCATAGGATCCAAGTAGGATGGATGAAATGGAGGAAGGCATCAAGTGTTATTTGTGATAGAAAAGTACCGCTTAAGCTTAAGGGGAAATTTTATCGCACAGCGATAAGACCAGCTTTACTGTATGGTATTGAATGTTGGGCGATAAAAAGCTAGCATGAGCACAAATTCAACGTCGCAGAAATGAGAATGTTGCGTTGATGAGTGGTCACACTAGAATGGATAGGATTAGGAATAATTATATTAGAGAGAAAGTGGGGGTAGCACCTATTGTCGAAAAATTAGTTGAAACATGCATTAGGTGGTTTGGTCATGTACAAAGACGGCCGGTAGAGGCTCTTGTACGTAGAGTTGACCAAATGGAAGATAGCCTAATAACTAGAGGTAGGGGAAGACCAAAGAAAACAATAGGAGAAACAAGAGGTAGGGGAAGACCAAAGAAAACAATAGGAGAAACAATTAAGAGGGATCTAGCCGTAAATAACCTAACCATAGAAATGTGCAAAGACAGAACATGTTGGCGCCGCTTGATCCATATAGCCGACCCCGCCTAGTGGGAAAAAGCTTTGATTGTTGTTGTTTGTGTACTTCTTAGTATTATTTTCTCTTATTACTATATTCTTTTTCTTTAAGAAGAATATTTAAGTCGTTGCTTCTAGGCCTCGTATGGTCTGAAGAATGTTGGAGGGAATGAGAATGTGAATGGAATAAAAGTGGGTAAAATGGTCATTTTACCCTTAAATTAAAAGTGGGTAAAAAGGTAAGGGCAAAAACATAATTTCATCAGATTGCAAAAAGTAAGGTATGTTTGGTATGAAGAATGTTGGAGAGAATGTTGGATTACAGCCAAGATTACGCCCTAAATTCCTCCAACCAAACAGGGCCCTAGTTTCTCTTTTCGCAGCCATAAATTGATGATTTTGTGTTGAAAATTTGATATTAAATCTTATTATAAAATAAATTTGGATTTTTTTAAAAATCAAATAGAATGAGGCATTATTCTGTGATGTATTACAAGATAAAAAAGCAAAGCAAATTCTGGTGAGATTGTCAGTTATGTTATTACAGTGTGTGATGTAGGAGTTTAGCTATATGTGAAGCTGATGATTACTGTGCTGATTGTTCCAATATCACTATTAATAAGCCTAAAGCTTCCCTAATGCGTATCTTGTTTGCAACAAAATTTAGGTTTCCTAAGGGGTTTTTGTGGTTTCTTTAATATTTTGAAGTCTACAGTTCTCACTGTTGATCAGTCTTTTAGGGTGCTTAATAGATTCTATCAGTGAACTCAATTTTTTTCTCCTTTAATATTTTAAAATTTCTATTCACTTGTTTCTCAATGCAGCAAGATTTTTTTCGAAAGCTGATGGAAATATTCAGAGTTTGTGAAGACTTGGAAAATATTGATGGCCTTCACATGATTTTCAAAATAGTCAAAGGGATCAGTCAGTATTCATTTTTCACTCCATTTTGATTCTAATACCAACCCTATGTTTTAATTTATTGCTTTCATCATTTTTTATATTTATGTTTGTTCTCCTGCAGTTTTGCTCAATAGTCCACAAATTTTTGAGAGAATATTTGGTGATGAATATATTATGGACATTATTGGTGCCCTTGAGTGTAAGTTTATTCTTCAGAGATTTATTTGCCAGCTAAAACAGGTTTTCATATTTAGCCATTATGGTTTTCATTTTGTTCTATTTTTCAGCTGAACCAACCATTTTTAAAAGAAAATGGTCTATGATATATTGGTTATATTTTTTCATTATTTATATTTTTGGATAGAATTTCATTATTTATTTACTATTGGTAGTTGTTAAAGTGCATTGGATATGTAGTTGATTTTAAATGGTTTCTTTCTTATTCATTCATCCCCTGTAGAAGATTTCTGAGCTACTTCTATTGAAACTTGCAGATGACCCAGAAGTTCCTCATTGTCAAAATTATCGTAAATTTTTAAAAGAGCATGTCATTTTTAAGGAGGTATATTTTTTAACCTGGTTATTCCTGTTTTTCTTTTTGGTGCGAAAGGGGGGGGGGTGTGGAGTTGGAAATCAAGGAACCATGGCGGTACGCAGACATGCTAGAATAATGCACTTCTTACAGTTATTTATCTGTTTTCTTTTGTAGGTCATACCCATCAAAGATCCTCTTGTGTTGTCTAAGATACACCAGACATACAGAGTTGGTTATTTGAAGGTTTCATTGCTTTCAATCCTTCATATTGTTGAGTTGTTTCATCTTTATGTGTGATCCTTACCTTTTCTATTTTTAGGATGTTGTTCTTGCCAGAGTATTGGATGAGGCCACTGTTGCAAATCTTAACTCCATAATACACTCAAATAATGCCATTGTAATATTTTATTATTTCTAAAAATAAGACTTCTCTTTTAATATAATGGGTTTATCTTTATTTTTAACTGTATTTTTGTTTTGTAGGTTGTTTCATTGTTAAAGGATGACAATACATTCATCCAGGAATTGTTTGCTAGGTTAAATTCTCCCACCACCTCTCCAGAATCTAAAAAAAAGTTGGTAAGTTTTCTTGTTCAAGATATTGTTTTATATTCTATTATTTACCCATGACAGTGCTGATGTTCATTTTCTAAAAAAATGAGTTATTTCAGAACCTATCCTGAAGTTGTCCCTTCTCTAAGTGATGTAGCTTGTCTATATGTGCAGTGCACGTGGTTGATGATGACATTTTACTTAAAGAACAACAGAATTTCATTATAAAGTTATGCTAATAAGTGGTCCCTGTTGTCCTGTGGCTGTACTCTTTCTTTAGGTTATAACTCTATTAACTATCATTCTATTTTTTAAAATTTTATCTGTTCCAAAATTTTGAGAATTCTAGATAGTGTGGATTTCTTATCTTGAGTCATTTTCTGGAATTTAGCTCTAGGTACTACTGTTGATATAAATATAATAAAGCATCCGTGTCTTTAGTTTTGAAATTCATAGCAATAAGTAATCTTTAGTACAAACTCATTTCATTTCAATCTTCAGTACAAACTATGATAATTTGATAAAGTCCCCTTGTAATAGAACTACATGTGACGACCCATGTAGTTCAGACTACAGAAGTGTAGTCTAAAAGCGTCTTTCATAATCAGTAAAACTTCAGAAATTCATATCATGTTCCCTTTCACTTTCTTTTGCCAATTGCCTTTTACTACCTTAAAACACAACCAAATAATGAAAATTTCTGTTCTGTTGTTTTTCTTTGTCTTGTATAATGTCATATCTATCAATATGCAAGTCGAGTGAGCTGGGTGAAAGTGGTTGAATATATATATACAGCCATAGGAAAGTGCAGTGCAGTGCAGTGCTTCACTTTCTTCCAAATGCCATGCCTACACATAGAGATTTTATATTGCAGTGTTCTTATTTTGCGTTATAGTGCAAAATGCTACCTTGGTTAATGCTAATGATTGGCCTCACTCGGAATATATTTTTTTAATTTGAAGTTGCTTTTCCATGGATGACCAGGTCTATTTCCTGCATGAGTTTTGTACTTTAAGCAAGAGCTTACAGATGGTCCAGCAGCTTCGGCTGTTTAGGTATGTTATATATGGAATGGTACATTTTATAGAAAGCCTTTTCTGTGGCATGTTCTTTGTGTATTTTAAAAATCTGTTGCTGCTATTTAAAGGCCATCTTTGTAGTTATTTAGGCTGAATTGGAACTTCTAGTTGAGTTCATTTTGATTGGAAATATCTCAGTGAAACAGCTTATAAATGCAACTTTTGATAGTTAATGATGAAAAGCCATCTATACTGGAACATTTGAAAGCAACTTTTATTAGTTACCTCTCCCAGCACTTTTCTATGAAAGTAAATGTATCAACAAGCCTGTACACATTATTAATTTTTAAATTCTGTTTATTTATTTTCTTATTTTGTGGGGTGGGGGATCTTACTAAATCCAGTTGTTCTTAAAATCAAATTTCAATGTTTGTAGGGATCTGATGAATGAAGGCGTCTTTGACATTATCACTGATGTTTTGCAAAGTCAAGACAAGAAGCTTGTGCTAACTGGGTACAGATGCCCTATGTCACTGATCTGAATAATGTTTTCAGCTTGGGCTGTTGCCTGTTCTATTTTTGCAGTTCATTTGTTTAATTACTGATAGGAAATGATTGTGATGGTTGCAGAACAGATATCCTCATTCATTTCTTAAATCAGGATCCTGCACTTCTGAGAACTTATGTTGTTCGACAGGAAGGGATCACACTCCTAGGACTTTTGGTATGTTCTTTGCAACTGAAGTTATTTTTTAATATCAAGATGGCTTGCATCTTTGAAGGATTTAATTTTAACAACTCAGTTGGTCAACCTATTTATATGGGATGTTTGATTAGACTGAATCGAAAAGAAGTTCTACCAGCTAATACAATATGAATAGGAACTAAACAGTGTAGTTGGAATGTGTTTTAACTCCCCTGTAATTCTTAAATGAGAAACTAGTGCTTGGCTGGTGAGTTTTTCTAATTCCCTTGTACAAATGTGTGCAATTCTGAAATCTAGCAATAAAATGATGGAGAGTCCATTGTTCAGCTGTGAACCCTGTGATGGTTCGTTTAACCAACCTGTGATAGCGAAGGAACAGGGACTGTAATTATCAAGGACTGACTAGTTCTATGTCAATGGATCTGGAATGGAATATATAGCTTATATGGCATATCATTATTGGTTATAGTTGATTTTAGGAGACCAAGGAAAGCAACCCAACACAATGGGCTTCTGGGAGTTTGAATTGTGCACAGTTTCTGACTGTTTTGTTTGATTGGTTCTAGGGTAAATTCGAAAATTGATGAATTATATTATTAAAGAGAAACAATCTGAAGCCAAGCGTCATTCCTTCTGGAATTCTCCTTATTGATTATTGCATTGGTAATTTAGATATAGTTTATCACATGAAACCCAGTTTCATAAGACTGCATAAACCAAGTTAAACTGACTTGAGTTGACACTTGAGCTTATTGATACTAACAAGTAATAAATAATAGCCTATCAGAAAGGCATAGTAATCAGCAGTTTAGGTCATGGAAATTCGACAATGAAGCCCTATATGAAGTGCAGAGTGCATTTTAATGCTTCTATGCTCATTAAGCTTTTTTCTTTTTTCCTCTTTTAATTAATTCTCTTGGATCCTGCATTATGAAGTAGATCATACTTGGACATGGACAAAATATGAAGTGTTATGTGTCCAAGTACAGTTTGAAATCTTGTATTTGGTACAAGTTCAGACGCATGTTGGGTATGAGCATGGGCATGGTTACATGTTTGGAGTATTTGTACTATAGGAGCATTGTTGTAGATGTTGAACAAAGCCCCTAAACCCTATGCCCAGGGCACCCCTTGGCTTCTTAGAAGCACTATAATAATAAAGCCACCAGAGAGCCCTAGACTTCTTAGTAATCATACATAGCAGCAACAAAATAATGTAATGAATCATCATAAAATAAATGATATGCAAAACCAACTCTATAGATGCATAAAAACCGTAGGTTCATATTTCTTTCTTAATTCATCATGCCATGAATTGGATTAATCTATTTTTCCTGTGGGATTCATCTAAATGTAACTTAGTGTCAGACCTCCTCAAGTTAGATACTTGATAAGCAGTCCATTTTTGTTTCTATACTATAACTGTTGGAGACTATATTAAAAACTATTCATGGGTCTTCGCTTAGGAACTTAAGCTTTTGGGTGAAGTGGTCATTAACATGGTATTTACGTCTCAATAACCAACTGACTGGTATTGACGAAGGATTTCGATCCTTTTGTCCCTATACTTTTCACCTCAAGTTTCAGCAAAGTTCTCACATTTCAAGCTCACAGGGCTTTCATGTGAGGTGGCATATTTGAGATTAAAATAAAATTATTCATGGACCTTCAATTAAGAACCTAATATTCAGTGTGAAGTGGTCCTTGATATGTTTTTTAAATTTGTTATGCATTTATTGGTGGTACATGATACATCAATATGTTACTTTTTAGTTGTGCATTAAATTGCACAGTTGCCACAAAATGTAACTCTGTTTGATTGGTTTTTTGGGAGGCTAGTTCACAAGTTATTTATTAGCTGTTTTGTTGTGTACAGGTTAAAGGAATGATAACAGATTTTGGAGATGACATGCATTGCCAGTTTCTTGAGATTCTTCGCAGTCTATTGGATTCTTGCACATTATCTGGAGCACAGGTTCCTGTTTCTTCTATTTTTCTGGCTTTCAAATTTAACCTTGCCCTGTAACTAGTTTCATATGATCAACATTCTTCTTGACTAAAGATGTTTCAGACAACTTGATTTATAGTATTTCTCTATCTTATTTATTACTGAATTTAACATTTCCTTGTAACTTATTTGAATGACATCTCTTCTGCTGATTATAATTTGTTTTTTCTTTTCAGTTGGTGACATCTTTGCTTTGTTGATTTTTTTCCTATAGTTTATATGTTATTGAGATTAAAATTATAAAGATATCAGAAAATAATTCCTGGTAAAAGTATCCCTTGAGAAGGAGTCAAATAAGAATATGCCATGGGAGGTTAGGCCTAAAAACTCGTACTGGGAAATTCACTTTTCCTCACTGCCCGTTTCTCTCGGTCTTCTTTTAGATGTGGTTAAAATGTACTTACTGATCCACCATGAATAACAATAGTTAACATGTTCTGGAAGTTTACCGTTTATGTCAGTGTGGTTAATGTGTTGTTTGACTCCTAGTTGAAGTGCTGGTGGCATTTTCTTTTGTTGTTTTTGTGCCTGGGGTTTTTCTTTTCTTTTGGGGGGGGGGGGGGGGGGGGGGGTTACTTCACTGCTTGTGCTACAGCCTACAGGCTTTCTGTTGGTTTTAGTAAGTGGTTTCAAATTTCTTTCTTGCTTTGCAATAGTTGTCATTTGGAGTCAACACATTTGAGTTTGTTTATGCAGGTGTAAATTTTGAATGTTGACTTGTGTTTTATAATATATCTGCTGATTTGTCCGAATACTTATCAGTTTTCACGTAAGATGGAGGTCTCTCTCTAGGTTTGTAAGGCTTTTATTACTGAACTTGTTTTATTCACTGTTCTAGTTTTCTTTTTTCTGACAGAGGGACACTATTGTTGATATTTTCTATGAGAAGCATTTGGGACAACTGATCGAAGTAATAACAGCATCATGTCCTTCAGAAAATGTTGATCATGGAAGTAGCAATTCAGTTGATCCTGGCCGAAGAGATCAATACCAGATGGAGATTAAGCCAGAGATATTGTCAAACATATGTGATTTACTATGCTTTTGTGTCCTGCATCACCCATACAGGATAAAGTATGTTCCTGATTCTGATGTTCATCATGTGATACACTTGTGGTTTTTGCTGCGGATCAGTTAATCATGGATATGGATTTCTTTTTGCTGTTTGCAGGTGCAACTTTCTTCCGAACAATGTGATTGACAAAATTTTGCTACTGACACAAAGAAGAGAAAGATACCTAGTTGTTGGTGCTGTTCGATTTATCCGTACTATTCTCTCTCGCCATGTAAGTCTTAACATATGTGCAAATAATATGTTATGACTTTTGGGGGAAATGCAGAATGGGTTCTATTGGAATTTGAAAGAAAAAAAGGGGGAAGTTATTATGTTATAGCTTTAACAGTTAACAACTTAACATATCTCTAATTTCAAATTAGGGTAGTGATATTGACTGTTTATACTAGCCATTCAAGATTGAGGATTGTCTGAAGTTTGATGATATTCCAAGTTTCTTCTTTGTATCCATGTATTTCTGGTCATCTGCAAATTTCTGGTGGATGACTTCTTTTCTGCAGTTCATCTTCATCTTACAGTTGGAGTGTTAACATGCAGGATGAGCATCTGGTAAATCATTTTGTGAGGAACAACCTTCTCAAACCAATTGTAGATGTCTTTGTTGCCAATGGCAATCGCTACAATCTGCTCAATTCTGCAGTTCTAGAACTTTTTGAGTATATTCGCAAGGTCCTCATCTCTTATACCTATTTACTGCGAGTCTTCTTAAATGTAGCAATTGGACACTGATAGGATTGTATGATGTAGGAGAATCTGAAATTATTGCTGAAATATATAGTTGATTCCTTCTGGGATCAGCTGGAGAAATTTGAATATTTGGTTTCCATTCAGTCAATGAAAGTGAAATATGAGCAGGTATTTTCCTTGCTGTTACTCACTTCTGGTCTAGGCATACGCACAGAGGTTTCAGCTAACATATTTGCTTGCAGTGTCTGGATAATGGTGGAACAAAAGGTCCTGCAAATGTGTTAGACTCCCGAAGACGAATTGATGAGCGTGCTCTGGAGAAAGAAGAGGAAGACTACTTTAATGAGGACAGGTACATATCATCTTACTTTAGAACTGTAGGAGCTTCTACACGATTAACATGGAGTCTTACTCTCGTTTCTCAATCAGTGATGAGGAAGATACAGCTTCTGCATCTGTTTCCCGTAATCAGAAAGAACAGCAGGAACAACCTAGTTTATCCAATGGAGTAGCTGCAAGCTACACACAAACAAGGTAGAATTGATTTTCCTTTCTACGGAAATTTAATTGCATCTGCTATAAAGTATTATGTTGAACTGGATTTTTGGTCGAAGGTCTGGTGGTTTAGTTGACTATGATGATGATGAGGATGATGAAGATTACAAACCACCGCCAAGGAAGCAGGCTGAAGTTTCAGAAGAAGAGCAAATGACGAGGGAATCTCTGGGGCTGAAAAGATTATCTTCCAAGGATAGGGAACCCGATCTTGTGAAGAAGCAGAAGTTGTCTAAGAATCCAAAGTCAAAAGATAGTGTTTTTGCTGCTATATGTTCAACATTGAGCCAGGCTGTCCTACCTGCTAAGAAAACTGCAATCAACAGACATACAAATACTCCCACGGCAGAGGGGAGGATGAGCTCTAGTGGCGACAGTCAAGAGAAGGCTCCAGATGCTTCTAGAAGCTGCTCTGATGATAACAATACCACCGCTGAAGAGAATCATGTTGAGAAAGAAACTGCTGCCTCTAGAAAAGCTTCTGATCCCTTGCATGGAAGTTCAGATAATAGACAGTTGGATGGTGAGGAATGTCCGCTGGTTCCCCGAAAGTCCTCACCGGAGATGACTGTTAATGGATCATAAGTTTTTAAAACCATGTACAGCAAGGCACATATAGTTTATTCTGCTTAACATGGATTTGCTAGTGACAGTGGTTGCTGACTGACAAAGCAATAGCTTTGAGACAACTAGGACATGGGGAGATGTCGGGAAGTGCCGCCAAGAGGACACAACACAATGATGTATCGGGAAGTTCCACCAAGAGGCAGGGAAGATAGTAATGCTGCATCAACTCAGATCTGCTCCTCTCATCTGGTTCGATATTTTGTAATTGTTGCTTTTGTACAACATTCATCGGCATTAATTTTCATCTTTCCTTTTACCTTTCTGCTCTCCTATTTTCACCAGTTTGAGTGCTCTTGTTTTCATAATTTCGGCCCCAAGAAAAAAACAGAGAAAAAGAGGAGGGTGGGTGGGGAATGGGGGAGGAAGTACATGACTTTCATCATTATTTCCTTTTAGCTATTCAAAAACTTGATGATAGAGGGCATCAATATCTGCCTCACACAGGTTTCCCTTTTATTTTTTGCGGTGGATGTGGTAACGGGAATGTGCAGTGAGTTTGTTGTACTAGTAGGGCCAATTTTTAGAAAATGTAGTAGGATTAAAGGGAAAAAAATCCGGTGTAAATCTATATATTAAATTTTTGATGTATTCTTCAACTTTTAATGCGCATCTCTCTCTTCAAATCCGGACTTTTTCTGGTCCTTGTTCCCTTAGACATCGCTCAAACGTCGTATTTTGCTTCTCTTGGCCGTTTTTTTTGTGAACATTGCATTTCAATAGTTGACTGACCCGATCGGTTTAGTTGGCGATCCTTTTTTTTTTTTTTTTGTTAAATTGACAAACACAACTCTAATTATGAGATTCTGTCATTCTTTTTTATTAGCTTAAAATAAAATAAAAAATTAAATAGGGATCAATTATGAATAAATTACGGATTTATTCATATCATTCTTTTATTTTAGAGAAATTATTCAAATTAGTTATTTTCAAACTAACAGAATTTGAATTTCAAAATTTGCTAATCACAGAAGATCACTCTCTTCTAATTAATTACAACCGAGCTTGATTCACAAACCAAAAAACTCTAATTAATTTTTTTTTTGAAAAAAAATATTTGCAGATGGTTGGTTAGTCAAATAATGGAAAACGTAAAAAAAATAAAGAAAGAAAAGAACGGATGGTTGGGTAAGACCCATTCTTTCGTTTTACAAAAAGCAACCCAATGGAATAGTGATGCTAGAATTAGAGCAGAGCAGGAAGAGCATTAATTATAACTCAGCTTGCATTCTTTATTTCTTTTGAAGAATACAAGGAGGTGGCACTCGAGATAAAAGTTTAATGGTATCGTATTATTGAAGTTTAGTATATCCCTCTAATCATGTAGTTGAAGCCGAGCAAGTTGATGAGATGAGATCAGATCCCGGGAAATGACTGAATCATCATGTGTTGATCTGAAGAGTTAAGCATTATAAAGAGCTGCTACACATATTAGGAAAATAGAATACTTAGCTTACATAAATGTTGTGGCGTATCCTTATACATGCTTTCCTAGGTCACTCTAAAACTATACCATTCACATACTTTTACTTCAGATTGTGAGATTTATTTGAATGAAAAAATAACATTACTAAGCTCTTTCCATACAAGGACCGCACGTGGCAAATCTCTTTTATTTAGAAACAGCCACGTGTGAGACACGTGTTATTTTCTCATCTTATATTCATTTGCTCACCGTCTCCATCGTTTTTTGTGTGTGTGTGTGTTTGAGTTTAAGAAGAAGCAGAGTGTTAGTGAAGGGGGTTTTTAGTTTGGATAGAAGGAAGAAGGAAGGGGAAAGCAAATTAAAGCATATATATACATATATAATTAGTACAAGTATGAGTAGCAGTAACCTGGACTCGCGGGCGCTTCTAGAAGAGCTTCGAAGCTTGGATGAGAAGGAAGCTACACTCTTCGACTTTGGCCACCCTCTTCTCAATCGAATCACCCACACCTTCCTCAAAGCTGCTGGGGTATACTATACTATTCACATTTAATTATATATTCTTCATTTTAATTTCTATATGTGTTGTGCATCACATGTTTAATTATTATACCAATGGCCTTAGCTTAGATTAGCTTGTTTCTACTCTCACTGCAGATAGGAGCTATCCAAGCTGTGTCACGTGAGGCTTATTTCACTGCCGTTCAAGGTCCATTCTTCCTTCTTTTTTCGAATTCATGCATCTTCTTATCTTATTCATCCATTTTAATTTCTCAATCATATTTATTTATTTATTTGATTCCTAGGTTCGGGGCTTGATGCTAATGGTAATGGGGGTATGCCAGCTCCCAAAAACCATCGTTTTCCAGGTCTCACAGGTACTACTACATAACCCATCCTTTCCTTTAGTTTTCGTATTTATCACTTTGCCTTAATTAAATATATTGATTTTGCAATGACTATTTGTTTGATTCGGGCAGGAGAGACCAACAGTAAATCACTTGAGGCATTGGTGAGTTTATGAATTTACATTTCCCCATCTTATACCTGATTTATGCTAATTCTGTTCAATTTTTTTTTTTTTAATATTGACTTGCTCAGGTGAAGAATACGGGAAAAGAGTCCTTTCAATGGGGTAATTATTGATATATTCCCTCTAATCTCGTCAATGATTATTTTGTCACATGAATTCTCTAACTAATTAACAAATTTGCAGGATTGGCTGCAGGAATATATTCAGGTCTCACATATGGGCTAAAGGAGGCTCGTGGCGTTCATGATTGGGTAATATATATATTCTCAAACCATTCTTTGTTATAATAAGAAGAATAAGATGGTCAATTCTTGGCAGTTAGGCTTAATTGTGATATTGAAATAACTAATTAAGAAGTATACTAATTTACTATAAACAAAAATCGGCATTCTAACAAGACAGGGTACTCTGCACTCAGGTGAATTTGTGTCTGGTTATAAACTAATTAGTAATTACAAAAGTTGTTCCTAATTGAGTTATGTGAATGTACATATATATATGCACTTTTAGTTTATGTTTTGAAGTTTACCTAGAATTATTGTGTTTTGGTATTATATTAGTTGAGTAAAATAATGAAACATGTTTGGTGCAGAAAAGCAGTGCAGTCGCAGGAGCAATGACAGGGGCAACACTTGCACTTACATTAGAAGAGGCGTCGCACCACCACATCGTTCAAAGTGCCATCACCGGAGCCGCCATCTCCACCGCCGCAAATCTTCTTAATGGCATCTTCTAAGTCACACATTAGCTTTTAAGATCAAGTAACCTCTTTATATATGTATGTATGTATATGTTTGAGATGAATTTGCAACTGTTTTCTTAATGACTTTCTTTAATTTTGTTGATCCCTTATAATTTTCTTTATTACTATCTCTAATGCGTCTCTTTAATTATTATTTGACCATAATGATTTTGATGCTCAAAAGTACTGAATGAACTGTGAAGTGAAGTTGGGTGAATAATTTTCTTATATATGTAATAATGTAAAAGAGGGTAGGTGATGTTTACAAGCAGTGAAATTACTCTAGCTGTTTGTTGAATATAATTAGTAATTATTACCTTAATTATATATCTTTGAATATTCCATCGTTCTATTGTATGTAATCTTAAGTTTAGCAATATAGTTAAGAATTTCCACAACTGCTCAGTTCTCGATGGGGATAAAAAAAATATAAGGGTAAAGTAATTTTGTTGCTCTCAAACTTTGTTACAATGTTCATTTCTGTCCTCAAACTTTTTTTTGGTTCATGTCTAGCCCCAAACTTTTAATTTTGTTTATGCCTATCCTTTTTGCTAATACCGTTAACTTTTTTGACGGAATTTGCTGACGTGGACGATGAATGTGTATTTCTTTTGTCACGTCATTGTCCACTTCACATTTAATTTTTTGTTTTTTATTAAAAAAAATTAAACTAATTCAAATTAAAAAAAATAAACCAAACTTTTACCCTAAAGAAAATGGCAAAAGATATATACATTCTTCGTCTACGTTAGCAAATTTCGTCAAACAAGTTAACGGTGTCAGCTAGGCATGAACAAAATTAAAAGTTTAGGGATAGGCATGAGCAAAATTAAAAGTTTAGGGTTAGGCATGAATCAAAAAAAAGTTTGGGGGTAAAAATGAATATTACAATAAAATTTGGGAGGGTACTTTACCCAAAAAATAAAAAGAAGGAATAGTATAGTATCTAGTATGGCGCATATGGAGAAGGATGGTTACGTTTATCAAGTTGGGAATGCTTTCGGAAAATTGAATTTGAAAACCTTTATTTGTTCCTTCAAAATTCTCATTCAATTCAACTAACTCACTTTATTCGACTAGGCGGTGAAGCCTGAACAATAAAAATGTGGTGACCTCAGGGTTAGTTTGAGGGGTAGACTTTTTTTAAATAAGATTTTGAATTTAAGACTTATATAAAAAAATCTATGTGGAGAGAGGTTATTTTGTTATAGAACTTTTTGTTAGTAGGAATAAGATTCCAAATAAAATTAAAAGAAAAAACATGTGGGCTTATATCACAAAAACACAATGGTTGTGACTTGTGAGGTGTGGTGAGAGACGTGTATATGTTAATGCCACTAAATCGAATACCTACAAATGTGTTACAAGCATCTGTGCTTCCTACATCTATATTCTACGCTACCTCAATATAAACCAATCAACATTTCTTTGAAAATTAAATCGGCGAGTATTTTCTCTCTCTCTCTCTCATACTTTTATTATTGAATATATAGTTGAGATACACTTTTTCTCTCATACTTTAGTTTTATTAGTGAATAGTTGAGATACACACTTATTGTTTTTTATCCGATCCGTGGATGGGAGGGAAAAGTCCCAGAAAAAAGAAGTCAATCGAAGATATATAAATACATACAAGTTAGACACAAGAGGTTTCAGGAAAGGATTGTATATATATCTAGAATTTGCATTCACTCCATATATATGAGGATGTATATGAAGAGGCAGGGTGGGACAACGAGACAACAATCTGTGGTAAAGGAAGAGGAGGAGGAGGAGGATGATGATCTGTTTGGGAGCAACGAGGAGGACGAGGATTTCGATCTGTTCGGTAGTAGTAATGAGTCCAAGAGTGAGAGCATATCGAAATCAAAGAGCACGTGGATGAATTCAGAGGTAAAGCTTCATAATGATGGTCATGGAGGAGCTGGAAGAGGAGGGTTTCCATTATTGTTCCCAGGAGGAGGAGGTTCTGTTCCCAAGTCACTTCCAATAGGCTTGTTTGGGAACAGTGGAATGCAAAACATGAGTGGGCTCGTGAACATGACGGGAGTCACTAGAGGTGGTTTTAATGGAAGCCTTATTCTCGGTGATAATAACTCTTTTACTGTTTATATTAATTAATATAATTACACTATTATTAATATTATATATATACGCTACCTGCCTCTTCATTCAATAAACTAGTTCTGCTTTTGTTTTCCCCTTTTCTTCATCAATTCTATATATAGGGATCGAGCCCGTGCAGAATTAATTTCTTGACTTAGTTATTCGTTTATCATCGTAACTTACTTAGTAACTTCTGTAAATATTTCACAAGATTTGTGTAAGGAAAAGGTAATTAATTCAAAGGGAGGACGAACTATCATTTTGTGATCGAGGTGACGAGACAGATCGAGTAGAGTACGTAAAAATCCATACTCTAATATATATGATGCTACCTTCTTTCTATTCACAAGCTCATAAGATATTGACTGGAAAATTATATGATGCTAGTGTAATTTGGACGCTGGAGATTATTTAGTCGCTACAATTAATACTTATAAACTACTTGTACTTAACTATGGACGTTCAACGATTTCAACGCTAAATATCAAATGCTACAAATTAAATTAAAATACACAGATAGATAGAGTTGATAAAAGTACACACACACACATATATATATATAGTCTTTATTTAGAGTTGATTTTTATAGGTGGTATTATACATACATATATATTAATAGTAGTGGTGTGGGATCATGGGATGAATATTAAATTAAGGTGGGAAGCTTGAAAACACCATTACCATCGCCATTAAGATTAAGGTTGGTGTTGTTGGTAACACCTAAAAGCTTCTGATTATGGCCACTGAGGAGAGCAGGTGAGGAACTAGTTTTTTTCACTATTTTGGGATTGCTCTGAACTTCACGGGACTGATCATGATCATGAGTATCACCATCGTCATCGCCACCTATCAAGCCAGAAAGCCCTCGAACCAAAAGTGCCATTGGAGAGTGAATAAGGTTTAAGGTAAGAATTATTAGTTACGGAAATTATTAACTTCTCTTACTCCGCACAATTATATCATAACGTAGTTTTCCCCTTTTATAGATTTTAAAAAAGAATATACGTTGGTGGATATATTAGCTTCAATACAAAGCTAAGTTCCACATTATGCACCTCTCTTGGGAATCTTCCCAAGTCCCGCGTTGGATAGACTAGAAGAAGAAGAATGTAAACAGGAGAGGGCGTATTTTATCTTATATTTTTTTGTTGGAGGAGTTATAAAGAGATGTAAAGAGAAGAAAAAAAAATTTAATTTTTTTTTTTTATCTCTCGTAATTCCACAAAAAAAATAAAGAATTATATCTCTTCACACACTCGAATAGTCCCACAGTGACACGGGCACTTCTAAGAGCCCATTCGGTTGTTGGAAACCGAACGAAAATGGAATGGTGAGTCCCATCTATTTTTACTTTTTTTGTCTCCTTTGACACATTTAAATAAAATAAAAATATAATATATCTATTATACCCTTTGATTTCAAGATTGGCAGAGGGTACTGTAGAAAAAATATAAAATAGTTTGAGTCTTTGAGATAATTGAGATATAGCCAGCGCAACATTTTCAATTTTTCACTACATTATTTTCTGTTTGGGTTCCTCCAGCCTTTGCCAATGAGATTCTATCACTCGAAAAGATTATATATTTGGTTTTTGTTTTTGTTGAGGAAAGAGGGCCTAGACAGGCCCAAACCGAACAAACTAAAAAAAATCCTTAAGACACTTATTAGATGAACTCTGTTTACTTTGACCAAAAAAAAAAAGATGAACTCTGTTTACATATTCCTTCTTTTTCTTTTTTTGATAGGAATGAAAACTTCATTCAAAAAAACGAGCACCCATCAAGGGTTAAATATTCCTTCATATATGCTTTTATATATTTTATGAATTTTTAAATAATCCTGCAGTAGGTTGTTTAATTTACTTAACTTTTTTTTTTTTGAAATTCTAATCAATCTAAATTAATAGTTCGATTTGACGGAAATGACAATTGAGAAGGAACCCTATATATATAAATTGAATTGGAATATAAGCCAACTATATAAATGCACGTCCATTTCATGAGTGAATTACATAGAAACTTAGAACAATACTAGTGGTCTTCAATTAAAGATGTATTTTCATGTAATATGTCGAGAAATTAATTTCTCCTGCAATTTTTGTGGGGCTCGCGTAGGAAACGTCATTATATATATTGCACCAACTTAAGCATGTGCATCCCCAATTATACGCAAGCAATGCAATATAATATAGGACTTAGGTTGATTTTTGTCAATATTGGATTGGATTGTGTTGTAATAATCAAAACTGCAACAAAACACAAGGGTTTTGGGCTCAATTTTCAATTTTGGAACCTAATAAATTTATCATTTCACTCGTAATCCCTTTTTAATTACCAAGAAGTTATAAGGGCCCGTTCGAATATTATTGTATTGAAAAAAATAAAATTAGCTTAGAAATTTATGTTAGTATTGTTTTCATATATTTATTTTATATATACATATTATTACTAAAAGGACATGTATTTTTTGCTTAAGAAAATTAGAGTTTAAAACATATATGTTTTACTTATTCTGTGTTTTTTTGTTCTTAAAACACCTATTATAGTATTTTTTGTTTTTAATCAAAAACAATAATTCAAAGAGTTTTTTTTCTGTTTTCTAAAATCCATTTTTTATTAAAAATGCATTAAAACAAGCCCCAGATTGTCTTTTTAATTCTTTGATCTATATACGTGTGAGAACTTCTTGTTATTATTATTATTATTATATATATATATATATATATATATATATATATAAGAAATGGTTTTAAAATAATATATATGCGTACAGCACTCACTGACTCAAGCCACTTGGACTTGGTAAGTTATATATATATAAATGCAATTGACTTGAACCGCCGCCGGCTGCTTTCATTTGTGGCCTATTTAGAGTTGAATTATTAAAAAAAAAATTAACAATATTCAATGTATGATATTCTGCATGTAAAATTTATCTAATAATATACTAGATTCAACTAAGAGTTTTTTTTTTTGGACCCATGATTGGATCTGGCTTATTAGTTCGTCTATACGAGTATTTGTTTTTCCTTCACATGTTCAATTAATTATCAAGTCCACTGCACATTGCACTTGCTGTCTGCATCATCTCAAACCCAATTGCTTGCATTTGTGTCTATCCCTAGGCATTTTTTCTATTAAACAAAAAAAAGTTTTTTTTTTTAATTTGATGAAATTATATTTTTGTTCATACATTTTTATCTATTTTTATTTTATTTTTATTTTTAATATAAAGGTAAAAATTAAAATAGTCATTTTACTCATTTTTATTGTATTCACATCACTTTCACATTCCTATATTTTCATTTCCTTCAATATTCGCATTCTCAT
The DNA here is from genome assembly GCA_014851425.1 of Senna tora. Lineage (NCBI taxonomy): Eukaryota > Viridiplantae > Streptophyta > Magnoliopsida > Fabales > Fabaceae > Senna > Senna tora. Next base: position 5,691,395 of record CM026262.1, on the reverse strand, counting down.
TCTTATTCCCTCCAACATAACCAAACCACTTCTTACTTCTTCAATGAATTCATGAATATTCAAGAGATAAGATGGCTAAATAATTAAGTAATATGTGGATAAGAGAGAAAAAAGATGTTGCGAACATATCTTTTTTTAATCTTAAAATATATAGGCAGTTTTTTCAAAGTACTAGTTTATTGTTTTATAGAGTCGTAATCTTGACTGTAATTTAAGACTTATTAATATTTTTTATACAAAATACACTTTATTTTTAGTAATTTGATAGAATTATGTTTTTACTCTTTTTTATCTATTTTTATTAATTTTTTACTTTTAATATAAAAATAAAATAATCATTTTACTCACTTTTATTTTATTCACTTCGCATTCTCATTCAAAAAATTAACTTTAGGTAACAGCTACAATTATTTTATACATCGCTTACAAGCACTGCTACATTGAAGGGAGGAATGAAAAATGACTTTATTGTGATTGTTACTTAATTTACCACCATTGAAATGTATAAAACTAATTAAATAATGTTACTGAATCAATTAGGTGTGGAGAGAGAAGAAAATTACGTTTTGTAAAGAGTAAAGACACTTTTAATTATTTTTTGCTAAAAAGGACCTTTTAATTAATTTACTCAACTTAAAATAATTTTAAATCCATGAAAATACAAGATTACTCAGACCCTTAGTTGAAAATAAATATATAAAGAAATAATGTAAATACTCTATATATAATATATCCGGGCACAAGAATGTAACATTTCTAATTAAGCATATTTTTTTAATCCGTATATATAGTCTCATATTTTCAAGATCATTCTTTTAATCTATATATAACAAATACCCCTTAAATGTAATAAAATACCTTTTTAACGAAGATTTAAATCTTTATTTAGAGTTATAATCAAATTGATTAAAAGGATTTGCTGGTATCAAGGTTTTAAATTGTGGTTGCGTTGTAATTATTGTGGTTGTCGATATCGACAATTGTTATAATGTGGGTTGTGGGTACTGCAGCTGTAAATTTTTTAAAAGAATTTATATATATTATAACATTAAATACATCAAATATATATTAATTTCTTCATAAAATATATATATTGTTATAAAATCATATGATAAGAGTGAAGGAGAAAAGAAGAAGACAAGAGAAGAAGAAGTATAGTACTCAATGATCAACTTTTTAGGTGTGTCTAACAATTGCATACACACCCTCTATTAATTTCTTCTATTTTTTCTTCTATTGGCATACACTCATCTTATATCTATATTTATACTTCTTAAACAGTTACAAACTCATATAATTAACAAAGTTTGTATTTAAAACTGTATTGCATCGCAATTACGGCGTGATATTGCTGAATATTGTGGCCAAGCATTGCGGATTGAAATTTAAAAGGTATATTATATATAATGCAATGAGAATAGAGAATGGTATATTTTTTCTTAGAGTAAAATATTAAGTTAGTCCTTTTTAGATGTCATCTTTCTCAATTTGGTCCTTATTAGACATGCTTTCTCAATTTAGTCCTTTTTAGATCATTCTGTTATCAATTTGGTCCTTGCCGTTAAAATTATTAACTGAGTTTGCTTAGGTGGACATTCTGGGTTAACTTTGTAAATTTTAAACATTAATAGGGTTTTAAATGTAATTATTTGGGCCAATTTTGTAATTTTCACAAATTAAAAAAAAAACACTTTTTGCCCTAATTTTATCAAAGCGCCGTCTCTTCCTCTTCTCTAAAACTTTGTTCTTGTTTGCTTCCTCTTCTTCCTCTCTACAGATTGTGACGGGAATAAATGCGGCCATCTTCATCTTGTTTAATAATGCTGCGGTGATATTTGTTTCTTGCCTTTCATCTTCCTCTCCTCTTTACAAGTCGAGCGAACAACTTTGAAACAAATGATTTTCTATTGAAAGAAATTTCGCGCACAAAGAATGGAGCCTTATCCTTATGGTTGAGGAAATTCCACCTGAACCTGACTCGCAGAACCAAAGTGTGGTGTATGACCCACCCAAGGCTTGTCCCACAGAGAATTCCATCCCACAAATTACAAAGGAAAACAAGCATAAATATTACATGTGTTAGTAGAGCACTCATCATGCGATTTGGGATTGTTCCATAAGCTCAGACTCTGACGTTTGGAATTAGTCTGAGTACTCTATAACCCCCAAGCGCTTGTAATGATGAGAACTTGCGAGTATTCCTTTCTTGTCTCTGTCTCTTCATTGCCTATACAAATTTTAGTTCGATTTTTCCTTCACACTTGGTTGAATCATCCACTTATTTATATTATTTCTGAATTAGCTAGAATATAGAAACTGGCATTAACTTTCAAGAAGAAGATGCAGACTTAGGAAAAGAGAGGAAGAGACGGATCCAACTGATATTGAAATTAGGCAAAAGTGTTTTTTTTTTTAATTTGTGAAAATTACAAAATTGGCCGAAATAATTACATTTAAAAACCCTATTAATGCTTAAAATTTACAAAGTTAACCCAGAATGTCCACCTAAGAAAACTCAGTTAATAATTTTAACGGCAAGGACCAAATTGATAACAAAATAATTAAAAAGGACTAAATTGAGAAGACACATCTAATAAGGACCAAATTGAGAAAGTTGATATCTAAAAAGGACCAACTTGATAGTTTACTCTTTTTTCTTATATAGAGAATATACGTGTCATAATTATATTGGAGAAATGGAGGAAATGGACACAAGAAAATGGACATAAGTTTTTTCCTTTATAATAAGCAAATGAATTAGCGAGCAATTAATAAATGCAGGCATAGCCATAGGGCAATAGCATGTACTTGATTGTCCACTATATATAATGAAGTCTCATAATCACATTAGAGCCCCACCGCCACAACAAATATAATTAATACCGAAGGCTAATTAAGCAGCCAGCAGCCTTACAAGACTCCCTTCAACTTGTAAGCCATGTCACAACACCAATCAAATTAGTAATTAAAGTACAAAATTTTGGGATACTGTTTTGTTTTTTCTCCCCTTTTAACCAACTTGGGGATAGACTTCCATGCGTATGAGTTTCTCATTTAAAAAAATAATAATAAATAAATTATATTTCCTTTTCTTTTAAGAAAAAATTTTAAATTATTCTATCTTTTTTTTTTAAAATTAATACACACTTTATTGAGAAATAAAAAATCTATAATTTCATTCATTTTATTTTGATAAAAAAATGTATTTAATAAAATTAATAATTTTATTAAGGTATTTTAGTAAAATAAAGATTAAAATTGTAAATTTCTTTTAATCTTTTAAGAAAGAGGAATATAATCTATGTTTTCAAAATATAAGGAAGAGGAATGTAATTTAATTTTCTTTTTACTGAATTATATAGTTAGTGTAACTTATCATTAATTAATATATCTCACTTATGTATATTTAGGTCAAACTAGTTTTTCAATCCTGTAATTAACTTCATTTCAATGTTTGAAGTTTATTATTTAAATTTAAAAAGATAAAACTTCAGTACTACCGTATTATTGAACTTCGGTGCATCCTTTCAATTATGTAGTGTCATTTGTTAATATTAATAAAAATCTACATTAATATGGACCCCTCTTAAATGGATTAGGGACCAACTAATTCGAGGGATGTACTGAAGTTCAGTGCTATTATTCATTTAAAAAACATCAAAATGGTTCCTTAATTAATTAGTTTTTTTTTCTATAATTAAATACTACAAATTGAGCAATTGAGCAACTAGAATTGGCCAACCCAAGAGTTATGCTCGTTGCAATTAGCTAAATAATGACATTAATTACTTCGCTTTGAACAACTACGAAGAACAAAAAATTTGTTTACGATGCCTGATCTATATATAAAAGTATCTTTGATTCTAAAAATTATATATACTTTGATTCTAAAAATTATTTATAAAAAAACTATATATACTTTTCTCTATTATTTAATAATTCTCTATATTTCTTCATGATATATATATGTGCCAATAAATTAATTAATTAACAAGATTTGAATGTCAGTTTTTTTTCTTGTTTACCCACCGCAATTAAGAAACACGCAATTATTATTATTATTTTTTTAAAAAAGTAATGTTATCTCTTATATATATACATCTTGATGATCTTTTGAGATCTGCATAACAAAAAATTGACTAATTGTTGTATATAATTATATATATAGAATTGAATTAGGCAAAACACCAATGTATATGTGGCTAGCTACTATATATATATATATATATATATATATATATATATATATATATATATATAGTCAAAGAATTACCTAAGCTATACTAATTTGGTGGCCAATAATGACCATGCCAGTAGCAATGAATGTATAAGGAAAAGAATAAAAGATGTGAATCTTTTGTGTTTATCCTGTGGGAGCTAAAAGTCTTGAAACTTTAGGAGTACAAGCTGAAAAAAGAGATGGAGATCGATTAAACCTGTATTTGATTAATATTAAATTTATCTTATAATTAAAGACTCTCATGTGATTGTGAATTTAAGATCAGTACTAAATGTATATATCTCTTTCGTCTTCGATATTTGTTCATGTGCATATAGTAGCAAGGCATGCAGCTAGCTAGCTATATATATCTATAGATAATTGAGATAAAATATTAATTAATTAGTGTGGATTCATATATAATAATTACAAGAGGATGACATGTATAGTTGGATCATTATAATTATAATTAACAAAGGGACGGAAAGCATTAAATTTAAAGTGACCAATTTGGCATAGCTAGGACAAAGACATGCATAATATCTAACCCATCACAACGACGACCAAGACTAAATAAAAATCAAATTTAGAGGATGAGACATTTTGAAAGCAAAGTGATCGAGACAGATAAGCATTCATTGAATTGGGAAACATATGTATGTATTAATAATTCTAGACGACTGCGATTGCAAATTTTGTATTTATAATAATAATTATTATTATATGTGTAGAATTGAAACAGTAAATTAATAGTTAATAATAAGGTACCTATTGACACCCCTATATGCTCGTTCTCTATATAAAGAGCATGCAAGAGTTCGGTTGAGACACAAGTCACTCATTATAATTTTGTCCATAAATATGTATATGGCTTCTTCCAACGGTGCCTTAATGGCTTCTCTAATTCTCCTATTCGCACTCTTCACAGCTAATCTTCGCATCACTGGTAATCTCTTCCTCTTTCACTCTTTAGTATTTGGTTAAAAGTCTAAGTTAATTAATTACATAGACTCAATCAACGTAGATATAAATATAAAAAATTAAATTAATAAGGTAATTAAGTTCTCGATCATATATATATGAGGGTCGTTTGGCAATACTTTTAAAAAATGCTTCTTTTCAAATAATTTATTATCAAATGGAGTTTTGAAAAAAATCACATTAGTATTTGCAAATATTCCGTACTTTAATTTATATATCTCATCAAAATAATTAAAATTTACAATTAGATAGGTGTGAGAATGAAAATGAAATAAAAAATACAAAATTTTAATAAGAGCAATTTTATTCTAAAATATTTAAATTTTAATTTTTACTAAAAATTAACAAATTATTTCTAACTATAACTCAAATATCAGCGAAACACATCAAAACTTATTTTAAAAATAAGTGCTTTTAATTAACTCTAAAATAAGAAATAGACTTAATTAACTTAAGTACTTATTATATGATAAATTAAAATGGTTTAGACACTATCTCTAATAATGATGAAATTGGTAGTTTCATAATTAAGGTTAAAAGATAATTTATAAGTACCGTCTTTTTTTCTTTTTCTTTTTTTAAGGTCACTTAATTTTCTTTAAATTAAGAAAAAAGCACCCTAAATACCAGAAATAATTTGAAAAAAAAAAAAGACATGAAGTGCCAGTATCATAACTAACTAACTTATGATGCATGTCTAAAACGCAGATGCTCAAATAGGCGTGTGTTACGGCATGATGGGCAACAACCTACCATCGGCGCGTGAAGTAGTATCTCTCTACCAAGCCAACAACATCCGCCGAATGCGCCTCTACGACCCAAACCAAGCCGCTCTCGAAGCCCTCCGAAACTCAGGCATCGAGCTCATGCTCGGCGTCCCCAACAGCGACCTCCAAAGCCTAGCCACCAACGCCGACAACGCTCGCAACTGGGTTCAACGCAACGTCCTCAACTTCTACCCATCCGTCAACATCAAATACGTCGCCGTCGGCAACGAAGTCAGCCCCGTCGGAGCCTCCTCCAACTTCGCCCCCTACGTCCTCCCCGCCATCCAAAACGTCTACCAAGCCATCCGAGCCAGAGGCCTTCACGACCAAATCAAAGTCTCCACCGCCATAGACACTACCCTCATAGGCACATCCTACCCTCCCTCCCAGGGCAGCTTCCGAAACGACGTCAGATCGTATCTGGACCCAATCATTGGATACTTGGTGTACGCCAACGCGCCTTTGTTCGCCAACATTTATCCTTATTTCAGTTATTCAGGGAATCCGCGTGATATATCTTTGAACTACGCCCTTTTCACCGCTCCGAACGTCGTCGTTTGGGACGGTTCGAGAGGGTACCAGAACCTGTTCGACGCGATGCTGGATTCGGTGCACGCGGCGATTGATAACACGAGGATTGGGTACGTGAGGGTGGTAGTGTCGGAGAGTGGGTGGCCTTCTGATGGTGCGTTTGGGACGTCGTATGATAATGCGAGGATTTATTTGGATAATTTGATTCGACATGTTGGGAAAGGGACTCCTATGAGGCCTGGGGGTATAGAGACGTATATATTTGCGATGTTTGATGAGAACCAGAAGAGTCCAGAGCTGGAGAAGCATTTTGGGTTGTTCTATGCTAATAAACAGAAGAAGTATCCCTTTGGATTTGGGGGAGAGAGGGAGTGGCAAATTGGTTCTGCTGATAATGTCACGCTTCCTCTCAAGAGTGATATTTGAGATTTTGCCTACTTCATGACTCATCATCATCAATACTCTTTCCTCTGCACCGTCATTTTGTGTATTGTTGAATAATGAAGAGGAAATTATAATTCTCGAGTTTAATTTACTTACTTGTCACTCGTTGTTCATCTCTGTACATCAGTTTACCCAATTATGTGGCTAAATGAACTTTTTTCGTGTGTTGGTTCTAATAAACTTCTTTTTAGGCAAAAAAAAAAAATGTCCTAATAAATTATTGGGGAGACAAATTACTTTTAACTCTCTGAAATGTTGGTCAAATTATTATTTAGTCCCTGAATTTTGAAAAAAAAAATATTATTTAACCCTTAAATTTATAATTATGTCAACTATTTAGTCCCCTGATCACTATCTGTTATATAATCGAGTGACATATGACCGTTAACTACTGATGTGGCGACATTAATGACGATGATTTGGGTGTCATCGCCAACGTAGAATATGATTTTGTCGTGAGGATGAGACATGATGTGGTCCCCATCATAACTGCATATCAAGCATAATTTGGCTCCTTGAATTGGGAGAAAGAGGTCATGGAGCTTCCGACAACACAGGAGGAGGAGCGAAGAGAGGAGTTTAGCCACGACAGCAGTTAATTACGGTTATATCACTTGGTTATCTAACGAAAAATGATCAAAGGACTAATTGATAGAGTTTTAAATTCAGAGACTGAATAGTATTTTTTTTAATTTTAGAAAATAAATAATAGTTTAATCAACTATTTAATTTGCCTCAATAGTTGTAAGATAAGTCAACGTTTTGTTTTCTCTCCTCCTAAACAAAATTAATTGCGCAAACCAAAAAAAGGACCACTCGTGCTGGTTTCTAATAATTGTTAATTTGAGATTAACAATTATTTTATATTCAATATGATTCCCAGTTTTAATTTAATTAACTTTATATTGCACATTTCAAGTTATATATATTAATTTATATTAACATAATTGTTAGTTGTTCTGGTGAGCATGATTGCCAAAGTGTACATTTTAAATAAGGGTTTTGCTAATAAGTACTTTTATGATATTATTCAAGGTTTCATTTCAATTAAGACAAAACATTCTTTCTCAATCAATGAGAGAAAACTTTAACAAGTGTTTATTAGATAAACTAATCTTTAAATAAAAGCGTGAGAGAGAAATAAAACTCGTATAATAGAAACATAATACTTTACCTATTATAGAATTGTACAAATTTATCATCACTTGTTACTTCGTTTATAATGTTAAGTAAATCCAAACACATAATTTCAAGTACTATCAACTCAGGTATGATTAACATTAATCACAAGATTATCAATATTATTATCATGAATATGGTTTTTTTAGTTGGATCGAGTTACGGAAATCCACACAACAATGTCGGAAAAACCTCCATAAATATGCCTATTTTTTGGACTATGGTGAAATTGTAAAATTGCTGGGTATGCTTGTTACATTACTTGATTTTATCGTAATTTTGCACTAAAATAATTTTGTACACAATCGTAGAATTGTAAGATTTTAATATTTAAGTCTAAATTTTGACAATTTTATATTGATAAGTAGTCTCTCAAAATAGTTAGTTAAATAATTTTTTTATGAACCGCTAATTAAATAATTAAAAATATATAATGTGATAAAATATAAAAAAGATAAAAGATTAAACTAAGGTGAAGTTACTTAGGTATTTGTTGTGAAGTTCTCTAATAAAAATAAGACATGTGATAAAAAGTACTTATATAACCAATCAAAGGGAGAGAGAGAATATAGAAGATTAAATTATGATAACCAATCATTGAAGAAAGAGAATATAAATAAAGTACATGATTGGTGGAACTTCATAGCAAACACATAAATAACTTCACCTTAGTTTTTTCCATATAAAAATAGAGATAGCCGGGGATAAAAGTTCAATGGTACCGTACCACTGAACTTCAGTGCATTCCTCCAATCATGTAGTGCCATTTGTTAATATTAATAAAAACTCACATTAATTAGGGCACACCTTGAATGGTTTAGAGACCAACTGATTGGAGGAATACTGAAGTTCAATACTACCGTACCACTGAACATCTACTCGATAGCGGGAGAGATTGAATAGGGATTATGATAATCTCAAATTAAATGATGTAATTTCATTGTTAATTTTTTTTCAATATATATCTGATTTGAATCTTCTCTCAATTCTTTTCCTATTCTCTTGGATCTCGCATCTCCGATCCTTTTCTCTTGCATTCCAAGATGAGTGGTGTGAAATTTTGTGGCGAATGGTATATACCCTTTTTCCTTAGCTTCCTTATTAATTACTATGTTTTTTTTTATAATTCTCACCTCTCTTCATCTTTTGATTTCAGCAAGTATCCCAAGGAGGACGATCGACAAGAAGGGCCATTACCAGGTTATCCCTCTTCTACCTATGGCCACTTAGCTTATATTTAGATTAGTAATTAAAGATCAATATTTATTCTTCATTATCTTTTTCCTTCATTATCAATAGTAATGTCTAATTTTACTCCGATCCTTTCAGTTGAACAGAGGCATGAGTGATAGGATAAGTGAACTATCTGACGATTTGCTATGCAAAATTCTGTGTTATCTTCCCAATACCAAACACGCCGCAACCACTTTTTTCTTATCAAAAAGATGGAAGTCAGTGTGGCTCAAGCTTCCGTCCCTCGACTTTGACGACGAAGACTACATTAACCATATCATTACGCCTGTGCCGATGAATGACAAAACAAACTACACTTCACGGTTCGCACAGTTTGTTGACGGCGTTTTAAGTTTGGACCAACCCATTATTCAAAGATTCCGTCTCAAATGTAAGATAACTAAGCCCCGTCCCTGTGATTTCACAAGATGGATTAGTACTGCAATACAACGCGACGTTGAAGAGCTTGATATCTCTCTATTCTCTCTTGGACGTGGGACGACGTTGCCTACGGACGTTTTCACTTACACAAAACTGGTGGTTCTGAAATTGCGTGGGGTAATCATCCAAGATACGATTGATTCTGTGTGCTTACCCTCACTCAGGATCCTAAGTCTGAAAGGTGTTGGATTTTCAAGTGAAGATTGTGTGATCAAGCTTCTTTCTTGTTCTAGAACAACTCTTGAGAATGTGCTTTTTTCAGGCATTTCCAATATTTGGCCCAAGGTCAGTGCACTTATTCACTTTCACTTCTTTCTTTCTGTTCAAAGCCTGCATTTTGGATATATATATAATTATATATAGGTTTTACTGCGTTAATCCTGAAGCGCTTCAACATTGTTTATATCTACTATTATGTAAATTATTATAATCAATCATTAATAATTGAGGTCAAAATTTAATTTTTTTGTTTAGGTTAATTTTCTTGCCCATCTAACTTTTGCTCTATCTTGTAACTTTGAATCAAGTTTCAGTTTCATCCCCTTATTTAGTTTTTTCAAGACTGGAGTATCTCAATGAATGAGTACATTTCATTTTCATCCAAGGATTGAATTTGGAAAGTCTATAATTAAAGAAACACATACACATATATAGACTCCTGCAGGACTCAGACTTCATTATTTGGAGTTAATTAATTTTAATTATTGGACTTACAAATACATAACTTTTGGGGGATTAGAAGAAGGATAAAACTTATGTCCATTTCCTTATGTTCATTTCATCCAATTTCCCAATATAATTATGACACGTGGCAAAAAGTGTTTAAATGACCAATCACAATAGAGAGAGAATATAGAATACTACTTTTTATATGACCAATCATAGAAGAAAGAGAGTGTAAATACAATATATGATTGGTGGAATTGGAGGAAATGGACATAAGGAAATGGACATAAGTTTTTTCCTTAGAAGAAAATGTATCCATATTTGTAAAATTCCAAACAAAATTAAAAGAAAAAAAAGATAAAACACAAAATTGAAACCTCATTCATTTAGGAAAAACCTTAGCTAAAGTTTCCATATTTATTATGAGATTTTTTAGACTTTCTTTTATATCCTCTCTTTCCTATGATTCTTCGTATAAATTATTGTCTTTTATATATTCTTTCTTTACCATAATTAGTTATATACAAATTTTTTTATCATATTTCTTATTTATATTAAAAAATTTTATAGCATAATAAAGATTAGGACCATAAAGTGTTTAATTTGCTTTCATATATATATATATATATATATATATATATATATATATAATCTTGACGGGTGAGTCTATGATACAATTTGTTGCATCATGTAGTAGGTTATATGACATAATTGTAGTCATTGATATGATCCAATTGCATTGTATGATACAAGAAAATAACAAGTGTCACAATCCTATTGACTGAAATTGTATTACATGCTGCAACAAGTTTCATAAACTCACCCAATCTTGACATAACATATATAAATCTCTCGTGTTGGCCATGCTGCAGTACCTTCACGTTGCTCCAGCTGATACTCCAAGCTTTCACAATTTGATTACACTGAACATTTCTTTAGTAAGCGTTATAAATTGGGAGCACGTACTGATGCGCTTGATTCAAAACTCACCCAAGCTTCAAAATCTAAGCATTGAAAAGGTTTGTTGAATATAATTAAACTTTAATATAATTGGCATGCAAGTTATTTATTGGGGCTACCTTACTTTGTCTTTTATTTTCTTAACATTATTCATTATTCATTATACTTGTGTGAATATAAACATGGTGAACACAGGGCTTTAAGTTAAGTGTAGGAGAAGTCAACTCTTGGAATCAACCACAAAATAAGGTTCCAGGATGTATCTCATCACACCTTCGAAGATGCTCTTTAAGAGGATTTTATTCACAAAGAGATGCGGTTTATCTTTTGCCATTGGCAAAATATATTATAAAGAATGCTAGTGTTTTGCAGATTATGACTATTTATGTTCCTAACCCACATCAAAGGATAATGCAAATGATGTCTCGAGAAATATCCTTATGCCCACCAAGATCTCCAACATGTAAATTAATCGTGAAGAGATCCCGTCAAGGTTTTAGAAATGATTCGTTCATCTGATGAAAGTGATTCCTATATATATATATATTTCTGGTTGTCATGAAGAAAAAAGGTGTCGCACTATTGTTTCATTTTTATGATATATTTGTGTTTATATTATTTATACTAAGTTTTCATTCAGGAGTTTTAATTACCCTTACAATAATAGGTTTTGTTTATGTGCTTGCATTTTTGCATAAGTTGTGAGTGGTTGAGACTTGAGATAACGGTGTATACTTATTGTATATATACAAATTATTTTTAGGCAAAAGTATCTTTCCTAACTCCAACGTTTGGGGGTCCTGTCAGTTTCGCCCATAACGTTTTTTCGCTGTCAATTGTACTCCTAACGTTTTACGTTTCTGTCAATGTCACCCTTTTTACTAACACCGTCAAATATTTAACGGTTTTTGCTGACGTGGCATCCTATGTGACAAAACATTTTTTTTTCTGTCAATTGTACCCCTAACGTTTTACATTTCTGTCAATTAATAAACATTATTTTTCATAGTTTTATTTTGAATATATAGAAAATTAACCAACTAAACCGATCCAAACTCAAACGCCTCTTGTGGAGTCTGTAAGCCAAGTCTTTTCCAATGCTTTCCTAATCTTCAAAATTGGTTTTCCCATCCTAATTAGCAACATGTCACCCAAACTTACTTAATTGTTTTTGGATCTTTCTAATTTCATAAAAGTTTCAATTTGGTCATTCTAGCTTAAACATAAACAATTTTGTCTTTTTAAATACTTTTTGAAATGATTTAATTTTGTCTTTTTATCATATATTAATTTATCTAAATTTTATTGTCAAATTTAATAATTAGTTTACTCTAATATTTAAGTTAGACTCGGTTTAGCCCAAAACAAAAGGACCAGGTCTCTGGGGTCCAAACACCATAAGAAAAGAGATAACGAAAACAATTGGGCTACTTGACCAAAAAAAAAATAATTGGGCTGGCTAAATGGACTTTGTCAATATAATTGACCCAGTTTTAAGCAAGTTGGTTAAAACATCTTAACTAAAACCCATCTAGATTTTCTTTTGTCCAATATATATATATTAATATTATTTTGACAACAAAGTTTCATATGACAGCAAAATTCTCAAAGACAAGGAATCTTCAGAGAAGATTTGGAGGTGTGTTAGAAGTTTTTTCTATATTTTTATTTTTATATTTTGTTGTTGATCTTTGTAATATTATTCAACTATGATTAGGGGTGTATTGTCTATTGATCTGGAAAGTACTACTTTTGTATTTAGGAGTGTAGGCTCATGTTAATTGTTTTAATGTACGCCTCTTACTGTTGCTCATGTATGATCTTTGTGCTTTTTTTTTTATTTGAGTGCGAATGATATATTTGACCATATATATATATATATATTGGCCTTCTATATATAGTTTGCTTAAATTGGTTAGTGTTTCAATAATCTATATATATATATATATGCGCGCATATTGAATTTGTTGTACAATATACTTAATTATAGAGCTATCAGTCCGAAAAAAAAACTAAACTTTTAAATAAAGTGATCAAGTTAACATCAGGTTGTTAACTTCAACGATTAATTAATTTTATTTTATTTTTGTGATGGACACATGTTTGAATACAGACCTATAAATTAGCTAGCCTGTTAAATATATAATTACAGAAAAAATAAAAACAAAACAGAAACGAGCCTCGATCTGTACGTTTAACAAAGAGAGATCATCACAGGATCGGAGGAGCCTTTTGACAATGTCTACTATTTCAGGGTCACTTAAAAATTAAAACCCTTTTTTAATATAATATTATTAAATAGACGTTTATTATAATGAAATAGGAGGATTAGGGATCTGACCTCATGCCATCGTTACAACTTACAAACTATTACCAATATGTTTGCTCAAGATTCGTTCAGTCGCAACCAGAAACTAAAACGCCCATAGTTATACGCAGAAGATTATAAATGCATTTCAGAAGCAAGAGAGACATTACATAATATATAATTATTTAAGTGCAATAAGATTTTAGATACATATATATTGTTCTACCTTATTTATAAATTAGCCATAATATTCAACCAATTTTTTCAAAAAAAAAAAAGCTTAAAATTTAGAGGGTCTCATAAAAATAAAATAAAAATAATTGGTTGAATTTTATTGACTAAGGTATAAATAAGATAGCACTCTCTCTATATATATACCTAAATTTTTGTTAGTTGCTTCTAGTAGAAGTGTCAAAGGAACCGAAGACGATGGCTCCATTTCCATTGCCATGGGTGTAGCCAGTGTTGTTTATAAGCCCTTTCATGTTCTGTGTGCCTGTGTTGCTGAACATGGAAGGGGGAAAATTGGGTACCGGTGCTGCTGAGACCGGGTTGCGCTGAGGAACGGCGGCTCCGGCCGGGTTCGGATGATCTTGGGGACGCGCTCCCGCCGGAAAGCCCGCCGGTTGATCAAGGAGGCTGAGCCAGTGCAATAAACCTTCCATATTGGTCACCTAGCTAGAAAATGGGCTTTAAGCTTTAGTGTATGCTATATATGTGTTTTAATGATTTGCCTGCTCCAAGTTTGGTGTATATATGTCTTTGATAGGAACATTTTGGTATATGCTTTAATTTGTAACTACTTGCAAGGTGAAGGAATATGTACTGTATATATGGTGTAGTGGCTCGGACTAGTTAACTACAATAATTGTGTAGTTTTGAAAAATGTTTTTTCACTAGTTAGGATAATGAAGAACACAACTTTATATAGAATACTTGTTTTTATTATTGTGCGCACAAATTTTTTTAAATAATTTGATACTAAATATATATACGCCACTTATAAAAAGTTTGAATTCTTGGTTGGTATAGCAAGATATTTTTATTGTCGGTCTTGTCACGTGTCTTCTATAACGGGCTTTAGCTATAATAATTGGTTAGAATGGGGTACGTGATTCCTTCATGAATTATTGGTATAAATTATATTATATTTTCATTTAGGCCCTCAAGTTTCTAGAGGAATTAAATTCTTTAATTTAAAGTTATTTTAATTAAAGTAGGTCAAGTTATAATTCTTCATCTCAAAAGAACAGAATATACTTTTTGAAAAAAATAAAAGAAAAGGAAGGTAATTTTTATATCTTTCGATCAGACAATAATATGTACATTTTTCTTTTTTAAAAAAGATGAGTGGCTCACATATGTTTCCCATTTCTAATTTAGAGTCATTGTGCAAGGTGCTCAAACCTTGAGAAGACACAGCTTCTGAAGAAAATAAGAAGAGAAGGACCTAATATATTAAATCAGAAAATTTGACAGCACAGAAAAAAGTCGCAGAAGAACTATTGCTGAAAGATAATTATTCAATTCCATTTAATAGTCTTATATAGGCTTACAAAAGTTAACGTTACAGATCAAACAATTAGTAATAACTTTGCTAATAAAAAGGAGAAATATCTGCAACTAAAAAACTGAATAAATTGAAATAATAATTAAAAACTAAAAACAGCTAACCCACTGGCTTAGTCAAATTAAATTTATTCTTCTTCATAGAGTTGATGTTGTACAACTCTTTTAACAGCTTCTAATTAACTTTTCAAATATTAGGCTTGAATTGAATCTATCCTTCATTTATTAGTCCACAGTGCAAATATAATTTATAAGAACCTCACACATAATTTTTTTGGTACAGATTAAAAAACAAACAGAAGAATTAAAGATACAAACTAAGGGCAATAATATAATAAAAGTTGGACAAGGAATTCAAGGGTTATATATATTATGGGATCTAATTAAGAGGAAATTAAGGTTGAGAGATAAATGAGATAAGCATAAAATAGAAGAGAGTACCTCATACTGTGTGATTGATTGATCAATACCACTCATTGGATTCCATTTCACTGTCTAAAAATTATTGAGAGCAAGGTCTTGATCTCAATTCTCACCCGCTCTTTGAGAATAAAATACTTTTATTTCTTTCTATGAAATTTCCTTCTTTTCTATTGCTTTTAGTTAGGATTTTCTTCCATCTCTTGTAGTATTGACAATTGAAAAATAACCACCCGGCCCACTACCATTCCTATAAACTATTTTTCCTATAACTTATTATTTTTTTTATTTTTTATAAAAAGCTTAAATTGTTCTCATGGTCTTTATAATTTTACTAAAACTTTAATTAATTAGATCTAGTTTTAACATTTATAATTGAATATATATAAATGTTTGGGGGTAGACATGAACAAAATTGAAAGTTTGGGGGTAGGCATGAACAAAATTGAAAGTTTGGGGGTAGGCATGAACCAAAAAAAAGTTTGGGGGCAGGAATGAACATTACAGCAAAATTTAGGGGCAGCAAGAGTACTTTACCCTAATTAAAATTATTATTATTATTTGGCCCTTTTTGAGCTTTATTTTTTGTCAAAAAATTAGTTAATTTTATTATGATGTTCAAATTATATATTATATTATAAATTAAAAGTAACCCCTCCCTCATAAAAAAACTAACTTGTAAAGGGGAAGGATCAAATTTCTTAAGTATTCTATTGAGTATCTCATCTTATTATAGGCGAGATTTTATATATCTCTAATATTTACTTAATTAATTAATTCAAGTCAATCTATTGAGACAATACTATATCTATGTGCATAACATGATGAGAGAGATCCTAATGAGCGAAGAACACTTTAGCCATATGAACTTGGAAAGAAAAACTAGTACATGCCAAACCAAAGCAATTACATATTGATTATATTCTTCACAAATATATATACTGCCATGCAAGTTGCAAACTTCCACTTGATCAAAGGGATAATTAAGGGAATTTAGATTTTTTAATGCGAAAAAAATAATATGAAGAATGAAGAACCTATGAAGGGATGCAATAAGGGAATCAAATAATGCCTTTGTCTCGGGTCCATATTTTCAAGGACCAATTTAATATAGTCCATAACATCAGCCTTTGTATAATTAAGGAGGGA
Source organism: Senna tora (assembly GCA_014851425.1). Classification (NCBI taxonomy): domain Eukaryota; kingdom Viridiplantae; phylum Streptophyta; class Magnoliopsida; order Fabales; family Fabaceae; genus Senna; species Senna tora. The sequence goes on along the minus strand of CM026262.1, from coordinate 5,674,528 downwards.
TAATAAGCAATTTTAATTTTTTAAGTTTTTAAAAATAGAAGATAATAAAGCATTACTACTTTAATTTATAAAACAAATTAAACATATAAAGACAGACAATGGTGTTGGTTAAATGGAAAGAGATAAGACTTAAGAGTACTACTACACATGACAAATGACAATTAGGTATAATTAATTAATTCACATGCATCCGATATATATATATATATATATATATATATATATATATATATATATATATATATATATATATATATATATATATATATATATATATATATATATATATATATATATATATATATATATAAAATATCCTTGCTGTCCCCAAACTTTACTGCAATGTTCATTTCTGCCCCTAAATTTTTTTTTGGTTCATGCCTACCCCCAAAATTTTAGTTTTGTTCATGCCTACCCCCAAACTTTTAGTTTTGTTCATGTCTGCCCTTTTTACTAACACCGTTAACTTGCTTGACGGAATTTGCTGACATAAATGATGAATGTGTATTTTTTTTGCCACGTCATTATCCACCTCACCCTTAACTTTTTACTTTTATCAAAAAAATTAACCTAATCTAAATAAAAAAATATTTTAGGATAAAAGTTTGATTTTTTTAAATTTGGATTAGGTTAATTTTTTTTAAATAAAAGTAAAAAGTTAAATATGAGATGTAAAATGAGGTGGACAATGAGGTGGCAAAAGAGATACACATTCATAGTTCACGTCAGAAAATTCCGTCAAGCAAGTTAACAGTATTAGCAAAAAGGACAGGCATGAACAAAAATGAAAGTTTGGGGGTAGGCATGAACCCAAGAAAAGTTTGGGGGCAGGAATGAACATTGCAGCAAAGTTTGTGGCAAGGGTATTTTACCCTATATAAATATATTATTTGAGAGAATTATCAAAGGGTATATATATATATATGTAGCTTTGTGTTGAAGCTATATAGCCAGCCAAGAAAACAGTAGAGCTAGAGATTCTGTTTTGCACATCTATAAATGGGAAGGCAAGCATGGGAAATGAAACTTAAAAAATCCAAATCAAATCAAAACAAGCATAGGCTTGAAAATTTCAAAGAAAAATACTAAGGTAGACTAGAACGCAGTGAGTGAAATTAAGAGTAGTATATATATATATATTAATTTTAATTAATCAGATCAGATGGCGGAATCTGATCAGCTTCTGAGAAGCCTTCTTGCCTTGCTGGGGAATCAGCTTCAGCCTCGGCCTCAGGCCCAAGCCCAAGGAGGAGGAGGATCATACAGTAATAACAGTGGGGATGGCACCATAGGATCATTCAACAGTGGAGGAGGGTCCCAAAATTTTCAAGGGGCAAAGATTAACAGCGGCGCATATTCTGGCGACGGCAATACGTATTCTCGCTATGACAACTATGGTGGCAATCTTATTCATAACAGTGGCCATACCAATGGCAACGGAAACGGATCCATCGTCTTTGGTGGCTTTGATTCCTCAACCAAAAAATGAACCCTACTCTCTCCTCATCTTATACATTTACATACAATAATAATGCATATGCTTACTAATGAACTAGTGTAACTGTGAAACAATGAAAATCGGACCTGCTCATGCATGATGCTTATATTTATAATTAGTGGTTTGTATTTTGTAATAGCTAGAGGTCTTCACCTCTTATATATATATATATGTCAGTAAATCTTCTGATTAAAATATAATATATATACGTTTTAACTTTTAATACCCGGAATATAGCTTGTTAAAAATAGGCTAAAATATAGCTTGTTAAAATATATTTAAAATTAGTGTGGTTTGTATTTTATTTCTTTTGAAATATAGCTTGTTAAAAATAGACTAAAATGCATTAAAATTTATAAATTTTGAGTCAAACACACATACCTGTAAATTTTAAAAACTTACAGATAGAACTTCTGACTTTTCAGTTACAAACATTCAACACCCTTCCCTTCACGACTCGTATTACCATTTTGTGCCATGTCATCACTATTTTAAAGATCCATCCCATATTCATTTTGGGGTCACAACAGGCCACCAAGTGCCATGTCCAGCAATAGAAAAAGAGAGAGATCAGCTAAGAGAACAGTCAATGCACTTCCATATGCTCTTCTCAATGCTTTCATGCATGGGCCAATTTAGGTAGGATAGTTTATACATCTATGCACCTTAATTTCCATATCCTACTCATGTCTCCTTTTTCTTCTCTTATTTCACATTTTCATATCTATTACATTGCTGCAAAGTGGGCACTAAAACAGGGCAGTAATTATCATGGGTGTATTCGTTTAGTAGAGTTCAATTCATCCATTTAAATTAATCTACACTTGATAAATAAACTTCAGGACATGGTGGGATTTGGTATATATATAATTGAAATGACGGAATTATGATGAAAGAAGAGGGTCAACGTAGATAGGAATATAATGTGAAATTAGGACAGTACATAATAGGAAGAATCCGAAAACCGAGTGTGAGGCTAACGCTATTTAATAATGGTATAGTTAAAAAGAAAGTTTATTTTATTTTATAAAATAAATTAAAATTATAGTAGTTCTATTGATTTTAAATTTTTGATGTCGTCAAACTTTATATGGATCCTCAATTTTGTCTACAAAATTCGTTTGCAATCAAAGACTTTTTTTTTCTAAAAATTTTAATTAAAAATTAGCATACATTTATGATGTTTTTGCTCTAATTTAATTTTTAAATGTCACATCTTCATTGTATTAATATACACATATAAATAAAAAAAATCTTTTATATAAATTTTTGTCCATGTAGAATTTTTTTTAGCATCATTTGAATGAAAAAAAAGCCCAAATATATATTATCCTAAAGAATGCAATTGCTGAACGGCTCAGTCATGGTTACTTGGGGTGCATCATCAGTATTCAGTTTCTATCCTAATTGGTAATGATTTTTTTTGTTTTTTTATTTTTATCTTCATCATTAAGTTTCTAACATTCTTATTCTTTATCTACACAGCCATAATCTTCTTCAAATAACCCACATGACAAATAAAGGAATATTTTAGTGGTTTCTTAATTATGACTTCACCAACCAATTTTATATCCCAATGAACATGGAGTATAAAATTCTCTTTTATGCTTGCCATGGAAAATTTTGAAAGAAGTACATATCAAATGATATGGTAAAAAAATGAAAAAAAAACATAAACAATGCATGATATATACAAAGATGTGGTTCTTGTCAAATGGCATCTTTTATATAGTATTTCCACATATTTAAAATTTTAACAAATGGCATTTTACAAATATTTCAAATGGCACCCTAAAAATTCAAAGAGTGTGATGCCCTAATAATTAAATAAGTCATACTCTAAATTTTTTATCATAATTTTAAAAATATAAATATTTGACAAATGGATCTCTAACTTTTTTTTACTAATATAATTTAATGAGTAAAATACTTAAAAATTCATTAAAATTAAAGTAAAATAATTCAAAATTAAAATTAATTAACCCAATCCTGTGCCAATGATCTATTTAATTAATTATTCCCAGCAGCATATATATAACTGATCTCTCATTAGTCATTATCATCATATATGTGAAGGTCTTGGAAATTAGCAAAATCCAAACCACAAGACAAGATACATATATATTAAAAGAGGTCTTGGAAATTAAACCTCAAATATATTGCATATAGGTGAAGGTCTTATTCCAATACACGATATTATTATTATTGGGGATGGGACGAGAAGCTATATATATATAAATAATTAATGTATGTCACCAGAAGCATTAAAGCCACCCTGGATCTTAGCTCCAGTTCCATGACCCTTGAAGGTCCCATCTTGCTTGAGATCACCTTGAATGGTCTGCGTCCCAGTGTTAGTGTGGTAATTGTAAGGAAATGAAGGTACTGGAGGAGCAGCAGCTGCCTGATATTGTGGGTACAATGGTTGAACTTGAACTGCAAGACCAGCTACACCACTCACAACCCCTGACATTTTTCAGAATAATGATATATATTATAACTAATAATAATATAATATATATTGTGTTTTGTTCTGCTTGCTATGCCTTTGTTTGCAAGTGCTGCTCCCTTTTATAGATGATATATTTGCAGGAAGAATATAATATAATATAATGGTGTATATATGCGTGTGTTGTGATGAGTTGTGTGAACGTGTATTTCAATTATCAAAATGGAATATAGTGCTTTACCAAGTGGGTGAAACTATGTAGTGCACTGTGTATTTGACGGATGAGCGAGGATGAAAAAGTTGTAATATCATGGGCACGTAAGAATCTCAATCAGAATTCAGAACTGCATCAATGCAAATTAAAGCTATAGTGCTCAGAATAATGTAATTATTTCAACCCAAAATTTATATTATTTTATTTTGTGTTTATTTATTATATTAATTAACGAAGATGGAATTAAGAAAAATATGAATTTAGATATCTTAAGTGATCAGGAAGAGATATATACAAAATTATTCAAATGATGATGAGACAATGAGTATATATACACAAAATATAAAGTTTTTTTTTTGGGAGAAGAGAACCTACACAAAATATAAAGTTCAAATGAGTTTTCTGTTTTTTAATATGATTTGATTTTGTTGATATCATGATATGCCAGTAGCTATTTCTTTAAAATCTTGGATGAAAAGGTTTTGGGAGGAGATTAATTTTTGCACAAATTGTCAAGTTTAGGGAAGTTTTGAATCACATTTTCATAATTGAAGGAAATTATGTGCACAAGAACTATATATAATTCAAGGGAGTTTGAGCATTTTAGCCATTAATATATTATATTGGCAGAGTAGCACCTTCTCTTCTATATTCAAATATTCATTAAAATAAACAAAAATCTTGTTGCAATAATTGAAGGTAGAATGTAATAACTATAGATCACTTTGATTTTTAATTTACTTTCAATTGTATTTGTTTAGTTTTTCTCGTCAATCAATTTTTAATGCGTTTATTCCGATGTAATTATAACATCTTTATCCATCATCGTGATCCTTATTTGCAATAATATAGTTATATTAATGAATTTTATTTTATTTGCTTATATTCTGTTGCAATATATTAATTAGACGAAAAATTGCAATTCAATCCAGAGCAAAGATGAAGGAGATCAAAGGTGTAATTTTCATATCACATCATATGGTGTACGCTGATTCAGTATATAATAATAACATTTAATTTAGACTATGGCAATGGCAGATTAATTATGTTGCAATAGGAGGATAAATATTTAAGTGAAGAGAGGAATTGCATAATATATATTGATACTTATTTTTAAGACCAACACTTCCAAGAATAATTATCAGTGCCTTTGATTTGAGGTCAATATATATATAGCACATCATAATTCATAACAAATTAAATCTTTTTTATTAAACATATATATATATGTAGGGAGTAGGGATCAGCACTGCGAAAGCGGTGGGCCGGGCCGCCGGACGGTCAGTTAATGTCACCGGAAGCATTGAAGCCGCCCTGGATGGAAGCTCCGGTGCCGTGGCCCTTGAAAGTACCATCTTGCTTGGTATTACCCTCAATCCTTGCAGTTCCATGATTATTGTAATTGTAATAATACTGTGGGACTGGATAGTAAAACCACCATGGGCCGGGGGCCTGTACTGAGGGTGCTGCTACTGCTACTGCACTTTCAGGGATAAAAGGAACCTGAAGAGGACTGGGCCCATGGGCATTTCCCTGGGCCTGGGCCCATGGGCATTTCCCTGGGCCTGGGCCCCTACGCCATGCCCCTTGTATTCACCTTGTTGAACGGTTATCCCACTGATAGTCTGAGAGCCACCCACGTTAAGATCTGCCATTTCAGAGAATTATGTGTATTTTTGGTGCTGAGATTGTGAGTTAAATGGGCTAAGAATTTAAAGATTACCCCTTTCTAGTGCTGCTACTATATTTTTTTATGATGCTTCATGAATCATGATTTAGGGATTGTGAGGAATATGAATATATGGAGTAGGGTATAGTGGAATATTCTAGAAGGATTGCTCTAATTAATATATATCATTATATTTTAATTTGTTTATCCTAATTCCTATCCACAAGTTTGGTATCAAATTCTCTCCAGTGGATCAAGGTAGCAGAAGTTGGTGGGTTTGGTCATTCATGCGTCGTGTACTACTGTGACGTTACAATTATTAATTATTGCCAACGGAATCGAAATGCCACTTTATAATTATCAGGAAGAATCGTATAAATTAAAGCTAGTGGGCATGACTGCTGTACCAAAATATATATATATATATATATATATATATATATATATATATATTTATATATAAGGTAATGGAGGGTGACTTCATAAAAAGCAAATAAAAAAGACCAATTTTTGATAGGCTAAAATTTCGTCATCTTAATAAATATTTTATGATATAAACATTTATTTTTAGTTAATTGAGAAGTATATCTCCCAATAGTTATTATGACTTACGTTATTAAGGTGGTGTTTGGTACGCTGTGATTCTATATTCGTCATCTTACATATCATAATATTTTAGATGTTAAGATTGGATATCGCGTTTGGTATGCTGTGATCTCATCACATGACGACATATGAGATAACACCCTGTTATCACATCACAACCAAAAGAGTGTGATCTGATGACAACTCAAAAACTATATCATCTCATATCACAGAGTTAAAAAAGATTTTTTTAAATTAAACTTCCAATTTTTTTTATTTTTTTACTTGGCGCAATTTTTTTTATTTAGCGCCACTTTTTACCACATACCCAATTACTAATTATAAACTTGGTGTCACTTTTTTTCTCACATACCCAATCGTCACCTTTTTTTTTTCTATATATTCCTTTCAATAGCCAATTACATTCCTTGTTGTTGTTCTACGTTTAGCACATGATATTATGGCTTATTTCTCAATTGATGACTGATGCAATATTTTCTTTTTAAATGAAATATCTTTTGCATTGTTTAAAAAAATGAAGCTTATTAAATTTTATAAAGATAAGTAAGGAAGTTTTAAAAAAATAAGTTTTGCTAATCATCAAAAATACCAAACATGTACATCTTACATGTTTGACATATGAGATATCGTTCATTGTTATACCAAACGTCAGCATTATAAATATTATAGTATGTTATACTATAATATCATATACTATGTTATCTAAGATAACAGGAAATCATAGCGTACCAATCGTCACCTAAGTGATTTTGCTTCCATTCCACAAATAATACTATAATTGAATTTTTTTTAGAGAAATTGCATTATCTCTATTATTGTTACAAATTAGAATAAATTAATTTTTAATTTTTTTAAAATGTGCTAAATGCATCATTCTCTAAATGAAAATAATTCATTCTCTCTCTCTCTCTCTCTATATATATATATATACACACACACACACACACGTCTAGCTACTCTCTATCAATGAAGCAATTAATTACTTTGTGTCTCATTAGCTTAATAATTTTAACCACATTGATTTTACTATAATTAATTAAGTTAATGGGATATTTTGGATATTCTCTGTTATTAATATATTCTGATTTCTATGAAAAAAATAATTAATTAAGTGGACGTTTAAGATGTGCATGTAAACGTAAAACATGCAAATGATCGAAGAGTATAATTAAAATAAAATAAATATGAAAATGCATTATATATATATGATTAACATTGAGATCTCAATTATATTATATTATTGTACTATAAGTTGGAGCTCTTATTCGGACAAGCACAGACAGAAAGTCGACAGATATAGATATCAGATAGTGGTAGACTGGTAGTAACTAAATTTGCGTGTTGAGAAATGAAGATGAAGATGGTGAGGACGAGGACGAGGGAATATATAATTAGGCAATGGAGCCAGAGGCAGTGAAGCCACCCTGTATGGAAGCTCCAGTACCATGACCCTTGAAGGTGCCACTTTGCTCCGTCCTCCCTCCAATAGTTTGGGTCCCAGTATTCTGGTGTTGCTGGGCTTGGGCTTGGGCTTGGACCTGGGCCTGGGCTCCACCACCTCCGTAGCCCGTAGGCACATATGGAGTGTAACCGTAGGCATAGGGTTGGGTTTGATATTGATAATATTGAAATTGAAATTGAGGAGGTTGCGAGGGATAATTAGGGAATGGGGCTTGAGGTTGTTGTTGGGCCACACCAATCCCTGCATATGCACCAGCGTTCACACCTGCCATTATTTCTCAATGATATATGATTATATATTACTCTTCTCTTTACTTTCAACTTCAAGGCCTATATCTATATATATCTATTGCTGATATATATGATCGATCAAATTCACTCCTATATATATAATAAGTTTGTTTCTCTTGCTTTTATAGACGCATCCACCCATCCATCCATCCAAGAAAGGAATAATATTATAGCACGTGCGTACGTATATTATGGCTCGTGGGAACATGGTATATTAAATTTATAATTGTTGATGAGAGAATATTAGTCAAAATCAATCTTGTAATATACACTCCAAAGTGGAAGTGGTCTTTCTCAGCTTGTAATTAATGGCAGTGGAATAGTATATACATATATGCCAATAATAATGCAGAAAGCTATATAGTAAGTACACAGCCTTGGGATGATTTAATTAAGGCAAAAAAGATAATCCAAATATCTTTCAAAATTAAAAATTAAATTACTAAAATAAATTAATTTCATATTATTTATTTTACATGTCAAAAATCATAAATTTAATTTATTTTAATTTATATTTTTAAAAAATAATTAGTTTTTTATGGAAAAAAATAATAGTTTAAATTGATGAAATAATATATATTTATTAATTTTAATCATATTATATAACGTAATAAATATGAGAATTTATATTTTTGAGAAAACATTTTATAGAATCTAAGAATCGTGTAACTAATCTTTCAGTAACAAAAACAATTGCATTGTACTATTTTTGGCACAATATGGCTTTTGATTTTAAAGGAAGAAAGTTTAATATATATGGACATTTATTTTTAGAAAAGAGAAAGGAATTTATTCAAAATTTTCTCTCTACCTACTGAATTGATTCCTTGCCCTAACCAGGCCCATCCCAAATGCTTTGTGCACTGTCAAGCAATTATATATATATATATATATATATATATATACACTCGTATTTAAATTTGAATTTGAATTTTGTCAATTCTTTTAATTTATGATCAACCTGCAAGAAATTTCATCACGAATATCTTGTTCCCACCTGAACTATATATTTTTTGTTGGATCATAGAAAAATAGAATCTGCCTAAAGACAAGCACCACACCCGAGTCCCGACGATCCACTAGCTACTGTTTACAAAAATTATCCATTATTTGTGGAAAAGTATTTTTTAGCATTGATTAGGTTTTATGTGGATCAATTTGTGCATAACTTAATTAGTCCACCTCCCTAATCCGGTTAAAAGCAAATCATCCATCCTAGGACCAGAAATAGAATATATATATAGTATACTCGTACGTAACCACCACATATCTTTTACCTTGCAGACCAATTACTTAGGTTTTGACTTTTGAGGTTATTAATCTTCGTCAAATGACAGTAATGTACATACCAAGTTTATGTGTGTGTGTGTGAACTTATATATTTTGTTTTATAAAGAAAAAGAAATCAAATTGTAGTTGGGATCCTATAGTTGCAATGAGTGTAGAAAAAAGAGTCAAATTCATACACACACATTAAAAAAAACTGATGCAGTTACCAAATTAAGTTAAACAGAAATTCGAGTTAATTAATGAGAAGATCTGATATATATATATATATATATATATAACATATACATAGCGGCATAGACATGGGAGAGGTTATTATTCAATACAATATTACAGGGCTTCATATATATATATATATATAATATTCTTCTTCAACTGTTGTGTTTGATTGAAAGGATTATTGATGGATGCAAGTTTACTTAATGTCGCCGGAGACAGTGAATCGGCCCTGAACGCTAACTCCGGTGCCGTGTCCCTTAAAGTATCCCATTTGAGTGGTTTCACTTTCAAGTTTGGTTTCTTTGCTTTGAGATTGCCAGCCAACACCACCATCACCACCATATCCTCTAACATCACACCCTTGTTTCTGAGCCTTTACCTTGTGGGATTGAGGTTCTGCTGCTGCATGATGTGAGCAAGCTTTATTGCCCATTAATGATGACTTAAAGATCGATGATTAATAAAATTAGTCACTAATTTTGTCTTCTCCTATCTACTTGATCAGCTTCATACATATATATATATATATATATATATATATTTCATGGCTTCCTGTAATATATATAGACATATAGGCGAAAGTTATTAATAATATATATGCAAATTTTGATATTGTCTTAATATATTGGTAATGGGGAATATATATTTTTTGCTTAGTAGAGTGGGAATTTTCCGTAAGGAAACAAATGGATATGAATCACTATTTAGCAAATGGCGCCCGCACTATATACGATCCATTTTCGTTTGGAATAATATATATTATATTATTATTCCACAACCACAAATAAATTTTTGCTCTTAATATAATTTGGACATCAACTTTAATTCATTTTATCCTTTATATTTAATTTTTTTTTGATGAAGAATAATAATTAATACTAGATCATCATCATATGGCATCATCATGTTATACATAACTTAAAAATGTTATGCCAAAAACCATAGAATAATGCATGCCACATTAATTAATTCATCCTTGAAACTCTTCTAATTATTCAAAATATAGAACATAGGCTACAAATTTTGAAAAGATCTTATTTAATAATATTAATTAATAAGAGGTTGCCTAGCTAAATAGTACTCAATCTGGTTCAAACTAATGTGATACATGATTTTGTGAGTTTGTCATTGTGTAGCTCTCAGCTTGATGATATGGGCATAATATATATAATAGAGGTTTAATTTGAGGCAGAGATGGATAATTGATGGTTTCAAGTTTCAAGGAAAAATAGAGATGTGCCAGTGAACATAGAAGGGAGCCATGGACGATGATGGCACCAGTTCACTACTAGTACTGTGTGATTAGTATAATTCCTTCAATATTGTGAGAAGAAGGAAGCAACGTTGTTATGAGTATGAGGGGTGGGGTGCCATTATAGAAATGCTCACATAAATATTGTTAGGTTGAGTTTGAGGTTGTGGTGACGCAGCTTAAGGACTAACCTCTACCCCACCATAACCATAACCATACCATCCACCATTATTTCTTGAAACTCCACTAACTATACCTGCAGCTGCAGCCATAACAGATTAATTAATTCATCAAATTTGAACTTACTTTTTTTCAAAAAAAAAAATCTTAATTTTATCTTGTTCTATTTGATATATATATATATATATAATTGAAGCAGGTTAGCCTCTTATAGTGGTAGCTAGAAATTAGGAAGAGGAAAATATGAAGAATATAAGGGCTTGCAAAAAGAAATTAAAGAAAGCGAGGAATATTAATTGTTTGGTGTGAAGTGGGTATCAAGTGCTACTCTAACCGAATATAGGTCACGTTCGTTTCCCAAATCGAAAGGAAAATGGAGAGTAAAAAGTGAGTTTTGGTTTTCTGAACAGAAAACTAAAAGGAAACAATTATAACTTTTATTATTATTTTAATATAAGGGTTAAAGTGGTAATTTTAATACATTCTCATTCTATTTTCATTCCCAAATTTTTACTAACAAAAACAGTAAATGTATTCTCTTTCTGTTTCTGCGTAAAGAATATACCCACAATACTAGGCTACTAGTCTTTGTGCACGGATCTTCTGCAGTTCAAAGTTGTGCTGTCGGAACCGTGGCTAACCGGTCAAAAAATCGTGGCTAAAAATCTGACTACGATTATTGATCGGTTAGCCACAGTTATAACCGTGGTTAAATCCGATAGTATAATTTTGGACAGCAGAAAATCCGAACTCCTAATCTTGTGAGGTTGTTATTAATTAGTTGATACCTAAGACTTTGAGAAAGTGCGATGAGGTTAGAATCTTCTTTGGGTTTTGGCATATATTTATTGGGTTTTGCTAACCAGTGCCCTTAGGGCACTGGTTAAGAATGCATTTAATGAGGTGAAATAATGAAAATAATGCATAGAAATCACAACTTGTAATAAATGTGTTTTTTATAAGTTTTTTAAAGATATAAATATCCTTCACCTATTATCTCCATTTCTCTCTCTCTCTTTAATTTATTACAATGAGTTTTTTTATTTTGTATTCATATTTATTATTTTAATTATTCTCTAGTTATATTTTTTATTTTGAATTTATCATTATTGCAATTATCCTCAATGTTTTTGTACACAATGTGGTATTATTAATTTGATTTTTTTTTATTATTTTAAAATTTGGCTTAGATACGGGAAAAAAAAGTGAAACGCTATACATAAAGAAAAATTTGTATGTGATTTAAAAAATAATAAATTTAGGATAACTCCATTACTGAAAAATTGAAAATAAATCATATAAATAAAGAATAAATTAGTATAGTAAATATGAATAAAATTTTTAAAAAAATCACTAAAATAAATTAGAAAGAGAGATTCTCAAAAAAAAATTAAAAAGGGAGAGATATAGATATAATTATAAATATTTATTAGATAATAGGTGAAGGGTATTTATGTCTTTAAAAAAAATGAAAAACACATTTATTACAAGTTGTAATTTTTATGCATTATTTTCATTATCTCACCTCATTAAATGCATTCTTAATCAGTGCCCTAACAAAACCCATATTTATTAATGGTCGACGTCCCATGTACATGGAATCAATGCCCACCCAATAGGGTTGCTTCACATTTCACAATTTGATTTGGCATATATATCCATCATCCGTCACTACCTTTTTTTGTTTAAGCCTCAGCCCTCAAGAAGTTGGTCTGCGTATATATATATATATATAATTATATATATGCGGAGGATCTTAAGGTGGGACGTATATATATATATATATATATATATATGCAATATATATTCTTGTTTTCTTTTACGAAGTTGGTCTACCCTAATTAGATTCTCCCAAGATATGATATGAGTAATGTACAAAGAATCTTTCTATTTCTAACCAAGTAAAGAAGAAGATATCGATGGTGGGAAATTAGTTATTCTTTTTTCCCAAAAGAAGTTGACAGCTAGCATGCATTGAATCTGATCTAATAATAATCTGATATAAGAATCTTTAATTTGGCATTATCACTGCTTCACAGTATTCTTTATTCCTCAGAGAGTCATAGATATGTTCTGGCGGCATTGCTGTGGATCAAGAATTTGTTCCATCTCAGAAAAAGAGTCGAGCTTTTATAAAAATGTTATAATAATTTAATCCATATCCAAAGAGCTGTTTGTTTCATATAGAATATATATTAATTAATCACTGCAGGTATGTGTTAGACATTAAAGATAGAAGAGAACGGAAAATAAAACTTTTTTTAGACTAAAGTATTCACCGTCGAGCACACAAAAAATAAAGCTTTAAGGCATAAGTAATATATCTAATTTAAACAACTTTAAAAATTACGGACAAACTCCTTTCAAAATACCACAAAGCCTATGCAATGAATTTTCAATTTTTCTTACATCTATTCATACTTCACATCTTCGGTGGTGTAAAAAGACACATATTTTCATATAAAAATTATGTCTAATTACTTTTAATAATAGAAATCATTTAATAAATAAAATCTTTTTAAATTAAATAATGTGTCTTTCAATGTTTAAGTCTTTAAGAGACACCATTTAGTTAATGGATATATATATATATATATATATATATATATATATTAAATTAAAGAATATGTCTTTTAATTATTGATAAATAAATTCAAATAGATATATTTTTCGCATTAAAAGATATGCGTCTATCAATTGTAAATAATTATGTCAATTCTTAAAAAATTCTAACCACATAAAAATTATTACAAATAATTCAACAAATCTGTGATATTATATAAATAATCTCCTTTTTGGTTCTTATGAATACTTAATAAATGAGTCTAAATTAACTAGTATTATGAAGTTGAAACAATAAGAAAAATAAATAAAAATGCATGTGAAGTGAGACCCCCAAATAAATAATAAAATATCCTTTTCTAGCTTGCTATAATAATCTATATACTATGAGGCGTATGATTAAGTAATTATATTCTTTATCCTGTTTAGTGTGTAGGCATCGAACTTTGTCTGAAGTATATGATAAGATAGACTCCTGTTGCCCCAACAGCCTCCATCATTGGAGATGTTCAAGTTGGAAGAGGATCCATCAATTTGGTATGAAATTATGAATTTGTCTTAATATATTAGTAAGAGGTAATTAAGGTTAATTCATGTTTTGGTTGATCAAATAGCAAATTTGCAGATTTCATATATACTTCAATAGGATATAGTTCAGTCATATAATTTTTTGTGTGAGATTTTATATCAGCAGCTTTTCCCTATATATATATATATAATTGCCTGTTGAAAATCAAACCATGAAATTTTTGCCCAGTCTCTGTATATATATATATGGTAATCACTAATAGATTAATAATATAATATTTTTATATGTTGGTGCATGTTGCAACTTGTAAGGTCAAATTTTAGTGGGAAGAGGTTGCCATTTGCCAACTATTATGGGACAATAATAGACATTATATTATTTGCCCTAAATTTTTCGTGTTATTGGGGACAATAATTTTACAGCCGGTTCTATTTTATGTAACATTAATTCATTATTATTTGGTATAATTATTCCTTTATAGTAAAAATTTACTAATGATTATTAAATAATTATGAGACACGTCAAATAAAGACTATATAATGAGTGAGTACTTGATTTTTTTGAATAAATATTCTTTAGACAATCTTGTGCAAGACACCTATATAATTAAATATTAAATGCACAGACATGCTTCTTTTATTAATGAAAAGTCAAATCATACATAGTTTAACCCAAAATTTTTTTTATAAGTATTTTCTTATTGGAGACAATTTTATTTAAGCTAACTAAAGTCTCGTAACTTTCAACTTTAAAAATTACTCTTTTGTGTTTTACTCACTTAATTTGTATCTTGTGTCAATTTTAACTTTCAACTATCAAGTGATCTCCACAACTTTTTCTACCGTACTCACATGTACATTTAACTAACTTAATTCGATATTCTTAATTAATTAATAGGAGTTTACATCGTTGAGGAGCTGAGCTTATCTGAATAATAATAATAGTATAAATGCAGAAGCGTATACAATAAGTAACAAAATACATGTATGTATCATATATAAAGGAAACTAAGGCAGAAATTATTTGATGAGTTTATTTAGGGTATAATATAGGTTGTTAAACAGTAGTGCACTGTCTGCTTATGACGATAGACGACTCAAAATGATCGGAATGACATGGGGCGATAACTAGCCAATGTTACCGGAGGCGGTGAAGCCGCCCTGAATCTTAGCTCCGGTACCGTGTCCCTTGAAGGTACCACTCTGAATGGTATCTCCTTGAAGGCTTTGAGTGCCTGTATTTTTATGTTCGTTAGATGGTGCAGAAGGCATTGCTCCTCCTCCTCCACCACCACCACCACCATAATAACCTCCATAACCATACCCATACCCATAAGGATTGTAATACTGATAAGGTTGAAATTGAGGCTGAGGTTGAAATTGAGGTTGAGGCTGAAATTGAAATTGAGGTTGATATTGGAATTGAGGTTGAGCTTGAGGTTGATATTGGAATTGAGGTTGAGCTTGTGCTTGAGCTTGAGGTTGAAATTGGAATTGAGGTTGAACTTGAGGTTGAGGAGGTTGAGAAATTCCTGCCATTTTACAGGTTCCAACACCGAACTATATTGAAACTGATTTTGTGTTGGACAATTTTGGTCAAGACTACAAGCTGTTCTCGTTTTAATTTATAGATGCATCATGCATGCATGGATGCAGTAAGAACACATGTCATGATTTAATTAGCTTTTGCATACATGTTGGATGATGGAAATAGGGTTAAGTTCTTCATGTCATGAATCATGATTCATGGCTATGGCACGTGTGAGAGAATCTTACCTTTTGGCAAGTGGGTACTCTTGTGATATATATGTTATGGGTGAGTCTATGATGCAACTTATTATGTGATATAATTGTGACCATTGATGTGATCCAATTACATTGTATGATGCAACAAATTAAAATAACAAGCGTCACAATCTTATTGGCTGAAATTATATTGTATGATGCAACAAGTTTCATCGTAAACTCACCCATATGTTATCGTCAATTTATAAATTATTTTTAAGGAATCAATTCGAAAGCGCTGATCGTTAGTCTTTGAATGTTTGCCTGGCCTTTTGCTAATTAACATGATGAAAAGGCTTAATTTTGGTGATAAAGTAGTACTGTGCGACGTAGTTTTGGAATTTGATAGTGGGATGCTGTACCATATGTTATTCCTTATATGCAAAGTGTATTCACTTTCAGTGCCGAAAGATGACCCACTAGCAAGAAAGTTACTTATTATTGGGCAAAATACTAGGGGAATAGGTTATGGTTTAGCGTTGACCTTCTCCTTTTCTTTTACCTTTTATGTATATATTTTTTCTTGAAATTCTTCTTTTATTTTTAAAGAAGAGAGAGGGAAAGGACAAGAGGCCGAATTCTCCAAAGTTATTATTATTATTTCAATGGTCAAAAATAGGTCAGTGAATGGACATTTTTTTACTATATTATGTGAGAGTTAATAGAGTTCGCTGTATTCACTTCCATTCAATATCCATCAATTTAATTTGTGAATTATCAATCCATATTGCTTGAGATTCTTGAAACTTGAAACAACTTTAAAACTTAACACCACTGTAATGTTAGGGCCTGGAAATTACAATATTAAAAAATAGCATACATTTTGATGGTTTTGCATGTCCCAATTTAATTTTCAAACGTCACAACTCACATCTTCATTGTATTAATATAAAATGCAAAAAAAAATAAATTAAACTTCTGTCCATGTGCAAAAAATTTTTAAACTCTTATTTGAATGAAAAAAAAAATCCCAAATACTATCTTTCCCATTTACATCAATAATATATGAGTAAAAAATGTCATACACATAAAATCCTTCATTTACCAAAATACCCTATGCCCAACACCTTCTCCTCTCTCAGATCTTGAACTTCCACTGTTCGAAGATTCTTTAATCAAAGAAGCAAAATACCCTGAAAAGACCATGAGACGTTGGGCGGCGATGGTTTTAATTAATTAGGCCTCCAGGTTCATCATAAACAGCATACATATATAGCAGTCATTCATGTTTAAGCAGTGCCTAAACATTGGTAATTTAGTAAACGAAATAAGTTTATGCGTTTGACATTTTTATTCTTATTAATGTCTTCATTTTCACAGGATGTGTTATATGGGAGTAGTATGTATTTGGAGTTTTTTTTCTGAATTCATCAAATAGAAGCTTAAGAGCCTGGGTTATTATTCAAAGTTTTATAAGGACATCTTTTGCATTTTATCCCGAATATGAAATAAGGCAAATACAGATGGACAATACAGTAATCAATGTAAATGTAAACCATTTATTTCAATACGAAATAAGGCGAGTGATACATTTAAGGGTAGAGGATCAGAATAGATATATATGGTGAAGGAAGATTTGTGGTTACAATTAATTAGCGAACATAGAAAGAGCCATAGACGGTGGCTCCATTACCATGACCCTTCACTATACCAGTCTGAGTGGTAAGTCCATTAATGTATTGCGTCCCAGAGTTCTGATACAGGTCATAGCGATACTCTGCTCCTGCTGCTATTATTGGTATATTCATGCTCGGAATTGGAAAATTAAAATTGTAGGCTTGTGGATGCACTACTCCTGAAGCTGCTCCAAAATCATCACTCCCTCCAGGACTACCACCAATACCTGCCATTTCTTTGGTTCACACTAATTACTACTTAGCTCCACAAAGAGATATATATTATTTGATTTCTCTGTTTTAATTTGTGTAGCTTGGCTCTATATATGGAACTTGAAAAATTCTAATTATGCAACATATATCAGCATAATTAAACAGTATTAATTGTGTAGCCTACTTTTTTTTTTCTATATACTAAATCTACGATTCTTTAATTTCTTTCTTTCTTTTTTTTCTAATAAAAGAAGTGAGGACAGAAAACTTGTTGGATGCTAGCTTTTGTCTGCTATACTTGTTCTTGGCTTAGATGTATTTCCTTGTCAACAACGGCAATACAGTATCTGGTTCCCTTGAGTAAAGGGGTATCTCTCAAGTGGGGTTGTTACATTATTAGAACCAGATGTCGATGAATTTTAGAATCTCAAAAGTTGATTAACAGTTCAATGCATTTTTTACGGAATCTATGCTAAAGGGATAAATTGGATATTCCATTTCTAGGGTAAGCTTTATTAGCTTATCAAATTTCAGCTAATGAATTAATCTTGAGATCTAAACTAAAATATTTTTATCTTTAAAATTTAAAATGATACATATCTCAAAATAAATTCAATGAGTACAGAATGATGAGCTTTAACTCACAATTTCTCCAAAATATTACCCCCTTTTTCTATTAGAATTTAGAGGAGTGCCATCAATGTTCTTAATTACACATATTGTACTACTTTATTTATATACGTTGATTAATATATATATATATATATTTGGTGAATATATATATAGAACAAAAAAAATTAATTCAGACGATAACTATTTGGGCTTCCATGCCTTGTATACCTTTGATTGACACGAGTCAAGTTTACAAGCCCAAATTATATTTTGTGGGCCTTTATTACACTGAAGTCAATGTTGATCGGACAATATCCAATCGGTATTGTTTAACAGGCAAAGAAAAATTACGTTGATTGGCGACAAAAAGGACACAGCTGTGGCTGCTGGGATTCGAGCCCAGGTCTCCACGGCCACAACGTGGAATTCTTACCACTAAACTACAGCCACTCAGTTATCAGGCTGTTTGCTAAATTATAATTGAACAAATGGAATAGCAATCATGGCTCAGTAACAGGTGATAAGAGAGACCTTATAAATAAATATATGCTTTGATTAAAAAAAAAAACTTTGTGTAATCTAACATAAATGAATATGAGAATGAGAGAGAAAGCAATTTATCACTACTATTTGGCTTCTTTGTCTTTTTGGTCAACATATTTGGCTTTCTTCTCATAATTAACATTCATAAACAAGTTTTATGTTCTTTCTTTTTTTGACTGGAATAGAAACTTACAAGAGAAGGAGGCATACATTGGAATTCTAGAAAATATGAAATTCCCAACTCGCAACTCCTCTCATGCTTGATAATTTGTGATTAGCAAGTACCTAACAGCAAGTTCCCAAACTACATACAGCAAATAGCATACACATACTATAATTAATTTCTCCCATCAACAACTACATACATTGGTAATTAATTACAAAAAAAAAATGTCGAACAACATATGATTATCATGAATCAAAGAAAAAGCTTTGAGTCGATGAAGTGAGTTCCTTCCAGCAAAATGTAGGTCACTTCCATTTGGATCAAAGGAACTTCCATACCGAGAGAGAGTGAAGCGGCGTTCCCTTCCACCCACTAAGCAAACAATTCCCATTCATCTCAAACGTGCAATACTCCCCACACGCAAACCTCTTCGCCACTAGTTCCGCCTGATACAACGACGACATACTCAGCTCTTCCTCCACCATCCCAAACCTCCCAAAAAACGCCCTCCACACTTCAATCTTCACATTCCTAATCCTCCTCTCTTCTCCCTCCCTCGCCACAATATTCCTTATCCCTTCACTAAAATACAACGACTCCAGCACCATCCTATTCGGATCCTCCTCCTTCATACACGTGTCCACACAGTCAAAAAACGCACTGAAGTAAAACAGAGCCTCCGTGAACCGCTTCACAAACGACGTCGAATTATGGTTCGCTTCAACCTCCGTCACCACCATCGCAACCGGGTTCAAATTCCTCACCCATTTCATCAGCGCTTCTAGCTGCTCCGGTTTCGAAATCATAGGCCGTAACGCGAACTTCGTGTATACCGCTATTGTTTCTTCTGGATCTTTCTCCACTAAATCTTCCTTCAGCTCAAGCATATTCGATACCATTACGATTTTGTAGCAAAACGGTATGTTCATGGATTGAGCGAAACTCGTTAGTCTCTTACCCGTTGCTTCCAGTAAATCTTTCATTGTGGTTCCTATTGCTGTTATTTTAAGAAGCTCCAGCGGGAATTCGCGTGATCTTGATTCAAGAGCTTGCATCAGGATCGTCCATTGCGCTCCTTTTCTGATTCCCAAATCGATGATGTGGATCTTCTTTGAATCCGCCACGTTTTCCACGATCGCTTGGATTCCCGCGAATTCTACCAACTGAGCGAAAGGTAGCTCTTCGTGGCACGCGATGGAGGTTGGGCTTGGGCCTAGCATTGATTCGTCAGGATCGAATTTCCATGGCTCTTGAATGTATTTTCGATAATGACGCACCACAGTTTCAGCTTCTATAGATAGCTTTGACGGTGGTGATGAAGCGGATAGAGATCTCCCTGTTTCTCTGTTTATCCTTTCGCGAAGAGCCTCCGCGAAGTACGAAACGACGCGTTTCACGGGGCTCCCGGTCTTGGAACACATGGATTCGCAGTGATGAAGGAGCTTCGTTGCTCGTTCGAATTGTCGGAACCCGATTTTCTCAGCGCAAGCGAGGAGTGACTCGGCGAGTTCCACGTCGTCTTTCTCGTCGTCGGTGAGGCCGGAGAAACAGAACGCGTAAGGGTGAGAAATTGAAGAATCCAAACCGTCTAACTCTGAATTACACAGTGATGCTGACTGGATCAACCTAGCTCCCGCCATTCTCATCACATCTTCAGTTGAAAGCTTCCTCATCGTCCTGGACTCATGATTATTTCGCCGATGATCAATCTCAGGTAATATTTCAGCATTATTGTTATTATTATGATTATTGAAACGCTTAAATCCATTTCCGTAGTTGTTGAGAAGGTCAAGCGAGGCTAAAGGAAAAGTCAACGAGGGTTTGGATTCCTTAGAGGTAGGTTCGGTGACATCAACATCAAGATGAAGATCACTATCGACGACGACGTTTGGGAGATCATTATCAACCACCATATCAAAACGAAGATTATCCAACGGTCCATAATCCAGATACGATAACTGCTCCTTTTGTTGATGTGTACTGGATAGAAGGTATTCATGATCTGGAAAGAAGCCGAAATTGTTAACAGAGCAAAAGGAATCCATATCCATACCACCACCTGAATCCCCCCACTCTTCTGCTCCTGAAATCTGAAACTGCTTGCCTTCAACTTCAACATTAATACATGGCTCTGATGATGACATGTTCCATAAGGCATTGTTGGATGAGCTGTATTTGTCCTCAACAACTACTGCACCACCGAAATTGAATTCGTTGAAAGGGTATAAATCTGCCATGTCTAGGCCTTCTCTTCGTTCAGAAAAAAAGTTTAATAATAGATCGGAGAGTTAATTTGAGGATGCTAGTTAATTAAGCTTGACTAGTTCTCACGATGATAAAATTGATGGGTCGATTTGATCAAGGGGGGCCTGCCTGCATATATGTCGTGGCCTTCAATAGTTGAAGCTAGAGAATGCCATTTGCTGACAGAACAGAAGGAGCTGCAAATTAAATGGTTTAATTTTAATCAATTTTGTATTTTAATCTCATGACAATGTAGCGAAACCTTGTTTTCCAAAATTCCTATGAAGTTACACCAAGGTGCCAACACAGATTGTGCATAAACAAGATTATCATGATTTAAAATGTGTAAATGTTACTTCCCTTGGAGACATAACATAATAAAAAAATTATGTAAATGTTGGTACCTGAAAGGTACAATCAAGATATTATTGGGAATTACATTTTTTTATTCTATTATTGGTAACTTCGTGTTACATCGATATGTTGATCGACACTAGAAAAATCCAATTAGAGAGTTCATGAATGTCTATTATACAGTACAATTTAGACTGTAGTTAGGAATTTTGTAGGTTTATCACTTTTGATTTTAGTGTATCTTTTCCGCATGAAGTTATAATTGACGTGTTTCATATCAAATTTTTTTTTTTATGAATTCATATCATTAGTTTATTTCTGTGGGTTTGAAATTTGAATCGTGATTAGAGGCAAAATATTATTTAGTCTTTGAATTATTGGTCAAATTATTATTTAGTTTCTAAATCTGTAACTTTGTCAACTATTTAGTCCCCGAAGCAAAAATACTATTTAATCCCTAAATTTGCAACTTTGTCAACTATTTAGTCTCCGAACTTGAAAAAAATACTATGTAGTTCCCGAATTTGCAACTTTGTCAACTATTTAGTCCACTGACCATTACCTGTTAGATAACCAGTTGATATGGTCGTTAAAAGCTGACGTGACATGTGACTAGGCACTTAACAGTGCCACATTAGCATTTAACGGCCATGTCAACTGGTTATCTAATAGGTAACGATCAATGACTAAATAGTTGATCGAGTTACAAATTTGAGGACTAAATAGTATTTTTGCCAAGTTCAAGAACTAAATAGTTGATAGAGTTGTATATCCAGAGACTAAATAGTAATTTTACCAAATTCATGAACTAAATAATTGACAGATTTATAAATTTGGGGACTAAATAATAATTTAACCAAAGACTAAAAAATATTTTACCTCTAATAATTATTACTATATATATATATATATATATATATATGTATGTATATAGTCTAAATGTTCAATTTTTGGACATTTGCACACGTATATACCTAAAAAAAAGTTAAACACAAATTTAGCAATTTTTCGTAACTTTTTACAGATCTATACCACTTTTACTGTGCACTCCAAAAACGCTATCCGTGAGGGCGTTTTGTTGAATTTTTTTATTAGAAAAACGCCCTCAGTGAGGGCATTTATAGGGTCAAATGGTCAACCCTATAAATTGCCATAAGTGAGGACTTTTTCTAGTCAGAAAATCAATAAAACACTCTCAGGTAAAACGCCTTCACTGAGGGCGTTTTTCTTCCCAAAAAATCAACAAAACGCCCTCACGAATGACTTTTTGGGGGTGCACAGTAAAAATGATATAAATCTGTAGATAATTTTGAAAAATTACTGAATTTGTGTATGAATTTTTTTTTTTATATATACCGTGCAAATGCCCAATTTTTGTGTAAAAATCGATATATATAAGCACACGGCAATTGATCATTTTTAAGAAAATGTAATGAAAACAGAATCGTTGGATGAAGTCACATAATTGCCATTAACTAGGCATTATTATTGATTTTCCTACAGAAACATTATGTTACTTTGAAGCCTCAGCCTCCAACTATATTTATAGTACATAGTATAGTATATTACATGAAACATAGTTGTTGTATAGTGTTCTAGGCATTTACACGGCTCATATTCCAAAACTCAACCTCTAGCTCAAGAACACTCAGAAACGTAACTTCAGCTTTTTTGAGCTCGTCTTCGGAAGCCTTTTGCAAACGGCGAGTGGCAATCTTTTGCAGAGATTGACAATACTGACCAAAACCCTCATTTCCCCATCTTTCACATGTCTCCTTCAGTTCAGGTGGCGTTTTGGAACCTTCTTCAACACAATATGCGAAGCTCTCTTGATACACTGCTTCTATCCCCCACAACACTGTAATGGCCACAGTATACCCCACATCTTCCCTCATTAAACTCTCCAACAACCTGTCACATTATTCACTGCTTTACACTTTCATACCAAAAGCTAGCATCATACTTTACAACAAACAAAAGTCCGATTCCGGATCCGGAGGCCTAAAAACAGTAGAGGAAAGAGATAAAAGGAAGGTGGGTTCCACTTGATGTGGGATACCCCAGTATCTATGGTGTTATAGAGCACTGAAATCTCTTCTCCAAAAATCCTAACTACGTAGGAGAGGTAATTAATGGTTTACCTATAAACAGGATCTAGTCAATAATATTTCAAAAACTTGTGAGTTGTTACTTTTTTGTTTGTAATGTCCAAATTAAACGCAGAAGTAGATACATATGAATTGATCATGACGGTGGATGGTTATACTAAAAATCTTATATCTTACTTGCAATAGTTTATGTTTGCCTCCTGAGGAGCCACGTCAGAAAGTGGAACATCCCATTTGGAGGCTTCTCTTTTGAACCATGCTATCTCATCATCAAGGGAAGCCATGCCCCGCAATATTACTTCCATATCAGAACTGTCATCTGATTCCTTCCAAGCTTTTATCAGTACACTGGCCACAAATGGCACAAACGCTCTCACAAATAGATAATCCTGTGCCTGCATAGCATAAATCAACACACATGCCAAGTTTTGTAAGCTTCGAGACCAATCTCAGCCCAATCAGTCCTTAGAAACACATTATACATTAACAGGGCTAAAATAGTTCATTCAATCCTCTGTTGAAAATTGCAAGAAGGAAGCAATCAATTATTATCAGAGCAAGTCAATTTTGTATCCTACTATAAAAAGTGAATAAATAGGAAAAACTTGTTCCCCTTAAAGAACCCATCTGGGCAACAAGGTAAAATTGAATTCAAGCTTATATGAGTGTCCATAACTGAAAATTGCGTGCATTTGTCAAGAAAAGAAGCCAAATTAGAAAACGATACAAGTAAAAGAAATCCAAAATTGAAGCAAGAGTAGAGTTACCAGCCATGTTTTGAAGGAAGACATGTGAATGGTGCCGTCGCGAAGAGAGAGGATGAAAGGGTGCCTGGTGGCTCCGGTGTATTGTAGGCGGTGCTTCCTCAACCACGCCTCTATCACCTCCATCTTCTTCTCTTCCATTTTCTTCTCTTACTCACAGATGCTAGTAGGTCCTAGTCCTAGTCCTAGGTATACTAGCCTCTCTTCTCCTCTTAATCTTATAGTCGCACCAAAATTCCAGAATATGTATAACTTTCCCGTTGATTCTGGGGGCTACACCTACTATACTTGATCGCTTAACTTCTTGTAACGTGGGCTACCTTTTGCTTTTCCTGGATCATACGTGGCTGTCTTCAAGCACATACACATACACCACAGCATCTGGCATTCTTAATTGGGCTTTTGTTTTATAATCCAAGCCCATATTACTTTCCCTCAAGTAGACCTGCTCATGGGCTGGGTAGCCCATGAGACTACCCAAACCTAAGCCCATGGGTCAACTACCCAACATTAAGAATTGGGTATGGGTAGTACTTGAGTTTTACCCATCAAATACTCATTTTATTAAAAATACTTGGGCTAAAACTTGGGTAGTACCTGGGCCCTACCCATCACTTACCACGATTCATTACCTACCATCACTACCCGTATTGGCCCGCAGGCCACTTTTTTTATTTTTTTTCTAAATATATTTTTTTAAAAAAATAATTATAAAATTATATATTTACATAAAAATTAGTATTTTTAAAGCCCGGAAAAATACGGGCCGGGCTCAGGCAATTTTTTTGAAAGGCTGGCCCGAAAGCCCGTAAAATATAGGTCGGGCTCGGGCATTTTTTAAAGCCCGACCCGAAAGCCCAGAAAAATACGGGTCGGACATTTTTTTAAAGCCGGACCCGAAAGCCCGAAAAAATACGGGCTGGGCTCGGGCAATTTTTTGTAAGCCCGACCCGAAAGCCCGTAAAATATGGGTCGGGCTCGAGCATTTTTTAAAGCCCAGGAAAATACGAGCCGGACTTGGGAAATTTTTTGTAAGCCCGGCCCGAAAGCCCGGAAAATACGGGCCGGGCTCGGGCAATTTTTTGTAAGCCCGGCCCGAAAGCCCGCAAAATATGGGTAGGGCTCGGGGAATTTTTTTGTAAGCCCAGCCCGAAAGCCCGTAAAATATAGGTCGGCCTCGGGCATTTTTTAAAGTCTGACCCGAAAGCTCGGAAAAATACGAGCCGGGCTTGGGCATTTTTTAAAGCCCGACACGAAAGCCCGAAAAAATACGGGCAGGGCTCAGGCAATTTTTTGTAAGCCCGGCCCAAAAGCCCTTAAAATATAGATCGGGCTCGGGTATTTTTTAAAATCCGACCCAAAAGCCTGGAAGAATACGAGGCCCATTACGAAAGCCCAAAATAAGGACAATATGGGTTCCACTGTTCCAATAAGATGAAGACACGTAGGCAAACACGCATTGCATGACGTGTCAATACGAGAGCCAACCTCCTGGTTTTCATATCTCTGTTTTTAGTGCATTTCCACTCTGCATATGCACTAGCTTTCATTCCATTTTTGTTCTTCACTGATTAGCGTTTACCGTCGTGTTGACCCTAAAGCACCGGTGGAGCAGGTGGCCGTGGAAGCTTTGGTTCGATCAATTTTCTTGTCGAATTTTGTGCACGCTTTCTGAGGTTTACAGTTATGGCGGAGAAGTACAACCTCAAGAACCCGGCGGTGAAGCGGATTCTACAGGAGGTGAAGGAGATGCAATCAAATCCTTCCGATGATTTCATGAGCTTGCCTCTTGAGGTATTATTGTCTCTTTCATCTCACGTTTGTAATTTCATTGGGTTCCTGTTCTATTAGGGTTTCCAATTCAAGATCTCTCATCTTTACCCTTTGATCTCAAAATTTGGTGCTGTGTGTTCGTCTTTTAGCATATATGATGGTTGTCAATGGAATTTTCAATCAATGGGCTTCATTCAGCTCCAGAGGGATCCGATCATTATTATATTTGTTGCAATTCAACAAAATTGTTCATAGCAGCTGCCAAATTGTAGGTTTAATCCGTACTATAGACAGATTTAAAGAAACAATTACTCCTTAGAATTGTGCAGGTACAGCTGTCTTCTTGAGTGACAGAGATGAGTCATGGTTGTAATTGAGAATACAATAGTAATTATGGCACGGAATTGAAAAGAAAGGGTCTTGATCTTTCCTTTACTTGAATAGTTTACCTTAGCGAAAGGACATTATTTGCGTCCGTATGCTGGGGAATACAATTGTAAGGCAACTGGAAATGGAAGGAGTTTTTGTATGTTTTTCTTGTTCCAATAGTTTTTATATGTATTTCCTTTTTTATTATTGTAGATTTCATTTGAAACTTTATCTTCCCCTCCATTTTTGTAGGGAACAAAATGGGGGGGGGGGGGGGGGGGGGGGGGGGGGAAATTCCTAGGGAGCACCTCGTTTCCTGGCTTTCTTTGCTTTCCTTCTATAATGACTGCGTGACAGAGTGATTGGATTATTTTGGAGAAATTTTAAGCTCTTATTTATTTTACTTTGTGCAAAGGCTTTATGCGACTGCTGTATATGGTTCTTATTCAATCTATATTCTTAAATATTTCTAACTAGGCATTTGATTAGGGAGTGAAATTATCCTGCCTTTTCTGTCTTCTACAACTTTTTAAGCAATTTCAATATAATGATTTTGTTTTCAGGAAAATATTTTTGAATGGCAATTTGCTATAAGAGGACCCTGTGATACTGAATTTGAGGGCGGAATTTATCATGGACGGATCCAGTTACCTGCAGAATATCCATTCAAACCTCCTTCATTTATGTTATTGACTGTAAGAATTTTTCTCCCTTTAGAGTTTAGATTGAGTAGATTGTTTTGTCATATTAATTTGCGTAACATCTTTTTAAATTGTTATGTTTTATTAACTTTTTATTTTTATTTTTTTTAAAAAAAAAACTTAATGCCCAATTCCAATATGCTTATAACTTTTGGTGTTATGTGGTCAGCCTAATGGTCGTTTTGAGACCCAAACCAAGATTTGCTTGAGCATATCAAATCATCATCCTGAGCATTGGCAACCATCATGGAGCGGTAAATAACATTCCTTTCCAGTCCCAGTGCACTTTGTTTAGTTATTTTACGAGTCATGTTAAGAGCAAACTTTATAATTTTCTTTATCCTATATTGCATATATGTCCAATTTGGTCTTAGAGCTACATGCCAGACCGTTATCTGTTTTATAGCCTTTTGTTGCTTTGCAGCCATAGGTTTGCCTGAGATATCTAATTATGATCTTCATAATTTACTACGAGTGATCAATTTTTTCTTTGCAGTATTGCTATATTCATAGGGACATAATTTTCCATTTTTCCCTAGATGAAAGAAGTTGACTTTGTAATGTTTCTTGACGCATCAGTTCATTTGGTTGGTTTGTGATATCTGATGTCTAGCTAGGACAAGGGAGGGACTATAATTTATTGAGAAAATACTGATCAAGCTAAGTAATTGAATTTCAAGTATATTCTCATAAGTCATAACTAGACTGGGAGTTTATCTTTGTCTAGTTAATCATTCTCATTTAATGCATTGGGTACATAGTTCAACTCCTATATATGTCTAGTCAGCTAAACTATAACAAGAAATTACAATTTACAAGCATTGAAGGTTTTTAGCGTCGAACTTTTCCTTTGATGCCCAAGGCTTCTACCTAGCTGATTCAAATTTCTTTTGGCAGTAAGGACTGCTTTAGTTGCATTGATTGCATTTATGCCCACCAACCCAAATGGTGCATTGGGCTCATTAGACTACAAGAAGGAAGAGAGGCGTGCATTGGCCATTAAATCTCGTGAAGCACCTCCAAGATGTGGAACTCCTGAACGTCAAAAACTGATTGATGAGGTAGCATTTGTTGCCTATTCTTTTGTGGCTAGTGCAAGTTTTCTGTAATACCTTGCTCTGATATTACCTTTTTATCCCAGATACACGAGTATATGCTAAGCAAAGCACCCCCTGTTCCTCAACAAAGCCTCTCACAGGATCCTGAAGAACACCCCAGAAATGAGGAGGCTGAAGCCCAAGTTAGTCCTCCAAATCCTGAGGCCATACCCGCTGGAGAGGGGCTTCCAGATGAAGCAGAAGTTGACAGAATTGTTGAAGAATCCCCAGCAAATGATAATGCCAACCCTGTAGGAGTGGAAGTTCCAAGAGAGATTCCAGCCAGTGCCTCCAGCAGCCAGCTACCCCATAATTCAGATACAAGGGTTCAAAATCCAAGGCCACAAACGAGCGTTCAAAAACCTGATGATCGCTTGTTCACATTGGCTGCAATTGGACTTACTATAGCAATCATGGTCCTTTTGCTGAAGAAGTTCATTAAATCTATCGAACATGGTGCAGTTTTCATGGATGGATCGTAGATGTATTCGTTTCTCTCGCTGGCTTGAGGTTTTAATAGAAATATCAAGCTCATTGAATCTGAAAGATGTGTGTAGTATCATAATCTTTTTATATATCCTTAGTCCTTGTAAGTATGGTAATATATATGTGTTACAGAGCTGCTAGCTACACCGTTGCATCTTTTTAACTGTCTTTTATTTTTGCCATGTTATATGGTGTGAGCTACTGCCTACTTTCTGTACCAAACGTCAATTTTTATTATACATATGCTTTTGCACACACATTTGACTACTTATTAACATACTTGGCAACTTGGCTTTATTCTGCGGCTAACCGTGGTGGTTGCAAATTTGCTTCCTGTAGAAATTAGAATTGTAAAGCAAGCACCTCTGCACATGCTAGAACAGGTTGCCGCTCAACGTCGCCAATACAAGCAGGAGTAATAAGCACACCAATGTTGAGATAAAACCAAATTTGTTCTTCTCTTTCTTTTCAAATTGAAAAAAAAAAAAAAAAAAAAACTCTCTTAAACAATTGACCCTAAAAAACTGAGTTCAATAGGTTTCTGATCACTCTTTCGGAAGATAAATCGTAGGGACCTTGAATTGAGGGGAATTCTCACAATTTCAGGCTTTCGTTCTTGTGGGCAGGATCATTCCTGTATTTCCCACCCTTTATGAAGAGGGATTTTTTTTCTTTTTCTGAGAAAATTTCCCACCAGAAATATTGTACTTTCAGTAAAGTGAAGTCGCATCACTTGGTATGTAATGTATACAAGCATCATCTAAATATAGCATTTTCAAATTATCAATATCTACAAAGACATGCTTGACAAAGCTTGGAACTGCGGTTCCTGAGGACTACATAATCTTATGAGTAAATGGCTCAAAAGTGACATTGACCTGCCTCAATCTTCACTAGATCTTTAAAGAATGAAGTAAACTGATTTCACCAAAATGAAATTAGCCAGCAAAGATGGCATAAATTAAATTAGCAGGCAATTAGAGGTTGCATCTTCTCATGTATGGCTCTATAACAGTTAAGACTGCATAGGGGAAGCTTGGACTTGGAATCTCGATACTTGTACTCGTTGGTACAGTTTGGACCTGCACATCTTTCTCGAGGGGGAGGATAGCTGAAACGAGGCATAACATAAATAAATTTTAACATATGAGGAAAAAACAAGTTTATATAGTATATCAAGCAGCAAAAATGTCTTGGGAAAATCTATAATAAGAACGACCAAAACTCCTAATTGTGAGAAACTAAGCTACTGTACCTTTTAGTTATGAAGTCAATTGCGCTTGTGCACAATAGTGATAATTTAGGATTAAATAACTTCTTATCAATAGTTATTAGGAAGTTAGGATTATGAATGAACTAACAGCTTGATTTTTGAGAAGGAGGGGCATAAGTGTCTTGTTAGCAAATGTTTTTGTATCCTGCTAATAGCTCCCTTTTCTTGTAAACTGTTATTATTAAATAAAAAAAAAAGAATTTTACCATTAAAAAAAGAAAAGCTACTGTACCTTTTGGGTACCATCTGGAAGATACTTGGTAGACCAATGTCTTCAGAAAAAGTGACCACAGTTCCTGAGGGGCCAATAGTCCAACGAACAGTGTTTGATCCGAGATAGAAGGAGTTGCGAGATTTTTTCTGCATAGTCAACATGTTAGAACTAGCAACAACTTGCTAAGAAGTCAGGGTTGATCATTATTGATTCAATCAAGACCTGCGCAAATTCCTCCATTTGCTTTTTCATCTTTTCGTCTTTCTTCTTCCTACCGGAATCATGACCAAGTATCTTTCTGATGGCCTCAGCCTAGAAAAGAACAAAGTGAGAGTTCCTTTAGCGCAGATCACTATAAATTATCTAGAACAAGCATGTTGCACCTGTTTTTTATCCCACAATCTCAATTCCTGAATTAAAGATAATCAAAGAAGTCATA
This sequence comes from Senna tora, assembly GCA_014851425.1. NCBI lineage: Eukaryota > Viridiplantae > Streptophyta > Magnoliopsida > Fabales > Fabaceae > Senna > Senna tora. The sequence continues at coordinate 5,643,555 of CM026262.1, read as the reverse complement.
GACTTAACCTCAGACTCCCGAGCCGCCTTCTCTGATTGCATTTTACGTCTCTGTGCAGCCTCAGCTTTCTTAAGTTGCTGCTCCATTTCTGACAATTTGCCCTTTTTCCCTTATCATCAACAAAACATTATATACATGGTTAAACACAGTGAATAAACTTGTATGAAATCACGAATTAAGAAAGATGGCAGGAATTAAATGCTTGAGAATACATTCTTTCACAAAAGTCTTCAATTCTGTAAAAATTCAGTAAGAGTATGATAGCATTCAATCCATATTCAATGGATATTTGATAAGATTGTAAGATAAACTTAATGGATTTGAAGTACAAGAACTCCCTAAAACTTCAGACCCATTTGAAAGTTCTATTTTTCCAGAATAAATTTCAAATTTTTAGATGCCATTCACATAGATTATCTGAAAGTAAAATTCATTACACACAAGTATGTTATAATGAATGAAAAACAGTCTCTCACTGGTTATCTGCTTTATCTGAATAATCCAAGTCAGAGTTGTACTTATTTACACAATAATTCATAAGTAATCAAGCAACTAAAACAGCATCGCCTAGCCAAATAATACAGAAATAATCAAAATGCTTACTTTGAGATAATGTGGGAATAAAATAATCTGAGATGTCAATAATGCTTGCATTTGAGCCAAATAAAACTTCATTGGCTTCACCAGATTCCTTCTTTAGCTTCTTCATCTCAGATATAGACTTGCCATTGGATGTTAGACCTCCTTCTTCCATGTAACTGTTATTCTCGTATTTCTTTTCGGACTTCAGCTTCTTTTTACCATCCTTACTCGAACCTGGTGTTCCAGAATCATTGAGGGTTCCCTGATTATATTCATTGTAACCAACATCAATTTTTGAAGCAGTAAGTCTTTCAAGGAACTGAAGTTCTGCATCTTCATTTTCTTCATTACTATATTCCACATCCAAGGCACGTCTTTTAGTTTTAGGAATGCGCTTGCTCTTACGGACTAGCTCGTGATTCACAGTTGAACTTTCTCCAAATGATATTTCTCTACATGAAAGATTCTCTGCCGTAACACCAGATTCAATGCTAGAAAACTACAAAGAAATACAAAGGAGACTGGTTATAAATAAGAAACCTCAGCTTTAAGTTCTACAACAAACTATGAGGAAATAAAGTTCTTATTTATAATTTTGTTTTCTTGATAGAAAGAATGGGTCAAATTACCTGATACTTAGGATCATCAGAAGAGGAAGAAGAGTTTGTAGCATAAGAACTAATGGTGGAGGTAATTTCCATCTTTGCCTTGGTGTGAATAGTATGAATAACACCTCCAAACTTGAGCTTCAGCTTCTTCAGCTTGTTCTGAGCTCCTGATCCATCAGAAGCAACCATTATATCCTGCTGATTCTGATTTTGATTCTCATCATCTTTTCCATAAGGCTCTACAAATGAAGGCAAACCAAAATAGCTCTGAAACATTGCATGAGGATTAGCTCTTGGTCTGCGTGACGCCCTACTCCTTTTTCCAGTCCTGGTGGAGCTGGCAGGAAGCCCTGACCCATGAAGAATTTCCATTTGTGGTATTTCTGCTAACAAGAATAATTAGTTGGTATTATTAGTAGTGAGACAACTGAAATATTTATATTAGAATAGAGGAAAATACATATTGCATGTTTGAGATCTATATGAGCATCAGGACAAAATTTCCTTGTGTGCCTAGAGGAAATTTTGTGAACAATTTAATATCAGAAGAATTTCTCTAGTGCAATAGAGGAAAATACATATCGTCTTGTGTCCCTCTATTCTTCTTTAAATTCCGTAGAACTTACCAGCAATGAACGAAATAAGCAGGAATGTGCAGAGAAAAGTTCATTTGGAGCGAATACAGAAAAAGGTCTCTCTCCAATTCCATGCAGAAGAATGGGAGTAGCTGTAAGAGTATAATAGAATAGAGTTGGAGCTCAACGTGCAGAGAAGGAAACGAGAGGTAGCGAATAGCGATTGAGTAGTGAGAGAGACATATAATAATTAATTTCGAAAAAGAAAGCTTAGCTTCAGGATTCACCATAAGAGCAGCAGCTTCTTCGGCGACTGCCATTATACAATTTGTGATTTTTCATATGAGAAGGAACTTGTTTGTTTCTGTGTTATTGGGCCGGAGACGGATAAGGTGGGTGGGTCCCTCTACTTGTTGTGCACTTGTGCTTGTGCCTTAGCCCTTAGGAGTGGACATGAAATCCCCAAAGTGCCCACTTTTACTTTTAGGTCACTATGCTAATTAGTAGTAATTACGTAAATTTGTTTGCTTTCCAGATGTGTCATTTTACTTTCGTTAATTTGTTAATTACCATTTTATAATCTTAACTCTTGAGTTAGTCTCCCAATATATAATTATTAGGACTTTTAAATGAATTATTTTTAAATATTTTTTTCGGACAAGAATTTACAACTTACTATAAATATTATGAGAAGATATTCAATATTACAACATGTATTTATTATTTATCAATTTATTAATAAAATTTGGTCCATAATTTCTATTAACCTAAATTTCTATTAATATGGATAAATAAAATTAAATAAACGGAGAAAAATACTAAAAATTCACAACTCCAATCTCTCCCGTGGTACTAAATTTTTGTCCGAAGATTACATTCTCTTCAGTAATAAATTGTCTGACAACCGAACTTAAAGGCATCAAGTTATGCGGACCCAATTTGAACCACACAATTTCAGCAACACAGACACAGGCCTTCTTAATGATTTTCTTCTGCAATATATGATATATTGAACTTGTCTCAAATACTTCACAGGAATCATAAAATTAACATGCTACATTAACAGAAACACCATGAGGATTACACAAAAGCAACATCTTTTGCTAGAAATCCAAGTTCAAGTCAAATAAGAAGCAGATTACAAAATATATAAAACTTATTCGTTGAGCAAACAGCAGAGAAAAGCAGGTTTAATGGTGATCTGTCTTCACCACAGTCACAGGGCAAGAAGCATGGTTCACTACATAGTTGCTGACACTGCCCAATATAGCCCTGCAGAAATTGAAACCTCCATAACTCAGAAACTAGATTCATTACCAGAAGAAGCAGATAGATATATATGGAAGGGAAATTGATGGAAGCTACTAATACTATACTACCTTTTGAGTGTGCCAAGGCCTCTGTTGCCCATTATAAGGCAGTCTAGAGGTATGTCATTAACTGCTTCACATATCTTCTCACGAGGATCTCCCCAATAGATCTTCATCAGTACTTCAATCTGCAATGCACCACAAATAGATTTCAAATTGAAGTTATTTAGTCTTAGTCCCATCAACAATATTCAACAATCATCATCATCATCTTCAACTTTTAAGACTAAACAAATCATCATATTCATAAATCACAATTCATACCTTCTTCTGTCTAGCAGCAGTTTGGACAATATCCAGAGTTTCTGCACCAGGTTTCACTCCATATTTCTTCATCAACGCTGGATCCGAAAACTCAGACAAAGGTATCAAAGCTGCATTTAGGTGGATATAACAAAATACATTTAGGACTAACCCTTGTATATATAAACTAATGGTAAGGAATTTTTAATACCTTACGAAACAGGTAGGACTGATTAAGAGAAAATTATAGCTTCCATAAAGGAAATTATGACGTTTATGATTTAAAAAGAAATAATCAGGGATCTATGAAGAGCTACTTTAATAAGTTCGATTCTGGCATATGCAGTAGCAGGGGGAACACATGAATCACGATCCTATAAATTAACCGTCAAACAGTAAAACTATTCAAATCACAGTCAAAAAGCAAGCGAAATAAAGAATCTAAGCATGAACATGAGAAGTTTCTGGGGAAACAAATTAAACAGATAATAACAAAAGCAAAAAGGGGGGGGTGAGATTTAGTACGAGAGCCCGTAGCTTCCCAGAGCTGAATCTCGCCGTTCTCGTAGTCCTTTTCTTGGCTAATGGTGACGAGAACGAGGTGATCCCCTTGTCGGGCGAGGTTATCGACGGTCCATTGAAGGGCCTTGTTGCTACAGGGCGAGAAATCAACGGCCACGCCCACTCTTCTATGAGCTGCCATTTCTAAGGAGAAGTTCAGAGTTATGAAGGAGAAGAAGTGTGAATGGTTTTGATGTGAATGTTTGAGTCAGAAGATTGCAAATTCTGAGGCTGAGAGTGAAGAAGAATTTATGGAGGGATAGACACAAACAAATACAAAACACAATGCCTATACTGCGCTCCTCTTTGGATGGAAGATGATGATGATGATGGCACACTTATTGAGAGTTTGAGACTGTAGGAGAATTTTGTCTCTGTTTTCTGGCCGTTGGATGGATGGATGGATCGCTAGGAGAGTACTACAAATATTCAAACCAATTATTGATATTTTATTTTGGGATTCTCAGATATATTAAACTAGGGGAGAATAATTCAACTAAAATAATAAATAATAAAGAGAGAGGGACCTATAAATTTAAAAATACAAAAAAGTTAGCTTACTTGTATTTTTAATATTAGATTAAGAAGAGTTTTTTTTTCTTTTGAAATCAATGATTGACAATTGAATGGTGTAGAGGAAAGAGACAGAGAGTACTGTCTTCGTGCGTTGGAAAAAAATTAAAAGAAGTGTAAAATTTATAAAGTGTATGAAATATATTATTTAGACTGTTAAATAAAAATTAAAATTTGTATCCGTATTATAATAATTTCATTCAATAATTTATGTTGTACATTTTATACACTTTATCAAATCTCTTAAAATGGGCGTCTAAGTACGTTGGTTGAATAATCATAATTCATAACCCCTACCAAAAAAGAATCATAACTCATAACCAAATTGAATTTCCACAAATTTTTATTTTGAAAGCCACAAATTGAATAATGCGAAGAGCCGAGACTGAAGGGAATAGAGTCGAGGTCAACTTTATACTGTCGGCAAAATTAGGCGAGCCTCAAAGTTCAAACCAAGTATGAGCTGGTCTGGCCCACTTCATTTTTAGTGTTTTGCTCTATCTTTTTATATTTAAAATTTTATTATAACACAGAAATATACCTGCAAGAAATAACAGGATTTTTATAACTTACCACACCCAATGGCTATCTGTTAAATAATTTACATAAATTCGTTGTCGCTAAACCACTTTTTTTTTCTTTCAATTTTTACATTATTTATGCAAAGTAATAACCAGTCTAATATATATATATATATATATGTGTGTGTGTGTGTGTGTTTATATTATTGTTTTTCTTTTTTATTCGCGGGCCCTTCAATTTGTGACTTGTACAATTTGGGAATATCCATCGACCATCATCATTGATTGCCATTTTCATTCATCATAAACCCACTTAACTAGAAATAGGGGAAATCACTCTGAGTATAAAACGTATGGTAAGAGCACACAAAAAACGTTTATAATAGAGAGAGAGCATAAGAAAGAAGAAGAAGACTTGTGAATTGAAGAGTCGAAAGACCAAAAATCAATTGAGACAACTCATTTGCAATTTATACCTCCATGCCCTGCTTCTTGTTCTATACTTTTGAAGTTCTTCTACAATCCCCGCATAATAGAATCCCTTCACATCCACTTCTTCGCAAAGCTTGCTAAACAGCTTAAACGAATCTTTCCCCTCCTTCATCTTCCTCTTCCTCTTACCCTCCCTCTCATCATCACTCACCAGAATCCTCAAATGCCTGAACAACTTCGCATCCTTCTCCGATTTCACAAACGCTCCCATTAGCAACGCATAAGATGTGAAATACTGAACATGGCCATACACATGGTGATCATACTCATTCTGCTCTAACGCTATAAGGTTAGCAAACAGAACCTCAGTGAACTTATGTGTCACCAATGGGGGGATCTCAAAAACCCCATCACAAAAGTTTATGTCTAGCAAACTCTTGGATGTGAACTTCATGAACTCGATTCCATCTTTTTGAAGCTTCATTGCGCTCCCAATATCTTTAGGCACAACTGTGGCATCCCTTGCTTGTACTGCTAAATATGTAGGGAGGTAGCATTGGCGAATGAGGTCAAGCAAATGGTTCCCTTCTCTGAATTTCTCCATCCCAAACTCTCGTTCTCCACACAGCATTTTTCTGAAGAAACGAAAGGCAAGCTCGGAAAGAGTCTGATCAGTGGTAGTACACTGTAGTGGAATTGGTACAATCTCGAACAAGATGTGGAGAATGATGAGAGGTATTTGGTTCTCTAACAATATGAGGTTGCATCTAACAGTATTGAGCTTCCCTTGCTCGGAGAATATGGGGTCACCACCACGTCTTAGACCCTTGAAAGCGTACTTGAAGAAGAGCTCGATGATGAAACAGCCATCAAGGAGCATCATCTTCACGAACTGGTCGCTTGAGAAGTTACTCAGTGCTTCTTCTGCATAGAAATTTCTTGCTGTTTGCTCTGTGTTTCTCAGAGCCTCCACGCATTCCCGCAAGGTTGCTTCCAGGTCTGGCTTCCGGCTCAGAAGGGTATAAAGGTAATGCCACTTGTGTTCTTCCATAGGGTTGAGTTTGGAATTGTTGTGATAGAATGGACCGATGGAAACTAGATCAGGGGTGTACATTTTCTCATTCTCGTTGTATTTTCCTCTAAGCTTCTCTGGTACTTTGAAGATGGATTTCAAAGATGAAACTGAAATGGCTTCAAGCTTGCGTTTGATGTGGGATACGAGCTCTATGTTTTCCTCATTGGATTTGTTATCACAGGTATCCATCTATATATATGACACAAGGCTGCACTGTATATGGACGTTAACTTGATACCTGAAATCCCTTTTTATGTTAAAGTAACTATATAGTTCTCAATGTATGAAGCATGGACAAAAATGGAGATAGATATATTTGTTTGTGCCTATCTCATGTTGGAGACTATACTATGTGACACTTTAAATTATATAGGAAGTAGGAACGTTTTGAAAATTTATTGTGTTTTTTTATTTATAACAGATTTCATTTTCTAAGATTATATTTAAACTAGTGAAAACTCAAGATAGGGAATCAGCAAATATAACAATATGCTTCCACTAAACTTGGTTAAATTGCACAAAATTTCCCTCAACTAGAGCACTTGTGCAATTTATCCCACCCTTTTTAACTTTAGAAATTGACAAAAATCTTAAAAATTTTAATTTATCCAAACATTTGTCCGCATTAACAAATTTGAGGGGATATTTTGCACAGAATTAAAATTTTGAAGGGAGGTTTTTTATTAAATTTTGAAGTTGTAAGGATAAATTACATAACTTCAGAGCATTTTTTGACAAAAAGTAAATGAAGTGTATTACACAAACAAAAAAAAAATTGAGGGAATTTTTTACAACTTTTAAAGTCGAGAAATAAATTGCACAGTCCCTAAATTAATAGGAATTTTTGCAATTCAACTAAAATTAAGTACAAATGGTCACATATAACCTCTTATATTATTATCTACATTTGCTCATTCTAATCCGATGCCAGTCAACTAGTTTGTAATTAATTCAAAATAAGGGAGGCACAGTTTATATAATAATAAAATGTAAGAAACTGTTAAAATGGGAGGCACAGTTTTTGGACCTAATGCAAATATTAATTAATAAGTTTATAATTGAAATAACAAAACATAAAACGAAAAGTACAGACCTGGATGTGATGTGAGCTCTTAAAATGAAAAATGATCACTCCATCGAGCCAAACTTATGTGTTTTTCTCGCTGCACCCACTGCAAGAACTGTGGCATCCATTGATTATATTGTACTGAAGCCTAAACAACCCCAGAAGTTATATATCTCCAAGAAACTACTGGACCACTACATAAAGAAACTTCAAGGGAATCCAAGATAACTTGGGGACCCTGATAAGAATAATTAATACAATAAACCACTGAATGGGGAAAACAAAAAGTGAAGAGAGATGTCATTCATTATTCAGGATCTGTATGAGCTAAGGCTCAGGAAGATCGATAGAAAGCAAGGCCTGTTGGAAGAAAGAAAAGCAAAGAATGATTACTTAATACATAATTCAAGAATTATTTACTGGATTTGTACAACTCAGAATATTTACCAATCACGGTAACCCCTTCTCGTTCTTCATATTTTTTTTCTCTCTTAAGTATTTATTTTTGTTCCTTTTCTTCCATCAATGAGATTCTTCTGAGTTCTGACAAATTTTGCACAAGAAGCTGAACTTTGCAGGCAACTGCAGAATATCTGTAGTAAGATCTTTTGCAAAGAGTTACATTGGCCAAAACAGAAGGAAGAAGCTTGAAATTGTCTGCTTGATAATATTACAAGAGGGGAAGCTTGAACTTGACATTTTCTTTCTGATTATATGCGGTGAAACTGAGTTCCTCCCGGTAATCTATGGTAAAGAGGCTAGCAATTCAAAAATGTGGCAGCAAGGCTTTTTCTTTTCTAAAATAAGTAGATAAATAATGTTTTATACGGATGAGGTGTTAGTCCCATCCCATATGAAGTATAAAAACTATCATCCAAAAACTATAAAACAGGTATATTTATGTGGCTAATCTATATGCAAAACATTTATATTCCATATCACATTGAATCTGAGGATCTTGTAACAGGCTTTGGGTATTTTTGTTCATTATGTCACGAGTTTTGGAGAATCTCGACTGGCTATTATCTCCTACTGCAAGTTATAATCGTCACTTAAGAAGCCTGATGTGGCAATACTCTGGAAGCTTTGCCGTGCATATCATTTGTTGATCCATGTAGTTTTTGTATGGTTCATGAATGATGATACATTACTGCCCCTCTTGATCCTTCTGATGCATTTAGTTAAATGAGGAAAGCAAGAAACTTCCCTTAAAATGTTAGTTTCACTTTTTGGTTCTTTATGTTATCTTTAATGGTGTCTGACTGTCTGTTTATTGCGCGATTCCAACAGATAGATGTGTCGGATGTGAAATACTGGAACTGAAGTATAAGCAAAGGCCCTTGCACAGTAAATTATTCAATCTCTTTTAACTTACTTTTTAATACTCAAGTATCACGTGATACTTTTTTTAATTTAAATCCCAATAAACGATTACATGAACTTTGAAATAGTAAAGTATTATAGAAGAATAAAGTAACACCTTAGAGTTTAGAGTTAATAGGGGTAAATAATTAAGGAAAAAACTTAGGTCCATTTACTTATGTCCATTTCATCCAATTTCCCAATATAATTATGACACGTGGCAAAAAGTGTTTAAATGACCAATCACAGTAGAGAGAGAATATAGAAGACTACCTTTTATATGACCAATCATAGAAGAAAGAGAGTGTAAATACAATATATGATTGGTGGAATTGGATGAAATAGACATAAAAAAATGGACCTAAGTTTTTTCCAATAATTAATTCCTCGCCCCCAAGGCCCCAAGTGGCAAAATATCCTCCTTGTCCCATTTAATATTAAAATTAAAAACAAAACAAAGAAAAATGCTTCCTCTCATACATATCTTGCAACCATCTTTTAGGGCATTTTTTTTATCCTTTTATCAAGTTCCTGCAATCCTTGTGATAATATAAAACCAGCTCAGTGCTAAATTACGCTTGAGACACACCTTTTGCGTACGCTCTACGGAGAAGAGAATACATTGAGTATCTTCTGACCTTTGTGGAATGCGGAAGCCCAAATGGAAAATGATTCTTGGGGAAGAACCCTGCGCAGGCAGCGTCATCATCATCTTCCTTAACACTGATCGAAATACCTTTTACATCAGATAATGGACAAGGATTACCTTTGTTACAATTCTTGTCCCCTTGGTAATACAAAATTCAACGTTTTCATGTAACAATTATTCACACTTGTATGCACGAGTGATTTCCCAGGAAATTGCATCATCTGGCGAAAGGCCATTCATCAATCCATAGCCCTCCCTTTTGCAATTTACTAATGCAACCATGAACCTTTCATTCTCTAACGACGAAGGGTACATTACTTGTTCTTCCTGATCATAGATAATGCGATAGTATATGTGAGACAATAAACAAGTATAGTAGTAGTACAAGGACAAAGCTACTTATACAATACTTCTCATTGTTTGACAATTGTGTGGATATTTGAACACAGATAATCTCATTTGAACTTTTTCCCTCAGACTCAAATACACACCTATCTATGCAATTCTCGTAAGTTGTGAGTTTACCTGCTTCTGGAAACACACTTATATTCACAGCCTTCCCAAACTTCTTTTATTTTTAATCAGAGAAATATTATTTGTATAACATTATCACAAAAACTGAGTAGTACTATTATATGGATTTGGATCCAATAAAGTGCAAGTATATAAAGTGTACGATTCAAATCGTTATATGAAAATTGAAATTCGTCCCCGCACTATAACAGTCTCATCCAACGACTTAAAATGTGCAATTTATGCACTCTAGCAAAACCAATCCACTATTATATACTCAAAAAATATGACAGATGTTACAACAGATTAATATGATAAACAATGAACCGTTTAACGATTTTGCATTGTTAAATTTTCTTATTACTCTTTCCTAGGTTTGCAGCAATACTGTATACCATTACCATGTCATATAAGCACAAGACAAATTTATTTCGAAAGAAAGAAATGAATAAATTCAGTCTATAAATGAGATGCAACCATGCGTATTGTCCCACAGATATCGTTATTTTTTATTGGCTTAGTCTACGTTTCTAAAAAGATTGAATCAAGCCAAGAAACATTAAAAAAAATATAAACGCCGAGTTAGAGATGTTACCTCGGGAAGTTCATAAAACTCCTCGGGGGATATCTGCAATAAATCCATAGCAGTTTGACCATTGCACCATGCCAAAACTTTAGTGCTCTGATCTGCAACAGTAATTTTCAAGTCGAAAGTTCGCTGTACTTCAGCATCACAAATTTTACGGCAGAAGCTGCATTCTAAAAGTCCGCTAGGCATCTTGTTGGCAAAATGACCGCAAAGAGAATGTGAAAATATAGTATTAACATGGTAATGTTCCATCGGATCAAGCCAGACTCGACATATCTGCAACATTTATATGAATGAAACACACCCCTCGATTATAACATACTAATGCAAAAGGCGTCGATTATCACACAATTAAGTTGCATCACATAAAGTAAACACGCCGTTGGATCTAGCATGCTGCAAAGCAAGGGCGTTTTCTGGATGAGGCTGATACAACACTAAGTAGGGGGCTACAACACTTATGTTAGCTATGGTAGTTTATATTTGTTATTTGCATGTGAATGGCCTAATGTGTAGCTGGCCACCTATACAGAGCTTGTAGGCTGTTGGATCCCATCTAATAGTTTAACAGATCTGAGTAGGAAGTATGTGAAGTGCTGAAGTCAAATTTAATGATAATGAGAATTCTCTCAATATTCCTCTTTCTTCTTTTAATCCACGTAGCCGAGCCTATCTAGTAGACAAAATTATCATTCTTCTCCCCCTCTATCTTCTCTGTTCTGCTTAATTTCTGAGTTTAGACATTATCAGGGACTAAGCGAACACGCTGTTAGATTACCGAATGTGAACTTTCTATGCATCTCAATCATGTTTAGAATCCTCCCACTTCCCTCTACTTATGGGATGTTATGTGCAACAATTAAAGATCAGTGAAGTAGCTGCTATTCGCCATTGATTTCTCTAGTTTGATTTTGTTTATCTTACAGTGCTTGAAAATATGTCCACACAGAGACAAAGCAAAGGGATTCTAGATAGAGGAATACCTACATAAGTTCATTTCCAGATCTTGCCCTATGCATAACATAAATGTTGAAGGCATTTATATGTCGCAATGGCAGAATGGCTATTATTTATGATTGAACAAAAGTTGGGAAAAACGACACCATAAACTATTGATACCCATAATTCACAGTAAATGAATCAAATAAAATAAATAACAAAGAATAGAAAATATTAAATTAGTACCAAATTCCAAAACAAGAAATACGTACTTGCGCATAGTTAGTCTGACTAGTTATATCGGAGAGGCGTGATAGCTTATGGAGACAAGATGAGTTGATCAATGCTGGCAGGCAACTGAGATTGATAAAAGAAGCCCCATTGTCGTTCTCAAACCACAACACTTCCAGGCTGTCAACAAAAAACATTCAACTGAATCATTACTAATTTACTATGTTATTGCTTTAACTAGGGTACAGCGGCGCCCAAAATTACAGAAGTAGACAAACCACTGAACCAGGAAAACATACGGGGTCAGTAATCGATTACTAGACAACACTTTTTAAGGAAATTATCCAAGCCGTATTCCATATTTATATATTTCCATAGTTTATCCTTTTTTCTTAGTTGATGACAGGTGAGGTGCTTTCTTTTTAACATTCAAGTCGGATGTGCTTACCGCTTTTGTTTCGACTTCGAGCATGACAAACCAGATATAAATACTGTGTGACCAAGACTTAATCTTCCCAATGACCTGAGATATTAAAATAAATTAGAACGGGGAGGATGTTTAAACATTGACCAGAACAGTAAAATAAGCAGGATAAAATGCCAAATGGTTTCGTAATGCTGATTGTTCATTTTCCCCCATCTTTTCTTGTCCTCTATTCTTATCTCTCTTCTTCATTTATATTCTGTCAAAAATTGCAAGTTTAGACGGACCTATCCTTGGATTAGTCTACCCAAAACTGCCTGAACAAAGGAAAAGGGCCACGATAGCATTGCTTGCAATTATTACCAAGACGTGTTAAAATGCAGCTTTGCCCAAATCACTCCGCTAGTATCTGCAATTCTTATAGAGAAGATATTTTCTGAGGTAACTTCTTTAATAATATCTGTAACAACACCATAGAGGCTGATGCTTGTCATCTTGTCACGAAGGTCGGCCACAAATGACTGCAAAACTTCACCCCAAGAAAAAAAGTTAACTAATAAACCATAATATGCAGAAGATAAATACTTTATACGGGATGGTCTCAAATATTCAAATATCCAAGTCTTATAATCATACGATAAGCATTTGCTTATAACCACCTATGTAAAATAAAGACATATTATAATTATATAATAAAGATCGTCACAACGTCCACCGTTTTAACATTCAGAAGCAACAATGCATTATTGAGATACACATATCAATGCGCTCCATATGGCAAAAGGAAACTGCAAAGTAAAACTAGAAGGGTGAACCTTGTCCTGAAAAGTTCTTCATATGTTACTTTATTAATTGGTTAAAATCGAACACTTGCAGTCAACCACAAAACATTGTATACGTTATGCTTATCCCGGTTGACTTGGAACTCCAAGTCTCCAACCAATTTTATATTCTAAAGCTGATAAAATCAAAACACAAGCTACTGGCATCTAAGATAATAAAAGAAACAGAATGCTTGCTAGATAGCCTTTAAGATCGTGAACAAAGAATATAAAAAAAAAAAAAGGTTGGAACCCCTTGCCTTTGTTTCTCTTTAGAGAAGGAGATAGAGAGTAAACTCACCCGAAAAGGGTAATTACTGAAATCAATGGTCCCAAACGAATCACAGGGCAAGCTAACTTGAGAAAATTTGGGATTCTGACTAGGAATACATGAACTCAAGGACCTTGAACTTGGATGGCGATTTGGTGTCAATGAAACACACACCTGACCAACGAAGAAGTTAACATACTAGCCATATGGAAAAATTATATGCCGCACAAAAATCCATGACTCACCTGTTCTTCATGTTGAATGTAGGGCACCAAATATAATTGTGTTTCAGTCCCATACTCAAGACAAAGCTCCTCACTTGTTACAATATCACACTCCACAGAACTTGAAATATATGGTTTGTCCAGTGCAAGCATACTTCCCACCCTGTGAGTAAAAATTATTTATAAACCCATATTGATAAAAGAAGTACTCAAACTTCGTAGGTCCCATACAGTGCAAGAATTCACCTGAAGAGATTGGAAAGGATAGTCTGCTCACCCCACAAGAGAAATTGTAACTTTGCACCATCACCGTCCACAAGAGTAATCTGCTTTCTCTGTATGTTTCCAAACTTGCCTTGAATTTCCATTGATCCAATGCTTTCAATCCTGCAAGAAAATGAGAAAATAGTAAGACCGTGTTTTATTCTCAAAGACAAAAAATGACAAATCTACTTAGGACCAGAATGAACGCATGCGTAGATGAAAAGCAATGAACTATTAAATTATTTAGACTTCATAGCAGCTCTTATATTAACATGAAAAGTAAGTGTGACCTGCCTGGCATAAAGTGAATAAGAAACCCCTTCGTTTGCTCCATTAAGAGAAATTGAAGAGAAAGAATCTGAACAAAACTGAGCTCCTAGTAGCATTGCATCATCATCCTGGTTCTACAGTTTTGAATAAAATTAAATTCTATCATCATGAAACCTAAATCTGGAACTCAAGGGAGGTAGCACTAATCTTCAGAAGTAGAGACCTAGTTCAGAACTTAAAAACTGCAATCTGAAATACCATTAATTAAATTTACTGATGAAAAATTAATAGAAAAAATTTTGAAATTACCTCGTCCAGTAGAATCACAAGATACTCTGTTGGCAAAACACGTGGATGACCAGATCCTTCTGAGGCAGTTCGAAGATAGCAACCAGTGAGGAAAACCTCCCTCCCTTTCTTCAGGATCCCATTCCGCAGGTCTGCCAAGTTATAGAATCTGCGGAACAGAATATGTCATGTTTAATCCCAAATGAAAAAACAGATTAAGAGTATGCCAATTCTTAGGTAAACAGGCATACTTAATACATAAGAAGAAAGAATCATTTGCAACATTGGGATGTTGAATATAGTACACTCAAATACACTGCAGTAATGTCCAACCAGTTCCATACATATCAAGTTTTTCAATAGCATCAGTTATTGCCATTTGTCTTGTTATTTCACCAAATGCAAAGATGCTTTCAAATTTCAAGAATTATGCCGCATGAATATTTCAATACTTGCATTTAGCACCAAATTTCCAAAGTCATCTATTTGTAAGATGAAATATTATAATACCATCAAAGAAAATGTAAAGCACTGATAGACTTAGAAAATAAGCTTTTGGGGCTTAATCTCTAGTTTCTTTTCAAGAAATCTAAGGTGTCATTTTATCAATTCAATTTATATAGCAATGGAAGCAAACCCACTTATAATGGAGTAAAAAATTTTCAGCGAGAGAAGACAACAAAAAATCATTATTACTTAAATAGCCAGATAACAGAATTCAGCTTTAACCTTGATGGTCCAATATCAACTACTACAATTACCTGCGGTGGAGATACAGATCTATGATATTGGAGCTCCAATAATCACCTAGTGTAAGCATGTGGATGTCTGTGCCTGAAGAAATAGTATATTACATTTATTAGCATCTATGACTACAAACCAGATGAATGCATAACTTGTAGTTAAACGGAAAATGAAAAACAGATGGATGCACGTTATGGCTTTTCATAGTGTGATAATTTTAGGGCATGCCTTTAATTGCTTCGTAGCAGGTTAGTTTCTTTGCAAGATTCGCTTTCACATATAATTCCATCTTGGTCTTTCCTTTTCCTGATTCAATTTTTCCCTAACGGACACTTGCCCCAAAAGTAGCAATTAGGTCCGAATCTGATATCGCTTACATAATTCCGAGAGTTGATGCCACTAGACCAATGAGCATGGGTTGCATCGTTTGCTTCGTGTTAATTTTAAGTTTTATTCCATATGACAACGTCAGAGAAAGACAGAAACAAATATCTAGTCTTAAATTTTCGGTATTCTTTTCACACCTAGTAAGGGATACCTAGAACTACTCGTTTTCCTTAAATATTGAAGTTATGGACAATCGAACATGGAGGCCCAATGAAGGCAGCCGCAATAATCAGGAAAATGCTTCAATTCCGGAGTACCTGGAAGAACGAAAGCATCAACGATAACAGCTTCCAGAACACTGCTTAAGGACAAGAAGTTTTTCTCGTATATTGAATCAATGGTAACAGTGTTTGGCAATTTTGCTCTTCGGTGATTCTTCTTAAACTGCTTAATAAATTCAAGCCTCTTCTTCGGAGCGCCGACTCTGCGTTGCTCTGCCCAAGCCTTCAGAACAAAACCATTGATCAGAAAGCAGCCACACGTAGCAGAAAACGATAACATCAAAACTAGCCCATAGGTGAATCGATTCAGAATACTCTAGTGTGTTCGTTCCCTTCTCCCTACAGAGAAGAAGTCGATAGGCGAAGATAAAGTACCTGTGAGAGTTCGGAGAGCAGTATTGCAGGCGTGACTCCGCTTGAATAAGCAACGCAAGTCTTGAGAATCCGAGACACAATCCAGGTCCAACCAGGTCCATCGGTAATCGCACCATCGCCATCTGGATCGCGATCTTCTTCGACTTCCAGAAGCTCGGACCTGGCGTAATCGATGAATTTCAAGAAATAATCTTCCTCCTCCTCCTTCTCTTTGCCTTCATCTTCTTGATGAAGATCGACGTCCATAGTGAAATCTCTCTCCATGTCGAAAACGAGAATCAGGAAAGCCCCTTTGTTCGATATTCTTGAGTAACTAACCTGAAAATGGCGGTCTTTTTACATAGAAGAGGGACTGAAAAGACGGCTTTGGCGCGGTTTTCAAATAAAAGTGCCCCCTTTGCTTTTGCATTTTTTGATGGTAAGTGGGCTGGGCTGAGATTGAAAGATGGCCTTGCCTGATCCACCTACAGAAAGAATCTTGCACTCCCTCCCTTACAACCATACATGAAGATATGTTTAGATGGAAGATTAAGGAGGATAAAGAGATGTTTTTAAGATACTTTTTTATTTGTAAAGATAAAAATTAAAAGAAAAAATAATAAAAAATCAATCATTAATCCTTTGTTATCCCAAATAAAAAAAGAATATATAAAAGATTAACATTGTTTGTCTTTTGTTCGGTCTCAATTTACTCAATCATGTCTATAATTAGTGTCAATTTAATTTCTTTATTATCAAAGTGTTTAAATAGTTAACAAAATATTGGACAAATAAATATTTATATACATACTACTGATAAGTGAGCATCCACTCACCTCCAAAGTTTAATAATATTTTTTAAAATTAAAAAAAAAATAAAAGCTCTAACTGATATATATATATATATATATATATATATATATATATATATATATATATATATATTAAATTAAAAAACAATATAATAACATAAGTTGAGAATGTCCACTCATCAGCATGTAAATATGCTACCTAACTACATATTAACATGGACACCAAACATTCAAATGAACACTTAAATAACATGTTGAGGATGAGGAATCAAATTGACATGAATTATAAATATAAATGATTAAATTGAAACTGAACAAATTTAAAAAACCAAATTGAGAAAAATAATAAATGTGATGATCCATACTAGAATTTGTGTCTCTAATAAAATATTTAAAGTTGACATGTGTGCATATTTAAATGCATGCCATTTTTTTGTCCTCAAATCTAGTAGTAAAGGAAGGCACTCCAAAGTACTATTGGACAGAGCGCTAGTGACATGTTGGGGAAATCAACAGAGACCCAACCCAAAGGATTATTGCACAGGCCTAAACTGCAAGCAATTTTACCCGTCGCAGCTACTCAACTAGCCATTGGGTACCAGGAGATCTCCCTGTGAAAGGATACCCACCAAAGCAGGATTTTGGATGGCTTCAAGGGGATTTGAACCATCGACCATGAATGAGGCGAGAACTTTTCTCCGGATACTTTATCATTTGTGCCAACCCACTTTAGCATGCATGTCATTTTAATATTATTTAAGACACGTGTACTAATACGCAAGTTTAAATTTTCTACATTTTGTTAATTTCACCTATATGTGAATTATGAGAAATTCTTTGTTATATAAGAATATAAGAAATTAGTGTTCCATCCGTGCATGAGTTATTTCTATAATTATTGATATATTAATTTGAATTAATTTGTTAGAAATAAACCATTAAAATTCAAACAATAAAAACACTATAATGAAAATTAACGTATAAACATGTAATTAATTATTAGATGACACAATAATGTTCCCCGGTCTTCAAGAAGCATTTACTAATGCAGGTCCGAAATATCTTTGTACGCTTATAAGTATCACTATGCAATTTCTTTGTATACAACGTAAATGTAAGCATGGTTGTTAAAATCTAAATTTAAATTTTAAAATTTTACGATTTTACATTCTCAAATCTTGTTAAGTCTTGTATAAAATCGTGTTGGTGCAAAATCGCAGTAGAATCGGTGAAATAAAGTAAAATCCCATGAAATATCGATTTTACTAGCGATTATACGATTTATTGTTTTTTACAAAAAATCGGTATGTTTGTGTAGATATCCATAACTTGTCCCAACTAAAAAATACACCTATTTTCTTAAAACCTAATGTCCAGACCCAGACTCCCCTATCCCGCATAACTCATTCCCTTCCCATTCTTTCTAGGTTTTAATGTTGATGATGTCTGAGTTAGTAGTACTTCAAATCATATATGTGTTTGAGTTTACATAATTAACATTAGGAAAGTACCAAGTGGTGATGATGGTGGTAATAATAGTAGTGATGAAAATTAATCAAATGAATTTGATGAGCTTAGTTGAAAATGTAGTAATTGTGGATATTGAATTATATATGTTTGATTTTTTATGTAACTAAGATATAATAGTTAGGTGTGTGTATATATATATATTGGTAAATTCATACGATTTTCTCATAGGTAAACTCTTACGATTTTACGATACGTTTTCACGATGCGATTTTACCCTCCTTTCTATGATTTTACCTAAGATTTTGACAATGTAAGTATATATATGCATATCACTTGATAGCAAAAATGGTAAACAAGAGAACGATGGACCTTCATAAATGAGTTTTCATGACCAAAAGTCATATGAAACCATTTCAAATGTTCAAATCTCAAAATTACTAATATATTTAAGGGGTAATGCTATGAAATGTTAGATAATTTTAACTCACCTAATTGTGAAAATTATATGATTAATTATGAAGATGGAGGAGAGTTAATTTTATTATCGCTATTTCTACCTTAATTTTATTATGTCAGTGGTGATTAATTATCACCGTCGACCGTGAGCAGCTATATACGTACTATCAAGAGAATCATAATGATCACCTTCCAAGTTCCATCCCTTTCCCTTATCCACCACAATCATTGTCTATCACAATCATATATATTTTATATGTAATACGTAATTGCGACAAACAATTAAGACTTACACATGCATGCAGGTGTTAATATTTTATCTTATATGACACGTGACACGTCCATCAAATACAGGGATATATTATTTCACACTTCTTTTTTCTTCTTCTTCTTCTTCTTTTTTACGGTGCTTTATTTATAGACGCTATAGCTAGAGATATATATTGGAAAGTAAAATGTGTGCTGAAGCTAGCAGCTAGTTTATTACTAGTAATAACTAGCTAGCTAATCAAGGCGATGGACTCAAATCAAAGGGTTTTGGCATCATAAGGGGGAGTTCAGAATGAGATAGTCATGTAGCAATATATTATCGACGAATTGGAAATTGGAAATTGGAAATTGGAAGAGTTGGTTGAAGGGTCATTTTCCGTGTTTGGGATTTTGCCAAATTTGGAGGCAGCTTTTCTCTTGTAGCGCCTGCGGCTTTGAATATGAGCTGGAGAAGAATGTGACTTATGAGGAGCACATTGTGTCCTAATTCTCATGGGCCATCCATCTTTCATCCTTTCTCTTCTCAATCATCATTCTATTAGGTTGCTTCTGGTTACATGAAAGATGTTTTGATAAGAATCGTAAATGAAAGTGAAAGTAATTAAGTGATAGAAAAATAGAATAGAATTTTTAAAAATTATATTTGATATGCATTAAAATAAAATTAAAGGCATGTTCGGAAACCCCAATAGAATGGAATGGAATGGAAAAGGGTTTCACTAGTGAAGGAAATTGTGCCATTTTAAAAAAATATACAAAATGTCTATTATATTTTTTTATTTGACACAATCATAATATTTTTTTATAAAAGGGGTAAAATGGTAATTTTAATACATTTTCATTCTCAAATTTTTATTACCAAACACAATAAACTCATTACCATTACCATTCTCATTCCCTTTTATCCTTTTCTGCATAAATAACGTAACCTAAATTCTAAAAATAATGTTGTTTAGTATAATAAAAAAAATAAAAAAATATAAGATAAAATTATAAAATATACTCCAATTTATATATCCTTATAATCCTTTTTATAATAATTTTGTAAAGTAATTGAGGGCAAAATAGTATTTAAATAAAAACTCACACCCATATGCTTCATCTTCCCTCTCTCTTGAGAGGAAATCATGGTTCCATGCATCATCATGAGAGGAAAGTGTAAACCCACAACTCTCTAAAAAATGCATACCAAACATGATAACAAGGAATAAAAATTCCATTTCTCGATCTCTACAGAAAGCATACCAATTAAACATAACCTTATATAACTATTTTAATCAATATTCCTGTACTCTCCTTTTAAGAGTCTTATTAACATATAAAATTGCACCTTTTTTTTATTTTTACAAATAAAATTCTTTGAAATTTAAAAAGGACTGAGAATGCATGTAACATTATTATTTTATTTTAAAATATAAATTATTCAAAATTCAAGTTCTAAATTTTGATTTAAATATCAATTGAAGATAAATTATTCTGTGTGATCAGTACAGAAGGTACGTTTTCTATTTGTCAAATAATTACTTATTTAATATTTTTTTTTTATGTATGATGCATGTGACGACTGAACTTGGTGATTAAACGTGAGCCACTAGTCTTTCACCAAAACAAAAAAACACGCAAGCTTCGTCGGCTGAAACAAGACTGAAGTAAATATCCTTTTGGGTAAAATGAAAGTTTATAATTATAATAACCCCACAGTAATTCAATTCAAAATTAATGAAAACGAACTGGAAATAGATTTTATTTTGTTAAAAAAAGGTAGTTCTGAAAGTGAAAAGCCCCTTCTTATAGTCCCCATCCAGTGGAAACAGAATCTGTTATGTGATTGCAGCGTCAGGATAGAAAAAGACTACTCATTGCCATGTGTGTGAGAGAAATAAGTTTGAGCAACATATATATAATTTCGTGCAAACATCTTCACTGGAATGCATGATTGAGAAATTCATATAGAAAAGAAAGAAAAAAAAATCTTCACAGGCTTTGATTTTAACGTCTCTTGAGAAACACAGATTGATGTTGATTTTAGTAATATAGAAAATATATATATTGTGACGTGCATATATATATAATTCCATATAGATCTGCATGTTTTAATTAGGGTACTTTGGAATTTCCACATATAATAGAATTTAATTTGGAGTTTTTACACGTCTAAAGTTGAGTTGTGACGGTGATGTGTGGAGCAGAAGGGTAAAAGGACAAGGCAATTATAAGTTCAATTGACCAAAAGCAAAAGGAAGCACGTAATAGCTAGAAGTGATAAGAACACAAGCGAATATTAATTCAGAAGGTAGAGGTGTATGTGTATGTGTGGTTTTGCTATATATATATAATATATTCCTTTTTTGATTCAGTAGTCTTCACGTGGTGTCTCCCCCAGAGGTTCCCCCCTCAATCTCCTTCTCAATTAAGTTGAGTATTGGGAATGACTTAAGTTGGTAGTCGTACTGCTAAATTAAACACACTATAGTTAGGAATATGAGGGATTAGTTTTTTACAATATAAAATATAATGCATGTATTGAATTAAGTTCATATATATTTAGTATCCGATAATTCTTCGTGCAAGATTATCTCTGATAAAAAAATATATCTTGTTATTTTGTTGCATCTGCAGTGCAATTGGATCACATCAATGATCACAATTGTGTCTCATAACCCATTGCATGATGCAACAAGTTGTAATGTTGTATAATAGACTCACCCAACATATATATATATATGGATGATAGTAATTAAATAAAAATGGTAGATTGGGGCGGGGATATTATCTGAAAATGAGCGGATAGGAAGTAACTAACATGTGAAGTGAGAGTGACAGAAGATGATGCTAGGGAATTGAAATTGAAAAAAGAAAAAGAAAAAAGGGAAGCTAAGGGAGTGAGTGTATGATATGATTTATGGGGTAATAAGGGCAGTAAGGGTATTGCCTCATGAATTGGCTGCAAGTCGTACGTATTGATTTTGTCCTGATGAAAACGACTAATACAAAACCTTGTCAGCCTTTTATTCTGTGAACAACAAGCGTTAAGACCCCAACGCCCGCCACCCTTTACTTTGTTTCAACGCACGCATCAAGTTGTTCTTTCATTTTTATAAGCTGTAAAATTATTTTATTATATATAATAATAATATTCAGCAGTTTTATAAATTGAAACTAATATGATTGTGATGTTCTATATGCTGCTAGCTAGCTAATTCGTACAACTATATATAAAAATGCATGATGTTAATAATATATAGTATCCAATAATGAAGTATACTATTATATTGATGAGTTAGCACTTCGCATGTATGTATGCATGTGTGTACATATAAATAAAGCAAGGGAGGAGGAATGATGCATGCAATAATATATATAGGAATTAGTGATTGGGGTAGAGAGAGAGAGAGAGGTGAGGAATAGAAAGGGTTTGGTAATAGGGGAATTGAAGAGAGTGAGAGTGAGAGAGAGAGAGAATGGTTGATGTAGAGAAGAAGGAGGTAGTTAGAATAAGGGAATTTGATGAAGAAAGAGATGTGAATGTGGTGGGGAAGCTAGAGAGGGAGTGTGAGAATAATATAATAGGGACTAAAAAGGAAGTCTCCATTTTCACCAACTCGATGGGTGACCCTTTATCTAGGATTAGGTTCTACCCTCTTCATGTTATGTTGGTGGGTTGACTAATTAATTAACTCTCCCTTTTAATTTCTCCTTAATTATATTTTATATTATCTTAATTTCCAAACTCGATCTCTCTCTCTCTCTCTCTCTCTCTCTCACACACACACACACACACACACATATATATATATATCTTCCTTTAATTTTCTTCTTCACTTATTTATATATATGTGTGTGTGTTTCTAAAGCTTGTACATAATATCAATTATTAACTAATAATACTTATATATATATATGTACTCACTACCGATCATATATATATATATATATATGCAGGTTGCTGAGGTGGTTGAAAATGGTGAAGTTGTAGGGGTGGTTCGGGGATGCATTAAGAGTGTGAAGACTGTTTCTGGATCACTCTTGAAGATGGGTTCTATACTTGGACTTCGGGTCTCTCCAACTTATCGGTGACATATACTACCGCCTCTTCTGCATTTTTGCATTTTTTTAATCATAAGAGATTATGCGCTGCAATTTAATTTGTTTTTACCAAAATTCTATTGCATTTAGTTTACATCAATTACTTCTATGATTGTGTTTTTATTTTCAAAGAAGCATTTACACAGCTGCAAAGCAACTTGGAAGGGGTCTTTTATATATATATATATATATATATTACTATGTTTTCTTTGTTCCTCTCTCTCTATTCTTCATCTTATATTTTATTCTGTTGATCTTGATTTCTTGTTCTCTTCTTGTTGGATTTTATTACCTTTAATCTTGTAATCAAATATAATAAGTGGAAAAAAATAGAAAATAAAGATCCAGATGAGTGGTAATCAGATAGATCCTTATTGCCCTTGCTTCTTGTTTCCGGCCCAACGCAATTACAACTGTACTACAAATAATGTAATATATAGATAAGAGGATTTTTTAATTTCTTTAAGAGAAGATTGTGTATAAGATTTATATAAATAAAATTGAGAGCAGTCTTGTAATTTAGTGATCATCATGTATGCTCTATTATTATGATTATTTTTCAACATAGATTTTCATGAGAAAGTACGATTCAACTGTTAAGAAAAGACCAATTAATGTTTCATGTGACTATCTATCATATATTATAAGACATTAGTGTTTAAGTAGTCAAACATGCCTTTTATTGCTAGTGGTGTGATAGTAGTTAGCAAGAGGTCTTACTCTATGTCTCCATCATGTAAAGAAAGAGAGAATGAATGAATGAATGGTGTGTTGGATGGGAATCCAATTTTCCTCTTTGAATAAAGGAGTTTTTATTAACTGTAGACAATTTTTGTTACGAGTTCTGAAAAGTAACATAGGCTTCTAATAAATAGATAATTTTGAATATGCAAAATAAATTTGGAGTACTGCATGTGTGGGTGCATGTGTGCAGGAGAAAAGGGGTTGGACTAAAACTAGTGAGGTGTGTAGAAGAATGGATGTTGAAAAATGGAGCAGAGTACTCAATGGTAGCCACAGAGAAGAACAACAATGCCTCCACAAACCTATTCACACTCAAATCCAACTACCTCTCTCTCTCCTCTCTCCTCATTTTTATGCATCCCATTCCCACCACCACTTCCTCTTTCCCCCACACCACCAAACACATCAAAATACACAAACTCAACACACCCCAAGCCATCTCCTTTTATACAACCACCTCCAAGCGCACACACTTCCACCTCTCCGATATGGACCTAATCCTCAAGGACAACCTCACCCTCGGCACGTGGCTCTGCTATTACAAACACCACCACAACAACTCCAATAATTGGATCGTCTTCAGCTTATGGAACAACACCAAGTCTCGTCATCATCATCATCATCGTGGGAGAAGAGAGATCAAGAAGAAGATGTCCATGTTCCCTACTTGTCTGAGGGCGCGTGTGGGTGACCACCACGCGCTCTCGAGGCCCATTGGGTTTGTGTTCATGTATGGGCTTCACGGGGAGGGGGACTCAGAGAGCCTTGGGGAGCTAATGGAGAGTGCGTGGAGGTTCACCACAAGAGTGGGGGGAAGATTGAAGGATTGTAAAGTGGTGGTTACGGAGTTAGGGTTCGATGATCCTCTGGCTAAGATTGTGCCTCAAACACCTTCCATGTCTTGTATCCATGACCTCTGGTATGTTAAGAGGGTTAATTATAATGATAATGTTGATGAAATTAAGGATGATGATGAAGTCATCATGATGATGAAGGGACAAGCTGTGAGGAATGTGTTTGTTGATCCTAGAGATTTCTAGATTATATAATATATATGTAATCATGATCAGTGATCCATCTACTTCTAGCTAGTACTATATATATGGGTGCTGATTTAAGTTGACCTATTAATGTAGCTCACCGCGATCATGTATATGTAAGTAATAATAAGATATTTGATATGAAGTTATATGGAACTTTCATCAGTGCAATTCATTTCGTTACAATATTTATGCAATTCTTTTAGAATACTTTATTTGTAAAATAATAATAATTTTGTTAATATAGATTTACACTAATAAAGATTCATCGTGAATAAATTAATAAATAAATTATATATTATTAATATATATTGACAATGATACATTAGTATTGTAAATAGATTAGGAATTAATCCTTAATTTATTCATGGTGAATCTTTATTAGTGCAAGTTTCAATTAAAAATTTATTATTACTTCAAACAAAAATTAAAAAAAATTGCAAGAAAAGAATTGCAGCAAATTTAATTTTAGTTATATGAGTTATATTATCTTTAGCGCGATCACAGTTGTCCTTGACAATCATTTGGCTGCACATGTATGTTATATATAGAAGAGCCGTTCAAGTGTAAATTTTGTAAAATCGTGAAGTATGTTATTTTTATACATTAATTAGCTAATTGATTAATATATAAATGTGTAAAACAATATATGTTCTATATAAGTATATAGATTGCTTATATATTAAAAAATATATAACTATTCATTATTATTAATTACTTATATTTTCATATATATATATATATATATCCTAAAAAATTAAAACCAAACATCCTATATATTATCAGAAAATGAAGCTAGAATATTATTGTTGTGTCACATTCAGATGTGATTAAATACGTTGGATCCTAGCTATGGTAGTGTTGGTGGAGAGTGGAGACACTGCCTTGATATTATCAATGAGATGATTACCATAAAACTCACACGCATGTACGTGTAATAATTATTATTGATAAGAAGCTAATTAACGAATAATAACGACATCATTTTAATGGAAAAAAAAAAAAGTAATCTAAAAGCAAATTGGTTGGACGGGTCCACCTTTTTTTGTGGTGGTGGGGGACTAGAATGATTTGGTTGTAGGGGTTCTGTTATGAGTGACTCAATTCCATATGGAGGAGCAATTCAATCTTTCTGGGTCCAATGTGTGGTACACTACAATCTTGAACATGCTTAACAAAATGCCAATATAGCTCCGGCCACTCCTTCTTTTAAACATTTTTCTTATGTTTTCTCATATTGGATCATTTTCTTATTGTAGAGTTTAATTATTTAATTATTATTATATCATTTATCCAAATAATTAAAATTAATCATTTTAGAAAAAAAAAACAAATTTATCATTTTAGAGAAATTAAGAAATTTAATGAGGAGGAAAAAACCATCATTCAATCTTTTTTTTATTTACTACAAAAATGAAGTATTATAATAAATAAATGGAAAAAATTTACGTCCATTTCCTTATGTCCATTTCATCCAATTCCACCAATCATATATTATATTTACACTCTCTTTCTTCTATGATTAGTCATATAAAAGGTGACCTTCTATATTCTCTCTCTACTGTGATTGGTCATTTAAACACTTTTTGCCACATGTCATAATTATATTGGAGAATTGGATGAAATGGACATAAGGAAATGGACCTAAGTTTTTTCTGGATATCCAAGAAAACCCATAATATGAAGTTAAGAATTATAAAATAAGTCTATATATGACTCCATTAGCAACTTGCCCCTATAGCTCAGTGGTAGAGCGTCAGTCTTGTAAACTGAAGGTCTGTAGTTCAATCCTGCATGGGGGCATTCTTTATGTATTTTATTTTTTTTCTATTCTTACCCCAAAATGTTTTTCCTTCTTTTACTTCTGCTGCGTTTAAGTGTCGAAATTTTTTTGGATTTAATAATGATCGTGGAGCATAATGATTAACTCTTTTCCTCTATTTATTCTCAAAAACAAACTATTCCTCTATTTATACGTTCGGGGACATTGAGGAGTTTCAAGACAAGGAAATTCAAATGTGTGTATCTACATTCTACATCAATATTACTCAATAAATTTCATGGAAAAATTAAACTAAAAGGTTACATACATGAGGAAGACCAGATGTTGAGAAATGTAATGTCGACATTTACATTTAATATTTCATAACAAAATTTGGAGTTCGGATGTTCACTATTGTACTGTTTGGATTAGTTACGATTATAATCATGGCTAACCGATCAATAATCATAGCTAAAAATTTGGCCATAATTTTTTAATCAATTAGCCACGATAATAACCATAACTAAATCCGAACAGCATAACTGAGACAGCAGAGAATTCGTGTTCAACCTAAGGGATGTGGTTGAGTGGAAGAGACTCATCCATCCTTAATCGAGAGTGTCGGGGGTTCGATCATTGGTTTTGAGTATAGGGAAGCTTTAAATCTTTGGGCCAGCTGTCCCACTATTCAAGGTATCTACAATTCAGCAAAAAAATTAATCACTGTGTTCGAGGGTGGATACCTTGATAAAAAAAAAATTCGCCTTCCAAAATTTGTTAGATTAAACCTTCATTATGTACATAGCTTTAATAATTTCGTTGGATAATGAAAATAGTATTAAAGATAACACTTAATTAGAATTAATTGCGTAAATTTATTTATCTTTTCTTAAAAAAAGAAGGTTACTGCTCTAAGTTTAGCAATGAGAAAGGTGGTATTGGTGGATCGGAATTGTGATTGTGAAAGGAAACTAGAAGTTTTATTTACGTACATATCGTCTACTAAATTTAAGTATTTTTTTAATTAAGAATCTTCTATTTGACTTCAGTACCTCTTCCAAAGGCGTTGATTAGTACGCATTATGCAACATCTTTATTTTTCATTTCTTACATTACATACTATAAACTACAAAAAGCTTGACTTCCTATTGTCTCTTACATATATATATTTTTCTTTTTAAATTTTATGCTGCAAATTCATATTTGGAGTTTTTTGTCAGGAAAAAGTTTGGAGTTGGATGGAGATTTAACCTAAATAAAAATTTAAAAGCCTATGTATTTTGAGTGAGGATCAACATATGCATAGTTTGAGATTTTAGGTCCATAATAGTCGTGAGTGAATAAGATTATACCTAAGTAGATCTATCGAAGTACAGATGAGGACAGTGAAAGTTTGTGAGAGATCAGAAAGAGAGTTAGAGAGTAGTTAAGGGCCAATGGTTCAGGATCCCAACTACTTGTGTTTGTCCTCTGTACATGATTATTGAAGGCACATTTATAGGTTTGAGGAAAATAGTTATAGTGTGGAATCTTGCAAGTCAATTGTGGATCGGACCAATGTTGGGCATTCATCCATTTTATTGTGGACAATCGTGGTATTACAAGTAACATTTTAAGAAATAGCATACTCTCACAATTTCAGGAAAATAATATCCTAGAAGCACGTTTGATATATAAAAAATAGAAGGAAAAGGAAATGGATCTTTGGCCACGTTCGTTTACGAGAAATGTCGATGGAAAAAGCGCTGGAAACGTCTTCTCCTCTGTTCGTTAGGCACCGTTCGCAATGGAATGGAATCGTCCTCTCCACTGCAGCATCACGTGCGTCATGGCGGGAAGGAAAAAATGAGGGCAAAATCTCTATTTTGCCCTCAGCAAGCAGATCCATTTTAGTCCCACCCACCCACACAGATCAGTACGAAGGCGAGGAAAAGTCGAACAAGTGTTGTCTGAATCACACCGAATCGGAGAGATAAATTGCTCTAAAGTTTCCTGCGAACAAGCAACATATAGAGGAAGTGATTAGGTGAGAAGGTAAAGTAAATTGTTCATGTTGCCTACAATAATTTTGTAAAATACACATTGTGAGGGGGACATGTATCAAAATTTTAAATAGGGGTAAAATAGTCTTTTAACAATCTTTTTTGGATGAAAAAGTGCAACTTAAATTAAAGCAAATAAACGTTCAGAACAACAAAGCAGAGAAAAACAGAACCAAAGAAAGAAACAGCAGATGAGAACAAAAACAGACAAAGAAAACAGAGGACTAAGCCTTAATAATCCTAATTTTGCCAGCAGAAGAAACATCATGATCAAGGTGTTTGATAATGTAGTCAGGGGGAGTGAAAAATCTTCAAAGAGCATTTGTTGATTCTACCAAAATTGGCAAGAGCAACACTCTAAAAATTTATTTTCACTTTCTACGTATCAAAGATACTTTTTTAAAATTCTATTTCATTTCTCTATCCTTTCACTTCCACTTCCAATTTCTTTCCCATTGAAACATCTTTCTTACAATCAAACGTCAACCTATTATTTTCCTATGATCATATTCATAGGCAACTAACATTACTGGCACCGCGAAACAATTTCTTGAGAAACTTCATATGATTTCATCCTCTTTAACAATTACTAACTCAATCTCTTTCGAGGAAAAAAGTTTGCCTAGTATGTTGTGGTTGAGGTGCATAAGACAAAGGATAGTGGATTTTTCAATAAAATATACTTGTATATTTAAAAAAGAAAAAAAATAACAAATGTTCTTATTCTTCTATAGAAATTAGGGTTTATCTAACGAGTGTCTTACGACAATTGTTAAAATTTTTTCTCATCGCTTAGGAGAGAATTTATTATCTTGGACTTACTAAAATATTAACAAGAATAATTTTTCCTTTAATTAAAAAATAAAGTACTGATTAGCAAATCCCTAAAATCTAACGCCCCCCATTCAGCATTTCACAGTCAAACTTCCCTTCAAAGAAGACCAATCCAGTTCATTTTCACGGACTTGAAACAGGCAATACATGAGAACTGAAATATATTACCAGAGGACATCACAGGAATCTATTTATGAGGCAAATAACAAGTGTGTGGTGAAAAACTTTGTTTTAAAGACGAATATTTCAAGCGCCTTTTTGAAAAAGCTTTTAAGCTCTCAAAATGATTTTAATAACAAATTATCCAAAATGACCCCAACTTGGAACCTGTTCATGTCGCTCCCAGCACCCCCACATACTGCTAAAGTTGGAGTGTGTTTGTATCAGTAAACAGAAAGGCACAAAATTCTTAGTCCTGATGTACTATGAATCAATCCATTCATCAAACTGAAAATTCTTAATTGGTTTACAAAGCTCCAAATCTGCAGTAAGCGGATAAACCAGTAGAAAAAAGAAGGCATGCTATATGACAAGCTTCAGTTTTTATTTTCTTGATAAAAGTGAAGATGACATTAGAAAAAACAGCAAAGAAACAAGGACATCCAGAAATCGGCTAGATTTTATCAAGAATGTCAGACTTATTTACAATCTTACACAATACAGAGCTTTCAATAAATGCACCATAACTAGCCTGCTCAAACTTTATTCCATGCCAAAGCAAGACAATAATAGTGTCACATCACTTATTCTCATTTTGTCAATAAAACAAAATTTGGAACCCCAGAAGTATGGAGTAACCAAGTTTTTTTACCTCCTTATTTCTGTATGCCCTTTGTCAAAACTGAAGGGCAAATGCGCCCTCAAATTATGGTAAGAATTTAACTTCCACCCCAGCGCCGCTTTCGAGCTGGCCTATGTTGCTTCGTTTCATCTGTATCAACTATCAAGTCATCATTAAGCTTCAAACTCTTTTCTGCTTCCTTTTTCATTGTCATAGGCTCCTTAAAGCGCTCCCTACGTTTCTCCATCCTAGCTAATGTCTCAAGAATCTTTTTGCTGTCATAACCACCAATATTGTTTTCCTGGTCAGAATTATTTTCATTACAAAGCATCCTCTTCTTTACATTATCGCCAGTCAGTGCAGCTCCCTCAGAAACATCCCCTCTGGACATAGAAGCCGCCAAGTATGGTTCTTCTGTTACTATCTGACTTTCCTCAGCATCCAAACCTTTCTGCCCCTTATCTGGAATGCTCTGAAGCCATTTCCTGCAGTCACGGTCACTCTCAGATTTCGTGGCTTTCTTCATATGGGATTTATTAAAACCCATCGAAGCTGTCCTGTTCTCAGTAATCCCCTGATCCAAGTTTACAAGCCTACCATTGCACATCAAACTCCTACTTCTGGAACTTCTTCCATTAGACTGCAGAATCAGTCATGAGCACATCACAAATTTATATTTTATCATACTTGGGATTCGAAACTAGCACCAGATTAATATCAAACACATCTAACAAGGTCATTGATATTGTACGCATGCAATGGTATGATGGATGTAGAACAGCAGCTAGAAGGTATGATGGATGTGAAATGCAGAGTTAACAGTCTCAAGAATAAACATACAACACAACATAATGTTCATAAGAAGTAACAAGTCACTAAAGTTACCGCATGATAAGAAAGTATACGAAATTAGAATATAAATATGATGGAGATCACACACCAAAATTAACAGATCAGCTATTGTTCAACCTACAAGCATAAGGCCAATATAAAACAATATGTCTGTTATAACCACCATAAAGCTATCTCTCTTGTCTCCAGTAAGACCAATCCAATTATGAGAAATTACAGAACTCAATATACACAAGACAATGAAGCTGTCAATTTATATCATATCAAGATCATCAGATCATGTAAAGCAGGATTCACAAACTTAAGATCAGAGTGACCTATTTCTTTCCAAAACCAAATTTACAAAAAGAATACACCCGCAGGCCCCAGTCACCTGTTTGAAACAGTAACTAAAACTAAAACCACATAAAATGATCAGACTGTAAAAGCCAGAAATTAGAAACTTGCTACAGGTCAATGTATATATACTTCATACAGTAAAGAGATGTGCTATAATCAGAGAAAAATTAACGTCTTTACAGATGCATCCTTAATTCCCAAAACCCTTATTAAGAAACATCAAGACCCCAAAACAGGGCAAAATATGCAACTCCAATTTCCATAAGGAAATATACTAGTACTTGAACACTAATGCAGATTTCAAAAGGCACACTACAATTATGAACCTCTTTTGCAGACTATGCACTAAAAAGTATGGAATTAATTACACAATGTGTACTTGACAACTTGGAAAGACGAGGAACAGTAATCCAATTCTCTCCCTTATCTCCAGGGATAAAACTAGGTCAATTAAAAACAAACAAAGTACATAAGCATGTGAATCAAACCCAATGGAGGTAAAAAATGGTAGATAAAAACGTTGTAAGAATTAAAATATCTAAAACCAGTACTTCTTTTTTATTTTGGAGAAGCTCAAAAGTCAAAAGCTTTTGGGGACATATCGAATGCCTACTTCTAAACAATGCACAGCCAACAGAAATAAATGTAAGAATATAACTGCTACCTTCAATTCTTTATTTTTCTCTTTCAAAGGCAACATATTGTAGGCAATGAAAAATGTTCTATTTGCTTATTGTTCATGCTTGATATAAGTTATACATGTCTGTGATTCTTCTTCTATTTCTTGAGAGTTGAGACTACTTCACTCACTCGGTTAAAATGTGCAAGCAAAATATAATGTCCTTAATATACAAATAATACAGAAAGCAGTTATCATATGCCAAAGAATTGTCTCAAATCAAAAGAACTGATCATTTATGCTAGTTTGTTGTGTTGCCAACAAGGAGCTTAATCATCACAATCATTAACATGACATGCCACATACCCCCCACAGCCAACAATTATTTTTTGTAGCCTGATTCAAAGAGTCAATAGTGTAATTGAGAAAAAGGGAGGGAGAGGAGCATGGAGATGAATAAATTGATCTATGACCCAAAAAACCCTTTTGAGTTCAAGTGAGTAGTGCCTAGCTAATTAAACTGCCTGAAAACTAGCATAAATAAAATCACTAAAGCAAGAATATTGTATCACTGAAGTATCAATGAAGTACTAAGAAATAGGAGGAAAAGGCAAACATATTTTGACTCAACAGAAGCACCTCCAACTCCAAGTCATTTTGTCGCAGAAAGCAAGTCAGAGACTAATGTCATAATGACTTCCAGGAACTTTATATTTTTTGTGTGCTTGACTACAAATTCTATCTTACTTACCTTGATAGTTATACTGAAACTACACATCACTACATGTAGTACAAGATCAGAGATAACATATATGAATTGGAGAAGGAAACATGTACTTGAGAGAGTGTGGACAATAGTACAATAGATTGAGATAAAATTAACAATTAGAATTAAAATAAATAGCCCAGCAGATTGGGAGTCGCTCATATGTACAAGTATAGTAATACAGGTTCTTAACCATAGGTTCCCCAAGTTTACCTTTCCTTCCCCTTTAACCAAGTCAATTGAATTCCTGCACTTCAGCTTTGCCTGCCCACGCTTATCTCTACAGATAATCCTAGAGCTTCTTTTTATATAATTGTCACTATCTCTCCTCCTTGGCATATTTAGCTGATGCTGCTGCAATTGTATATCATCAAGTTGAATCTCATCATGAAGAGATTCATATCTTGCATGAGTCCCTTTATGCCATAACGTTTCCTCAAAGGAAAATGCTGCCTCTTCAGGCAGTATATCTTGATGCCTAAAAATAAGATCGCCCTCAGTCCAATGCAGGACTTCAGAAGGAGAACTGTATCTTCTCCTCCCCAACTCAAACTCTTCAGCAGGATGAATTATAAAATCCTTATCTTCGGTAGCATCAATATTATTATAATACCAATTACTACCTCTGCCATCTCTAGCATGTTTATATCTCCCATAACCCCTAAGATTCCCATTTTCTCTTATGTCATACGCATTGTTTTTCTCTGAATATGGATAAGACAATCTACAATACTGCAAATTTGAAGTCTGATGATGTGTGTATTCCTGACATTCATCCTCCATTCTCCCAGACCACAAGCTATCTGAATCTAATTGGGGCTTGTAACAATGTCTACCTCTTCTGGAAGATCTTTCCAGTTCTCTATCAAAATGCATAAACTGCTGTTCATGTTTATTATCCAATACTTCCCTTTCTCTCTCAATAGAAGTAGACATTCTATAGCTTTTGTCAATGAGGTCAGGCCTACACTCATTAAACCATTGATCATTATCACTGTTTCTGTCCCTAAAATGAGGCTTCTCGTGCATTCTTCTCCTTTGAATGTCCCTCTCCTTAGCAGGAAAAGAGCAATGTCTTGACATAAGTTCTCTGGGAACCCTATAGGATGGAGGACTCAATTCATCAGTAAAGTATCCTCTATCAGCATGATACCAATCTTGTTCACTGTCTTCATTATCTTCCATTACAGTTCTATGTTCAAAATTATACTCCCTCTCATCCCAATTCTTTCTGACATTTCGGATTGTATTCTCCCTAAAGCTGTCTCGACCTTCCCTATATG
The DNA here is from genome assembly GCA_014851425.1 of Senna tora. Taxonomy (NCBI): domain Eukaryota; kingdom Viridiplantae; phylum Streptophyta; class Magnoliopsida; order Fabales; family Fabaceae; genus Senna; species Senna tora. The sequence continues at coordinate 5,609,242 of CM026262.1, read as the reverse complement.
AGTATTTAGTATAAACTGTGTGAACCATGTCATCCACTAACTTTTCACCATCATAATGGCAGGATTGTTCTGTTTCCCTGTAATATGAAACACTTCTTTTCTTGTGACTATCAAAATCACGCAGTCGTTCTTTCTGCCTACCATGATTAAAAAATTCAGGATCGCAGAGAGCCAGTTCCCTAGCACCAGACATGGGGTTGGAGAAGACTTCATTATGATTTTCATTATACTTATGCATTTTAGAACCAGGCTCATGCCTGCATCTTTGAGGCCTCTGTTCCTGTCGTACTGGACCTCTATTTCTAGAATAATAATCAACATTTACTGGTTTTCTGTAGAAACTGTTGTTCCTTGAGGTATTATGATAAGATGGCACAGACTCCTGCAAGTCTGTGGCACTTTTTACCAATTGCCTTCTTAAAGGGCTATTCTTTTTCTCATTGTTAGCATGTACACTGTTTTCAGACTCACTATCAGAATAGGAAGTCAGGCTAAGGTCTTGGTCACCAAATGATAATTCTGATTCAATCAAGCATAGATCAGCAGTGCAACTACCAAAATCAACTCCTTCCTCTGCTTTCATCTCTCCCTCTGATGCTTCTGCAGTATCTTCTGAACGTTGTTCCACTTGACTCTGATGTTCCTTCCTATCTACACCAGGCATAGGATAATTTCTGTAAAATTTAGAGTTTACGTCAGGAAACTAGACTTGATAAAATCACATTCAAACCATTCAACTCATTTCCATATGTTTTACAAACCACAACCCACTTCATATCTACAGCTTTATATTTTCAAATTATGATTCAAGAGATGATGCTTGATACTAAAATCTGACGCATACAAGTACTTTGAAGTTTGAACATCTAAGAGGCATAAAGGAATTGAAACATTTGTACTTCCCAGAACCCTCAAGCACATTCATTAAATGAAAAGGAATCAATAAGATTCAGTATCTGACAAGCTGAAGACCTTTTCTCAACGGAAGAGTCCTCCGAATTTTTTACATCCTCCAATGGCTCTTCAGACAGCATATTTTCATGTTCGCTAATGGAACTGGGAATATTTATTTTATTGCCTGCATTAAATTCTCCTTCTTCAGATGATTCATGCACATTGCTATTTCCAGAACCAGAATAACCATCAGAGGATTCAAGCACCTTAATCTGCTCCAAACTGACAAAATTTAATATAAAGACAAATAGCAGCTAAAGCACAGAAATTTTGAAAAAATTAGAGCGAGTAATACCTGTATCACAACATCAGAATCCCTACTGCGCGGACGCCTTACATTCATGGATGGTTGGCGTTCTTCACCCATGCCGTCCTCTACCTGAATTGCTCTGCCTTTTGGCTGAAATACCAAATGTTAGAAAGTAATAGAGAACAAGCTCCCATTTGCATGCAACAGTTTAAAAGATATCTTAAATTAAGGTATAAAACATCACAATAAGAATGGAAAAAAAAAAACAACTGCTTAATATCGGCATACCAGTTCACATCCAATGGAAGGAGAAAGTAAGCTCTCTGATTCAGCTTGATCAGTTTGCTCTCTCATGGCTTCCTGAAACACTTTCCCATGTAAGCAGGATAGATCAAGATAACTTTAGCACAATGACACAACTAGTTATCTAATCTATAAACCATTTTTCCACAATGATTGTTACAAACCTGATTAATTTTTGAAGACTCCATTATAGGGATACCAGTTTGCAAAGATGAGTGCCTAAGTTGTTCCTGCATTCAATTTAAGTGTATGGTTCTCATAAATAAACTTTGAAACAATTTTCAAATGAAATCAAGTGCCACTAGTTTCTCCACAAAAACATTAAACAAAATGGTTAAGGTAGCAGAAACTCCAGTCTGCTAGAAGGTACACACACCAAATGAATTCTAAAACTTGAGAGATCTTTCAGGCTCAATATTCTCACCAGAGACACACAGTAGTGCTTCCAAGTGTTCTCATCAAAACCAAAGTTGAAGTAATCTGTTATGTCAACTCCAAGAGTCCTCCATGGCTTCTCCTCTAAAGTATCAATGTTTACATCAAATATACTCCTGGAAGGGAGGAAAAAAATCAGAATGCGAGAAGATATTTCACTGTTAGGTAGAACGTGACATCCAAAACTTTCATTGTCATTACAAATTTCAGTATTAGAGTTTATGATCATTGAAATCTTCCATGGAATAAAACCTAATGCAGTTTCAGGTCCTCAAAGATTTGAGAACTAATGCAATTCTCTTTTCTGTCTTCTTTTTATTTAGGGAGGCTAAAACTCATGTCAATAGGTATACACTGACCAGTTCCAAGGAAGATATGATCCATATCCACATTGAACCACCTTTGGATTTGCGGCAGAACATACGCGAGCGACATGAGATGAGCTTGATACTTGATTCTGGATGGATGCATTACCATTTTGCCCACCTTTAGTTAAATGTGAAAAGTAGGACATCATCCCCATAGACTTGTGGGCCTTCGTATTGTTCACAAATGCTGATCCTCTCCTTACATACTACAAAAAATAAATCAAAACAAAGAACCAAACTTGATAATCTTAAACATTAAAATCCTTTCTTGGTTGCCAAATATTGCCAGATAGACAAATATGATTGAAATAAGCTGGAAAAATACAGTCAGTGAGAAATACATAGTAGCACTCCACTTTGAATTAAGTCAGGCATATATGACCTTAAAAAGAGTATATGGTTACCTGTTGTCATCCATTTCTTTCAGCTGATTATGTGTTATTCTTTATAGATAAAGAAACTGAATATCACCACAAACTTTAATCCTAATTCCTATCTAACTTTACACGTATTATGTTCATAATCTAGATCGAATCTCACGGACACTGTATACTGATTACAAAAAACCAATCTCTAAAGAAAATTGAAACGGCCATCACCAATAGTCCTATCCAGAAACAAACTAAATCACTCTTCAGATATCTCAGAATTACAAACAATACATAAAGAGCTACTACCTTATGGTGAAAGAAGTGTGAATTGAATCCACCTTTTACTCCATTTTTATTTTGACCCCCTAGGCCATTGGAACTCATCAGTTCCGACCCATCAGCAAACTGATCTCCGCACTTTCCATTCTTCCCTAAATTGCTCCCCTCAGCCAAAACTACCGATTCATCACCATTACCCTCATCACAACCAACACCTCTCGCAACTCCCCCGTTCCTAACACCTCCAACGGGAAAACCCGGGCAATCCTCATCATTCAACACTATATTCAAATCATCCTCACTATCACTTCCAATATAATCATCATTAACCTCCTTCTCCCCACCAGAACGTGTCAATTCACCGCATTCTGAATCAACCTTCATTGTATCGTAGACAAACTCCTCCTTAAGCTTAGCATCCTGACTCTTCGTATCGCTACCATCTTCTTCTTCGGGTTCTACGTACAACCGAGCAAAGTCAGGCATGCCATTGCCATCAGTAGATGAAGCCCTGTGAACTTCAACATCAGTGTAAAGTTCTCCAAAATCATCGTCAAAACCTTCCATTTTCATCTGCAAAACTCAGAGACGAAGGGATGCCAATTGCTTGTGCTGTGGCAGATAAGGAACTTCCATATGGAGATGAAGCTGAGGAGCTTATGGCCACCGTCAAGCTGAAGCAAGAAAGCTGCGAAGTATACTGACTAGTCACTTCTATGAAAACAGTACTAAAACCACAAACCCCTAAAATATCTTTAAGCCAAAAACCCTTGTAATCTTAAACCCTAGCATATGTTGTGACGACACGAGGCACAAATTTTTGTGATATTTTATTGGATAGTATTAGTGTAGGTAGCATATATTAAATGTATCAATAAATTGAGCTAGTATTCACTTTTGCGTATTTAAAATTTTTTATTCACTAATTGCTTCTCATCAATGTAATATTAATTTTACTTATGGCCACTGCTAAATCATATTATTTTAACCGGTAAGAAAGTAATAAAGTTCTATATAGGATTTAATGTTATTCAATAAAATATTAAAATGTATGCATATATGTCTTTTTTATATTTTTTTTAAAGTTATTCGTCCAGTCTTTAAAGTTTTATCTCAATTAATTCAAATTTAATTCGTATTATGCACTTCATTGAAGAATTTTTTTTGTAGCAATAGCTACATTTTAAAAGTATAATACTGCATAATTAGTATGTGTTGATAAATTGAAATTTTCTTATTATATTATCAAGTGGCATTTGATTATACTCGGCCATAAGATTTTTAGCATTAATTTTCATATAACTTCTGGTTTTTTTGTAAGTAATAACTGAGTAATTTCATTAAAAACAACAAGTACAGTAAGGGTTTGTCAATAGATTACATAACGCACGTTTGGTAAGAATAGCAAACAGTACATTACATGTAATTTTACGATTCTCAAAAAAATTTTACATCATATTTTATACATACCAAACATATTTTTTATCATACTTTTTCTATCTCTTAATTTTTCTCTCTATCTCTCTCCTTACTTTTTTTCTACAGTATTTTCCTTTATTCTACAGTACTTTACTCTACAGTACTTTCTTTAGGGTACTTTACATTTGTACATTTATAACAAGCGTACCCTTAAAAAACATAAAGACTAATCCCATATCTTATCGAAGTGGATTGATAGTGAAATCAGCAGACCTAACACTATCAATCCAAGTTCGATAGGTATACGAAAGAAAAGTACGTAAGGATTCACAAGATAAATTATAGGTAAATTACAGTTTCTCTCTTTTGATTCGGTTTAAAATTAATTTGTCCCCTTATGATTTATAGTGTAACATTTTATCATTATGTGGTTTAGCTTAAAATCTTTGTGATTAAAAATGTAACATTTGACTTCTCTGTGGTTTGCTATGTTATTACTTAATTACCATGTGTTGTTTTTATCCAAAATTTAATATAAATAATAAAAAATTAAATAAAGTAATTAATTACTTGTTTATTTTATTAAATTATATTTATTTTATCCGTAAACTAATAATAAATTATATTTATTGATACACTATTATTTGAATGAATTTGATAGTTTTATAAAAAAAATGACTAAATATCTATTTTGGTCTCTTATCTTTTTCATTAGGTTCATATTGGTCATTTATCTTTTAAAAATTTTAAATTCGTCATCAATCTTTGCAATTTGTTCCAAATTAGTTCTTTTGTCTAGCATCGTTAAGATTTTCCATTAAATGATGATGTGACATGCTGAAATTTTTCAAAAATTATAATCTCACTCCTTCTTCAACCTCAAAGTTTTCATTTTAGTCCATAAAACCACCAATTCTCTAATGGAAGCCACCACTAAATTCTCACTAAATTTTTTTATTAATTAAATTAGCAACAAATGTTATAAAAGCTTTCTTTTTTATTAATCACTTTCCTCATTCTTCCAAACTCCATAGTTATGGAGGATTGTTTGTGGCAAAGGAAGGAGGGACTGCGATGTGGAGAAAAGAAGGGTGGATAGTTCAATGATGGTGTAAAACGGTGGTCGACAGAGGGTAGTCGTTAATGATGACAGGGTGGCTGAATGACAACGATAATGTGGAGCTAAGATGGTTATAGAGGATGGAAAACCAAGAAGGGGAATATTAAATCATGTGTAAAAATATAAAATTAATCCAAATAATTACATTAGAAAACTCTATTATTGTTTTAAAATTATAAAGTTAGTTCAAATTGTCCACCTCATTATGCTTCGTTAACGATTTTGATGATAAGAACCAAATTGATTACGGGATAGTCTAAAAAGGATTAAATTGAAAAGATATATCTAAGAAGGATGAGAAAGATGCCATCTAAGAAAGACCAAATTGATATTTACTTCTTTTAAGGAATTGCATAAATACAATATAATTTTATGAAATTTTAATTATTGACTAATTTGACTAAATTTTTTATGAAAAAATAACATAAAATAGTTAAGTGATATCATAAAAAACCACAGGAGGCACTTTGATTTTACGCCAAACCACAAGGTGATAAAATGTTGCACTCTAAACCACGTGAGGGAAAATTGAATTTAAGCTAAACCACAGTTTACCCTAAATTAAATTTCAGTCAAATCAAACTGTAAAACTCTCCCAAATTTGGAGTTAACAATTAGCCATTACACTGAAAATAATTTAGCAAACTTTTGAGTATATATTCCTAAATAGGAAAAGGGTAAGTAAGAACATATACATACTCATAAAAACGAGAGAAAGACAAAGTCACACATAAAAGCCTATACACATCAAAGGCAGCATATTGATAATAGATATTGACCTACATAATCCTGAGTTTTTCCTCATGCACATTGCTCCTCTAATTTAAGGATAATAGACAGGTCAAGGAGGAAGGGAGAAAAAGAAGAAGGTCCTATATATGTAACTCCAATCTGCAAAAATGGCACTGGCAGTCCCTAATCTTTACCTTCCTTTTTGCTCAAATATTTGTGAGAAAACTACACTTGAATCATCAAGCTCATTGGTTGTTGAACTTGTACTTCCCTCTTCAATGTCCAAGATAGCAATAGCATTATGCATAACATAAGCATCATTAGCTTTCTCTTCTACTGCATGTTCCCCTTCACCTGGATTCTCTTGCAACTGAAGAGCAAACTCAAGGTTCCACAACACATCACCCATTGAAGGCCTTTCAGCCCCATGGTCAGCTAAACACTTCACAGCAGTTTCAGAAAATTTCTTTAAGCACTGAGGATTGATTTTGCCTCTAAGTTTAGGATCAATTATACCCTCTAAATTACCTTGCCTTTGACACAATAAAGCCCAATCTGCTAGGCTTACTTGTTCCTTAGGCAAGCTAGGATCTAGTGCTGGCCTTGCACATAAGACTTCGAAAAGAACCACCCCAAAAGAGTATACATCAGATTTTTCTGTGAGTTGTTGCCTCCTAAAGTACTCAGGATCTAAGTATCCAAAGCTACCTTTTACCATTGTGCTCACATGGGTTTGGTGCAGATTAGGGCCAGTTTTGGATAGTCCAAAATCAGAAACTTTTGCTACCCATTTGTCATCTAATAATATATTTGTGGTTTTCACATCTCTGTGAATGATGATGAATTTGGCACCTGTGTGAAGGTAGTGAAGCCCTCTTGCAGCTCCAATACAAATTTCTAGCCTATTCTTCCATGGTAAGGCTGGCTTGTTACTTCTATAAAGGTGCTCCCTGAGAGTTCCATTGGCCATGTGATCATAAACTAGGATCATTTCACCATTTTCTTCGCAAAAGCCGATTAGAGAGACTAAATGCTTGTGCCTTAGCTTTGAAAGCATGTCGATTTCTGTCTGAAACTCCATAACTCCTTGCTCTGAAGAAGGGTTTGATCTCTTTATGGCCACTTTGGTCACTCCTCCATCAATGACACCTTTATAGACGTTCCCAAACCCTCCAACACCGATAACCTGTGAGTTGTTGAAGTTCTTGGTAGCAACTATGATCTCTTGTAATGAAAAATGTCTACATAACCCTTGTCTCAAATATGACAGATTACTGCTTCCCATAGTACTCTTACCAGAAAAAACTGATTTGCTATTTGTAAAATGAGAACTCCCATAGGTAGGCAACCAATTGGCAACAACCTCATTCCCATAATCTTGTTTTTTCTTTCTATAAAAAACAAAAAAAACAGCCACAACAAACGCAACCCCAACAGCTCCTCCAGCAATCCCTCCTATGATTGGAGCAGGATTGATTTTTGAAGGGTTAAACTTGTTCGCAAGTTCATTCTCATAAAGCTCATTTGAAGGTATAGGATTAGGCCCAGCTAGGTTTCCACTGTTGTCACTAACCTTAAACACCTCCAACCCATTAAGAATAGCATCATAGAATTCTGGTTTCGCAGACACAGAAGGGTGCAAAGCCACCCATAATTCTTCATCACCAGGTCCATCATTGACCCTAGTTGCATAGTCTTTGTAAGTAGGAACCCCTTTTGATTGTGCCCATGCTATAACATCAGCAGTCACTTGTGCAGTTTGGTTATTAACATAAATATCAAACACTCTTTGGTTAATTCTGGTGTACAACAACTCACAGAAATGAAGCCTCACAATGTAAGTAAAGTTTGGATCGACATGAAACACCCAAGTGAGGTTATAATTCTGATTGACACTAGCATTTTGTCCCATTGATCTTGCAGTGCTATAAACACCTAAAGGGGCAATGTAGTGAGGTGTATCAAAAGGGTATTGAATACTTACATTCTTGTCAGCTCCAAAAGTGATCCCACTTGCTGCTCCAAACAAGTAAGGGGTATCATCATACCATGTCCTACTCAGACGACCAGAGTCATTGGTTGGTGCTATGTATTGTCCTCCGACATTCAAACGAAACATAGTCTGCATAGAAAGGTTCCCAGCATCAACAAATTGGTCAGTGGGAACCAGAATTGCAGGCTTGAATATCTCAGGCATAGAGATAATCTCAATCCCATTGATGAAAGCGTAATATCCATTTTGCTGCATAGAGGGTGTGAAGGTAATGTTGAGTTCACCAGATTGTATGGGTACAAGAGAGTATTCTTTGATGAAATAGGCTTGTGTGAGAGCTTTTGCTGTAATGAAAGAGCTGAAATTGTTTAGGAGAGTAAGGTCATTTGCAGAAACAGAAAAATATGCTTGTGAGGGAAGAAGGGAGCTATATTCTGATGGGTAAAAATGGAGTCGAAGCCATAGGCGATTCGTGGGGGAAACTTGGAATTTGTAAGAGGTTGGAGAAGTGAAGATTCTTGCAGACATGTAAGGAATTTGAGAAGGAAGAGAAGGGTCTTGGGATTGTGCTGTTGAGTTTATTGTGTTAGTGGAAGAGGTTAGAAATCTGTAATCTGATCGCCATTTTCGTCCATCAGCATCTGTACCAACATTGGAGGAAAGGCCACAAGAAATGACAAACGAATCAGAATTTCGTGAAGATTGAGAACAAGAGATAGGAATCAATGATGCAATAATAAGAGGAAACAAAATATGGGTATTGGATCTCATGATTTGACAAAAAAGATAAAGAAATCTTGCATCACAAATCGATAGAGATGCATGAGGGGTTCAAGTTTAACTACATTAATATCTATAACAATAAGGAAAAAAATCCAGAAAATTCAGAATTACTTAGAAAGAAGAAATTTGCACGTAGAGAATGAGAAAGATCCAGGATGATATGGGATGATTTTTTTTTTTTTTTGGTTTCATTATTATTTTTTTCCCGGGGGTATAGGAGTAGGAGCCAAAATTAGATAGAGAGGTTATTCTACAATAACGGCTAGAGAGTAGAAGATGATGTTAGATACTAAGCATTAACAACCATTTTAAATATGGCACCATATATAGTCATTTATTGGCGTTTCTTCAGTCCATACTCCATATTTTAAATTTTGTGGTTACCTCATAAAAGTTTTATTATTTAATATTTTTAATATAATGATTCCATTTTCATGATGCACGCACGAAACACAAATATTGATGATTTCAAACTCATCCTGTTCCACACCCCCAAACTCATTTTCCCTGAACAGAGTCAAAGCCTCATTAACAAAGGAAGCAGTGTGTTCTGAACAAAAATCAATGACTCAAAACTATGTCTAATAGTAACTGCACGAATTGCTTCACCCTCTTTAACAAAGGAGTATTTTTGTCATTATAGAAGCTCTTATGAAATCACTCTGAAAAGAATAATAATAATTTCTTAAATTGAAATTTTCAAATCAATTTGTCACTTTCTACCAAGGAATCCCAAACTTCTAAACATAAAGCATCTCCATTACAATAATACATTTTACAATAAAAACTATTGAATCGCAAACAAAAATGACAAACCAGTGAGAGAGTGAGAGAGAGATCACACCATGTCCAATCCTCTAAACCTCACTTCCAACTTCTTCTTCTTCATCATCACCTTGACCGTCCTCTACGCCGCCTACACGTTCCCCAAGCTCCACCCAAAGCAAACCAACCTAGTCTTCTACGTCCACGACCACTTCACAGGCGACGGCGCCTCCGCTGCCACCGTCGCCGGAAGAAGCGGTCCCAGCTCCAGCATCCTCCAGTTCGGAACGGTGGCGACGGTGGACGATCCCGTCACGGAGGGACCCAGCATCGAATCGAGGCTGATCGGTAGGGCCCAGGGAGTGTACATAAATTCGCAATTGGACGGCAAAGGATTGTACATGGTTTTCTCGGTGATCTTCACCGACGGTGAGTACAGAGGAAGCAGCTTGGAGATTCAGGGATCTGATATCTTCACGATGAAGGAGCGAGAATTTGGGGTCGTATCGGGTACGGGTTATTTTCGGTTTGTGAAAGGGTATGGGGTTATGGAAACTGAGTTCATGGACATAGCCAATCTGAGAGCTACTCTTAAGCTCAGTGTCACAGTCAAGCACTATTAGTTTATCTTCTGTGTTTGATTTGTGTAGGTTTAAAATTTCTGCAGAACTTAATAAATCACATTATTGGTTAAGATCCATCTGCAAAATCCAACTCTTACTGAATTATTCATATATACTCTCGTCGGCATTTTTCTTGAGGACTTAATATGCTAATTTCATTAATCTAAAATTATATTTATAATGGCAACAACAATATTGACTCTAAAAACTAAGAAAAAAGTTTGGCCTTTAAACATCATTAGAAAATTTTAAACTGGGATTGGTGGGGTGCGCCTGGCCCAAGCAGTAGTGCAAAGCCAGGGCGACGCTCGAGGGCACCAGTAGCAAGCTACCGTAGTGTGCCCTCCCCCTCAAAAAATAAATTTAATATCGTGTGGGCCAATGACCCACATATCAGATATTAAACTGATAAGAACAGATACTACACTTGATCTTAGCCAAAAGGCCGAGAAAGGTATGACTTGTATATGAAAGAGCGTTTGATTTATATTCCTCTCTTAGTGCTATGTCTTTAGTTGCGTTCGATGTGGGACTTTGTTAAACCAAAGCTTTATATTTTTGTGCATTTCAACGGCTTTGGCGAAGTGCTCGATTCTTGTAGAGATTGACAGAGCATGTGAATTTCAGAAATTGAATTTCTCATCTACAATACCTATATCTGGAAATTGGGAGAAGATTAGTATTTTAATTGTTTGCAAAACTTGAGAGGGTGGATGCAGTGGACTATCAAAGCAAAGCCTCGTTATTATGCAAAACGGCAAATATATTTAATACCCCTATAAGAGGAGTTTAATACCCCATATGTACTTTCTGTAGGGTAAATATCTTGAAGTTGGGAGTGGACACCATGGCTCTGGATGAGGAAGCAATGTTAAAGAGTGGGCAAATAAATGACACTTACATTTTCATTTTCAATCAACATACCTATTACCAGTACTATTCTTACTTTGGCACCATCATATGACTATTTTCTGCTGTTTCTCTTCAGCACATAGCCTTTTATTTCTCTGTTAGTAACTAGTGTAGCACTCAAATGATGAACAGTTGAACACTCCACAATGCAATCTTTTATTTTTTTTTTTGGAGGATCAAAAGATCTTCTCTCGTTGAAGAAATCGTAGAAGCCATTGATTTAGTAATTCTGTTTAATGAAAAGCCTGGGCTTTCATACTCATATCATTCTGTTTAATCTTCTAAAATCATCAATTTTACTAAAATAAAAATAAATGGTTAAATCATTGTTTTGATCTCTCTAATTTCATATGCTTTTAATTTGCTAGTTGTAATTAACGATTCTGAAATTTGGTTTTTCTAGTTCTCAAAAAAAGAAATCGGGTTTTTTCTAGTTTTAAAAAAATTACATTTCACATTCGTTATTAACTTTTGCTAGTCTGGTCAATTTGTTTGACACGGCAAATTATACATTATATTAACACATTAAATATATCTGATCCATGTTAATTTTTTTAATTATTAAATTTATGTTTACAGTAAAATTGACTATGATTTTTTGGAAATTTAATTAAAATTTTCTAGAAAGTAGAAGTCAAAACAAAATTGAAATAGATGGCAAAAAGTTAAATAAAATTGAAGTGATTTCAGAGTAATTTACCAGTCATTCATTCCGCTTAAAATCCCAAGTTTATTTTGGCAAAAAAAGAAAGATAGGTATAAATAGTTTTGGGCTTACTTTTTGAATCTTGAAGCTATGTTGATATTGGTTTCCTCGATTAAAATTTTGAACTGGGCTTGGTGAGGTGCGCCTGGCCCAGGCAGCAGTGCAACGCCAGGGCGACGCTCAAGAGCACCAGTAGCAAGCTACTGTAATGTGCCCTTCCCCTTAAAAAATAAATTTAATATCGTGTGGGCCAATGACCCACATATCAGATATTAAACTGATAAGAACAGATACTACACTTGATCTTAGCCAAAAGGCCGAGAAAGGTATGAGTTCAAATCTAGGTAGCGTTGCTTTTTATATCCTCCTCTTGGTTCTTGGCCTTGCAATGTGCCCGATGTGGGACTTGTACTTAAGCTTCGTGGTTCCTAATCCTTTTAGACTATCCCTTTTTTTTTCTACCCATACCTCAACATATCCGAACAACTTTGACGAAAATGGGTTCTTTTCTTCTTCACTCAGAATCAGAACACTACTTAAATACTGATTGAAAATATCGTCGTTTGTGTGTGGGTTTCAGATTCTGACTTTGCTTACCTACAAGCTATAATTGTTACATCCAAAAAAGAATAAAGATAACCCAGAGCCTCCTGAAGTGGTTTTTGTATGTGGACATTATTTGTAAGTTTTTGGAATGACCAGAAGTCCAGAATGAATTATGAAATCACTTATTTATGAGGAGATTTGAGAGAGAATAAGCACATTTGAATATATTTTTAAATTAAAGAATTAAGATGAATTTAAATTGGCCAATTGGGTCAATGAATCATGGATCTTTCGAATTTGGATATGCTCGATTTTAAAATTATGTGTAATGATGATGAATGCCTTAACGTCCACGGTGTGACTACATGATTGTGAGCTGTCGAAGTTTTGGTGAAAGATCATTGAAACTTAAAAAGTTTGAAGCAGAAAGGTCGTGTTTGCTTGCATATATTATCAAATGAATATTGCTCCTCTCTTTCACTTTCCTCGCGCGCCACGTGAAGAGTTTATCAAATTCACAAATTCAAGTGCTGGATTTTTTTGGATACTAGTTATAAGTTTAAAAATTTAAATGCATCGAATTGATATAACTAATGGAGTATATTCCTAAAATTGTTTGTGAGAAATACAATCCAGATAAAAATTTATGCACTGGAGTTTTTTTTATTATATAACAACAGAGTTTGTCTAATAGAAAATACTAGTCTTTTACAATGTGGTGAATTCGAATTCAAATTTTTGCTACGTTAGGTATTTATATTTAGTGCCCAACAATAATTTAAACAAGATTAATTATCTCTATTAAAAAAATACTTGTAGAAAATCAATATATTATATGCCCAGCAAATGTGTTGTAATTTGTAAGTTAAATGTAGAGAAATCACTACAAAAAAGATATATAACTTGGACAGAAATTGAGTAATATCTTAGATGTGATGGGTTTGTGCCTTAGAAAAGGGATTATACATGTCATGAGTGCTAGTAGATTAATGAAGACAGAGATGTAGTTGTTACTGATATTAGGAATGTTATGTAATATCTATTAATGTATCAGTAGGAAAGCTAGCTTAGGATGGAACTGTTAGTTTGTTAATGCATTTTCTATTTGTAGCAAAAAAAAAAACGAAAACTTAGACAGAATATAAGTACACGTTAATAACCCAACAAAAATCAAACTCTTAAAAAAGTATAGGTTTATCTAAAACATCATTTCCTTCTACTACCAGTAGTCTCATTTCCTTTTGAAAAAGTACAGGTTTATCTAAAAAATTTAAGTAATTTGTAAAAATGAAAAGCATAAGTTTAGTTTTTTTACAAAAAATAACAACTCCAAACCAAAAATATATTTTGACTTTAGGGTAGATATGCTATTTTTTATAGTTGCACGAGGTGCATGCGTTTCAATTATATTTATCACAGAATATGCTTATGTTGCACAATCCCTGCAAAAGTCAATGCAATTGTATGAGAATCTTCAATTAAAAATTTTGGTGACAAGAGTCCAAAACTTACACTAATTTTAAATTTTATTCTAAAAGCTATGAATTACAATTAATTTTTAATAGCAAAAATGGCGCACTTAACTCTCAATCTAAAAAATTATCTTGGACACGTTATTTTTTGCATTATTTTGCTATAAAACTTGGTAAATTGATGTATATTTTAACAACGGAAGAAGTTTTTTTTAATGGTGTTACGTCACGTAAGCCACAACCGTTATATATTTTAACGATGTTGGTGAAAATAATAAGATTATTCGGAAAAAAAATATTAGGGACATAATTGACTGCGATCAAAAATATTATGAACATATTAACTAAAGACTCAAAAATTTAAAAGTATAAAGATATTTTAACCATTTTTTTTAAAAAATTTAAATTTTGTTCCTTGTTATTGTATTTACGCCATGTTCCCGTATCAATTGAGAGGGAAGAGGAAGCCTTGGGTGGGAGTATTTATTTAAAAAACTATTTTATCTTTAATTACGCTGCAAAATTATAATTTTGTGAGATTAATGATAAAAAATCTTAGAGCTATTTTAATATATATTTATTATATATTATACAAATAAAATTAGATTATGACTATATCACAGTTTAATAAAATATTATTTTAAAAGTAGAGTTTTTTTTTAAAAAAAAATTTATTGTATAGATAAAACTGTTTTTTTTTATTTTTTGTTAAATAAAATCTAATTCATTATTCAACGATTAAGTCATGTGTATTTTAGTATTACGAATATCTAACCTTTTATCAATTGGCGATAGTGAATAGGAATTGTTGTTTTAATTTGAAGGATTAAATTAAAATATTTTATTTTGTAAAAGATAAATTGATATAAAATGCAAATTTGAAGAAATAAGTTACGAATTCACCTAAGGGTAAAGTAGGTGTAACTAAATTTTATTGTAATGTTTATTTTTGTCCTTAAATTTTTTTTTTGATTCATGCCTATTTCTAAACTTTTAATTTTGTTCATGCATGGCCCTTTTGCTAACACCATTAACTTATTTAACGAAATTTGCTGACATGAACGATGAATGTATTTCTTTTGCCACGTCATTCTCCATTTCACATTTAACTTTTTATTTTTATTAAAAAATATATATTTTAGGGTAAAAGTTTGGTTTGTTTTTTTTATTTGGATTAGATTAATTTTTTTTAATAAAAGTGAAATGTGAGTGGAAAATGAGGTGAACAATTACGTAACAAAAGAAATACACATTCATCATCCACATCAACAAATTCCGTCAAACAAGTTAACGATATTAATAAAAAGGAAAGGCATGAACAAAATTAAAAGTTTGGAGGTAGTCATGAACAAAATTGAAAAATAGTTTGGGGATAGGCATGAACAAAATTGAAAAAAATTTCAATTTAAAAGCAAGAATGAACATTACAACAAAGTTTGGGGTATTAACTACTTTATCAAAAAAAATAAAAACTGTTGAAAAATAGTTTTAAGAGCAAACCAATCACTCCCATAACTCATCTCCTTCTTCTGCTTCTTCTACGCTACTCATGGATGACTAACAACGTTAGTACGTTACCAGTCATCACAATTCACAACATTAGGCATTATCTGTGAGCTAACTACCTCTCGTCACGTGACAATCTCACTCTCTTCTCTTCCTATCTCTGCGTCTCACATTTCTCACTATATATACCCTTTTCCACCATTTTCATTCTCTTTCCTCTCCCAAATCTCACTCTCACTACACCCAATCCCTCACTGATTCCGCAAGGCCAGTGAATCAGGTATACGCTATTTTACTAGTTTATCTCTTCTTTTACAACTCTATAATCTAGGATCTCCGTTTTGTGTTCGATTCTGTATCAACGTCTGCAATTGCGAGTTTGCGATTTGGTTTCTCGATGCGCTTTCGAATTCGGTGCAGTTTGAACTTTGAAGTTTAAGAGGACGAGCTCTTCTTCTTATGCGGGAGTGTCGAACTATTTGTTATCGTTCACACTGACGATCTTGATGGATTCGGCTACTACATTGCAGAGATTTGGATTTTTCTGTTGAATAGTAATAAAGATCCGCCAGGATATATTTTCCGGTAGTTCGGCTTTACTATTCGCGGGTTGAATGTGTATTAGCTTTTAATTCGTTTGGTAGAATGTCAAGTCTGTTTAGTTGGAGTTGTTTTTAGGTAGTTTGGAATTTGTTATGATGATGACTCCGCTTCATTTACGTGTTTCATTCTGGTTGCGCGCCGCGCCCTTTTTCTTTCTTTCTAATTTTTATTATTCTTTTGTTAATTTTTTTTTTTTTCATCTTCCGGGTGGTTATTTCCTAGCAATAGCGAGTGTCTAAACAAATATTACTGGATTTGCTTCTCGGTGAATGCCAATTTTATTTTCCTCGATTTGTGTGTTGCTGTCTTTCTTTGAAGTCACGTTATATTTCAGATTCTAGCTTTTTGTCTCTGTTTTTTCCCTCCTTCTTGAGTGTATTTGAGCAGAATAACTTACTCCCTGCAAAATTTCTAGTTTTTTGTTTATTTCTCACATGATGAATCTGACTATGTGATTGATCAACTTCCTTTTGTTACGTTACAAGTCCACATACCCTTTTGATTGGTTTCTTCCTTTGATCCCGGGAAACTTTTCTATTTTGCTGGTTAATTTCTCACTTGAATACCTCTTCTTCTTTTATGACTATCCCCTTATTTGGCTTAATGATAAAAGGTCATATTGCCTTTTGCTTTGAATAACAAGAATCTCGTTACTTTTTCTTTCTCGGGAAATTATCCTCTTCTAGCTATATGCTGCTCAAAATAGTTGATTAACGTATTATCTTGTAGAAAGACATCAGTTTCTCTTTGTGATTTCTACTGAGATAGTAAATTTCTTATATTTATAAAATTGTGTTTTTGTTGGTTATATATATAACACATTACCTGTTATATACGGCTTTTGTTATGATATGAGCTTTTCTATATCTGCAATGTCCCAGACATTCTTTAATATAAATTCTAGTGCAAACTAGAAAATAACTTGTTTGTATGTCAACAGATTTGGTTGTTTCTTCAAGATGTCCACTGGACAACTCTTCTCCCGCACTACACAAGCATTGTTTTACAACTACAAGCAACTTCCTATCCAGCGGATGCTTGATTTTGACTTCCTTTGTGGTTTGTACTAATTCTTTTTGTCTTCTAGTTTGTTTTCTGAGATAATTTCTGGAGTGGACAAACTACAGAAAATTCGATGATCAAATCATTATTGTTTTATTTTTAACGAGAACTCCAATTTTTTATTTGTAGGTAGGGAAACACCATCGGTTGCTGGAATCATTAATCCTGGTTCTGAGGGGTTTCAGAAGCTCTTTTTTGGTCAGGAGGAAATTGCCATCCCAGTGCATTCTACGTATGTGGTGTCTGTTGATCTGTGTCTACAGTCTGTCTGTCCTCTACTCTAAATTTGGATTCAGTGACATCAAAATAATCAATCAGTGCATTTTTCTTCCTTTTAATGGGCTCTTCCCTACTGCTAGATGCTAACTAACGAACTTGTAGGAAATGACATGCTAGTTTGTCTGAGTGTAAAATGCTCTAAATGATATATGTTGGCTTATTTTGTAGCTTTGAAGCAGCTTGTGCCGCACATCCGACTGCTGATGTCTTCATCAATTTTGCATCATTTAGAAGGTCAGTGTTTATTATATATTCTTTCACGAATTGAAGTATCTCATAGTCATTGTTCTGTATGCTGAGAAAGATTGATACATTTGCAGCGCTGCTGCTTCATCCTTGGCCGCTTTGAAGCAACCAACAATTAGAGTTGTTGCTATTATCGCTGAAGGTGTACCTGAGTCTGACACCAAGCAATTGATTGCATATGCTCGGTCAAACAATAAGGTGAGGGGAAATGGAATTTCATACCAATTCAAATAAATCGCTTAAGAGATTATAGCCTGGAAAAATTAATTTAAGTGCCAATGCTGTGGTAGGTTGTTATTGGTCCAGCCACTGTTGGAGGCATTCAAGCTGGTGCTTTTAAGATAGGCGACACAGCTGGAACAATTGACAATATAATTCAATGCAAGCTGTACAGGCCTGGATCTGTTGGCTTTGTTTCTAAATCTGTATGTAGTTTATTCATTTTCCTTTCTTGGTGTTGCTCTCATTTTTCTTACATCAGTATACACCTTTTTATCTGGTAAACTATGAAATTTCCTATAATCCTCCGAGCTTTGTATTAAGGAAATTTGGGGATACTGGACGTGTTTGAAAATATGCACATTTTACTTCTAGATCTGATACTTGGTTCATTCTTATCTGTCCTTTACTCACTGCACCACTAGGAACTTATTAAAGTTCCAAAATTGCAATGGGTTTGCACTATTTCCTATGTGTATCTATAGCAAAAAATTAAATAAGTGAAAAACATGACTTAGAATCTTGTGTTTTTCCTGTTATACTTGCCCATCTTTTAAAAAAAATTTCTAAAATCTCCAAGATCAATTTTAGTTTCTTGACAGGCCCTTGATACCTTATTCTTTTGGCTGACTTGTTGAATAAGTTCAGTTGGTCAAGATAAAAGCCTGAGCACAGATGAAAGTTTAACGGGATGATCAGTTAGGAGAATAAATATATATTTGCTACTTACCAAGCAGCTTGTCAAGTTCACAACCATCCCCATCTGATTTTTACATTTACTAATCTACATTTAATTTTGGTTCCTCTTTCTGAAAGAACAAAATGGTCAATAATGAATTCAACCTCATTGTAGATTTTAGAATGGACTGTTGACATAATAATTATGGCGGAAGAATGCAGTACCATATCACTTGATAAGTGCAATGCATCAAGATGGCCACATATTGACACTTTACTTCCGTAATAGCATTCTTTAACATTAATAGTTGCCCTTTCCTCTCATATTCATAAAGAATGGTATTAGTTACCATAACTAGGATGGCAAGTTTCCATTTCACATGTGAACTTTCTATTAACTTGTAATGCAATGTTAGAGTACAAAATGGCAAGTTACTCAGACAATTATTTTTTTATTGTTGTTGCTTTGATTGAATTATCTAGATTTTGATCATGATTTCTTTTAGCGTCACCTAATATCTATGGTGCTGCTTCTGAGAAAAGACAACATTTATGAACTGCAGGGTGGTATGTCCAATGAATTATACAACACCATTGCTCGTGTAACAGATGGAATTTATGAAGGTACAACTGGCTTTTTATTTCAATTTTTCTTGCTGTATTTCTTAATGCTGGTGTTGAGTTATATCTTGTTTTGCTGTAGGCATTGCCATTGGAGGTGATGTTTTTCCAGGTTCCACACTTTCTGATCATATTTTGCGGTATAACAATATACCACAGGTAAACTATTTTTTCTATTTCAGGGAACTGCATGTTATGTCTGCAAGCTATAAGCAGCTTTTGAGAATTTAAATTATTGAAGTTTCTAGTCATTAACCTGTCTTGGTTTATGTTAAAACTCAGGTTAAAATGATGGTAGTACTTGGGGAACTTGGTGGGCGTGATGAGTATTCCCTAGTGGAAGCCCTAAAACAAGGGAAAGTGACAAAACCAGTTGTTGCCTGGGTTAGTGGAACCTGTGCACGACTATTCAAATCTGAAGTACAATTTGGTCATGCTGTATGTACTCCTCCATAATCTTTGACTAAGTTCTCAATTAAAGCATTTTATAAGAGAGAGGTCTTAATGCCTATTGGTCCTCGTATAATACAGGGAGCCAAAAGTGGTGGTGAGATGGAGTCTGCTCAGGCAAAGAATCAGGCTCTAAGAGAAGCTGGAGCTGTTGTTCCCACTTCATATGAAGCTTTTGAAGCTGCAATCAAGGAAACATTTGACAAATTGGTTAGTTTGCAAATTTGCATGTATCTTGAGCTTTTGCTTTTATCAATGTGAGCCTTGCATACTCTGCAATATTTTTATAGGTTGCTAAATTTGCATGTATCTTGAGCACTTAAAGAATTATCTATAGTTTTCTTGATTAACTATAATTTCTTGGCTAATATTTTGATAGGTTAATGAAGGGAAAATCACGCCGGTGAAGGAGTTCACTCCTCCACGGATTCCTGAAGACCTTAAATCTGCAATTATGAGTGGAAAAGTCCGTGCTCCAACTCATATTATTTCCACCATCTCTGATGACAGAGGTACGTTGGGATCCATCATCCATTAAATTGTATCATAAAAATATATCTGTTTTTTAGTGCCTTTGATTTGAAGTTGAACTAAATTTTTCTCCTAAAATTTTCTGCAGGAGAGGAACCATGCTATGCTGGTGTTCCCATGTCTAACATTATTGAAAAGGGTTTGGGTGTGGGTGATGTTATATCTCTTTTGTGGTTCAAACGCAGCCTTCCCCGGTACTGCACACAATTTATTGAGGTGGGTTATTCATTACCATCCCTCCTTATATCTTAAATCTTTCATTCTCTGTGTCTATATAGCATGTGATTGGTCTATGCTATAATTTGAGATACCTCCTTGCGCTGTCAATTTATTTACCATTAGATATTGTGCTGCGAAACAAACTATTGATTTCTTCTCATAGCTTCTCTCTTGCCGATGCATACATTTGTCAGATATGTATCATGCTATGTGCCGACCATGGTCCTTGTGTCTCTGGTGCTCATAATACTATAGTGACAGCAAGGGCTGGGAAGGACCTTGTTTCCAGCCTTGTATCAGGTAAATACATGTCCTCAAAATTTTCTATCCTTGAAGCATGCTTAAAATTAATGGAGTATGCGGATTTACCATGCTTATATATATATATATATATATATATATATATATATATATATATATTATATATATGTACAATGGTGAGTAATGAGCTTTTGTATCAGGTTTGCTTACAATCGGTCCTCGTTTTGGGGGTGCCATTGATGATGCTGCTCGTTACTTCAAGGATGCTTATGACAGGGTATGATTTTAGGCTTTGCCTGAGGCTGGTTTACTTCATATTATATCATCCAGCAGCCTCTACTACAACTCTAACATTGGGACTATGCTATGTCTTGTCAGAATCTTACACCTTATGAATTCGTTGAAAGTATGAAGAAGAAGGGCATTCGTGTGCCAGGAATAGGGCACAGGTAAGACATTACTGTTATACTTTCTCTGCTTCTGTTGCTGTGTTATAAAACTTTGAATATCTGAAGCTTGGTTTTCGCTCTTCTGAAAAAGGATCAAGAGTAGAGACAACAAAGATAAGAGAGTAGAGTTGCTACAGAAGTTTGCAAGAACGCATTTTCCTTCCGTAAAATACATGGAATATGCCGTTGAGGTTGAAACCTATACCCTCTCAAAGGCAAATAACCTGGTTCTCAACGTAGACGGTGCAATTGGGTCCCTTTTCTTGGATCTTCTTGCCGGTAGTGGAATGTTCACGAAGCAAGAGATTGATGAAATTGTGGAGATTGGTTATCTCAATGGGCTTTTTGTGCTTGCTCGCTCCATTGGCTTGATTGGGTGAGTTGGCTTTACTGCTTGATATGATCTTTTTCATCTGGACCTTTCTTTTGTTCATATACATGCAGAGCTATCCATGCTTTGTGTCCTATGGTCACACATTATTGGAGTTTTGTTCCTTTGTGGCCTTTTTATCCTCAAGTCTCTTGCGGTCCAAACCCCGAATGGTTTCGCTTTCATCCACAAGTCTCTATTGTGCCTTTTGGCCATTATGTGCACACCACTGCATGAGTGCATGTATTGTGTGATAGATAAAAGAAACAAAATAGAATATAATGAATATATGGTTTTTTTTTTTGTAAAAATGAAATCACTTATGTTTTTATTAAGAAGATTAATAACAAACACCTAAAGAAATTTATATTAAATGTCTCATTCTTTGTTTCTTGTATATAATTTCAGGCACACCTTTGACCAAAAGAGATTGAAACAACCACTGTACCGCCACCCATGGGAGGATGTTCTCTACACAAAGTGAGGGGATTTCTTGCTTCATTATCAATCTCTAGAAAATTCTTACATCTGCAATATATGCTGGAATGTTTATTTTTATTAGCCCTTAATCCCTTATACTAGTGTTGTATGATCCGTTTGGGCAAGCCGGGTATTTTTCCTTTTGTAAGTTGTGCTAATTTAAAAATTGTAGGAAGAACTCCTAGTCAATCTTATTATTATAATTGTTATTATAGATTCTCGTTTCTGTTCTGTGGTGGTTTCAAAATGAAACGATTACTATGTTCCAGCTCAATTTTTCTGCAATCTTGCCAAGTTAGGGCATTATAACCTTGTATAATATTTCTTTGGGCCAAATTACTCTTTTGGTCCTCAACGTTTGCACCAAGTTTAATATTGGTCCTCAACGTTTCAAAAAGTTATTTTAGGTCCTCAACGTTTTTTTTTTGGTCAAAATTGGTCCTCCAGCGTAACTCCGTCTGGTTCTTTTTGTTAAATGCTTATGTGTAAGGCTTATGTGGCACACCCTCTCTCCTACGTGTCATATTTGGATGATATGACACCCTCTCTCACTCCAATTCAGCAAAACGATACCGCTTTGCATCACTTCTCTCTCACTCCAACTCAGCAAAACGGCGTCATTTTGTTGAGTTGGAGTGAGAGAGGGTGTCATATCATCTAAATATGACACGTAGGAGAGAGAGTGTGCCACATAAGCCTTCCACGTCAGCATTTAACAAAAAAAAACCAAACGGAGTTACACTGGAGGACCAATTTTGACCCAAAAAAAATGTTGAGGATCTAAAATAACTTTTTGAAACGTTGAGGACCAATATTAAACTTGGTGTAAACGTTGAGAACCAAAAGAGTAATTTGCCTATTTCTTTTCGGCTATAATAAGATATTTTATAACCTATGGGTGGTTGTTCTTTTGGTAGAGTGGAAGCTTCCTTTGCTTGTGTAATATGATATTTTTTCGCTACAAAAGTCTGGGCTAAATTTCTATTTTTTTCTTATATATACCTAATGAGAAAAGACGGTTTTTTGGTTTTTATTATATTTTTTCTATATATTTATATAAATTAATATTTTTTAAATAATAATAGATTCCAGTTTAATCAAGAATACTAAGAAATAGACACTTGCAATCAAAAGGAGCCCTGATTATGTGAAGCTAGGATGAGAAAAATTAGAGTGACTATTTAAGAATGGATCAGGATTAAGTAAAAACTGTATCTGAATTATTGAGGAAAAAATAGTGTAGTAAATAGTAATAGTTTTTATCGTTTACTTGAGAAAGATGATAAGCAATGTGTCTAGTCCAGTGGAAAATAAAGGTAGAGCAGTGTTGATGTTTTTTTACAGTAATTTGTATGTTTTAAGGGTACGCTTGGTATAGATGCACGGATGTAAAGTATTATAAAAAAGTACTGTAAAGTAAAGTACTGTAGAATAAAAGAAAGTACTGTAGAGAAAAGTGAAGAGTGAGATAGAGAGAAAAATTAGGAGAGAGAAAAAGCATGATAAAAAATGTGTTTGGTATATATAAAATATGATGTAAAGTTTTTTTGGGAATCGTGAAACACCACGATTCTACTGTTTGGTTTTCTTACCAAACATACCCAAGGTCAAAACAACATTATGTTATTTTGTGTTTCACTCAAATTTCGTTTTAGTCCTCTATGTTTTAAAAGTTCAAAATCAACCTTCTATGTTTTTAAGTGGTCAAAACCCAAAATTGGTCATTTATGTTTGTACGAAGTTTCATATTGGTCCTTTATGTTTCAAAAAGTCTAAACTGGTCTTTTATGTTTGCAATAAGTTTCAAATTGGTCCTTCCGTCAACTTTTTAAGTTAAGTGCTGACGTGGCGTGCTGACGTGTCATGCCACGTCATCACATATGATATTGGATGATGACGTGGCATGACACATCAGCTTCAATTGACACGTAGGAGAGATGGTGTGTTCACATCAGCACTTAACTTTAAAAATAAACGGATTTGGACGGAAGGACCAATTTGGAACTTCTTGCAAACATAAAGGAGCAATTGAGACTTTTTGAAACATAAAGGATCAATATAAAACTTCGTACAAACATAAAGGACTAATTTAAAATTTTGACCGTTTTTAAAGTTGGTCCAAAATTAAAAATTTTTGGTGCACGATTAAAGAAAATTACAACAGATATAAATGTGATTATTTACGCGATCTTTATGATTAATTATAATGTTTTTTCTTATAAGAATTTAAAAGTTAAGTCATATATTTAATTACTTAATTCTATTAACTTAACCATAATTATAATTTGATATTATAAAATAAAATATGTTATCGTAAATTGAGTATTCAATACATATTTTTGAAGTTAAAATCTGAATTCAATTGATTTTATTCAAGTTACTTAAAAAAAATTAGCTGTAGTCAAATAAATATACATACATCAATTGAGAAGATTAGAAAATATTGTGTAATTAATCTTACGCTTTTCAAGTTATCTTATCCAAATCCCCTGACAGGTAAGGGACAGCGACTTGACTATCAGCACTATTACTATAATAATTATGGTTAATTGTTCTCTATTACCATGCTTCATGCTTTCATCTATCACTTGACTGGTGGTTGTCCAGAGAATCTCCATTAAATATTTTTCTTTTTCTTTTCTTTTTTCTTTTTTTTTATAAGTCCATTAAATATTTTTCTTATGTAAACTTTTTAATACATTTTTCAAAGTACATTAATCTCTTGTAAAAAATGAATCCAATCAAAATCACACTTAACAAAATGGGTAGTATTTAGAGTAAATGACTATTTTAGTCCCTAAAATATAATATGTATCAATTTAGTATATGAGACATAAAAATAATAAAAAATTAAATTTAATATGTGAAAGATACAATTTCTTTTATTTAGTCCTTAACAATTTTTTGTTAGTTGTTTTTATTGAGGATTTTTAATGACTAAATTGATTAATTAAATTACATCTTTTAGTGATTAAATTTGATATTTTTGTTTTTTAATTAAAATTAAATTAAGATAAATTGTATGTTTTAGTAATTAAGTTTTACTTTTCATATTTTAGAAATTAAATTAAGATAAATTATATTTTTAAACACAAAAATAATAATTTATTATAGTATTTACAAAATGAGTTTTGTAATGTATCTTGTATCACCAACTTAACAAAATGCTGACGATCCACTGATGACATTGTAATATTGTATTTTTATGACGAGGCAAAATATTATTTAATCCTTGAATTGTTTGTCAAATTATTATTTAATCCTCGAATTTATCAAAAATACTATTTAGTCCTTGAAATTTGTAACTATGTCCACTATTTAGTCCCTGAATTTGACAACAATACTATTTAGTCTCCGAATTTATAACTACGTTAACTATTTAGTCCATAAACTTGGCAAAAATACTATTTAATCCTCAAATTTGCAACTCTGTCAACTCTAACGGGTAACAGTCAAAAGACTAAATGGTTGACATAATTATAAATTCGGTGATTAAATAGTATTTTTGCCAAGTTTGGGGAGTAAATAGTTGACATAGTTATAAATTCGGGGACTAAATAGTATTTTTTGTCAAATTTGGGGACTAAATAGTTGACATAGTTACAAATTTTGTCATTTTGAGGACTAAATAGTATTTTTGATAAATTCAAAGATTAAATAATAATTTAACCAACAATTCAGGAACTAAATAATATTTTACCTCTTTTATGACCATAGTCCATATTTTTCTCCTTTACCTAAAAAAACACTTATCCAAACATGTTTGTTTTTTTTTTTTTTTGAAAATTTTATTTTCTTTGATTTGGTACAAGGACAAAAATCGGGCAGTAGTGAAGTTGCAGTACAATGGTTGGATGACTTGAAACGTACTACTTTGAATCAAATCATTTTATCTTCAACATTTGATCACATAGTCACATGCAATGCGACCAGCAGGTTTTCACATCATCGATCCATCATCATCTTCATTCTTCAATCTCCATATATAATCTTGATGCATGCATCTACCTTCTTCCTTTATCTCCATCCTACTGTCTAATTACCTTTTGTCAACGTTAATCATCCATCCCAACATGAATCAATAATTATAATGCTACTTTTAGTTAACCAAATTCTCACCTCAACACTAGCACACATGATAAGAGATAACGATTAGCCTGTCCTTAATTGTTATTTCTCAAATTTGATCTGAAGGTGGCGTTTGGTATCCTGTGAGTGTTTTAGTGGGAAGTGAAAATAAAAGTGGAATGTAAGAGTAATATTGTTTGGTAGGGTGGGAAGAAGATAGGAAAATAGAAGATAAAAGTATGAAATATCTTTTTTGCCCATACTTTTTTAAAAGCCACAACTTTTTTAAGGCCATTTTGGTTTTTCAACCAAACCAAACCTCACCTCACCTTCCCTCCACTTCTCTCTCAATTTTCATGGCAACAAGCTTCTCTCTCAATTAGGAAGCTCAACCTCACCTCCCCACTTCTCAAAGCATACCAAACATACTTCAACCTCACATTCCCTTTTGGAAGTGATACCAAACATGGCCTAAAAGAATGAGAATGGAGTGCTATATATTAGAAGTACCGTTTTTAATAATAAACTCTACAGTATTCAAAAAATTAGTCATCGACTTGAATTAATACTTGATGATAGAACAAAAAAAAAACTATCGCCTCAACTTCTATCTTTTGGTGTTTGGATCCATAAAATTAGATTTTTTTTTTGAAAATGATGAGAGGTTCAGTAGTACGATAATATTGACTATTAGATTCTTATATTAAAATATTAAAAAATAAAAATAAAAATATAATTAATTAAACTAAACATGACAAAAAAAAAAGTATATTTAGTACAAAATATATATTTTTTTCAATAGTACAAAATATTTTAAAAATATGTTAAAAATTCTAACATTTTCTTATAAATTCTTACTACCAACGAGGCCCAATTTACCTTTACAAAATTTGATTTCCTTGTTGCTATCACATGGACAAAATTCATTTTAACAGTCTTACGGTAAATGGTAATTACACTGTTTTTTTTTTTTTTTTGGTAGAATGGCAATTATACTTGTAACGCATAGCTCAGTTCCCAAAGTGACATGGCCACCAATCAGTGGATGCCTTTGTCAATTATATTCGCACGGTCGCATCCTCAGCCACACGAAAATCCAGCATGAGAATGAAAACACCAGACAGGGCTAATACGGTAAATGTCACTCAAGAGAGAAAAGAAAAAGAAGATATTATATTAAAAAACCAAAAAGAAAAAGAAATATTTGTTCCGTTTCTGTCCAGACCACAGACGAAGAGAGAGTATCTCAGAATCAGAGAAGTGACGCCAAACAAGAAAAAGAAAAAAAGAAAAAAACTTGTCCGCGCGTCACTCTTCAGTCCTCGCTCATGAACTCTGTCAAGGTCTCGTCTTTCTTTCTTTCCTTTTTTTTTTTTGCCCTTTTCTGATAATATTCTATTTCTCACCTCGCGTAGCTAGGACTCCAGGATCTTCGTGCTCATAGCTGAAAACCCACTAGAACTGAGAGAGAGAAAAAAAAAGAAGTAAAGAGCGAAGACCCTTCAATGACTTCGGCGAGCAGAGGGGCTAATTCAATGCCCCAAGTTTACTCTTCCGGCACAAGCCACAAGAGAACCCATAATACAGAGTCCATGAGCAAAGCAATTGCTCAGTACACTGAAGACGCTCGCCTCCATGCCGTCTTCGAGCAATCCGGCGAGTCTGGTAAGTCTTTTGATTACTCGCAGTCCGTAAGAACCACCATCCAGTCCGTTCCCGAGCAACAGATTACGGCTTACCTCGTGAGAATTCAAAGAGGCGGCTATATTCAACCCTTTGGTTGCATGATTGCCGTCGATGAACCCACTTTTCGGGTTCTCGGGTACAGTGAAAACGCGCGGGATTTGCTGGGTATTACCCCACAATCGGTTCCGAGTCTTGAGAAATCTGAAACTCTGATGATTGGAACTGATGTTCGCGCGCTTTTCACCCCCTCAAGTGCGGTTCTACTCGAAAAGGCATTCAGGGCTCGGGAAATAACGCTGTTGAACCCCATTTGGATTCATTCTAAGAATTCGGGAAAACCCTTTTATGCAATTTTACATAGGATTGATGTGGGAATTGTGATTGATTTGGAGCCTGCCAGAACAGAGGACCCTGCCCTGTCCATTGCTGGGGCGGTGCAGTCTCAGAAACTGGCGGTGCGTGCAATTTCGCAGTTGCAGTCGCTTCCTGGTGGAGATATTAAGCTTTTGTGTGATACTGTAGTTGAGAGTGTTAGAGAACTTACTGGGTATGACAGGGTAATGGTGTATAAATTTCACGAGGATGAACATGGGGAGGTTGTTGCTGAGAGTAAGAGACGGGACTTGGAGCCCTACATCGGATTGCACTATCCTGCAACTGATATTCCTCAGGCTTCAAGGTTCTTGTTCAAGCAGAACCGAGTTAGGATGATTGTGGATTGCCATGCCACTCCTGTTAAGGTAATTCAGGATGAAGCGCTTATGCAGCCACTGTGCTTGGTTGGATCAACACTTCGTGCTCCACATGACTGTCATGCACAGTATATGGCCAATATGGGATCTATTGCTTCATTGGCAATGGCAGTCATAATCAATGGGAATGACGAGGAAGGTCGTAACTCAATGAAGCTTTGGGGCCTGGTTGTTTGTCATCATACTTCTGCCCGATGCATTCCTTTCCCTCTACGCTATGCTTGTGAGTTCCTTATGCAAGCCTTTGGGCTCCAACTGAATATGGAACTTCAATTGGCATCACAATTATTGGAAAAACGAGTTTTGAGGACGCAGACTCTCTTGTGTGACATGTTGCTTCGAGACTCTCTTACTGGCATTGTTACTCAGAGCCCTAATGTTATGGACCTTGTGAAGTGTGATGGAGCAGCTCTCTACTACCAAGGTAACTACTACCCATTAGGTGTCACCCCTACCGAGTCCCAAATAAAGGACATTATAGAGTGGCTGTTAGCCAGCCATGGGGATTCAACAGGTTTAAGTACTGATAGTCTGGCTGATGCTGGGTATCCCGGAGCTGCCTCTCTTGGTGATGCAGTATGTGGGATGGCTGTTGCTTATATCACAGAAAGGGTTTACCTATTCTGGTTCAGATCTCATACAGCAAAAGAAATTAAATGGGGTGGTGCAAAGCATCACCCTGAGGACAAGGATGACGGACAGAGAATGCATCCACGTTCTTCATTTAAGGCATTTTTAGAAGTGGTAAAAAGCCGTAGTTTACCATGGGAGAATGCAGAGATGGATGCTATACACTCTTTGCAGCTTATTTTGAGAGACTCATTTAGAGATGCTGAGCAAAACAATTCTAAGGCTGTTGTGCATTCTCAACTTGGGAATCTAGAGTTGCAAGGGGTGGATGAGTTGAGTTCTGTAGCTAGAGAAATGGTTAGATTGATAGAAA
The DNA here is from genome assembly GCA_014851425.1 of Senna tora. Lineage (NCBI taxonomy): Eukaryota > Viridiplantae > Streptophyta > Magnoliopsida > Fabales > Fabaceae > Senna > Senna tora. Next base: position 5,579,788 of record CM026262.1, on the reverse strand, counting down.
CTGCTACTGCTCCCATATTTGCTGTAAATGTGGAAGGCTGCATAAATGGCTGGAATGCAAAGGCTGCAGAATTGACAGGTCTCTCAGTTGAGGAAGCTATGGGGAAGTCCTTGGTCCATGATATTGTGTATAAGGAGTCTGAAGAAACTGTAGACAAGCTTCTTTCTCGTGCTTTAAGAGGTAGTCTGTCTTAAACTGTTTTTCTGGCCTTTTCATTAATCTAATTAGTTATGAAAATTCTAAGTAAACCATTAGGATAATCTTTTGAGTGTTGAGTCTTTCCTTTTACTAGTTGTAAATTTAATGGCTAAAAGTTTAGTAGAAGGTGCAAAGGGTACTTTAACATATAATGAACTGCAAGGGAAAATAGTTTCCTCAAGATAAATGACTAGCTTTTCCAAGCATAATGAATGGTGCCTAATTATGCAAGTAGTACTGTCATTTGTAAAGTAGTAAACTAGTAATGACTGCCAGGGATTAAGAAAAAGTCTATATAGCCATGAGGTTCACGAAAATGACCCTGAATGTGAAGTTTGTGTCCGTACTTGTTTCTTATGCCAAAAAGAAAAGATGAATGTAACCATTGGTTCATTTGGATGAGAAGAAAAGCAAAACATTCATGGTTCGATGCCATTTTGTATTGGTTAGCAATAAATCATTTAGTCTTGAGTTTGGTAGAAACTTGCTATCTATTGCTAGATTTCTTGTTTATCTTTGTACATATTACAACTTTGATTATTTGTTGAACCTTAACAATTTTAATTTAATTAGTACAGGTGAAGAAGACAAGAATGTAGAAATAAAGATGAGGACATTTGGCCCAGAACAGAATAAGAAGGCAGTTTTTATAGTGGTAAATGCTTGCTCTAGCAAGGATTATACAAATAATATAGTTGGAGTATGCTTTGTTGGTCAAGATGTTACTGGTCAAAAAGTAGTAATGGACAAATTCATTCACATACAAGGTGACTACAAGGCTATTGTACATAGTCCAAATCCGTTAATCCCTCCCATTTTTGCCTCAGATGATAACACATGCTGCTTAGAGTGGAACGCTGCCATGGAAAAACTTACCGGTTGGAGCCGTGAGGATGTCATTGGAAAAATGCTGGTAGGAGAGGTTTTTGGTAGTTGCTGTCGACTGAAGGGTCCAGATTCTCTAACCAAGTTCATGATTGTCTTGCACAATGCACTTGGTGGACAGGATACAGATAAATTCCCCTTTTCATTCCTTGATCGGCATGGAAAATATGTGCAAGCACTCCTTACCGCTAATAAGAGGATTAATGTGGACGGACAAATTATTGGGGCTTTCTGCTTTTTGCAAATTGCAAGTCCGGAACTTCAACAGGCTCTGAAAGTCCAGAGACAACAGGAGAAGAAATGCTTCGCTAGGATGAAAGAATTAGCTTACATTTGTCAGGAAATAAAGAATCCTTTGAATGGCATTCGCTTTACAAACTCTCTGTTGGAAGCCACAGACTTGACTGATGATCAAAAACAATTTCTTGAGACTAGTACAGCTTGTGAGAAGCAGATGTTCAAGATAATACGAGATGTAAATCTGGAGAGTATTGATGATGGGTAAGTTTTTTGAGTAATCATTTTAATTTTTTAGTTATTCTGGAAGACAATTTATTACAGCCATTTCTGGGTCCCTTGTTTAATAGCTTAAGTCTTTAGGTCAAGTGAATCTTTGACATGGTATTAAGAGTAAATTGACCAAGTGGTTCTAAGGTTCAATCCTTGCTGCTTCCTAGTCTGCTGATAAAAATTACATTATTGTTTTGGGCCGTCAGTTTCGAAGTTCACTAGATAATGTTTTTTCATGATGAAATATTCCAGAATCCAGATTCTATCAGATAGTAATGACTTGTTGATGCTCATACAAAAGCACATGAAAATAATTTTATTTCTAATATGATAATGGCGGGTAGACAAGTTACTAGTAGACTTATACCTTTGATTATCTAGATGTAGTACTATTTTCTGTACTGTTAAAATATTGCCAATTCTCCTGACCTTGAGTGCATGTTTTATTGCATTATAACGAAATCTAATCACTGCCTATTTCTGTGTAAAGGACTGTGAACATTGTTAACTATTATCTAACTATTTATTTGTAGTTTCCTTTCACTATCAAATTGTTCATGATTCTAATTGAGGTAATTATAAAGTTTTATATTTTAGGATTGACAAGCATTCTGTTATGATATTACTTTATGGATGCATTCCCATTTAGATTCCATCCAAAAAGTGAAAAGGAATTGACACAGCAACCCCAAAGTAGTTCTTCTAGAACTCATTTTGAGGCCATATTTTATTGATAATCTATGAACTATAGTGAAGTTATGATCTGATAACATACAGCTGTTATCTCTTAACAAACTTACTCAGACAAAGCACATGTCAAGCATGCACACATTTGCCACCTTCTTGCTACATTATGTTAATATGGGGAATTATACATGCCATAGGAATAAGAAATGTCCACTCTATCTTGCTATACCATGTTATGATTGTGGGGTTGTACTACTAAAATTTTGAGGAGTTGGTAGATAGTGTATTTATTTGCTTTAATCTCCTAAAGTTTTTGCATCAATTTTGTTACGTGAAAGATAAGATTCAAGTATTTATGTAGTTTTGGATTTGTTAGGTCCTTGGAGCTTGAAAAGGGGGAATTTTTACTTGGAAGTGTCATAAATGCGGTGGTTAGCCAAGTGATGTTATTATTGAGAGAAAGAAATTTACAATTGATTCGTGATATTCCTGAAGAAATCAAGACCTTGGCTGTTTATGGTGATCAATTGAGGATTCAACAAGTCTTGGCTGATTTCTTATTGAATATGGTGCGCTATGCACCTTCTCCTGATGGTTGGGTAGAAATTCATGTTTTTCCAAGAATAAAACAAATATCTGATGGACTCACTCTTCTCCATGCTGAATTCAGGTATATGAGCTTGAACTTTTAGTCATGTCATTATTTCTTTCCTCAGGTGACTGTTACAGATGACGGCTCCGATTTAAATTCTGTCTTGGTATGACAATTGACACTGACGAAAAGCAAGTGACTATTTATATCATTTTTGTGAATTTATGAACAGCTTTAGTAGTGCACTACTGCAAACTTCAAATGAATTTCCTGTTTAAATTACTCTTGTTTATCTTATCCTGAGGCCTTGAAGTTTAATAAGTGCTTCAGCTTAGTAACGTGCCATCTCCCAATTGTTTGACTGACCGTGCAAGTTAAACCATTTTTTTGTCACATTTCTTCTATGGGCAGACCTATGTATTTAAAATGTTGTAGTCTTAATTTTTAATGACTTTAGAAATCTGTAATTTAAATTATGAGCTTCAAAACAGGAAAAGATTATGTTGGGTTGGATTTTAGCTGCTTTTGTCCACCCTTGATTTGGTAGCCTTTGACTTAAACGAAACCTTCCTTAATTGCTATCCTAATAATATGTAATTTTCCCACCTGAAATCCCCTGGGAAAGAGAGCCAAAATTCTTATAGCATGGCCAATCTAATATATAATGTGGGTTACCGGAAAGGCCTACCCTCTGCTTGTAATTCTCTGTAGGTTGTGCTTGCATACCGGGAAATGAGGTTAGTTTTTTATTACGCTTTATGATCTCTTGACTTGATCACAGCATTTCATAAAGAAATTCCATGTAGAAAAATTTAAGAAACATTGCTAATACTGGTAAAATACATGGCATTATTTCAATTCTTCTGTGGCGATGTGAAATGTCGTGCCAAGTGATTTCTCTGATCCACTTAATCTATTCATTCCACTATTAATATCTTCAAATGAATGTTTATTCTTTCCTTTTCTGTGAAGGATTGTATGTCCTGGTGAAGGTCTTCCTCCTGAATTGGTCCAAGACATGTTCCATAGCAGCCGGTGGGTAACTCAAGAGGGCCTAGGGCTGAGCATGTGCAGGAGGATTCTAAAGCTAATGAATGGTGAAGTCCAATATATCAGGGAGTCAGAAAGATGCTACTTCTTAATCATTATCGAACTCCCGATGACGCGGAAAGACTCTACAAAAGGCAAACTAAGTATTTCATAACCTTGTGATCCAACCCCAGAAACCACTCCTAAAGTTCTCATGTCAACTAGACTAGATACTGCCAGCTCACCTAACAATGGGTCATACATGCACTTGAGCAAAAGCTGATTTGGCTAGTTATCCGAGTCAGATGTTGTAATTCTACTACCAAGCTGGATTATCACTCGGGCTTCCACCCTGACCGAACCTGTTTGGTACAGCATTTGCAACATAGTGAGTGACTAGTTAATTTGTAGCCTATGTAACCTTAAAAATCTCACAGATAGAGTTATGGCAGAGTGGATGGTACATCTTCATGACCAAGAGGGCGTCCTGTGAAATTGTTGCTTGTGCTTCCATGATGATTAGCAGCTGATGTGGACTCCATGATTGGTTTGAACTGCATCCTTCTCCTGCCACTGTTGTCTAGGCATATAACTACTTATAGTATGTGTGTTCCTAAATGAATTCTCAAATAATTGTAAAATCTTTGCCTGCTAAAAGGGTTTTTCTCTATTGCTTTTCTACTTGGAATCTTATTTCTTTCCATGGTTTGTAAATCCCCTTTCTTCTATGTAACAAAAGCAGGGTATGTTATTTTCTGAGAATTTTGTGGAAACTAGTCTTTTGCCAAGCATAGATCAATAATTGAATATGAATGACCCTTTCTTTTTGCAGATATATTATTCTCTTTGACATGAACTGATGAACTTGTTACAGCCGCCAGATTCCATAAAAGCATTGAGGGAGTGATTATATTAATAGCGTATGTTTGGAATAAAGATAATTTTATAAAAAAAAAGTGAATTTTAGGTTTAATTTAGACGTTTACTTTTATTTAGATCTAAATAAATAATAATTCCTTTCCATTGTTTTCCATTTTTCCAAAGCATCTTAATTTATAGATGTTGCTATAATATTTCTAGCCTGCCTCTCCAATTCAACTTCTTGTAGAGCCAAATAGCGTTGGCTTAAGAGATCTTTGAAGAGATTATCTAATGTACACGTAAAAGGTTAATAGGACTAAGAGGAAATTTGAGTCTCTTGTACAAGAAAATAATATGATGGTATGATATGAGGAGAGAAATATGTACAAAAATGATTGATTGATGAGTAAATATTGGTGATAACTATATTCTCAGTCTGTGTCTATATGTTATTCTCTCATATGAGAGGATCTTGATGCAATATAGATGTTTGATGGGACCCACCTTAGATATATAACTGCATTTCTATTTGTGATTGGGTTAATTTATATAAAGAGCTTGCATACTTGAGAATTTTTCAAAAGTGTTTTGATTGAGTTTCAGTGTACGTAGACACATGTTATGTTCATATTCTCTGCACAGAGTTATGCGGAATGGATGTGGTGGCTGCATCACTCACCATGCTGGCCTTAGAGTGAGAAAGCACTAATGATTTTTTTTATTTATTTAAAAAGTTATATACATTTTATTAAATTTGTTGTATCCCCAGATGCCTCAAAAAACTGATATTTGATTTAAAATATCTAATTCCTATCATGGAAAGCTGACCATATAACACTCAACCCAAAAAAAAAAACAAAACTGACCACATAAAAATGTTGACATTTTATTTTAGGTTTGAAAATCAAATGAACGATTTACCAAAAAAAAAAAAATCAAATAAACGAACAATAGGTATCATTGCAAATATAGCAGCTACGTAACTGTGAACCCCATCTCACTTCAATTGGATGTACCTACCCTTTGAATACGGGAAAGAAATGAAAATATAATTAAAAAAATCTTCAGAAAAGAATTGTATGTAGTTATTTAATCACAAAAAGCCTGCCTCCAAGGCCCGACATTATGTTAATAATATTTTTTAATTTTAAAAATTGAAACTTTTGTTCTCATGCTAATTTTATAATGAAAATGTTATTTCTTATAATAAAAATCTTTTGAAAACATAAAAGAAAGAAACTTTTAATCAGTTTTCTTTTGTTCTCACTTCTCATAGAAAGCAAGAAAAATGGGACAAGGAATAAACAAATCAAAATTTGAAACTAAAAAATTATATTAATTTTAAATATTAAACAGAAAAAAAAAACTCTTCCCAAGTGAAAAAAATTAATTTATTGACAAGCTGCTTTTTTTAATATATATATATAATGTCAAGTTGCCACATGCAAAGGTCTAAAGACCTCTTTGGTTTACGTTATCTGCTGGTACAAAGGGCATTGAAAGATGACAAGAGATAAGGCTTCATATTTTATCATTTTATGCATACATTTTTGCAAATGCACTAAACTCTAAACCATGCTTTCTTTCTTTTTTTTTCATCAAAACTTTAAAAGCTAAAGAACTCTCGCTTTCTTTGCCCTCAAATGTGAATATTTATATATTATCTTCTTTATCAACTGATAAATATAAATTATGCTTTACCTATAAAAAAGAATGGATCTTGATACTCTAAAATTAAAGGAAAATTTTACTGATAGTTTCCGTTAATATAATTGAAAAAAAAATTTTAGAGATTAAATTAAGATAAATTATATTTTTTAAGAACTAAGTTTGTAATTTTTCATATTTCAATTATTAGAATGAGACAAATTTCATATTTAATAGACAAAAATTGAGATTCCTATTTGTAGGGATTAAATTGAGATAAAATTGATTTTTATGGTGCTTCACTCCAATAAATAAAATATTTCAAAAAGATTACATTGTCTCTTTCATTTCAAGTCTCCCAACTTGTGTGCGTGCACGCCCTTCTTCATGCTTTGCACGAAACCCTCTTCTACTGATTAACTCAACTCACACACAACACAACCCTTTTTAATTAAGCACCGAATGCAATAAAATTAAGAAAATTATAATTAAAATTAAGTGCTTAAATTTACAGATAACAGATATTTTTATATATATATTTGAATCTTAAGGTGTGTTTGAGAGTGTAAAAATGGAGGGGAAGGAAAGGAAATGTTATCTCCTAGAGAATAAGAATGGAAATAAGTAAACGTGAATAAAAATTATCATTTTATCCTTTATATTGAAATATTAAAAAAAATATTATGATTGTGTTAAAATCAAGGACATAATAGACATTTTACATCTATTTTTTTTTTAATATTTTACACAAAAACTAAAGACTTTTCCTTTCCTGCCACTCTGCCAATGGTCTCAATTACTATCCTTTTCTCCCACTGTATTTTCGCGTATCAAACACATTTTTTCTTGTTTGATAGTTAAAATTTTGAAGAGAAAAGAATCAAAAGATTTTGTGCTAACCCTCTCCTTCATTAATTCTTATTACCTAATACCTCAATTTAGATGAGATTTCTATCAAAATGACCACTTCACCCATCTTTATCTCCTTGTTGTTACTCGTGGTGATGCTTCTGCTATAAACTCTCCTGCCACTCTTTTTAATACTTTTGATTTATAATTCCATATATTGATATGTTATTTTTTTTAAAAAATAACATATATATATATATATAAAATATATATATTAATTAGCAATAATAATAATATTATTTATAAATTGTGTTTTAAGAATATATCCTATAAAAAAAATATATCATGTATAATATTTATGAAGATAATTGAAATAAAAAAACAATTGAAGGGTACAATAATAAAAATATGTTAATTTTTATTGTTAATCTTTCCTGATCTCCTTCCTTTAGATATGTTTGGATTGGGGATTAAGGAAGAGAAGGGAAAGGAAGGGGAGACTTTCAAGATATCTTCTCCTTGTTTGGGAAGATGAAAATTGGAGGAGAAGATAATAGAAGATCAAGCCTTAATCCTCCATTATCTTTCTCCTTCACAAATTCAAGATACCCCAAATTGGAATATCTTGGAGGAAGTATCAACACTCAAACAAGAGGAGGACATATGAAAGGTTAACCCTCTCCTCCCTTCTCCTCTAATCTCTTCTCTTCCCTTCCCCTTTTAATTCCCAAACAAACCCTTAATTATTTTGAACATCCAAAATAAGAGAGGGAAAACTCACTTCTTAACCTCCCCTCCCCTTTTCTTCCATTTCATTCCCTTCTCTTCCCCTCCAAACTCCCAAACACACCCTAATTAAAGTTTTAATAAGGTTATGGTAACCTATATGTACAAACTAATGATGAATATATATCATGGTTATTCATAGGGAAGCTTATTAATAAGGAAAAATGGAAAATGTTCTGACGCTCGAGTTACTCTACGTGAATCCATCACATATTGACATTTGACAGTTAATTGGATGAAGTTGAAGATAATATAGTTTTTGTTTTGTAATCGTTAGTTACAGCAACACTTCATATATATATATATATTTTACAAAACTCTTGACACGTTATAGGTGTATGTAAAGTTTATATGAAGTCTAGGCCGTAAAAATATCACTCTATTGGAATGCTTCTCATTCGTTGTATTAGGAAAGAGAAGAGTGCAAGTTTAAATGCAAATAAGGAAGGTAGAGTTGGATGTGTTATATTGGGCAATATCTCCTACCCAACTAATTAAGAGAATACCATCAATTCTTGCAATTGATTGCTTAGAGGTCCTAAAAATGTTTGCTTTGCCAAACCAATGGGTTGCTTGGATCAAGACACATTTTATTTTACTCAATACTTATACTCCTAATTTTTTTATTTAAGTTTAGTTGTTGATATTTTAGTTTTGAAGTTATACTTTAATTGTATTTCTTTTAATTGGTTTGCACTAGAGTAGTTAATATGGTTGCTCATACTCTTGTTCATTTAGTTTTTATGTGTCTTTGAATATTAATGTTTAGCTCTAAGATTTTTCTTAAAAATAGTTGTAATCCTTTTAAAAATTGATTATTCTTGATGAATGAAGTGGTTTAAAAAAAATAATGAAGCGATTTGTAATGCCCTGATTTATAAAAAATGTATTCTCTTGGTTTTTTAAAAAATTAAATAATTAGTTTTTTTAATAAAAATAGTGGTCCGGTTTAATTACAAATGAAATGATTACATATTCTTAATCATATATATAGGAGTCCGTCAATGCCACAGTTAATTTAACATCTAATTTGATTAATGCTTTAATTTTTGGTTTAAACTCTCTAATTTTGTAAAAATCTCAATTGGGTCTTTCTAAATTTAGAAGGCGACAATACTGTATTCTCATTCTTTTGGGAAAAAAAAACGAAGAGATTCGAACTTTTGTTTTAATTTCCAAATAGCGTCAGCCGTCAATGTGGTAGGATTTTTTTTAAAATAATATAAAACTGATTTAAAAAGTTAAATATTTGAAAGTTTTTTTTTTTAGTTAAAATATTTGAAAGTTAGAATTAGTCCCTAAATTTGGGGGACTTTGATTTATTCATCCATAAATGTCGACTGTCCATGAATTTTTTTTTTATATATATTGGCTCTTATGTGCAAAGACAAAATATGTTGGTATTGCTTAATCTATATAATCGACTCCACCTAATGAGAAAAGATTTTGATTGTTGTATTGGCTCTTAGATTCTTGCCTTTTAAAACAAGAAACTATATAAGTAAGTAATTTCAAGTGGTTTAATTATTTAATAAATTTTTTTAGAACATTATTTAATAAATTTTATTTTTAGTTTTTGAAAATAATATAATATAAAGTATGAATTCGCATTTTCCGGTTTTTTTTTATGTCTGACATCAATTTTGTTTTCTTTTCAACTATATTTGTGAACTATGTAATAGACGGATAAAAGTTCAGTCGTACTGTATTATTAAAGTTCGGTACATTCTTCTAATCATGTAAAGTCATTTATTAATATTAATAGAAATTCGCATTAATAAGGACCCACCTTGAATGGTTTAGGAACCAACTGATTTGAAGAATATACTGAAGTTCAATACTACCGTACCACTGAACATCTACTCGTAATAGACAAGGGTTTTATAAAAACAAAAATGATAATAGACAACAAGGCATCATTAGTTGAAATTATAATGACTTTGTAATTATATAAATATAAATATAGAAAGACATGTCTGTAATAAAATTTAATTTTAACATACATATTTATTTTACAATAAGTATAATTAATATGTTCTCACTATCAAAATTTTATTTGAACATATCACACACATATTGGATAAATAAATTTAAAGATAAAATTATCTAAAAAAAATAGTCTAATATATTGTCAATTTTAAATGGATGCATACTTTTCTCTATTTTTTATAAAATTATTAATATGTGACAGATTCATAATTTATATAAATTCAAATGTATAAAATCAACACCTTTTTTTTTAACATAACCTTAAAGAAGTGAGGGTAATTTACTAATATATTACTTATCATGATGTTATTCACCCATATAATGATATGGTCAAATTTACCCAAAAACTAGTCCACTTTTATTTATTCATTAGAAAGCAGGCGTGACCAAGGTGGTTGTATTATGAGTCTACAACACTTCACAACCAATTGATTTCAACTAACAAATTAAAAAAGAAAAGTAAAATAAGCATCGGATCATTTAAAAATGTTAGTTATTGAGAAAAGATAAAGCAAGAGAAACACACACACACACACATTCTTCTGCTTTTATGGCATAATAATTCTCCTTAGATTTACTCCCAAAAGTAAACACAACCCCTATCTGATGTAGACACTTTACACACTCAATTCAACACTATTAACCTTTCATTCCCTTTTTACAATTTTGCCCATTACATACTTAACAATAACATATTCATTCACTAGAAGTTTCATATGCACATTCGTGCATGCAATTTATTATTAATTTTTTAAAATATAATTATTATATTTTAAAATATTATATTTCATAGTTTTTAAAATTTTAAATTAAAATTATTAACATAATTTAAAATAATATATTAAATGATGGAAAGTTATTCACTTTCTCACCTTTTTAGTAATAACCATCATATATGTTTTCTCTCTCCCACTACTTTCTATTATATATTTTTTTTGTATTTTTTAATTATAAAAATATCTATTTTGTGACTCCAATGACCAGAAGGATCCAAAGCCATATATATATACTAGAGGCTTCGCATGCACATACGTGCATGCAATTTATTCTTTTTTTTTTAAAGAATTTTATATAAAATAATAATGATATTTTAAAATAATATCAAATTATAATATTAGATATTTTTTAATTTTTAAATAAAATTTTTATATTTTTAAATGAAGTAATAGGAAATTATACACTTTTCTACTTTTTTAATAACTATCCATAATGCATGTATGTTAGAGTAGTTATTTTTTTGGTGTCACACTTTGCTTGTGTGACACCAAAAACTCTAAAGCCATATATATATAGATATAGATATATAGATTAGTGAATGATAATTTTAACTCTATAAATATATTTAAAAAAAACTGAAATAATTATCATCAATTAGATATTAAGGGCAATACAGTAAATTTACATAAATTACCTACGTTTATCCAATGGGTCTTTTCTTGGGCCCTAAAAATCGAAGTCAGTCCAATGGATTAATGTATGCAATTGAGAAATAAGTAATAGAATCAAGAAGTAATAAAGACCAAAAAAAAAAGGGAATAACCCAAAAATAGGGGAAAGGTTTTTTTTAGTATTAAAAATATTTTAATATTTTCAACTCTTTTCAGTTTTTTCTCACTAAATTTGCAGACGAAAGAAAACCGGAAATTTATGTCCGTTTATTGTTTGAATTAAATGCTCACAATACAAGTGGAGTCTTCTGGAAGAAGGAAAAAAACAAAAGAAAAATAAAGATAAATTCCTTTTTGAAGGAAAAAAAGCTGAAAAAAAACGATGTGGTATAAGTGCTGAAATGAACCAATATGAAAAAAGCGGCTTTAAACTAAAAGAGTAAAATACTCTAATATTTGAAAAAAAAATTATAATATTTCTTTCTCTCTCTCTTTTAGTCTTTTATTTTTATTTTTAAATTATAAATTATAGATTCGCAAATAAAATTTTAAAAAATCAATAAAAAATTGAAAAAAAAAATACACAGATTTTTTTTTCTCTCAATTATAGTCAAACTTGCTTTGGATTTGTATTTTTGTAAATTTGTTTCTTCAACTCAAATTAAAAAGGAAAGAATCTATGAACTTAAACGTGAGCAAACTCTCCGAGGGCGGTGACGTAGACGCGCTCTGAGGATTGGATAGGCAGTAAAGAATCCAGCACTATGATAGGTAGTTATTCAACAGAGGAAAGCAAGCGCGTGAATGGATTATTGGCGCTTAAGATGTAATTAATACATGTTGGTCTAAACTAGCTGGAATTACGAGACAAAAGCTACACAAAACAGAGATGATACCAAACTCAACTCACAAAGAGAGAGAGAGAGAGAGAAAGAGAATGAAGAATAATAAGCAAAACCTGAAAGAGAAGGAAGCTGGAGTTGAATTATAAAAAGAAAAAGAAGAATAGAGAGAGAGAGAGAGAAGGAAACAGAGCTTCTTGACCCCTCAAGCCTCAAGTGCTGCAATCTCTCTTTCATTGAGCTATTGACTGCGGAAAAGAGAGAGAGAGAGATAAGACTTTCAATTGACAATTTCATAAATATTTTCGTCTAATCAATTTCAACCCATTCCTCTTATTCGAGTTTATCAGCAATTTCTGGAGCATTCTGGAAGGAAGAGAGAGAGAGAGTGTGTGTAAGTGAGTCACTGAATCAAGCTCGGGAACCTGAAGCTGTGGGAGGAAGAAGGAGAAAGAGGAAGAGAAACTAAGAGGATGATGAATCTACGTCGTAAATTCGTATTCTCAGCTCGTGGAGTTGAACGTATCTGAAGATTCTCATCTGGATACAGCTCAATTTTTGTTGCAAAATGGGAACGCCACCAGCAGAAGAGCTTCTCAAGAAGATCGAGGACCTTGAGGCCGGTCACGCACACCTCAAGCAAGAAATGTCCAAGCTCAAGCTCTCGGGCGCCAGCGATGCCAGAGCCGAACAGAACCATCATCGCCAGAGGTCGCACTCCATATCGCCGCAGCGTTCGAGATTCGGTGTGCCAAGGAGGAGAGCCGGAGGTGGAGGATTTGACGGACCAGCTTCGTGGAAGAAAGGGTCGTCTTCGTTCAAACATTCGTCACCGCTCCAGAGGGAGAGCCGTAGTAGTGATCCTCAAAACGAAGGAGAAGATGGCTTTGGCAGGAGGGGCCCTTCAGCTGTGAATTTTACTGATAGGCAGTATCTGAATATTTTGCAGTCAATGGGGCAGTCTGTTCATATATTAGATCTTAACGGTCGTATAATATACTGGTGAATAGCTTAGTTCTACTCTTAATTTTTCGTTAATTTAATTCTTAACGTTAGTTTATGATGTTTAATTATGTGGGTTCTTCTTTTGGTTGCAAAAAGAGATAAATTATATAAGTAGTAATTGTATTTCTATAATTAGGCTGTTGGAGTATTGGAGATTATAGGTCCTCAAATTAAAATGGATGTGTGTGTATTGAGATGTATATAATTCGAGCACAAAATGATCTGTACTGTTGATTAAATAAATTCTCGGACCTACTTCAAAAGCTTACTTGTGTTTGGTTTATTATGTAATGATTTTGCAGGAACCGTAGTGCTGAAAATCTATATGGTTATTCAGCAGAGGAAGCCCTTGGTCAGGATGGCATTGAGCTGCTGGTAGACCCCAGGGATTTTGCCCAAGCTACTGATATAATCAACCGGGTCTCTATGGGAGAGAAATGGACTGGGCAGTTCCCTTCCAAAAATAAGATGGGAGAGAAGCTTTTAGTTGTAGCGACCAATACTCCTTTCTATGATGACGATGGAAGTTTAGTTGGGATTATTTGTGTCTCGAGTGATTCACGACCTTTTCTTGAAATGAGAGTTCCATTCTCAGGTGTAAAGCACTTTGAAACAGATTCAGGTTCCAGCAATCTTAAAAGTAGCATTACAGCTAGACTTGGTCTTGACTCTCAACAGCCACTTCAAGTTGGTCTAGCATCAAAAATTTCAAACTTGGTTAGTCTTTAATATTCATGTTTCCTTAATTTAGTATAGCATGGCATGTCTAAATTATAATCATTAAAACAGGCATCCAAGGTGAGTAACAAAGTTAAGTCAAGAATCCGAACAGGAGAAAATAATATGGATCGTGAAGGTGGAAGTGGAGAAAGTCATCATTCTGAGCATTGTTTCTCAGATTCTGTTCTTTCTGACCAGAGAGAAGATGCTAATTCTAGTGGAGCTAGCACACCCAGAGGAGATGTGCCACCATCTCCTTTTGGTGTATTTTCTCAAGTGGAAGACAAATACCAGGGAAAAAATTTAAGAGACTTTGGTGACGAGAGTGAAGGAAAACCTATTCATAAAATCTTAACTTCCAAGGCTGAAGCATGGATTCAAAAGAGAACATTATCATGGCCATGGAAAGCAAATGAACGAGATGGTCTAGAGGGAAGGAATGTCCGTGGTCCTTGTCCTTGGTTGCAGAATGATCAAGAAAATGAACCAGTTCAGAGGAAGAATTTTTCTTCTGGCATGAGGCCAGAGAACCAGGCAGGAGAGAGTAATCGACCTGTTAATAATGAAGCATCAGGATCCTGGTCCTCCTCCTTCAATGTTAACAGCACAAGTAGTGCCAGCAGCTGTGGGAGTGGCAGCAGCTGTGCTGTCAATAATAAAGTGGACATGGATACTGATTGTTTGGATTATGAAATCTTGTGGGAGGACCTGACAATTGGAGAACAAATAGGGCAAGGTTGTCATTTTCTTTACTGCAGGGGCATGCTTTTGGATAATAAGGTTTTGGCATATCTACTACATATGAAGAGAAAAACAAGTATTCCTTAAAAAAAAAAAACCTTGAAACATTACCTATATTTAGAATTAAGTAGGTTGCAAATATGTTTGCTTTGCAAACCTAAATATCTAGTTATCAGTGGTTATCATGCATAGAATTGGTTAGTTTGATTAACTTCCCTTCCATCTCCTGTCGTCGTCATTCCTTTGTTGAATTCGATGTGAGTTTTTGCTTGGTATGTTATATCTGATTTTCTTATTTACCTCTATGTTGTTGAATTGCAGGTTCATGTGGAACTGTATATCATGCTCTGTGGTATGGATCAGTATGTTCTTTGCTCTTCCTGCAAACTATAGTTTTTAGTTCATGTACTAAAAAGAAAAAGGATAATGAAATAACTAGTGGTCATAGCTATGCTTTAGAATTTTTTTTCCTTCTTGTATTCCCCACTTTTTGGGATTTAAGAATGAATTCAAGGTTTTCTTATAAAACAAATTATGATTAGGTTGCAGCACAAATACTAGCATGTCCAATAATTTTTTACTTGCAAATAGTTTCATAAAGAGGTCAGGCAATTTCTGGAAAGGCAGTGCAATGTATATGGTAAATTTAAGCATGAGGCAGTGCTGGAGTTTCATTTGGGATGATGAGACTTTTCTGCATTGCCAAACTAAATTTTCCTGGCTACCATGTGATGCCAACCAACACACGTTTTTGCAGGATGTTGCTGTCAAGGTATTCTCCAAGCAAGAATACTCAGATGATGTGATAATGTCCTTCCGACAAGAGGTATGCTTTCTTGCGGTTAAAATAAAGAGAGAGATAGAAAAAAATTCAGTTGCTAATGTAATTGGGAGAGACAATCAAATTAGATTATGCAAGGTTTTCCTTGGGGGTTTTACTTTGACGATATTTGCTTGATAGTTTATACTTATATTTTTTTACTTTTATTGACTCACTAATCCACATGCAACTTAGATGTTTGGGTCTGGGTTTTAGTCTATAAAAATGTGAACCTGGTTTCATCTACTAGCTATAATTCTGGGATTTTTTCCTTGAGTTTAATTATGCTTGTTAAGGACCAATAATCATTTGTTGACTCTAAAGTAAAATAAAAAATAAAAAAGAAGGAAAAAAGGATTGATATGATTTAAACTACTAATTGAAAGTATATGATTAAGGTAATAATAAACATAAAATTGCCACATCATAATATGATGCCCTTGTATGGATATAAATAGCAAATGGTGTAAAACCATACATCTAGGATAAATGTTTGGCTGTCATAGTATAACTGGTTGAATAAGATTACGCCTGATTAGCTCTAGTTATGTGAACAAGGATAATCAAAGTGGAAATAAGCCTGTTGCATTTGGGTTACTCAGTTACTCTAGGCTTTTCTTTTTGTCATACTTGTTCCTTGCATCATGAAAACTAACATTATAATCCAGTTTATGAAAATGGATACATGCTGTCATTGTTCCCCGGACTGCATTATATTGGTCACTTTGAGAATTTTCATATAACAATCATCTTAAAGTGAATACAAAGTGTTAATTTTAAGGGCAAGAATTAGATAAAGCTCTTTGGATATTACTATAGGCTCTTCACTAAAATTATAACATGTGGACAGTTTTTTTATAGCTCAGCACCATATAACTGATTCCTTAAGAAGAGTTTAGGGTTTAAAGAACCTGATAGAAAACACTTAAAAATTGCTCATAAGTTTTTTTCCTTTTTTAAATTGAAAAACTTTGCATAACTAGTTATTGGAAATGGAGTATTACATATATCTGATTAGTTATTGAGTGGAGCTGTATATTCATGACATTGTTCTTCCATTTCTTCACATGTCCTCTTTGATAATTATTTTCTTCTATTTCATTTTTACACTTGAGTATTGACCTTCTACCCTAAACAATTTATCTATAATATTGATTTGACAATATTTCGTTTATTTAAAGGTGTCTGTTATGAAAAGACTTAGACATCCAAATGTTCTTCTTTTCATGGGAGCAGTGACTTCACCTCAACGTCTCTGCATTGTGACAGAGTTTCTCCCACGGTTTGTTTAGAATCTTCGTTTTAACCCTGCTTTTAGTTTGTTCTTTTCCTGTGTTTCAAAATATCATGTTGTGCTGATTATTGATTATTTCACTTATTTCTTTGTATTTTATGAATTTATTCAGTGGAAGCTTGTTTCGCTTACTACAGAGAAACACAGCCAAACTTGACTGGAGGCGGCGAGTTCATATGGCCTTGGATATTGTGAGTATTTGCAGTAGTGTTATTGACAAAAGTTGTCATTTTAATGATGTTGAGTTTCATAGGATTAGTGGCATGTCCAAAAAAAAATTTTCTCTTTCTTTTCTTCCCCTTGTTTTTATTTTTCATGCTTTTGAGGCCATGTTCTATGTTTACACTTTCTGCAGGCACGAGGTGTAAACTATCTTCATCATTGCAACCCACCTATCATTCATCGAGATTTGAAGTCTTCAAACCTTCTGGTTGACAAGAACTGGACTGTTAAGGTCATTTTTCTATTTACACTCTATTTGTTAGGTTGTAAACCTAATTTTTTTTTATTGCTTGAGGATTTCTAGTATTGTATTCTATGTATACAATATCTTAATCACGTCTTGGATGAACAGGTTGGTGATTTTGGTCTTTCCCGTCTAAAGCATGAAACATTTCTCACAACCAAGACAGGAAAGGGCACGGTAGGTTCTCATATCTTATTTGATTTCCATAAGATCTTTGAACTGTTTGTATTCATCCTGTTTCACACTGGGGAAAAAAGTGGCTGATTCTAGCATTTTCTGCTTTATAGCCTCAATGGATGGCACCAGAAGTTCTTCGTAATGAGCCCTCAGATGAGAAGTATGTCTGATCAGTACCCTCAATGGTTCTCTCTTATTTGTGTTTTCCCTGAACTTCCAGATCTTAAATATCTATATTTTCTGCTTCTTGGGGACATTAGGTCTGATGTATACAGCTTTGGGGTAATATTGTGGGAACTAACAACTGAGAAGATCCCTTGGGAAACTCTCAACTCCATGCAGGTATTGTTTTCGTGTATATGTGAACCCTGTATCTCTGTTAAAACAGAACGTAAAAACTGAATAAACATTCTAATTGGTGGGCCCTGATGACCTGCAATTTTTCTTGATTAATGTGTTCCACAATTCATTCGGATATTTGTCATATTTATTTATTATTTATCGTAACTGTCATATTGCGGTGGATGCAAATATGAACAACAGTTTCTCTAGGATACTTGCAGGTGATTGGAGCTGTAGGTTTCATGAACCAGCGGCTAGAAATTCCAAAAGATGTTGATCCAAAGTGGGCTTCTATAATTGAGAGCTGCTGGCATAGGTGTGTATCCTGTTGGCTCTGTCACACTATTTTATATCTTTTCTCACAGCTCGAATGTACTAGTATAAATATTGCACTTGCAAAACAACAGATCGATTTGAATGACTTGTGTCCTAATGGTTGGTCAGCATGCCTAAACAAATGTCATATCAAGAGCTGTTTTTGTTTGAGATATTTAAGACGCTGTTTTTGGGTTTCCTCATAACAGCTTTTGCTTTCAGGCTAGTAGGTTCTTAACATCGAATTAGAGTTTTTCTGACCAAGTGTTTGAGTTTGATCCTTACTAGCCACTCTTGTTAAATCGAAATTTAGGGTAAAATATTCCCCCATCCCTTTAGATATATAGCTTTAATTACATGGTCCTATCTTCTATTTTAAAAAAATATGCTACAACTAAAACCAATTTTGGATATGACTTTATGGTGGTCAAAGGCCTAATGTCATATTTTTTTTTACTAAAAGGAAAAAACTTAGGTCCATTTTCTTATGTCCATTTCATCCAATTCCACCAATCATATATTGTATTTACACTCTCTTTCTTCTATGATTGGTCATATAAAAGGTGGTCTCCTATATTCTCTCTCTACTGTGATTGGTCATTTAAACACTTTTTGCTACGTGTCATAATTATATTGGTGGAAAATTGGATGAAATGGACATAAGAAAATGGACCTAAGTTTTTTCCTTACTAAAATACCCTTCTTTAACTTCTATATATGTTGGTTCCTTCTATTTACAGGCAAATGGAAGATTTGAGACATTAAGAGAACTTCACGCTACCACCAGCTACAAATCTTTCATTTGCTTGCTAATAGGAGAGACCCAACATATGTCGAGGTTAATGAAGGGTATTTTACTTTTAGTCTAAAAAAATGTGACTTTATGTCTTTAACCATAAAAACGGAGCTAAACAGATCCCTCACATCTAGTGTTAGGTTCAGTTGCAGTATATCTTCATAATAGAAGCAGGGCTGTTCAAATTTCAATTATGCTATTTTTCGAAAGGGGAGGGAGTGTTATACCTTAAAATTTAATCACAAGGTTGAAGTCCAAAGAGCCCTTGATTGAGGGGGTGTTACAGAGATTTAGTAAAACAACATACTTAGGCTTTCTCCTAGTAGTTTAAGCTTTTATGATTAATAGGTTCCTATGGTTCAATCCAATATAATTGTTGGCCTCTTTATTTCTTCTTTATTTACATAAATTACTTGAAGTAGCCCTAAATTCATTTTGGTAATCTGATTTATAACAAATTAGCACTTCCATCACTTGGCTTTGCATTGTCAAGATTACTTCTCGAAAAAGAATTTTGTGATGCAAATACTATTTTAATCTATTTTTCTACCTCTTTTTCGTAGTTTTATATTTTTCTAGTCTGCATTGTCAAGATTACTTCTCGAAAAAGAATTATCATATATTTAATGGCAATAGAGTTGAAACTCGAAACGAATGCACTTAGGCAAAATTAATTTGTTGATTGGATAAAGAGGTTAATATAGAGATGCCATGGAACCTATTATTTCTTCAGGTCATGGATGGGTAAAACAATTTTGGTTGAGTGCTTCTGGTACCATGCCTCAGATTTTTTCTCTTTTTTTTTTGGGGTGGGGGTGGGGGGGATGCCTCAAAGTTCTGGATAGTTTACTTAGACTGATGGTAATTCGCTAATTTGTAATGTCTATAAGGGAAATTTGTTTAACTCCGGTTAGTTTCACATGGATGATTAAGGTACAGTATTTTTCTTATTTCATGTATACCGATTACATATAACTTCAAATATACTTTTTTCTTATTCTAATAACATGGCGTTGGAGTCTAGTCTCTTGATCTCTCCAACATCTAATCTTTTAAATATAATTTTTTTTAACATCTTTTAGATATAATTATATTAAGCTGGTGGTTACATGGAGTTTAAAAAAAAAAATCTCAATTTTGAAATGAACAAGAAAAAAAAAAGGATTGACATACATTATTGACTTGCAACTTTGTCCATTATGACCAGTGATCCGGCTTGCCGGCCCACATTCCAGGAGCTGCTAGAAAAGCTTCGAGAGCTGCAAAGACGGTATGCCCTTCAGTTTCAAGCAGCCCGATCTGCTGGCGGGGAAAATGCTCAGAAGGAGTCCTAGACATGGCCTAGAGTTTCTGTTCTTTTACTTCTTCACCTGCACCCGACACAAGTATTTTTGCAAACGTTTTCACCAATTTCTGGTAAGCAGCTGAGAGTTAATACAACAAACTGCTGGGCTTGGAACCACGCCTGATTGCTGGTCAGACTCAGAATTGCGGTTCGTCACCGTGTGCCTTAGACATTGTATGGGCACAAGATTGAGAAATGAATGAAAGTGGAGCAAGACTTTGATGATAATGATTGGGTTAGTCACGTTATGTTTTTGTTTTTGTTTTAATGGCATCATAATTAGCCAATTTGTTATTGGTGTCGTATGTTTGGAGTCCTACCAGATCGGGTTGATTGCCACGTCTTTTGTAATCCTATATGGAAAATGTTGGTACTATTAAAAAGCTGTACAGGTGGTAGAGAAAAACTGAAACTAAAAAGGTTTTCATTTGACTAAATGGATTAGAATCAGAAAGTTCCTTCACTTTATGTTCTTTGTTAGTTATATGGTCGGATCTTTGTCATTACCCACTTGAATACAGATGGTGCAGCTTGGCTAGTCAGATTGGCATTTGGAAATCCCCTTCAACATTGATTGGTCTGTTTAAATTAATCGATATTTGTCTGCAAGAATTTCAAGTGGTTGTGTTTTTCCTGTTTAGTTCCACTTCCTTTAATCTCGTCTTACGTGGCACTGGCAGAGGATCGTAAACGAGCCGAGCTTTAGATGTTTAAGTTCAGTTCGTTTAAAATAAAGCGAGCTCGAACTCGAGTCCGAGCTTTTAAACAAACAAAAAATCGCGATCAAGCTCGGCTAGTTTAATTAATCGAGCTGTTCACGAGCTTAACGAGCCGAGCTAAGTAATTATCAACTTTCATAGAATATATATGTAGATAAGAAATTTAAGTTATATCTTATATTAATTTATATATTTTATTCTTTTATATATTTTATTGATATAGCCGATACTACCTAGTAGAAAAAGGCTTTGATTGTTGTTGTTATTATATGTTTTATTGATTAAAAGATATTTGAATACAATAACATAACAAATTCTATATATATATGTGTAGAATGGGTGTTCATTATATATTTAAATATAATAATACATATAAGATAGAGAATAAATATTTTTATATTATTTTATTCTTAAATGAGTCGTTCGTCGTTCATGAACTAAACGAGCCAAGCCTTAAATGTTCAAGTTCGATTCGTTTAACTAAACGAGCTCATTTTTATGTTCAGGCTCGACTCGTTTAATAAACGAAAGAGCTCGATCGAGCTTTTATGCGAACCGAGCCTGAACCGTTCAAGAACGACTCGTTTCATTTACACCCCTACTCAAGAGAATGGGTAAAAGTGGCTTAAAATGACCATTTTATCTTTAATGAGAATAGAAATATTGCATTGCTTTCCTTAACAAAATTTTCCTTTTAAACAAGTGCGAGACCATTCCCTCCAACCTTACCTCTTCATTTCTCATAAACTAACATGACCTTCATCATTGAATCCTACAAAATTTGAGAAGTACTTTTGTAACTAGTGATCAAGATTAACAGTTGCTATAATTGAGTAGTCAAGGTGAGTAAAATTTGTGATTTAATCTTAAAAAATATATATTTGCAAAGTCAAATGTTTTTTTTTTCTTTCTGTTTTTGCACATAATGGAGCGGGAATTTGAACTTACGACCATTTGCTATTTTACTTAACCTACTACTATTAGTCAAGGCTTATATTTGTTAATTTGATGGTAAAAATAGTTCCTTTTATAAAATTACTCGTAAAAAAATTTTGTACTATTTTCTTATCATGCTTCTTACAAAACTCTTCGAGTGTGTTTGTATAGTGATACTTTAAATATTAAGAAATTTGAAATGCCTAATATTTAAATTACTAGAATTCAAATTTCTTGGCATTTTCATGTTTTTACTAATCATTTTGAATTTGTTCTGCTGTTTTGTTTCGTTGATGAGGTGGATGTGATAATGGGAGAAAAGTTAAATAAAGAAGAAGCACCGAGTGGCTTCCAACTTTTGCTTTTGCATTCAACTTGTAATTTTGAAGCTCCTGATGAAAAGAAAGTGAGTAGTGGTGAAATTTTGAAGCTCCTGATTGGAGGATTGATGTTTAAAGCTTTAGCACTTGAAAAGTGTGCTTCCCTTTCCAACGAAGAAACTCACAAACAATTGAACAAAGATTCGCCTATAAAGGGTAGCTACTCATTTTTCTTATCAAAAAAGAAAACTTTGGCCATCCAATTCAAAGTCGTCAATCCCATCTGCTTTCATTTTCGTCCTTGAGATAATATATATTTTGTTTTATATAATCTAATTTATTTAAAAAGTATGAATCAAGGTAATAATATTCTTTTAATATTATAAAAGCATATTTATCCTCGATCCAAGTGAAAACTTCATATAGTCAAATTTAATTTCTACCCTGTTTTCTTTTATCACTTCAAACTCATGTATAATGATAATAATCTTAACTCATTAACTGTTAAGTGCATTCATATGATACAAAGTGTCAATATAATTATTAAAAATGTTAAATTTAAATCGCTATTCTATCATGTATCACATGCTTTTTTTTCTTCTAAAATCCGATATTCTAATGAATGGTTGATCCAAATAATAAACAGACTTGATATTGCTTAAGACAGCAAAAAGAAACCATATGATCTGATTTAAAATTTAATGGTAAATGTAATTGTGTTTAACAAATTACTTATTTTATGTATATACTTTCTAATGTTTCTTTTTTAAGAATAAAATACGTATAATAAAACTTGTAAATTTTACGTATACAATATTACTCCTTGTAATATTGACCTATATCTATATAGATTTTAGTACTATTAAGTAAAGCCAGTGTGCAAGCACTAAGCAGTCAAGTCAACGAAAACTGATAAGTAAACCATTAATGTTTCAGTATACAGCAGAACAATCAAAATCTAATGTCAAAATCCCGAGTAAATTAAAACTTGGATGGTAAACATTTGAGGATTCCAAATTTTTCAGGAATTAATATAGGGTGAGAAATGTATTCTGCTTGAACGTAGACTATAGTTCGTTCCAACAACAATTCAGCGAAGCAAGTGCCGTATGGCAGCAACAGCATCACCTTTATGTTCACGCAAGGTTCTTTCAGCCACCTTTTTGTCCAACTGTTGAACACAGTATAGAAGATCATTATCAATTTTATTTTAAAGAAAAATTTAACTTAAACAAATTATGAAACATTTGGTTCACGATTTAGTTACCTCTAGTTCATTTGCAATTATGTCAACATCAGCAGCATTGATCTTAACAGCAGCCAATTCCTTTTCCCTGTAATAGAAACAAGATGAATGTTCACATCAAGATAAAAAAGTTAAGTAGAATATTACTGCGGACGAGAATACGGGGGTGGGTGGGAAGAGGAATACAATACAGTACTAAACTTTACATATGAATATGATAAGTTCTCAGTTTCGGATTTGCATTAGTGAAAAATATGCTTCTTAAAAAAGTAAACCTTAACGATATAATAACAACTAAAGTAAATGTATTTTACAAATATACAACCGAATGATTTCGGCACCCACATAGGAACAAAAGTAAGAGGTATATGCGTATTAAACAGAGAAACGCTTAGCTATTAGTAGTACTAAACCTTAGTAAAAGCTACATGTATCTGTCTTTGTTGCATAGATGAACAGTGGGAGTTTGGACAGACGACCATCCTACACTTTAAGTAGAGACAGAAAGAGAGAGGTTGTGGCACCATCAGTATTTGAGAATGTTGCTCCAAGGTCCAAATGGCTCCACTTCATACAAAAGCTCATCTCACAGTAAAAAAATCCGTATTGGATTAAGCATAGTTTTATTAGGGTCTCTATCAGGCTAGCACTAATTGGTTCAGGCGAAAGCATTCATTCAAGCGAATATTTAACTTCCCCAGTAAGAACTTTTCATATCTAATTGGGTGTCAGCCATCAGAGAAATCTACAATCAAATAGCAGAATTGATACAAGATGTTAAAAACCTTCCTGATTTCCTAATTAGAAAAGTTTACAAGTAACATCTAAGTTAATGATTTCAAAAAGATCGGTGTGTCAAAACAATTGCATTAATGTTAAAGGCCTTCATGATTTCCTAGACCTACCTCATGACTAATACAATATATTTGTAGCCAAAATCTTAAGGGAGCAGCTATTTGCAAGCTCATTTATCTATTCATGTGCTGTCATCTTCTCAATTTTTGTGTAGACTGAAATGCCCCAAAACAAATCTTTGGGTTTTCAAAACTCTAACCAGAACCAGAGCTTTGTTGGATCTGCATGAAATGAAAATTTAGTCCACATTACATGTATGGATAAAAGTTCAATACTATGGGAGTACTGAACTTCAGTACATCCCTCCAATAATAGGACCCACTAGGATATGCAATAATTTCTATATTAGATAAGTGATCTACAGCTGTTATTAAAAAGCAAAAACTTCTCAACATATTAATAACCCAAATGGATAGTTGAAGGGTTTTCATTCGTTTGAGGGAAGAGAAGTAAATGCTTTCCTTGATTCCACACTCCACCCCAGTCTTAAACTCCTAAACCGGTTCAGGAAGTTCTTATCTATAAACAGGAATGTATAACAAACAGTAAGGAAAGAAGCTGTCTAAAAGGCTCAATTAAAATAGTAATTTAAGTTACTATGTTAAAGTTCATATAACTTCAATATTATCAGCCATATACAATGTCGATGTATATATTAGTTTTTCTTACAATTGTTCAGATAACAATAGTTAATTTCAGATATTTAAGATTAAACTGGAGACGCCAATGCCTCAAAGATCACATGACAAATAGCCCAAATATTGGGAAATCATTGACTGCAAATAAATACTTTCTGAATCTTTGAAGCAAATAGACCAAGCTCAAAATTTCCTTGCTTCTTTTACCTTAAACGCATAGCATTCCAATCTGCTTCTGCAGATGCAGCAATTGATGCCATGGCCTGCCAAATCACACAACAATCGTGAGGGAACATGGAATAAAACCATTTCAAGCGAAACTCAAACCCTAGTCTTTAAATCCCTTCCTCCATCACCAAATTCATAACATGTTCTTGCAATGTTTGATTTCTAAGAGAATAAAGCAAAGAACAGCAAAGCAAAAAATTAAAGAGAGCAGAGAGAGACCTCCTGGACGCGAGTGGAATCGAGCTGGCGATCCTCGACGCGGTCTGTGAGCTTATCGAAAGCTTTGCTCTGTTGTTGAAGGTCCTTAGAATCCTCTATCCTCTCTATTCCTTCATCTGCACCCTCCATCTTTTTTCTCTTTCAAGCTCTTTGCCACCAAAATTTCGCAAGAGAAATCCGAGACAGAGAATTTTAAAGTTTTCGATTACTATTACGATTAGATTACTATGCCCTAACCACAGAAGCAGCGAGACTCTGATTGATAGTTCGGCTCCGAAACCGAAAGAGACAGTGCGATACTTGGAGCAAAGGAAGAATGAGCTTGGAGAATCAAGTGATAGACATCTTCACTGTGTTTTTGGTGGATCTTCGTTCGGGCCCTATTGGGCTTTTGGTGGGAAGCTATCACCATAAACGCCTTATTGGGCTTAAGTCTCAAATGATTAAGCCTGAGATTTTCTTTTGGGCTTAGGCCCCTCCCCTTGTAGAAAAAAACACCTAATATTTATTTTATATATGAGCATTGTGGATGTTTCTGTATTGTATTGTATTAATTCCAATGCATTTTCTTCATAAATGAAATATCATTTTCTTGACAAAACAAAAGTCGTTGTTTTGGTTACAGTTAAAAATATTTGCAAATTTTGCGCGAACAATTGTTTTTAGATAAATTTATTAATGAGGTTTGAAAACAGATATTTTGACTCCTTAGATCGACGTGATAATTTTGATTCTCTATGTATCCAAAAAAAAAAACTTACTCGATCCTATACGATGTCAATAAGTATTCTGACTCTTTTACTCTTAATTTGTACAACATAAATCATGTGTTACATTTATAATTTAAGTGAATATATATATGATGAAGAAAAGTAGAGATATATGATATAGAGAAAACGACAATTTAATTTCATGATGAAAACTGGCTATATATAGAGTAGAATTACAAAGTAGAAAGCAACAAAATTTGTGTTGTCTTGACTTGATCACTTATTAATTTGTGCACAGTACTGCTGAGCTTGGTTGCATTCATATATATCCAAATGACCAAAAATTGCAATCGCATTTAATTGCGGAAAATTTTGTTGCATACTCAGTTTTCAGTTTCACTCTAATTGAAAATGCCAGTTGATATGGATGGATGCAAGTGCAAGAAGTGCCAAGCTAAGTACTAGTAATTACTTAGGTGAATTGTTTAAATAAAATTGGCACATCTATTGATGAACTTGAGCTAATGCAATTATATATTTATATATATATATATAGTCTGCATAATTAAGCAGCAAATACATAATAAAGATGGATGTTGTTGGCTTTACTGAAAAATTAATTGCAGAACGTCAAGAGTCACGTCTTCCCATCAATGTAATGGACACAAATTAACAAACAAAGAAAAGTAGCCTATTTTTTAAGGATAAAAGTTTAGTACTACTAAACTTCAGTAAATTCCTCAAATCATGAATGTATAAGGACCAACTGATTGGAGGAATGTACTGAAGTTCTGTTATACGATAGTACCACTAAACTATATATCTATATATTGACATATTGGTTGATCTAATTTGAACAATTGGAAGCATTTCTATTTTGTTATAGACCCAGGTATTCTCAAAATTAATATCAATTTCGCTAAGTGTGTTGCGAATATTAATTGAGAAAGCGGAAATTGCAAAGTATGGACTTGTTTCAATAATGGGTTTTTAAATCACCTTTACTTGCAGAAAATTCTGGTGCGTACAGGGTTTTCACTCTAACTCAAAATGGCCTTCAAGTTTTGAATTTCAAATAGTATGCTCTATACTATACATAGATATGCAAATTAAAGGCTATAATTTCTGACGAGAGGAGTATGAGAAGTTTAGCAGTATCGATCAGGGAGTGAAAAAGAGATCTCAACGAATTGAAATAATATGTACGATAACTGGTAGTGTTCAAGTATAAATACAAAGTGGTTATGGCATGCTAATTACCCCATATCATCAAGCCTAGCTTTAATTAATTAATTTGTGAGGAAGATGGGAAAATTTCTGAGGTATGGTGGAGAAGCAGCACTGCTTCTTGTGATATTGGTAATGGCTATAGGAATAGCAGAAAGTGGAAGAACCAAAGTCGTGGAAGAGTCTGCTTGCTTTGGACACGGACATGGCGGTGCGATCGGTGGAGGCTATGGCGGCGGAGGAGGAGGTGGTGGTGGTGGTAGTGGTGGAGGTTTCGGTGGAGGCTTTGGCGTTGGCGGTGGCGGAGGAGGAGGAGGAGGCGGCGGCGGTGGCAGGCGTTGAAAGTGAAGGAAAAATTGGTGATAAGATTTAAATCGAAATATTAATATTTCCGGTTATAATTAAGAAAAAACTTATATGTTGTTGGTTATATTTGTTAAGGTTAACCAATTACAAAAATACATACGTCAATTTTAAGAAGATGACATAAAAAAAATTGACACATGTCTTTTTTTAATTAGTTAACCTTAACAAAAGCATGTAAGCAACAACATATAAGTTTTGACTTTATAATTATTAGTCCCTGGTACTATATACTATATATATATATATATTTATATTTGTCATGGAATAATTAATGTGAAGCGCTTGTCTCTATGGTTTTGTTCATATTAATGAATTTCAGTGTGTAAGTCTGCATAATATATATTAATTAAGAGAGATTAATGACGAACACAAAGCAGAAATAGATGGAATTGGGAAGTAGGTAGGCAAAACAGAAGCAATAATGTAAGAGCTCCATCTTCAATTTTCCTATTCCTATTCCTATGTCCACATTTTTCCACATCCACTTAATTTCTACACTTCATATCCAACCAAGTTGAACCTAACAATATGGTTTTTCAGTTCAAAACAACGCTATTTCAAAATTTATTGACTTCTTACTAATTTGATTCCGACTGCCTAATTAATATCTTACAATGAGATAAAGTTCTCCCAATCAATATTTTTGGATGAATAAGACTTAAGGGAATGGAATAAAAATCACTCTAATCAACTCACCATTGTTTTGAGAATGTCGTTGAATCTATTACAAAATTATGATATAAAACTTTTCTTACATCAATTTCATGTAAAACTTTTTTGTTGATAAATATTTAAATAAATAAGAAATTAAAATTTACACAACGCGGCTTTTTTTTTTTTTTTTTGAACTGGCTTCAAATCTTCCTTCGGTATGTATTTATTTATTTAGTCAGACCTTAGTATTAATTTATCATGAAAATCTGAATGCTTGATAGTTAATACTGAAAACTGAAAAGCCCATACCTTAATCCAGTACTGCACAACATGTTTTTGGAAAGGAAAACTTATGTATTATTATTATAATAATAATAATAATAATAATTTTGGCATTGGAACTTGGAAGCCCTATTTAAACCCCCAAAACAAAACTGTGTTGGCCTGGTGGTAGAAATTTGAGGATATCCTATTTCTGCCCCAAAAACAAAAATTTGTAGGCAAACAAGGTTATTACTTTTTAAATAGTTATTGGTAGGTTCTTTAAGGAAATCAATGTTTTTAAAATCGGACCAAACCGGTGGAGGTACTGGTTCACGGTTCAATGGTCGAACCGTGGTCGAATCGGTGGCATTCAAAATATATATTTTTAATTAAATATACTAAAATATATCATAAAAAAATTATATACTTCATAATTATATGTTTTCATCTCGATCTAAACATGATAAGAAATAGAACAAGTTGCAAATTACTACAATATCATATTAAACTCTTCAAATAAGTTCAAGGATCAACATATTTAAGTCTCAAATCTTATCACAAACCAAACAATAAATACTGAAATAGAACAATCATTACAACTACAAGTCACAACAAATTTTCAATAAATACTAAATCATAAACAACACAAATTTAAAAAAAAAACCGGTCGAACCGTCTAAACCACCGGTTCTGACCGGTTTTATACCTGACCGGTTCATTGATTATTCCGGACCGGACTGGCAGCCGGTTTTCCGGTCCAACCGGCCGGTCCGATTTTCAAAACAATGCGTAAATATAATACGTAGCAAAATTTAAAAAAAAAAATTACAGTCATATTAAGATGGTAATATAATTTTTTTGGTTAAATGAATTCATTAGGCCAAGTAGTTTACTTCAATTTTTTTTTTTATTAGAGTTTACTCCAATTTTTAGTTTAGTTCTTTTTTCAATTTTTGTAGTTAGATCTCTATACTTATCTATAATTTATATTTGGTTCCATATATTTATCGATATTTCGTTTATAATTAAATCATTGTCATTAAACTTTGTTTAACTGGACTCAACCGAATATCACTTACACAATTAGCATTCCACTCAAATTCTCCTACTACCGAACAATACCATTTTATTTAATCACAGTTTAGAGAAATTTTCATCACACGTATGGTGTGTGATTAAAATGTTAATGGTGGAGCCTAATCATCAATTCTCAATCATATAATTAGTCATTAAACTACAGTTAGCTCTAAACTATATATTGACAACTGACAAGTAAGTATAAGAACTTAATTACAAAAATTAAAATTAAATGGACCTTAGCTCATTAAAATTTACGAGTAATTTATAGGGACCAATAGATTAATTTAACCTCATTTTCTTCTTGAGACAATTTTGCTCTCCAGTATACAGGAATCAGAGACAATTTTGGTTATAATAATTTGTACCTATTCTGAATACACATTTTGTAACAAAAGTTTAACAAACTTGTCTTAAAATTATTCCAAGTTGATAATGATTTAGTATGTGAACTTAATAAAAAAACCTCATCATGAGTGAAGTAACATAATTTGTCTTGTGAGGGCCAAAATGATCATTTGGCTCCTAGATATGGAGGAGGTGAGGCAACAGTACTATTGCGAAAATGTTGTAACAAATTCTAACAAGTAACAACCAACTAACTATAATTAATTTTTTCCAACCAAAAAAAAAAAGTAGCAACAACCAGCGATCCAATTAATATTACTCGCTGTGTAGAATAAAAGTAAAGGTCAACCGGCATTACTTTTGAACAACCATGTGACAGAGTTTTATATATTTTTTAAATTATTACCTCTTGAATTGTATTCGTAAATAAATAAAAATAGAGCATTATCATTGGGAGAGTCAGTTACAATAACCGATCTAATAATACTGGAAGGGTTGGTGATTATTAAACCACTTTAATAAATACTTTGATCAATACAAAAAAAATTAAATAAAAGACAAGTTGAGGAATACAATAAGGAGAAAGTTTTGGGGGTGAAAACTGAAATAGTTTCATCACTATATATATAACGTGTATATACATATATATATATATATATATATATTTGGTCTAGACTAGGGTATCTACTGTCGAGCACGGTGACTAATTTCCTCGTTAAATTGTAGGCACATCGAAGGGTGGGATAGCTGGCCCAATGATTTAAAGTTGCTCCATACCCAAATTAAAGCAGGAATATAATCAAACCCCTGACACTTAGTTAAAGATAGATGAGTCACTTCCACTCAATCACATTCCTTTGTTATATATATATATATATATATATATATATAGAGAGAGAGAGAGAGAGAGAGTAAAACATTGTTTTGGTCCTCCACAGATGCCTCCTTTGTCAATTTGGTCCCCTACAGATCAAACTGTTAGTAATTTGGTCATTCCGTTAATTAATTTGATGACATGTCAAGTTAATTTGTAACTCAGCAATTTTTTTATCTGACTAGGCATTAATTAATTTAGAGTAATTTATTTTTTATTTAAAAAACCTTTTAAATTAAAAAAAAAGTAAAAAAATTGACACAAATATGCTTCTTTGCGTTAAAATGAAGTATGTCAAAGGGATTTTTTTAATTTTAATTTAAAAGGTTTTTTAAATAAAAAATAAATTATTCTAAATTAATTTATGCCTAGTCAGATGAAAAAATTGCTGAGTCACAATTTAACTTGACATGTCATCAAGTTAATTAACGGAAGGACCAAATTGCTAACAGTTTGATCTGTGGGGATCAAATTGATAACACCGATCTATAGGGGACCAAATTGACAAAGGAGGCATCTGTGGAGGACCAAAATAGTGTTTTACTCTCTTATATATATATATATATATATTAATTGTTCATGTGAGAGCATGTTCAATATGTATGGTGCCTCCTCGTTGTTTCATTTGTATTCATTGTGGATCGGAAACTGGAAACCTCAAATCCCTCTGACTCAGCTCTCAATATTATACCCTTTTTAGGTGTCCGTGAACATTGTTGAATATATATATATATATTGATGAGCCATGAACTCATGATGAGTTTTCATCCATATGCTTGGTAATAAAAGAATGATAAGGAATTAATGGTCACTTGCTACATTTTCTCTTCTTTTACAACCTGTACTCCTCGTCGTATTAATTGGGACAACTTCCTCTCTGTAATTTTAAATGCTTTCATCTCCGCCTGGGGATGTTTTGTAGTATGATAGTATTAAATTTCAGTACATTTTTTTAATTAATTGGTCTATAATTTATTTAAAGTGGATCATAATTAATGTGAATTTTTATTAATATCAATAAATGACACTATCTAATTGAATACATTGAAATTCAATAATACTGTATTATTAAATTTTTATCCCTCCCGCTCTTAACGCGAGAAAGCATTAAATTTCATGGACTTTAAAGTTGGTTTTGACTTTTGAGCGACCTACCCTGTAATAAGGGTATGTTTGGTAACAAAATCAAATAGTAAAATTGTGGTATTTTACGATTTTTAAAAAAACTTTATATCATATTCTATACATATCAAACACACTTTTTATCATACTTTTTCTCTTTCCTAATTTTTCTCTCTATCTCTATCCTCAATTTTGTCTACAGTACTTTCTTTTATTCTACAGTACTTTCTTTACAGTACTTTACATCCTTGTATCTATACCAAGCGTACCCTAATATCATAATTAATTATGTCAAACATGGTGTTATTATACTAACATGGTGGTAATTTCTTTTGATTATCAAAAGTGTAGCAAGGAAAAGCACTCCCAATCAAAACTCTTGGAATCTTAATCTTACAAACAGAATATCTACAATTTCATTCATACAAATAGGATCCTTATTCTAGATAAAATCAAAATTTTCTAGGATAATAATTAATATATTATATGATCATGTTTCATCCTATAATCTAACATGTTATATATCTTACGATCTCATATTAAAAACTTATCATTTTTAAGAAAAAAATTCAAATATCACATCTAGTAGTACATATTAATAAAAAGAGTTTTTTATGGAATCTTTTTAATGTAAATTGTTCAATATATCTTGACCACTTCTAAGTATTACTGGGCAAGACGCTAATGACATATTGGGGAGACTAACAAAGACCCGACAACCTAAGAAACTACTGTACAAGCCTATATAAATCGCAAGTAGTTTTTTCCAATCATAACTACTCAATTAACCCTTTTTAAGTACCCATCATGCGAGATCTTAGATGACTTCAAAAAAATTTAAACCATCACCCATAAATAAAGGAAGAGTTTTCTTTCAAATCCTCGATTATTTAATTTGTACCACCTAGTCAGTCACATTGGCGGTGTTACATGCATGTTTTTATTAAGTTGATATGCATATTTTTTTCATAAGTGTTCTTTTTATTAAAGGTAATTTAAGTTATTTATGAAATCATCAAATATTAAATATATAGAGATGTTAAAGAAATTAAAACCTTAGAATCTTAGATAATCAACCATACATTGAAGGATTAGTTCCTTTTTGCTAAATTCAACTCCGGGCCATTTGTTTATATGCACAAACAAATTAAACATGCAAGCATGAGGGTTAATTGTATCATTAATGATCCCAATTATACCGATTACAGAGAGAAGAGTAAGATTAATCCGTGGTATATGCTGGGATACATTTTTGTTGGAATAGTACAGGACATTTATATCGTTGAGTTTTTTAGTCACTTAAAATTTAAAAATATAATAATAAAAATTTTATATTATATTTTAAAATTCAATATCAAATAATATTAAGGCTAAAGTATTATTTTGGTCCTCAATGTTTGCATGAAGTTTAATGTTGGTCCTCAATGTTTCAAAAGTTTAATGTTGGTCCTCAAAGTTTTTTTTTGTCGATTTTGGTCCTCGAGTGTAACACCATTAACTTTTTGCCGTTAAATGATGACTTGACATGCCTATGTGGCACCCTCTCTCCTACGTGTCATATTTTAATGACTTAGCATGACACATCACTATCACGTCACCCCAGATGATGATAATAATGATGATGATGAAGGAGAGAAGATGATGATGTGGCAGTGATACACTACAAAAAAAAAACTGAGTTAGCTACGGAAATTAGCTAGGGAAAATTTTCCTAGCTAATCCCTAGCTAATTAGCTACGGATTAGCTAGGGAAAAAAATCCCTAGCTAATCCCTAGCTAATTTGGTAAAAAAATTTGGCGCGAAAAGGCGGGAAATTTTAGCTAGGGATTTGCTACGGAATTTAGCTAGGAAAAAAATCGTAGCTAATCTCTAGCTAATTAGCTAGGGAATTTAGCTAGGGAAAAAACCGTAGCTAATCCCTAGCTAATTAGCTAGGGAAAAAATCCCTAGCTAATCCCTAGCTAATTAGCTAGGGATTTGCTACGAATTTCCCTAGCTAATCCCTAGCTAATCCCTAGCTATTTAGCTAAGGAAATTAGCTAGGGATTAGCTACGGATTTTTCCAAGCTAATTAGCTAGGGAAAAAAATCCCAAGCTAATCCGTAGCTAATTAGCTACGGATTAGCTAGGGAAAAAATCCCTAGCTAATTTATTATATGTGTATATATAAAATATTTTACATTAATAAATCAAAAAGTGATAAATGGCCTAGTGGTTGGTCTAAATGTTACCATCCATGATGTTCCGTCTTCGAGGTCTCCTAGGACCATTTTTCAAAAATATAAAGTGGTCGCCGGAGGGGGCCGCCGGCCGGCGGTGGAGGAGGTCGCCGGCGACAATTTTTGGAGGGGGTGAGTTAGCTAGGGATTAGCTACGGATTAGCTGGGGAATTTAGCTAGGGATTAGCTACGGATTAGCTAGGGAATTTTAGCTACGGATTAGCTAGAGATTAGCTAGGGAATTTAGCTAGGGATTAGCTACGAAAAAAATCCATAGCAATTAGCGTCTAAATATTAGCTAGGGAAAAATCCGTAGCTAATCCGTAGCTAATCCGTAGCTAATCCCTAGCTAATCCGATTAGGAGAGAGGGTGTGCCACATAGACATGTCAGGTCATTATTTAACAGTAAAAAGTTAACGGTGTTACGCTCGAAGACCAAAATCGACAAAAAAAAAAATTGAGGACCAACATTAAACTTTTGAAATATTGAGGACCAACATTAAACTTCTTTGTATTAAGGACCAAAATAGTACTTTAGTATAATATTAATATGTACGTCAAGCCTCTAATTTTACATGTTTGACTCCTATATATACTACTTTAATTTGCGTAGGCCGAAATAAAAGTCCTAGCTATACGGGTGCTCATCTTAGGACTCATCTCAACATATATATTGATTAGGCACATATAATTTTAATTTCTTGACAAAATCGTGTAGGTCCAACAGCTGGCTCTAATCTAATTATAGTATTTGGTGTTCTTAAATATAAATTTTGTTTAAAAAAAGTATTTTTGATATTTAAAATATATATATCTCAATTATTTGGTTCATAAATCAAAAGTACGATAGTCTTAAATTTCAGTATATCCCTCTAATTAATTTATTTTTAATCTATTTGGAAAAAACTTATGTCCATTTCCTTATGTCCATTACATCCAATTTTACCAATCATATATTGTATTTACACTCTCTCTCTTCTATTATTGGTTATATAAAAGATGATCTTCTATATTCTCTCTCTACTGTTATTGGTTATTTAAACACTTTTTGCCATGTGTCATATTTATATTGGATAACTGGATGTAATGGACATAAATAAATGGACCTAAGTTTTTTCCAATCTATTTAGAGTATTGAATTTCAGTACATCCCTCCAATCAGTTGATTTCTAATCCATTTAAGGTGGGCCCTAATTAATGTGAGATTTTATTAATATTAACAAATGACACTGCATGATTGGAAGGATGCACTGAAGTTCAATAGTACAGTAGTATTAAACTTTTATCCATCTATTTGAGATGAGTTCTTATTAATGTATGTTTTTATACTGTAAAGTGTAAACTTTTATCCTTATATATGGTGATTATGTGGAATGGTGAACACAATGTAAAGGATCGTCTCAATTTTAGAATATTTTATATTTTGAAAATATAAAATATTTGAGGCAAAATTAAATTAATTTGGTAGTGCAATGGTGGTTTCATACTTACATTTTTTTTGTAGGAATGATGAAGACCCGATGGAGACAGTGTAATGAAAGAGAAAATTCAGAAGATGCTTAAATGGGAAGAGGACAAAACGAACATTTTATTCACAATCTTTGAAGGAGTTTCAAATCTTTATAAGTGTGAGGGTTTGCTTATAACCCTCATACGAGGATTTGGATTAAATCATAGAATATTTAAGCTTCAACAAAATATGGGAGAAACTAATCCAAACCCATTCCTACGTGTTAAAATTATGAACCAAATTAATGTACCGTAAGAGTTTGTATACAGAGGGGTCGAATTCTCTCTCCACCTCTCTATCAAGATGGAGAGAAAGAAGAATGATTGGACAATTTTTTTTTTTAAAAAAAACAATTGACTAACGAGAATTTAATCTTAAGAGTTAAGCATCTCTACACAGTACTGTCCTTCTTCTGAAAGTTAGTTGGTTTTATTTATATATTTTATATGCTAAACTTTTGCAGCCAATACACGGATTCCCTTGCTCATCAATTTGCAATTCTAACAGCTTTGATCTTCCGGGTAGTTGCTCTATTTCAGAGCATTTAATATTGTTAGTTTTCTCCATATTTTGTTTCGAATCCATTACTTTTTTCCTCTTTCCTCTCTCCTTTATATATATATATATATATTCAACTCAAGGCCTAACAACTTCTCCTCCACAAGCTTTGCACAAGTGTTAGTTATATATATACTTACACCAACCATTCGTAAAATACCATTTGTCTTGACTTTTCCTTATAAACTTTGAAGTAGGTTTACATCATTATGGATAGATCCTTCATTGGGATAGTGTTTGGGGCATTGACAGTTTTGAGCTTGATTGGGACATGTACTTCGAACGACCCACCTGCAAATTTCGTGTTTGGGGATTCTCTTGTTGATGTGGGAAATAATAATTACATTGTTTCACTCACTAAGGCTAATTTCTTACCCAATGGTATTGACTTTGGAAGACCAACGGGACGCTTCACTAATGGAAGAACCATCGTCGACATCATAGGCAAGAATCAATATCACTCCTTTTTATCTTCCATTCTAACTTTTTTGTTCCTTACATTGTTTTTAAGGAAAAAAATTGAGTAAAACTCTTTATATGTTTGTTACAGAATTATTCATTCATATTCATATGTTTTATTTATACTATTTTTTTTAGTAATATAAAATATGATCTTTTATATTTTTTTTATTACTATTGGTTGTACAAAAATTTTTTGTCGGTGTTAATGTGTTATTGGAGAACCTCATGATAAGCATATAAGAAAATTTGCCTTATTTTAGTATTTTTTTAAGGATTTATCTAACATATGTCCAAAAGACATGTTAAGATTTTTCTTGATTGGTCAATAAAATATTTAATGACTTGAAATATATGAAAATTCATTTTAAAAATAATTTTTAATATTTGAAAACTCATTTGACTATTTATGTGAAACCTAAACACCATGCCGGAAATGAATTACATGTGAAGTTACTTCATACATCCGATCTGAACCGTTGATCTGCTACTACAAAAATGTGTCACAGCCAACCAATGGTTTAGATAAATTTAGGTATCATTTCTTCTATCTTTGGTATAAGTTTCCCTAATAGAAATAAATCACATGACAAAAAGTATTTGAATGACCAATCACAATAGAGTAAGAATATAAAAGACTGTTTTTTACATAACTAATTATAAGAGAGAGTATAAATAAAACATATGATTGAAGAAACTTTATAACAAAGATATAAAAAAACTTAGCTAAGTTATTTAATACTCCTAACTATTTACACTTTACAGTATTAAATACGACGTAATTAATGCATTAAATTAGATGTAAATATATATTACTGTTGGCAGGTGAGGAATTGGGCATTGGTTTTACTCCACCATACATGGCTCCCACTACATCTGGGCCAGTGGTTTTGCGAGGTGTCAATTATGCTTCTGGTGGAAGTGGAATTCTCAACGTCACCGGAAGAATATTCGTACGTTATCTTATTAGTTATTACACTACTTAATTTTTTATCCGATTACTTGATAGAATACTTAATAATTTGTAAAAAAAAAAACTTTTAATGTTTATAAACATCATTAATTAATCAGATGACATTTTAATCGGTGTTTAGGGCACGAGTCCTTGTTGAATAGAACTGTCATAGAAAATAATATGTTTGTTTTTGTTTTTTGGGTTAATTAACAGGGTGGCCGAATCAACTTGGATGCACAGATAGATAATTTTGCTAATACAAGACATGACATAATCTCCACCATTGGTGATTCAGCGACTCAGAGCCTATTCAAAAGAGCAATATTTTCAGTCACAATTGGCTCCAATGATTTCATTAACAACTATTTGACACCAACCCTCACAATTTCCGAACAGAAATTGGGTTCTCCAGAGCTGTTTGTGGCCACCTTGATCACAAGATTCAGAGCTCAGCTACTGGTATGTAATAACTAATACTAACACATAATCTTAGATACATATATAAGATCAAATATATATGTAATTCATATTATATTTGTGCAGAGGCTAATCAGTCTTGGAGCTAGAAAACTGGTTGTGGCAAATGTGGGGCCTATTGGGTGCATACCAAACCAGAGAGACACGAACCCTGTTTTTGGAGATAGCTGCGTGAGTTTCCCGAATCAGATAGCACAGTTATTCAATGCCCAATTGAGAAGCCTGGTCTCAGAGCTTAGCCATAATCTGGAAGGTTCCATTCTGGTTTATGCTGACGTTTACCACATCCTAACCGATATACTCCAAAACTACAGAGCTTATGGTTTCGAGAACCCTTCGTCGTCGTGCTGTTCTATGGCCGGACGCTTCGGAGGTCTGATTCCGTGTGGTCCCACATCGAAAGTTTGCTGGGACAGATCCAAGTACGTGTTC
This sequence comes from Senna tora, assembly GCA_014851425.1. Lineage (NCBI taxonomy): Eukaryota > Viridiplantae > Streptophyta > Magnoliopsida > Fabales > Fabaceae > Senna > Senna tora. The sequence continues at coordinate 5,541,089 of CM026262.1, read as the reverse complement.
TGGGACCCATATCATCCTACCGATGCCGCCAATTTCATCATCGCTAACCGCCTTTTGGATGGTGACGTTACGGATATTTCACCCCTCAATGTTCGCCAACTTGCTAATTCTTCTTGACTGCTTTTTTTTTTTTTAACTAGGTGGGGTTTGGGCCAGGATTTGAGTTCCGGCCCGTTACGTGCCAAGAATCTTACACGTGTTTCAAGATTTTAGAGAAAATTATTCAAATTTTTTTTTTGATGTGATTGATTATAGAAGATATATTATTTGTTGATGGATACTAATGAAAATTGAAAGCAAAAGGGGTGGAGGGATCATCAAATGATGCGTCTCTCTCGTTATCTATCTGCTCACTGTTATCACTTATCACCCCTAAGTTTCCAATATTAATTTCTTGAGGCTTAAGAAGGGGTTGGATACTTCTATAAAAAAAGAAGAAGGGGTTCGGTATATTTATTATTTGAGTAAATTAAACTCTCTTATTAAATTGTGCTTTATAATTTAAACAAATATTGATCTTGAATTCTGTAATTTGTCTTAATTTAGTCATTGAAAAAATATCAAATTTAACATTTGAAGGATATAATTTTTTTAAAATTTAGTCTTTAGAAATCTTTATTAATATTATAGAGATTCAATTAAGATGGATTTCATTTTCTATGAACTAATGCCATGTTTGGTAGTAAGAATCAATTAGGTAATCTTGGAGGTAATTCAACATTCCCTCCAACATTCTTCCTACCAAACAAACCTTACTTTTTGCAATCTGATGAAATTATATTTTTGACCTTACTTTTATTTTATTTCCACTTTTAATATAAGATCATTTTACCCACTTGTATTCCATTCACTCTACATCGCATCACATTGACATGACATTTTTATTCATATTCTTTCCAACATTCTCATTCTCATTTCTTCCAATATTATACTAAACAAGCAAACCCTTAAATTTAACATTTCTATTTGTTAGGAACTAAATTGAAACTAATTATATATTTTAGGAACTAAAATGTTAATTTATTAAAAAACAAACACATAGTGCATATACATTATGTCTTTATAGTTTTTGTTTAGCGATGGCAATCTTATCCGGACCCAACGGGTACCCGGTAAAATTACTCGTTGGATCCGGATCTGGGTATTAAAAAAATAGGTCTAGGTTTGGGTCCGAGGATTTTAACGGGTAAATTTCTGGGTCCAGGTCCGGGGACGAGTAAGGGGGTATTCACCCCGGCCCCGGACCAAGTGATATAATATATATAAAAATATTTTATATATAAATCCTTTTTATATATTATTTATATATATAAATATTAAAAAAAAAATTACACACCATCTCACACTTACCCAGTAGTCCAGTATCCACATGCGTGCCTCACCCTCATCACGATTCACACACATTTCCATTTTACTAAGCTCAAACCCAAACTTTTTATTTTAATTTTATTGTGTGTTTGAAGTTTTTTTTAAAAAAAATTGGAAATAATTAAATTTATAATTGTATATTTAATACTTGTATGTTTGAAGTTTTTTTTAAAAAAAATTAAAAATAATTAAATTTATGATTTGTAGAAAAAAATAATAAATTCTTTGGGTCTGGGGATGGGTCTCACATTTTATACCCGACCGGGGAGGAAAAAAATTGAGTACTGGGGGCTGGAGATTGTGGTACCCTACCCATTGCCATCCTATTTCTGTTATATAAATGGGATCTACTACATATATAATTTCTTTTATGTTAAAAATATAATTACAGTTTTATTTTATACAGGAACTGTTAATTATATCAGTTGCATACTTGCATGAGTTTGTATTCCACAAATAGCAATATCCCCCGTATGGTCCTTATAAATTTGTAAAATTTTCATATTTTCCTCCAAAATTTATCCTAATTATACTTATTAGTATTTGTAACTTTCAGCATTTATAAATTTTTTATGTTGTTTCCTAAGTTTATAATAATTATATTGTTGTATAGTATGGCACTTCACCACTTCGTTTAAGCAGAATTTATTTTAGCGCGCTTTAGGGTTTGTTTGGTTAAATTTATGAAAATTGTTTATTTTCAAATGATTTTTTTTTAAATGGAATTTGAGAAAAAGTGATGTAAGAGAGAAACTGTTTGTGTTTGGCAAATTGAGTTAAGAAATACTTTTCAAAAATAATTTGTATTGACGAATTTGTATTGAAAAGTACTTCTATAAAAATAATAATCATAAATATAATTTATTAAATTAATAAACTAATTATCGTTTTATATTTATTTGAGTAATAAAACTTAACAATAATAAATATTTATATAATTTATCTATTTAATAATATTAATAACACTTAGTTTATTAATTTAATAAATTTTATTTATGATTATTATTATTATTTATTAATTTTATTTAAATAAAAATTAATTATAAATATTTATGATTTTTTTGATAAATTATTATTATTATCGTCTTCATTAATTAAATAATTTTTTTATAAAAATATAAATAAGATTATAATATAATCATAATAATATTTAGAAACACTTCGTACTTTAATTTATATGTCTCAAAATAATTCATACATAAAGATTCATTAAAAAAAGTTCGTACATAAAGTTGTAAGATTGAGTAAAATGAGAATTTTAAAATGTTAGTAAGAGTATTGTTGTCATAAAATAATTAAATTTTAACTTCTGTTTTTTGTTAGTAGTCGAAGCTCTAATTTTTAATTTTTATTACAACTCAGAAGTATTTATATGTACTTTATCAAATACTTCATTTTAAGAAAATAAACATTTAAAAAAAAGTGCTTTCATAAAAAAAAGTGCTTCTGGATCGAAATAAGATTGCCCAAACATACCTTTAATATTGTTAGATGAATAAATAACGCTAAAATCAATTGGGTGCTATTGAGCTGTTTATGGGCAGAGTGTACTATTGAGGGAATGGAGGAGGATGGGATCGGACTTATCTCATATTTAATGGGCTAAAGTTCCTACACCAAATTATTACATTGAATACACCACATGCACTTTATCCGTACCAAGTGTCATGAACCCAACCAACTTTACACCTTCCTCCACTAAACAATTATTAAAAGCAAAATTACTCATTTTTCACAGATTAAAATTTATTTTGGTCCTTTATAAATATATATTTTTTAATTTAGTCCCTTATAAGTTCTCATTCTCAATTTAGTCCCTCATAATTTGATTTATTATCAATTTGATCCATAGATTGTCTATATAGATAATAATAATAATAATAATAATAATAATAATTATTATTATTATTATTATTATTATTTATATATTTGGTGCTAATTGAAAAACAATAAAAATTAACTAAATTTAAATTTTTATTCCTTTTATTATAAACTTGTAAAAAATGTTGTATATTATCACTACTAATAACGTTGCATATTGATGATATTAGAATAAAAACAATGCAAAAATAATTCTAGTTGCCTCTAATGTTGTACACAATCAGCACCAAACTTATCAAAACCATTACTTACTTAAATGACAATTGGATGGAAGATCAAATTGATATCAAATTAAATTATAAGAGATCAAAATAATAATGAGAAGAATCAATGCGGGACTAAATTGACAATTTACCATCTATGAGGATCAACATAATATTTAAAATCATTTTTCATATATCAAAATATAATTTTTGTAATATAGAATACATATATTGATAACGAAAGCAACAAAAAAATGATACTCGTTCCGCCGCGTCGGAAAAAATGATACTCGTCGACGGCGACCCAACGAAAAACCTGCGGCGAACTGATAACGAAACCCATTCGAGGGTTTCAAGTCACAAGGATACACAGTTTCATGGCGATTTAATAGCAGCTTAGGGATAGGTCATCGTCGCCATTGCAAGGTAAGCTTAGATTTGTTCCTAGTCAAGAAATTTTATGGTAGGGTTCAGTGATTCTGTCATTTGGTAATGTTAATTAAAAAAAAGATCACATTCATACGTTGAATAAAGTTGAATTTGAATGGTCAATTTAAGTTTGTAATAAATTGGGGAGAGGGGGCTTGTACTGGTGTTTTGCCAACTTTTCTTGATGTCTAGTAGTATATAGGTAGGGGGACTAGCGAGCCTTAGGCTAACCGCTAACATTACCAGACCCTCTCTGCTTCTGGTAATGCAATTATAGTGACAGCTGCAAATTTGCAATCCACTCTTCATTGTAAAACTCTAGTTCTGAAAGAATATGAAAAACGGAAAAAGGGCTTCTTACACTTGATTAAGCTCAAGCATAAATAGTAACAAGGGGTTGGTCCAAGTGATAAGACTTAGTATTGTTTAAGCAAGGTTATCTGAGGCCTTGTGAATCCAGCTGTATGTTGGGAGACTCTCCCACCGGTTAGGTGTGCGACACAGGTCCCAATTAATCGAGGCAAAGTGTCGGAAATCGGGCGCACAGCAAAAAAACTTGAGCATAAACTGAGGTGAAATATATTCTTTCATGATTGAATTAGTTGAACAATTTTATGGAGAGTTGTCTCTTACAAGTTTGAATTTGCTGCTATTTAGCCCATTTCCTGACTCCTGTCTCAATAATTAAGTTACTAGAATATTGAATTAAGAAGCTCAAAGTGTGTCTATTGGTTAAACAATTTGACATTTTGAGAGGTTGTCCCATTCAGGTATTATATATAAGATATACCAACAAAGTCCTTTTCAAGTTTTTGAGGTTGCCTATATGAATTAAACAGTACTAATGTATTCTATAAGATATGATTATATTAAAATTTGCCAGTTTTGTATAAAAAAAAATGTTAATAAAGAGATGATACGATGGTTATTGACTTCATTTGCATAAAATTTGACAAAAAGGAATTCAAGAAGGTCAAATCTTATAACTTAATATATTCTTAGGCAAGTTGAATATTCCCAAACATTTGAAATATCAGTGTAATCAATAAAAATAACATGAATGTCTATAATTACATAAAGATGGAATAAAATATAGATAGAATTTTTAGCTGTTTGTTATTAGGTTCTCTAATAAAACATAAAAATATGTCAAGTTTTTTTTTTTTTCTCGGGTCAGAGTGATATAATTGGATATTTTGAAAAACTTATTTTAATTGTCATATACTCATATCTTTATGGTAGAACTTGATAGTAAACATTTATAAACTTTTACTTTAGTTTAATCCATATATCGTAGCTATTGAAATTTCTAACAACCTTCTTCTCAAGGTAGTTGCTATAATTGCAAAGCATTAATTTTAAGCAGGGGCTGTCCAACTTGACGTAGCTGGTCGGAGCCAAAAGTAAAGGAGCCCTTTTAATTGGCTTTGTTCATATATTCGAAAGCTTTGGCATAAGATTCATGTTTCATTTTAAATATTAGGCGGTTTCATTTAATGACTTCTATCCGTACTAAATAAAATTAAGTTCTATAATAGTTAAGGTTTTACTTGTATCATGTCAAAATTTTGATGTATTTTAGTTTCATTTTAGGTGTATTAAATTTAAAAAAGAATAAAAATTATAATTAAACTGATTTTGTTCATTAGAAAAATCATAATTGAGCAAGTTCAAATTAATAAACTTCTATATTGTATCTAACTAATTGATTAACAAATTTTTGTTATTAGTAATAGAAAGTTCTTTTTTTAATAGATATGCTAGTAGAGGATGGATAGGATTAGGAATGAGTATATTAGAGAGAAAGTGGGGGTAGCACCTATTGTCGAGAAATTAGTCGAAACACGCCTTAGGTGGTTTGGTCATGTACAAAGGCGACCGGAAGAGGCTCCGGTACGTAGAGTTGACCAAATGGAAGATAACCTAATAACTAGAGGTAGGGGAAGACCAAAGAAAACAATAGGAGAAACGATTAAGAGGGACCTAGCCATAAATAACTTAACTATAGAAATGTGCAAAGACAGAACATGTTGGCGTCGCTTGATCCATATAGCCGACCCCACCTAGTGGGAAAAGACTTTGTTTGTTGTTGTTGTATGCTAATAGAGGAAGGTGAATTACTAATGCAATAAATTATTTACGTGAATAAATTAATAGTAAATTGATTTATGTTAAGATAAAATATTGGGGCTTGGTCGTTTGTATCATATTATTACTGAAAGAGTATTGCTACTGCTTGAAACTGATTTTTTTTTTCTTCCAGTTATTATAAACCATATAGATAAGCTACCCAACATTAAAGTTGGCTGCCTAGACAACTTGAAGCTATACCAAAGCCTTTAAATGTTATCAAGAGGAGTTGGGAAAGTATTAGTCTTTTATAACATGGCGAATCGTAGTTCAAATTTCAGTCGGGAGAAGTGTTCATGTTTAGTGCCCAAGGAGTAGGATTGTCTTAAATAGGAGAATAGCTGTGAGGAAAAAAGGTTTTAAACATTAGAACACGTAAATGTGTAAGTTGTGCTTACCAAGGTCCCTTGCCCTGCCTAGTCAAGAGGACATCAAAGCATTTAACATAAATATGCATGACAAATACTTGTGTTCATTATATGGTTTAGCCTGGAATGGCTATTGGAGATTTCGGTATATAAGGGTGTGGCTATAAACAGAATGGTCAATGTGAAAGTTTCAAAATGTTATCTCAATTTCATTAGATTTCACCTTTGTATCATTGACACTCTCGCCTTGGTAATACTAATTTCCAAGGCATTCTCCCATTGTTTGAGTTGTATATAAAACGTTGTCCTCTCCCCTATTTACAATGAATGAAGGCTTTAAAGGGCTTGCCTTCCTTATCCCATATATTTTGCTTAGTTCTCGAGCATAGTTTTTCTGATATATTATTCTCTGTGATATGCCATCTCATTTAATTAGGTAGAAATTCTTCATGAGTTCATACTGCTTCAGTGCTTCCCATCCAATAACTTATAGTTCCTGAAATCCAAATATATACTTTTAATACACATTCTATAAAGCTCTTTCTCTTTCCCTCCTTCTTCTATAGCTGAGAAACAGAACCATAGTTGATTCTTTTGATTCTCTGCAATGTCCTTTCTAATGGTCATTGATTTGAGAAAACCACCCATTTTGGGGATTACATTTCAACTTTTTACAGCTTGTCTCCTGTTTAGGATTTGCTTTTCAAAATACGTTCCTGCAACTTTTGTTTTTGGTGATTCCTTGCTTGAAGCAGGTAACAACAACTACATTGTTTCACTCTCCAAGGCAAATTACAAACCCAATGGAATTGATTTTGGATGGCCATCTGGGCGTTTCACAAATGGAAGAACCATAGTCGATATTGTAGGCAAGAATGGCTAACTTTCCCCATTCTCTAGCTGCTAGTAGAAACTTAATTACTTTTTCTCTTCTCACTTTGAATCTTGTGTTGTGTAACACCAGGTAAGCAATTGGGTCTTAATTTCACTCCTCCTTACATGGCTCCCACTACAGTAGGATCAGTGATTCTTCATGGTGTCAATTATGCCTCTGGTGGTGGTGGTATTCTTAATCTCACTGGAAAAATTTTTGTAAGGTTCTTCTTCAAACTTGGAGAAAATAACTTCAAATTCTGATTTTTTTTTTTTAGTATAAGATTTCCCCTGGTATGGCTGTGCTTAATTACTAGGCTCTAGAACCATGTACTATTTGAATAGTAACGGTAAGAATGTTCTTGTCATTCATAGGGTGGTCGAATAAACATGGATGCACAGATAGATAACTTTGCAAACACCAGGCAAGCCATCATTTCCAGCATCGGTGTTTCTGCAGCTCTGGATCTATTCAGAAGTGCTATCTTTCCAATAGCCATGGGCTCAAATGATTTTATCAATAACTATCTAACACCTGTCCTATCAACTCCTGAGAGGAAGTTAGTATCTCCAGAAAGATTTGTGGCCTCCATGGTATCAAAATTCAGACTACAGCTCACTGTAAGTTGCTCATAACTTGGAAATCATTTTACTATATGTTTCTGTTTTGACATTGCCTACTACTACTAAGCTTGAACACTGATATGGACAAGATAAAATATGAAGTTTCCATGTAATGTTTGATGGATTCATATCTGCAGAGACTATACAGTCTGGGAGCCAGAAAATTTGTGGTGGCAAATGTTGGACCTATTGGGTGTATACCATTTCAGAGGGATTCGGACCCAAGTGCTGGAGATGGCTGTGTCACTTTCTCCAATCAGATAGCTCAGTCATTTAACACCCAATTAAAGAGCCTTACTAAAGAGCTCAACACAAACTTGAAAGGGTCAGTATTTGTTTATGCAGATGTTTACCACATTTTGGAAGACATTCTGCAGAACTACGTGGCCTATGGTGAGTGAGTCTGTTTTGTAATATTCTTTTTTCTTTTTTTCAGTTCTGTCATTTGACTTGGAAATATGAAAGGTTTGAACTTTGCCTCCATGTCCAACAGGTTTTGAGAATATGGATTCGTCGTGCTGTCATCTGGCTGGTAGATTTGGAGGTTTGATCCCTTGCTTCCCTGTGTCAAAAGTTTGTGTGGATCGTTCCAAGTATGTGTTCTGGGATGCTTTCCATCCTTCTGATGCTACCAATGTGATCATAGCTAATCGTCTCTTTGATGGTGATCTTAATGACATTTCACCAATGAATATTCGGAGACTCATTCAAGTTTGATTCGTTTTGGTTTTTGGCGAACTGAATATTATTTATCTTTTGAGAAAAACTGTATGGCTTGTGATGGTGTATTTTTAATTGAATTTTAATCTACAACAACAACTGATGTAAGAGAGAAAGGTATAATGTGTGTGGAATTCATATTTAATGAATGCCTGGGCCTTGTTTTTTGAGTTGAAAAGAGCTTTTCTTTTTCCTTTTTGTTAGGTGTTTTTTGGATTTCAATTCATGGTTGCCTGGTATGGGCAAATTCAAGGAGGTTGTCCTTTTTTTGCAATTTGCATTTACCACTGCACAGTCTGCACTGGTAGTGGTGGGTCACTTGTCGCACAGGATTGGATGATATATCATACTCATACATATTCATATTTATTTATTAGGCCCTCTCTTTAGTTTTATTTTTTCGCGGTAAACCTTATATTTAGAGTGGCTTGCTTAACAGGTATTTTCGAAAGGAGTAAATTTAGATAATTTTTTTTTTTATATTTTTGTTTTTTTATAAGGTTTTTTAATAGAAATGTGACATGTGGCAAAAAATTTAAGCATAATCAATCATGGTAGAAAGAGAATATAGAAGATCATCTTTTATGTGATCAATCATATAACAGAGTGTGTGTAAATAAAACATATGATTGAAGAGGATAAAAGTTCAATAGTACCATACCATTGAAGTTCAGTACATCCCTCCAATCATGTAGAGCTATTTGTTAATATTAATATAAATTCATATTAATAAGGACTCACCTTGAATGGTTTAAGAATCAACTAATTGAAGAGATGTATTGAAGTTTAGTATTACCGTACCATTGAATATCTACTCAATTGAAGAGACCTTATAACAAAGATATAAAGAACCTTACTTAAATTTTTTTCCATTTTAAAAAGTGAATCTTTTAGGAATTTTCGTAGAGTTATAAAAAAATTTAAAAAAATGCTTTCTTATTTTTTTTAATTTTAATTTTTTTATTTCTTTCATAATTTCATTAAAAAATAAAAAAAAATATTCTAAAAAATCGTACAAGACTGATGGCTCCTTCTATTTTAACTCTTAAAACTTAAAAGTTGAAATAAGATTTTTTTTGTTATACCCAAAATAAGAATGACCCGACGGATTCCATAAAAAAATGACCGACGAAATCCAATCACGTCAGTGATTACTTTCATATAGCAATTGGTCCGTTCGATATCATAGTCGTTTCAATCGAACGGCCTTCATGCCTCCGACTACAAACATTTATCATGGTTTTCCTACCCTGTGATTAGCATTTTTTGCCCGTTCCGTGACATTTATCAAAATGTCAGTTAAGTGGTCCCTACCTATCTCATGAATTAAATAATAATTTAATCAACACATTTTGTCTCTAAATTTTTTCTTATCACTTATCCGATTATCTTTTCAGTCACGCGCCTCTAGATGCAACCACCACAAAACGACGCCGTTGTGTCGGATCGTATTCGTATCACCTTCCTTCACAGCCGAAGTCCGAAGACCGTAACATCAGATCAATTCGGGTCCCTAAAATTGCAAACATGGACGCCTCGTCGTCGCCGCCGGAGAAGAATCTGATACTAGTCCATTGCGAGCCAAACGGCGTCGCTTTGGTGACGATCAATCGTCCCACTTCTCTGAACTCGCTGACCAGGTCGATGATGGCTGACCTGGCTCAAGCCTTTAAGAGGCTGGATATGGATGAGTCGGTGCGGGTGATCATATTGACCGGATCGGGTCGATCCTTCTGTTCGGGCGTGGACCTCACGGCGGCGGAAGATGTCTTCAAGGGTGATGTTAAGGACGTGGAGTCCGACACGGTCGCGCAAATGGAGCTCTGCCGGAAGCCGATAATCGGAGCTATTAAAGGGTTTGCCGTCACGGCTGGGTTCGAGATTTCCCTTGCTTGTGATATACTGGTTGCTTCGAAAGGAGCTAAGTTCATAGACACCCATGCAAGGTTAATTTACAATTTTGCTTTCTGAAAATAACGAAGATACATGTTTGCGCTACTGGTCCCGTTCGAATCCTTTCCCCAATCGTAATAGTGTATAGAGAAATTGACAGGATGTATGTGTAGATTTTTCATTTTTTTTACAGTGACCCAAAGTATACGGTATACCCATCTTATTGCCAATTATACAAAACCATGTACTACCATACAACAATCAAAGCTTTTTTTTTTACTCTGTTATTGATAGTTAAACAGACTTATCTTATATATCGTATGATTTTCTTTGTACATGACAAAATTACCCGGCCTGTTTTAAGTTTTAACTAACTTTTGTCTCTGATACAATCATTCCTCTTACTACATGTGACCAAAATAACATTGACATATTACGATTTCTTCATCAAATTCTGCTGCTAAATTTTAAAATTCATATTTGCAGGTTTGGGATATTTCCTTCTTGGGGTTTGTCTCAGAAGCTTTCACGAATTATAGGACCTAATAAAGCTCGTGAAGTATCTCTTACAGCCACGCCTTTGACAGCAGAAGTAGCTGAAAAGCTGGGGTTTGTGAACCATGTTGTTGAAGAGGGTGAAGTGTTGAAGAAAGCCCGAGAAATTGCAGATGCCATTGTGAAGAATAATCAAGATCTGGTGTTGAGGTACAAGGCAGTTATAAATGATGGCTTCAAGCTGGACCTTGGCCATGCTCTTTCTCTAGAAAAGGTTAGCTATCTGTCACTGATTCTAAGAAGCAAATAAGCTGGATTTGAGTTTAAAGCTAGATTATTTCATGTTGACTTGGTTCTCCGATGAAGGTCTTCATCACAATGGTCCTTCTTATAGTACATATAATTGGTACTGGGAGTGTTATAAGATTAATATTCACTTGGACTGTTGTGAATAACAAATGCAATTAGGTATAATTTTTCCATGATTATGTTATCTTCATGTCAGAGCAGTTAGGCCTGACCTAAAACTAAATCTGAGTAAATTAGTTTCAGATGTTGTTCTGAATCTTATTAGGTCTTGTATTATTAAAGATCATGTGCTCTTTTCTATTCCTTTATGAACTGTTTGCTAATTGCTAGTTAGGAAAAAAATGGAGTAGTGGTGGATCAGGTTGAGAGTCGTTAAAAATTGGGGGTTTATCCTTCCCGATCTCCCAGAAGTTCCGACTTCCAAATGGTATTCTTAATAGTACATGTACTCCATTCTTTGGAAAAGGACAAAAGAAATTAGGCTAAGCAAATAAATCCCCTTAATTTAGGAGTTCTGTAATTCATCCCCTCAACTTTTAATTTTTGACAAAAACCTGTAATTAATTTTAAATTTTGTCCATTATACCTCATCAAACTTTCAAACTTCGCACAAAATTGAAAATTTGAAGGGATTTTTGTCATCTTTTAAAGCTGAGGAGAGCAAACTGCATAACTCCCTAAGTTGAGGGAGGTTCTTTACATTTGTTAATGGTATTGGGCTTTGTTCACTTCAGAAAAAGTAAGTTATGGAAGATTCACTGATTAAATGCAGAAAAATTAGTTTCAAGTTTGTTTTACAAGGATGGGAACGATGAGAACTACGTACTCATTCTATAAACTTCCAATACCTATTGACAGATGAATTTGATTGAACGAAAAATGTCACAATGCACAGCTTTCTTAGGGGGCACTTCTTTTTTTTTTTCTTCTTTATTCCTGTTACGTTGTTGATCTCCCCTGCAATCCTCTTTAATTCTTTAAACTTGCATTTGTACAATCTACCATTTCCTTTTTTATCAACTTTTGCAGCTTATCATTGTACACATCCTTACTATCTTATACAATTTTCGTGAAGTTCTCATTTGTCAGTGTTGGTGAATTTTAGGAGAAGGCTCATGACTATTACGACGGAATGACAAAGGAGCAATTTAGGAAGATGCAGGAATTCATAGCAGGTCGGAATGCAAAGAAACAATCCAAATTATAGATTCTGTGCGTACACTGTTTCTTTAATTATTTCTTATGCAGTTGAAGCTGAATTAATCTTGGCCCAAAAAAAGAAGAAGCTGAATTCATTTGTATGTGTTTTGTAAGTATAAAAGATTCATAATAAAAGGGGGGAAATTGTCAAAACCTATTTTACAAATATGCCTCCGATGAGTCTAAATAATTGGAAATTTTTTTTAGCTGTGCTGAAGCATTACTACGGAAGTGATAGAAACTTGTTCATTTATTAAGAAATCCAAGACACCAAACAAAAAGTTCTGCCAAAAAATTGTACTAGTGTTGAGTGTTGGCATAAAAAAGAGCCAATGCAAGGCACGATTCATCATGCACTTCAGTGAACAAAAACTTGGAAGGATTAAACACAGCATTAGGGAATTAAAAGTGTGTTTGGTAAGGAGAAAAGATGAGGGAATAGAAATGTCATGTTAATGATTATTTTATCTTTATATTAAAACGGGAATTGAATAAAAGTGGATAAAAAAATAAGGATAAAAATATAATTTTATTATATTGTAAAAAAAGTGATTTGTTTGGTAAAAAAAAAAAAAAAAAAGGGGAGAAGTTTTTTTCATCATGATTTCTTACTTCCAAAGTCCAAACTTAGCCCAAAAGATGCAAAACTACTCCTTCTAGCTCTAGGTAAAATTCAAATTTAAAATCTTGTTAGAATACTTGTTAGGAGAGAGAGGATCTCATGCGGTATCTTGTTGTACGAAGAGAATGAAGAAATATGTGGGACCCTATTTGTTATTTCTCACTGTGAGGTACCACACAAAATTCATTTTGATCTGTTACATTAATCGACAATACAGTATGATCAATTTATTTATTTATTTTTGGGTGATAATAGGAGTTGTAATTAATATTGCAAAAGGAAACCATCATACAGAGTTGTAGTTAACTTACCACTTGAGAAAGTTTCCAAATACTATAAAACTTGATTTGACCTAGTAGTTATTAACAGGTGCCATACTGTGGGTGATGACAATCCCATTCAAAACCCTCATTTAAAGCTTAAATAGCAATAATAATTACCCAAGTGGTGCTTCTGATGGAGACCTCCATTGATTGTAAAACAATGGTAGCACTAGCTTGGCATGATGATGTCTGATATTTGTGTTAGTACGTATTAAAGCATAACAAAGGGTACGACTTACTAGCTACCGCCCACAGGAACAAAACCACCCACTGAAAATCTAAAACCAGCCCTTTAATTTCTGGATTACCATCTCAAAGTTTCAAACCAAAGCAATGGCTTTTTCCTTTTCCTTACCCCAAAAAGGAAAAAACACACACACACACACAAATGGCTTCTTGGCCTACATTTCACCACACGTTTTTGCCATCTCATGCAATATTTTAGTAGTACAAAATTGAAAATGAAATTCTGAAGTTTTTTTTTTTAATATATATGTATAATATTTGGTTAGTTGTATAATTTAAAAGAAACCGTTTTTAACGTATGTGTTGTCATAATACTCAATTTACTATATTCTTATTAATTTGTTGCATCACTTTCAGGATTGGTTGTGCTTATTATAGGCCTCAGAGTTGTCTAACTTAGATTATAGAATATATGTAAATTGAATTAATTTAGAAAACATATTAGTGTATTAGACAAGAAAATCATTTTTAACATATTTATATATTTTACAATTAATTTGATCCATTTATTTTTTATATATCAGCGTCATCTAAGATTTTTTTTCCTGCTTGAATACCAATTCCATATATTTGTCCTATCCTATGGCACATCTTCTTCATATGACAAATTATAGTCCTAAATGATGAATTCAAAGGACAAAACTAAATGTTGGTTTTTTGACAAATTAAATCACATGAATATGTATATGTGTGTTTGCATAAAACTACAATTAAGGTTGTGTTGTGGAAGCTAAGGAAGGACACATGCAAGTGGGTGTTCTTCCTAACCTTCATGTGGGTGTATGAGGATTGGTCATTGTCACATGATATGCCAATGAGTTCATGATGGATATGCAAAACAATAACTCACGTCTTCCTTTCATTCAATAAAACCTCATAAATAAATAAATAAACGATAGATTATCAAATTTCTTTAACACAAATATGAATGCTGACATATTTTGTTTTCTTTTTTTTTTTTTCATATTGGTACTATATGTGATATTTAGTTGACTATATAATTCTCTATAAGCATTAATACTCTTTGATTTTTCATGTTCGGTAAAACTGCCATTTGACCTAAAGTTTTTGAGCAATCAATAAGAAAATTATAATGGTACATTGCAATTACCATCATGTTTTTAAAATACATAAAAGAGCAAGCAAAAGATTGAAGGAAAAATGGGACCTATATATATATATATATATATATATATATATATATTAATGAAGCTTTTCCATTAATGAGAGTATGAGACCCATAGTATAGTTAATTATATAGCTAAAGACTTTAATATTAATTACATTGACATAAATATTAAGATATTTATGATACACTATCCTTTCCCTCTATATTCTTGTTTACAATGCAATTTCTCAATAATGGTATTTAGATCGATTTCAAAATTGAATAAAAAATAGATGGCTTGCATTACATTTCAAGTTCTTTAATTTGTTGATTTTGGATCATAAGAAAAACACACACACACACACTACATAAGAACTTACTCTAAATGATTTAGTAGTCAATTTTTTATATATATATTTTTTTTTATTGTAAATAACTGCACCTTTTCAAATGATAAAAAGATCCGCCTATTCAATTTCAAGTTTTGCTTTTTGGAAGCCATAAATTCTAATGCATATATATTCTTCTTCAACCTTCCTATATATGATGTAAATACTTTGAATTTGATATGTTTCTTTCTCCTTTTAATTACATTGAAGAAGGTGGGGCAAGGTCATTATAACTATATATGATCTCATCCAAAGTCATTGCCTTAGACGGCTATGAAATCAATATTTCGTGAAGTTGAGGTCGGACATGAGAAGCATAAGGACATAAAGTCAACCAAATCAATAGAAAAATAGTTTTTTTTTTTTAAAAAAAACACTAAGTGAGTAATGATGAGATGAATATTAAGATACGTGTATTATGGAGAATATACTCCAACCTCTATAGTCTATACACATGAAAATAAAATAAAGGGATTTTTTTTTTTCTAAAAATTTTCTGGTTGGGAGACGGGAAGAGGATGAGTTTTGAGAAATCATTGATACATTAAAAGTATAATTCGTATCTATACAAATTGATTATATTTAAAGTTGAAGACGTGCAGTTTTGGTATTTTCTCAGAGAGTTGCAAACTTGTAATATGATGGCATTTCTTATATATATATCTCAAGTTATCTCAAATTTATGTTAAAGATACTAAAATAGTCAACATATTATGCTAAAGTAGTGTAGCATGTGCAATTAATTGCATTAAATGTAATACAAAAATACATACCCCTCATATAGACTTCCACGTCAATTTATTATTTAATACTTTTTTTAAAATTTTATGCACTAGCTCATTAACATCAAATATACAGTAAAAAATTCGACATTTCATATCATGCATTAAAAATCTATAAATTAAATGAGATTTAGTATTAAGAAATAAAGAATATTTGCATTATTAATAGAATATCACACAATAATTATTTGTATAATCAATCTTAAATATATCATATTATTTGTATATTTAATTTAATTTTTTTATATTAAAAATTAAAATATAATTGTTGTTAAGTCTGACGTCGCTTAGTTTAAAAATTGAGAGGAGAAAAAACCCTTATAAATAGGGGAGAAGTATATATTACCTTCAACGTTTTTTTTAGTCAAAATTGGTCCTCGAGCGTAACTCCATCTGTTTTTTTTTAAATGCTGACGTGGAAGGTTTATGTGGCACATCCTCTCTCCTACGTGTTATATTTGGATGATATGACACCTTCTCTCACTTCAACTCAGCAAAACGACACCGTTTTGCATCACTTCTCTCTCACTCCAACTCAGCAAAACGACGTCGTTTTGCTGAGTTGGAGTGAGAGAGGATGTCATATCATCCAAATATGACACGTAGGAGAGAGGGTGTGCCACATAAGCCTTCCACGTCAGCATTTAACAAAATAAACCAGACAGAGTTACATTGGAGGACTAATTTTGACAAAAAAAAACGTTGAGGACCTAAAATAACTTTTTGAAACGTTGAGGACCAATATTAAACTTAGTGCAAACGTTGAGGACCAAAAGAATAATTTGGCCTAATTTGAATTTATCTTCCATTTTGTAATTTCAATTATTTTAAGGTATGAAAAGACTCTCTCTTTTCCAATGTAATTGAAAAGCCGCCTCCTCCGTTTTAAACATTATGAGTATTATTTTCAGATCCGGATATGTTAAAAAGTGCAAATTCGGTAAAGTGCATAAAGTGCACAATATATGAACGTTAAAACTGTTACAGTACAGACACGAATCTCGATTTTCATTTAACGGTCTGAATTATAGACTTCATACACTTTACACATTTTGCACTTCATTGGATCGTCTTCCATTATATTCTTACAAAATCATTACAATTTACAACATACCAAATGTAACCATAATTTTACGGGTAGGTCTATGATGCAACTTGTTGCATCCATGCAATACAATTTTAGCCGATAAAATTGTGACATGTGGGTATGATGACTTAAGATATAATACAATTTCCCACGTGTAACAATCCTATCGATTGAAATTACATTGCAGCATACAATAAGTTGCATGATGTACTCACCCATTTTTCACACATTAGCTACAACAAACCTAAGCAATCGGTATATTTGCTCTCCGTAATAATGAGTTAGGGAAAGAAAGTTCATAAACTTTTCATTTAAAATTTGTATTGAGAAGAGTTTACATTTTTTTTATAAATTAACTACAAATAGTATATTTATGTGTTTTGTTATACTCGAGTTACAAACTTACAATTAAGTATATCTCTTCATGACATTCTCCAATTTCCACAATTATATTGAAGAATTTTGGGTTAATTATAAGAACAAAAAGAAAATATTTGAAACCAGTTAGTAACATAATTTTGGATTTGAAATAAGAGAGATCATTTCATAGTCAATTCATCATAAACCATGATTATAACAAAATAATTAATTTTATTCTATCCATTAATTTTATCACTGTAATTACATTTTTTTTCATACAAATTTTAATAACGTATTAACGTTGCCGCACTGGCCAATGCTAGTTGTCCTATAAAAAAATAAAGGAAAAAACTTAGGTCCATTTCTTTATATTCATTTCATCCAATTCCCCAATATAATTATGACACGTGGCAAAAAGTGTTTAAATGACCAATCACAGTAGAGAGAGAATATAGGAGACCACCTTTTATGTGACCAATCATAGAAGAAAGAGAGTGTAAATACAATATATAATTGGTGGAATTGTATGAAATGGACATAAGGAAATGGACATAAGTTTTTTCCAAAAATAAAAGGCTACTTGGTATATTAATATAAAACAGCTAATTACTCCCCTTCCTTATTTCACAATTAAGTGAGCATTATGTAGAATAAGAATAAAGAAAATATTTTTTTTCTTATATATATTATTTTATTAGAGACATTTCTATTTGTCACACCTAGTAACAATCTATTTGGTTGATGAAATTATTTTTAAAAAATAAGAATGATATAATTACGTTTGATATAAGATAAAATAAAAAATTAAAGAAGGACAGAGATACCCTTCATTAAAAAATATCAAATTAAAAAAAAGAGACATATTAGTAATTTTAATTGTTAAAGTGGTGGCAAAATCATCAATTTATTTCCCAAACCCTATAAAAAAGTTCCAAACTCTTTCAAGTATTAGGTTTGAATATAGCCCTCGTATAAGGATGTTCACTAAATCCTAACATCTTTATATCCCAATCAAACGAAAGAGTTAAAAACCTTCAGATATTATTTTTCCGATCACTCAAACATAGCATAAATGTAACCAACCTTCCCATGAAAATTTAAATATTGTTTTGTCATATTGTATAAACCCATTGCCACAATAAAAAAAAATGATACATCATTATATTTATGATATTTTTTTAGGGATATATTTATGATATTTTAAGTTAAGAGATTTTGAACTTAAACAATTACATTTACAGTATTTGATGTGAAGTGGTATGATTTTATGTAGTATATATATCATGGGATTTAAAACTCATGAGAATTTTATGTCTCTAAAATTGTGGCTGTTTCTTTCTTTTTTTTTTCTTTAATGAAAAAATCGTAACTATTTCTAAATAAACATTTCAAACAATATATTTAAGTTTTGATATTTATATCCTGATATTCAAGTGTGAGAAATTTAGAAAAACTACAATTGAATTAGACTCATTCATAAAAAAAAACCCAAATTAAATACACAAATCTGCTGAAATTGAATGCAGTAAAATTCATAAAATGTATAATTTTAATTGTTAGATGAGAAAGTGATACATTTTTATGGTTCTATACACTTCAACGAAATAGTCGAGTATGCATCCTTAATTATACAACTAATTACTGAAAAATTACTCAACCCTAATTGTAGGTTAGATTTGGATTTATATTTCATATTTTAATTTTTATGCTTTCACACTTGTGACTCTTTAAAAACGGTAAGTTCAAGCCTATAATCTAGCTTGGCCCCCTTTTTATTTTTTTATTTTTCAAAAGTCCTATAATCTAGCTTATGATCGGTTCAAAAGTGAAAGAATGAACGGTGAAAATAATTCATATTTAAATAGCTTAATAATAAATTAATATGTTTATATTTCTTTTTGAAAAATTATATTAAATGTAGTTATAAATTATAATAATATTATAATTTATTTTATTTATACATAAAATATATCTTAATCATTTCATTTACTTATAGAAAGATCAAAAGATAGTATAATTAGCCCGATGATTTATAAATTATTATTTAAATGCATATATTAAAATAAATTTTTTTAAGACTAGGTAAAACAGTTACGAAATAGAAAAAGGTCATAAATCTTAAAATGCCAAAATTCAAGGTTCAAGCCCATAACATATATGATATGAAATTATGAAGAACTATAAATAACAAGTAATTTTGTTTTGGGCAACTATAAATACCAAGTCTAGACATAGATGAAAAGTGAGAAAAGCATTATTTATTATTATTATTTTTTACCTTTAGAAAGAAAAAGTATTAAAATAAGGAAGAAAAAAGACTGAAACATTAGCGAACAGAGGCTTCCCCACACGGCCACACCATCCTCTCCCCCACACAAGAGAATGACCCTCTCCTTGTTCCTCTGCCACCGAACACACTCCGCCTCCACCTCTTGCTAACCTGCGCCTCCTGCTTATCCTGCGCTGTGCGCACCCCCCCTTCTCTTTTTTTCTTGATTCCTTCTTCATAAGCTCTGCCTTTTTTCCTTTTCCCAGATTTGGATTGGAGGACTGTCTTGATCGCAAAGCTTGGTAATCTGGGGAGGGTTAGGTTGTTGGGCTAGGGTTAGGGTTTCTGAGAGATGTGGGATGCTTCAGGCATTGATGAATCTTCTCTCTTCGTGTTGGAAGCCATTCGGCGGGCGTGGTGCTGAGAATTACGATTCCATTGGAGTTGTTGGCAACAGCCTTGGCGGTGGGGGCGGTGGAAAAGAAGGTAAAGACGGCTTACTTTGGTTCCGAGATATCGGAAGGCATGGTTCCGGTGAATTCTCGATGGCGGTGGTCCAGGCAAACCAGGTTCTTGAAGACCAGAGCCAGATCGAGTCTGGCCCTTTGGGCACCTTTGTCGGCATCTACGATGGTCATGGAGGCCCCGACGCATCTCGATACGTTTGCGATCACTTGTTTCGGAATTTTCGAGGTCTTTGATTCCGAACCCCATTTTCTCTTATGTAGGCCTGGTTTTGTTTTGGTTCCTTGTGGCTTTTGAAGGGCCACGTTCTGGTTTTCGTTGCCATTCACGATCACGAGTAGGAATTGTCATTAGTGATTTTCATCATTCACTTTTCGTGAACCTTTTTGAAAGCACTGCTTTTTTACTGGTTTTTGAATTTGAGGTTTCCAAGAATCAAGCACAGTTGGAACCTGGAATATCAAACATGCACGCCATATGTGATGTGTTCTGCTTTTCTCAATTTATTTTTCTTTTAAATCTTTTAATAGCAAGAATTATATACAGTCCTTGTTTCCATCCATTGGGAACGGTGCCCATTATTGGCTACTGCATAACGTCTTGTATAATTTTGGGGTTGAAGGCTCGTTATATTGGTTGAGACTTGAGACAGCTGCCTTTAATTCTGGTTCCTTCATGGGGTAGAAACTGTTGGGATTTTTCTCTAGATTCTATTTTATTGCTGAGGGAGCCCTTCTTATGTTAGCTATCTTAGACTTTATGTTTATGCAGCAATATCAGAGGAATCACAGGGAGCTGTGACAGCTGAGACCATTGAAGGAGCATTTCGTCGAACCGAAGATGGGTTCACTGCCCTTGTGTCAGAATCATGGAGTACACGACCTCATATTGCTACGACTGGGACGTGTTGTCTAGTTGGAGTGATTTTTCAGCAGACCTTATTTATTGCAAACCTTGGAGATTCCCGTGTTGTATTGGGTAAGAAAGTTGGAAACACTGGAGGTGTTGCTGCAATTCAGCTTTCTACCGAACACAATGCGAATATTGAGGCTATTAGACAGGAACTTAAAGAATTGCACCCGGAAGATTCCCAAGTTGTTGTCCTGAAACATGGAGTATGGAGAGTAAAAGGTATTATTCAGGTAATTATACATACTTATTTCCTCTTTTGAACCTTGTTTTTTTCCTCATTTAAGAATTAGTTTCTGCATGGAGGAACTTAGATATTTAGTTTTGGTGATAAGTAATAGGTTAAGACTTAAGAGGCTGCTTTACCTGTTCCCCTAGGCACTTTGATAGTCAGATTGTTAGAAGTTATATACTTTATGTAATAGTTTTTGAAGTACTTGTGTCCTTATACTCAAGCCATGTGATGACCAAGGTTTATAGCCCTTTTCGGCATTGTATCCCATCTCTTGGGCATATATAACTACATGACTACATCCTATGAGAATTGAGAATGGAAAAAAAGAAAATAAAATAGTATGAGGATTGAGGAATAATGTAAAGCTTATTTTAAGTTCTAATTGGATTGCAACTCATAAATATGATGCAGATGTATATACCATAGAGAAAGGAAACAATAAGACACAGTAAAAGAACTATATGGACTTATGAAACTATAGATTTCATGCAGCTTCTAGGGCCCAGGTTAAGTAACTAGCTTCTAAACTTTTTGCCTATCATAGCTAGATGAGACTGTATTCCATGATCTAATATGTAAGTTCCTCCTGCCCCAGTACCATAGTCTATGTATGCCTTAAGTATGTTGATACATATGGACTAAGAAACTATAGACCACATGCAGCATATCACTTCTAACAATCAGATGAAGGGTTTCTAAGGGCAAATGTTAAGTAGCTCGTGAACCTATTTTGCTATAGTAAAAAATTTCTCCACGGTTCAGATGTAAAAGTCGTGTATTTTGAAGAACTATGAAATTTTAAATATAAATTTTGATGAACTCTTACAGAAGGTTAAAAGGCATGAGAAATGAGTTTATGTCAGATGAAAACAGGATGACTCTGTCATCTATGCAATGCTGCTTTCCTTGTAAGGCAGAATATATTTAATGGGTTATCAGTTATCACAAATGTAAATTAGATGGTTTTTTAAGAGTTTATCCTTTTTATGAAAAAGGTTATTTTCCTCTTCAAAGGGCATTTTAGCTTCATGAATGAAATTATAAATGTGGTGATCGTGTTCTTGCATGGTGTCTAATACTTGTTAGTGAGAAAAGTTAATATTGAGATTTACATAAAATAAGAAAAAACTTCAAATGGTTTTCCAGTGTAATCTGCACCTCCTCTTTTTTTTTCTTTTTCTTTTTTTATAATTATGAAGTAAGAATTTACTGATATGAAGGGCTAATTGTATCTGTCTCCTAGCAACTTTTTTAAATGTTATCTTATTTATCAGTTTACTTTCCACTTTTTGAATTAACGATAATATCACATTGTTGGTTTCTTGATTGTATTTGATGCAGGTTTCTAGATCTATAGGTGACGTATATATGAAATATGCGCAGTTTAACCGGGAGCCAATAAATGCAAAATTCAGACTTCCTGAACCAATGAACATGCCTTACTTGACTGCTAATCCAACTATTTTAACTCATACTCTCCAACCAAATGACTCCTTCCTTATATTTGCATCAGATGGTTTATGGGAGCATTTGAGTAATGAGAAAGCAGTGGATATTGTCCACAGTAATCCTCATGCGGTAAGTATAATTATACCATTTAGTAGTTCTGCACATCAAAGTACTTGGCCTACATTTTCTTCATATCATCTTGAATGACCCTAAAACTCTTTTGTTTGATCTTCTTTGTATGTATATATATTTAACCTATTCTTTTGATAATATATATTGAACCTATTAATTGCATCAGGAATGGTTTTGTTATCTGTGGCTGATTCCTATTTTCACGAGATATTATGACGAGGACCTAAGTATATAGTATATGGTTTACTTGGATTATAACAATTTCCATCATTGCTTTGATCTGTAAGTTAAATTTGAGTTCGAACAATGCACTACATCAAAGATTAAAGACGATTAGATGCACCATATGTTGCCATATTCGTGGTTGTTGACGAGAGTCAAATTGGACTCATAAATGTGAATTGTTGTGTTGATGCAGGGTAGCGCCAAGAGACTGGTGAAAGCTGCGCTGCATGAAGCAGCAAGAAAGCGAGAGATGAGATATTCAGACCTTCACAAGATTGACAAGAAAGTTCGACGCCATTTTCATGATGATATAACTGTTATTGTTTTATTCTTAAACCACGACCTTATATCCAAAGGGGAAGCTCTTCACCCTTCAGTCTCTATTCGAAGTGCTCTCAATCACTGACACACATTCTCTCTTTGTATAATGCTCTCTTATAGAGCGAGTCTTTTGCCCCAACCACTAGGATGGATAACTACCTCAAACGCCATGCTGCCTTTGGTTACGCTTCTTCTTCACGAGACCCCTCATTTTATAACAATTTGTTCCAATTTTATACATGAAAAAATTTAAAAAAAGAATTCAAAGTATTTTTTTGTTCAATTCCCTTTTCAATGACCCTCAAGTGAAGGGATTATTACAATCCAAAATGCTTGATCTAGTGTATTCAGGTTCAAATGAAATAATAAATTTAGTTTAGTAGTCATCTTATATTCTTGTGTGGTTCCCTATCTATAATGTCTTACGTATAGAATATTTTTGTGGGTTTTTTTTTTGGCTTATTTATTCATTTGTTCTTTACTTCCTTTTTTCTTGTGTGTTGAGAAAACTGTTGTTTGCCAAAACGTGATTGAAGGATTGAAGATGAACAATTCTCAGTTTTTTTTAAAGGAAAAGTAAAAGCAGTATTTCAAATTGTTTTCATGTTTGCCAGGTAACCGTTAACTATAAACTAATTACTAAACTTGAACTGTGTTATAAAACCTATATGGCTATACTATTAAGAATTTTTTACATGTAAAGGTAGAAAATTTGTAGAGTACTCCTAAGACAAGTACATATACATTCAAAAAAAGAATCAATTGCTCCACTCGCGTAATCTTATTTAGGTAGCATAGTATTTCCTTCATTTTGTTTGGGTTGTGTGCAAGAGGGACAAGAAAATTATTGTCCAATATAAGATTTAATCAGGTTATAACATCCACTAAAGTTTTTAATAAAAAATGCTTTTATAAACAAGATAACTTTTTATATCAAAATTTGGCCCAAAAAAAAAAAGAATTTAATTGTTATTTTATCGCTCCGTTTTGTGATATTGAAAATTGTAAGTAACCAAATTAATTAACCAACTTTTAATATAACATTAGAGTTAGAGAAGACAAGTACCAAATGAAAATTTATAACAATAGTGAAACTCCAAATATTTGCATTAAAATTTAATGCTGAATTGGGTAATGTCCGAAATAGTGATAGCAAATGAAATTATTAAATTATAAAATTAGGAAATGTATCGTTTTGCCATTATGGAAGTTTCAGGGGTACCCGAGCAAATACAGTTTTTACAGTCCCGGCAGCCGCAGGTGGACTAGCTTCTTCTCAACGAAGACCTAAGCAGAGGGACTCTGCGTTTTGCGATCAGTTCCTGAGCTTAATCCATGGCTAATTCTTAGTATAGGTTGCTATTACCCTATCTTCCTATGCATCACAATTCCTCTTTCTGAATTTCGAAAACGATTCATCTGATTTCCGAGCTATGACTATGAAAATCTTGAGGTCTAGCTCCTTCCTATGCTCCTTCGTACTCGCACTGAGTCTTCTCTTGACTCATTCCGAGTCAGTACAGCAAGCATTCAAAAAACAATCTGGTCCCCCTCAATGGCATCACGGAGCCTTCCACGATGTGCAAGACAGCGTCCGATCCGATGTTCGACGCATGCTTCACTCTCGCGCTGAGGTAAATTCTTCTTTTTAGAAAATGCAAAAAAAAAAAAAAAAAAATTGGCATACTTTTGTTCTTCGTTTTCCCGGTAGAATTCGGTTTATAGTGTTAGAAATGGCTAGTTTCCTCTAAAACTAAAATTTGATTGTTTCCATTCGCACAATTAACGTATACTCTTAGAATTATGTGTTTGCCAGTACCTTTGCCGTTTGGGTGATGCTTGAATTTTTTGCCGTAGGTTCCATTTCAAGTGCCGCTTGAAGTGAATGTGGTCCTTGTTGGTTTCAGCGGAGATGGAGGTTACAGATACTCTCTTGACGCGCATCAATTAGAACAGTTACTAAAAATCAGCTTTCCATCTCATAGGCCATCTTGCCTAGAGACTGGCGAACTACTGGATATAGAGCATCACCTCGTCTATAATGCATTTCCGGTAAGACTTATGAATGCTGTTTTTATTTTTGGGGTATTGACACATTAGATTTCCGTTCATTATAGTCCAATGTCATTGTTTTTATTTGATTAATAATGGATGAAATTGTTGTCCATTTCTCAAAGCATTCATTATACGAATTAAAGGATTTCAACCGTAGAATCACTTGACATAAGTATTTGTCGGGTTTGAAATACTGAGAAGCATAAATAGTTAGGATTAGGCCCTGCATCAAAATCAAACTGTAATTAACAATCTTCTACCTCATTGATCCTGTCTTATCATGTTTTCTTTGTAGATTGCAATGAAACTGATTAATGATTACTCGTATTTGCATGGTGTTTTTTGTTTTCTTCTGATAGGTGTCCATGCTCTTTCTCTCAAAATCTTGATTCTAACATTTTCAATTTAATGCCACAGGCTGGACAGCCTGAATTGATAGCACTTGAGAAAGCACTGAAAGAAGCTATGGTTCCTGCAGGAAAAGCAAGAGAGGTAATTTCCAGTCTTACGTACCAGTTTCTGCTGTGCTTGGTTGGTTTATAGAAGTATGTCTTTGCCCTTAAAGAAAGTTCTAATATTTGTTTAAAACTTCCAGGTTGAATTTGGAAGGGAGTTACCATTGTTTGAAGTTGAAGCAACAGCTGTGGAGCCAATATTTCAGAAGCTGTACTCCTACATATTTGACATGGATAATGAGGGATATTCTGTCAGGGAGATGGATAGACCAGTGCCCATTACAATATTTATTGTAAATTTTGATAAGGTATTATCTGTCCTTTGCTTTATGTAACATTTTTCTTTGTATTCAACAGAATTTAGTTAATGTCAGCAACTTGTTCTCACCGGGTTTCTTTTTTTCTTATTGTAAACATATTACAGTTGAGAATGGATCCTACGAATAAGGAAATTGATCTTGATAGCTTGATGTATGGAAAACTTCCTGAGCTAACTGAGGATGACATTAAAAAGCAAGAGGGAGACTACATATATCATTATCGCTACAATGGTGGAGGATCAACCCAAGTTTGGCTGGGGTCTGGCAGGTATGATTATGAAACAATTTGGTGCTGCACTTACCTTTCTGTGAAACTTTGATGTCTCTGTCTGAAAGTGTTATCTTGTATCTTGGAGATGCTTAATTGGCGGAATGTGGAAAGTGGATTGCAACACTTGATATATTCTCATAATGATACTGAATCATGTCCAACCTGGGTAAAGCATGGACTTTCAATTTGCCCAGAGCAACCTTGTGATTTTTTTCCCCTTTTCTTTTAATGGCAATTTTATGTACAGTAATTTGTTTCATACTGC
Organism: Senna tora; assembly: GCA_014851425.1. NCBI lineage: Eukaryota > Viridiplantae > Streptophyta > Magnoliopsida > Fabales > Fabaceae > Senna > Senna tora. The sequence goes on along the minus strand of CM026262.1, from coordinate 5,514,308 downwards.
CAAGAAGTTGACTTAACCTAACCATTTTTTTATCTGTATCTTTGTCTATTTAATTTATGAATATTCTTAACTTAGACGTAAACTATAATTTCTATGTCATAAGCTTTTATGCTGGAAAAGAAACTAGATAAATATTTTCTTATGTACCCTAAAATTTACTCTTCCTCTCTTGGGGAGTGTGTTTATACAATCTTCATATAAAGAATATAGATTTGATGAGAAAACATAAGATTGGTAGGGTGAGAGGAGGGCATGCCGCTGCCAGCCACCCATTGCCCTTGTCCCTTTGTCCAACTTCTTATGTATGTTTGTTCCTGGTAGTCTACATTCTATACATGATCAAATTCAATTCGATCCTGACAAATTTATTTTGGTGGTTTTCTTCATGTAGTCTCAGACTTAGTGGCCCTGAATTCTGAAACTTTATTAATGTGCTAGACATTTTTTTTTGGATAGAAGAAGAAATATTATTAAGGAAAGAAGAGAGTACAAAAGAGGACAAGGAGTCCTCAAATCAACATGCCAAGAAAACAAAGAGAAAAACAGCAAAAGGAAAACAAAACTTAGCTCAATAGAGCCTTCCAATATTGATGTGTTAGACATAAATAATGTGATGTATGAGATAGAGAAAGTACATCACCGAGACTGTTGCATTAGAAGAGAAGAATCACTACTTTATGCAAGTAACTATATTGTCGGTGCAATATTCACTCAGACTGTCAGACATACAAGTATGAAACAAAATATTATGACTGAAATTTTTTATAACTAACGAGATCAATCCTGTGGCCATGAGTGATGAGACAAGCTAAAAGTATCATGATTTGTTATTTAACTTCTTACTTTCTACTCTCTTTTTTTTGTTACGAAATGCTAAAATGGTTGTCAATCATCGCTAATATATCTATATTATGCTAACTTAAGATGTGGCTGTTGGTTTTCCTCATAATAAAATGACATTTAATATTCACTGTATTCGAGTCTGTGATATTTTTCCAAGCATGTGTATCCATTCTTATATGCAGGCCTGACTTTCTTTTTGGTTTGTTTAGATTCGTGGTGATTGACCTCTCAGCAGGGCCATGCACTTATGGGAAGATTGAAGCTGAAGAAGGAAGTGTCAGTTCTAGAACTTTGCCAAGGTTGCGAGATGTGATACGTCCAAGAAGTTGGCGAGGAGTTACTGATCAATCCAGCAATGATATTTTTCTGGGACAGCTTGCTTCTTTGATATCAACCACAGTGGAGCATGTTATAGCTCCTGATGTTAGGTACTTTTGAATTGTGTTATCATCTTGAATATAAGCAGTCCCTTTTTACTCATTTATTGAATTTTGAATGCTATTATTATATAGCCGCCCTATCAGTTCAATAGCGAGCATCCTACTGATAAGAGCGCTTTAATATTACATCGTGTACATTCTGATTGTCTTGTTATTGTTGTGTGTAGGTTTGAAACTCTTGATCTGACTTCAAGATTGCTTATTCCTATAATTGTCTTGCGAAACCACAATAGATATAATATTATGGAAAAGGGCCATAACTACAGTATTAATGTAGAAGAAATTGAGAAAGAGGTTTGTCACTTACTTTGGAGTAGACTTTTAAAATCTTTGACTTCAGAGCTCATAATGAATTTGGTGGTGTTGGATCCTGTGTACAGGAAAAAATGAGACTGACATTTTGTTCTTTCCTCTCAGGTGAAAAAGATGCTTCATGATGGCCAAGAAGTAGTTATTATAGGGGGCGTACATTCATTACATCGCCATGAGAAGTTGGCAATTGCTGTGTCAAAATCCATGCGTGGACATTCCCTGCAAGAAACCAAGAATGATGGCCGTTTCCATGTTCATACCAAGATGTATCTGGATGGCGCTCTTTTAAAAGAGGTGGCTGCTTTTTTAATACTTCTTTTGCTATTTTATATGATTACACATGTGTAATACATTCTTTTCCTTTTGCTCATTGTAAGCCTTGTTGTTCAAGGCATCCTTACTTTTAGGTCGAGTCATGAATATAACTTCGCAACCCCTGTAAGAAAAAGACATACATGGTTGGATCTTATCAAGCACTATGCGTCCCTCCATTTAGTTATATTTAACTTACTTGATCTTTCAAGGAACTGGCCAATTTGAATGTCTCAATAGCTGAATATCCTTGCTTCTAAAATTCTTTGAAAAGTAGCTTCCTTATTCTCTTATCTCCATCTGTTTGATCTTGAAATTGATTTGCAGGAGATGGAACGTTCTGCTGATGTGCTTGCTGCTGGATTGCTTGAAGTAGCAGATCCATCTCTGTCAAGTAAGTTCTTCCTCCGGCAGAACTGGATGGATGAACCTAATGGGTCAAATGATTCTATAATTAAGCATAAGCCCCTTTGGGCTTCATATGACTCAAAAACGAGCAAGAAAAAGAAGAAGAAAGTAAAGAAACAAGGGGATCTGCAACCAACTTACGGAACACGAGTAATTCCTGTGTACGTATGCCTATATTGCTTGTGTTACTGCATGTAGTTGAAATTACAGTTATTACATCAGTGTCTCTTTATTCTTTTATTATGTTCATAGCGAATATGGGTTTATTCAACTCGAGTTTAATTTTCTGTGTTGTTCTCTTTCAATGCCTCTCTAGTCTCTAAATTAGCTTAATTAGGATCTTCTGGATAATTACTTATTGTATTTGATTCGTTTCTGGTGCTTCTTAAATGAAGTGCTTTATGATTGTTACAGCGTCTTCAGACAATTTTTTGAACTGCATTATTAATATTCATTTGGTTGGTATCAATGATATTCTTTGTCTCTAAACCAATTTAATATTGAAATTTCTGAATGCAATCAGCTTTATATTGCAGCTTTGTGCTATCATTGGCAGATGTGGATCCAAACCTTATGATGGAAGATGAAAGTCTAGTGTGGACAAGCAATGATGTTGTCATTGTACTTGAGCATCAAAATGAAAAGATTCCTTTAAGGTGAATGAATTTGAATTCCGAGTATCCATTACAATTGTGTGTGTGGGTGGGAGCGAGTGCATGCATATTTTCTATTGACATTTAGACACAATGTATTGGGTAATAACAGAATGAATAAAGTGGTTGCACTTTGCTTATATTGAGTTGTGATTGCCAATGAAATATGCTAGTTTCCTTTTAGAAACCATCTAGTCTTTTTATGCGAAACCTTGAAGTTTGTCCGCATAAACCCATGCAATTACTTCAGTCTTGGCTGTGATTAATTTTATTACTGCTGCCGTTCTGCACCCTTTTCTCCAGTGAGTTTTAAGGTCTCTTGTCTATAATTAGACACCAGTGACCATGATAACTTCCCTTCCCCCCACCCCCAAAAAAAAAACATTTTGATTCTTTTTCACTTTGCTTTGCACATATGTTTCTGATGTAGTGTGATATGATTGCTTAAATAATATGCATGCCTCTTGTTTCTTTGAGCATCAATAAACAACTTGAAAGCCCTTTCTTTATTTTCACCTGGATTTCCCATAGTCACCTAGTTTGGTGTTTTCTCAAGATAATTCATGCCATCCTTTCTTGCTGTTTTTGACAGTTATGTTTCAGAAACACAGAAGAGGCACGCTTTTCCATCTCAGGCCCAACGACACATATTAGCAGGTCTTGCATCAGTAGTGGGTGGTTTAAGTGCACCATATGAGAAAGCTTCTCATGTACATGAAAGACCAGTTGTGAATTGGCTATGGGCAACTGGCTGTCATCCATTTGGACCATTCTCTAATACTTCTCACATCAGTCAAATGCTTCATGATGTTGCCTTGGTAAATTCTCATTCTGTATGCAAAAGGGAACTTTATTCAGTAAGAGGTTGTCTAAATTAGTATTTGTTTGATGGCAGAGGAACACAATATATGCACGAGTGGATTCTGCACTTCGTAGAATTCGTGAAACATCTGAGGTGGTTTATCCTTAATTTTTTGTGTTAATATTTGTACTTATATGGATGACTATCAATCCTAGACAATTTTTTGCAGAGTGTACAAGCTTTTGCAGCAGAATATCTGAAAACTCCTCTTGGTGAACCAGTGAAGGGAAAGAAGGATAAATCAGCCACTGAGCTATGGTTGGAGAAGTTTTACAAGAAAACTACTAACCTGCCCGAACCGTTTCCTCACGAATTGGTTGATCGACTAGAAAGATATCTTGATGTAAGTACTTCATTAAATTTGTTTACCTGACTTTGTGGGCAGTTCAAGTGTCCTAATATTTTGCAAAATATATGCATACACCAGGGCCTCGAGGAGCAACTTGTTGATATGTCTTCATTATTATATGATCACCGATTGCAAGATGCATTTTTGAACAGTTCAGACATCTTGCAGAGTACCATGTTCACCCAACAGTAAGTTATCCAAACTTAAGTCTAGAGTGTGTTTCTATATTTTGTCAAAGTGTGAAAAAGGTTTCTACATCAATTAACAGCATTTTGATTTGCATTTTTCTTGTTTTCATTTCTTGTAGCACCATATTAGTAACTATGCACATTTCTGTGTATTTGTAGATACGTTGATCATGTTTTGGCCAGCGAAAGGGAGAAAATGAGATGCTGCAGTATTGAGTACAAGTACCCTGTTCACTCTTCTCAAACTTACATCTATGGAGGAATACTAATTGCTGGATTCTTTGTGTACTTTGTTATAATTTTCTTCTCATCTCCTGTCCGCTGACCTGAAAACATTCTGAAGCCTACATAGATCATTCACAATTTTGGATACATAGAACATAATCCAAGACAAATGAACACCTTAAGGGAAAAAAAAATTATTGGAGGAACTTTGAATAGGTTATGTCTTTTGGTAGGATTTGCCCTGGTCTTCTGTTTCTTGTCCAGCTTTCAGTTTTCTTGAGTAGCTAGAAGACTTCAGTGAAATTCGATATTAGTGTTTGCTATCACATTTTTCAATGAACACGGTAGTTATTTTTAACAATTGAACATCATATTGACTTCTTTCAAAAGTGTTGAAGAATTTGATAGCAAATATATTAGAATTGTACTAAAGTTTATTCATATCGGGTAGCAGATTCCATGGTAATTCATTGTGGCTTGAATACTAATATGAATTGACTTGAGGGCAAATGTTTCTTGTTAAAAACTCGTGATTTACTGTTGAGATTGCATGTGAAGTTTTGAATAGATGACTTCATATTGACATTGAGATTTGAGTAAAATGTATTTCAAGTGTGGTTTCTTTGGAGTTCGAGGGGAGAAGGTTAAAATTTAGAATATTTTACTATATTTTAAATTTACTTACAAGTATTTTTATACTGTTAATACTTTATACCCTTGAAATTTACTTATTAGTTTATATTTGTTGAAAAACTAAATCAAATATGTGGTTAGCAGTTAGCACAGAGAGGTTAGGATTAAGGGATTAGTTTAGTCCATCACTGTGTATTGAATCGAAGTTTGAATCGCAGGAGAGTCCAGGATTGAAAATGATATTTTCTTAGGTCCAAAACAAGATTTAGAGAAATATTTCTCAAAAAATCCTCCATTCCATTTTCATTTATTAGTTGGTAGTATAATTTTTATCTACTAAGAAGCTTTTAAAATATAGTTAAATATTTTAAGGACACGCTTGGTATAAATGCAGAGATATAAAGTACTGTAAAGAAAGTACTGTAGAGTAAAAGAAAGTACTATAGAAAAAAGTGAGGAGAGAGATAGAGAGAAAATCAGGAAAGAGAAAAAGTATGATAAAAAATGTGTTTGGTATGTATAAAATATAATGTAAAATTTTTTTAAAAATCGTAAGATTACATGTAATGTACTGTGCGCTAACGTTACCAAACGAGCCCTAAATATATATATGAAGAGCTAAAAATATACGAGGTGCAGAAACATATAGGCATAGCAAATGATATTGTTTTTGTGAAACGAATCAAGCTTATTTATGACAATACGTGTACCTTTGATGTTGAGATTTTTCTGGCCAAGAAATGAATATGTTGTAGGTTTTTGGTCTCAAGATATTGGTTATATGATGAACGTTGATTGTTTGTTGTCTTAGTATACTGTTTGGGTTTAATTACAATTATTATTTTGACTAACCAATTAAATAATTATTGTTAAATTTTTAATAATAATTATTGATTAATTAATCACAATAATAATTATAATTGATTCGAACAACACAATTATAAATAGCAAAAAAAAAAAATCAGACTCGTCATACGAGATGAACGAGACTTGGTGGAGAAGACTGAACTCCTGTTACTCCTGTAGGGGAAAGGAAATTGGGGAGAAAGAGAGAGAAAAAACACCCACACATTACACAAACCATGAGTAGTTAAGTAGTGTAGAAAACATAATGGAAGTAGTCAACACGGGAGTTAGAAGATGTGAGTTGTATAAGTATTCATTCATGTATTGTCTCCCTCAGAATCACCGCACGTCCAAATACGCCAAATCAGTAATGACATCACGGCCTACGTTTTCCACACACGCACTCTCCTTTTTTCCTTGCTCCACAAGCCTCGTGACCCCGCCAATATTCGCGGGCCCCACCCTTCCTTTCCTTTCCTTTCTCACCCTATATTCTTGGAATTCCCAAATCTCCTCCCTCTATTTATATTTACTCTTTACCCTTCCCAAACCCCTAAGCACAAGCACAACCTTTCATTCATTTTCTTCTCCCTCACAATTCACAAACCCCCTAACCACTCACGAATCACCATGTGTCCTTCCGGCCGATCCCTCTCTCGTCCCTCCTCCGCCGCCGCCCTCGACTCCTCTTTCAAACCTGCATTCGACGTTCTCGACGCCGATCGCGACGGAAAGATCAGCCGCGACGACCTCCGTATGTTCTACGCCCGGAAGGCCGCCGCCTCCTCCCTCGACGTTGACGACGACGTCATTAGGACGATGATGACGGTGGCCGACACCAACGCGGACGGGTTCGTGGAGTACGACGAGTTCGAGAGGGTGGTTCTCGGCGCGAAGAACGGATCGACGAGCTCGAGCCCTACGTCGTTCATGGAGGATGTGTTCAGAGTGATGGACAAGGACGGAGACGGCAAGCTCAGCCATCGGGATTTGAAGAGCTTCATGGAAATGGCGGGTCTCGCCGCCACCGACGAGGATATCGACGCTATGATCAAATTGGGCGGCGGCGATAAAAACGGCGGCGTTACGTTCGAAGGTTTGCATCGAATATTAATTAGCCGTTGATGATTTCGTCGAAAATCGCTGCCCATCAATACTATTATATTATATCATGTCTACAAATCTGGCTTTTTGTACTCTCGGTTCTAATCATTTTTAGTTATTATTATTATTATTGTGACGACGAAGGAAACTTGTCGTTTTGTAATATTTTTGTGAATCAAAAGCTCTGGCCATGAAGGCATGAACCCCACCGCCACCGGGCCGAGAAATTGAGGGTGAGGATTGTTCTTTCAAATTTAATATCCGAATATTCAAACTTCTTTAATTCTAATTTTTGAGAATCGTAATACTCAAAATTTTTATTATACGTTATGAATCTAATCCTATTTAGTAGTATTACGTACATACATATGGTCATTTTATTGGTTGTCTTTGTGTTGTACACATTAATTTCTGCGATTGAGATTTCTATAAAGAATTATCGAAAACATGACTGCATTATATATTAAATTTCAAAAGGAACAAAAAACATGTGGAAATTAGACCCGGTCACTTTCTTCTTCTTTTTTGGTATAATTTAAGAGAGTCAAATCTGTACAAACATTTTTTTTTTCCATAGAATGTACAAACGTAATAAATGAACAATACTACGTCGAAAATTTAATGCGAGTTGGACTTTTATGCAAGTATCCGTCGTTTCGGGTAGTCGTATAGCTAGGGACAAAGTATTTTGATTGTTCATTAAAGTGAAAACTTGGTTTTCAAAAAAAAATATTTTTTTTCTGAAGAGATCATAATATATTTTAAAGATTACAAAATTCAACCTTTTAATCTTTGATCTATTAATTATAAATAAAGTATGAAGTGAATTATTAAATAATGATGTGGTGTTATGATGTATTTTATTAGATATTAAATAAATTTATTCTCTCCATAAAAAAAAATTTTATTCTCATTTGAAGTGTAATAGAGTATTAAACATGAGTCACATATTGAGAAATTGTTTACAGTTTGGATCTGTGAAATAATTATTTGAGTTTAGTTTTTGTTAGTTTCTCCAACACATCAATAGTGTTTTGATCAATGTTTTAGCTTGTCAACAATATTTGAAAGTATCTTCATTTATTACTATTTTACTTATAAAAAAAATCACTAAATAAACTCTATTATTATATAACAAGTAATGTTGTATGTCCCTATAACAATTAATGGTTTATAAATTAACGAGATGACTACCTTTATTTTTAAAAATTTAAAAATATACTAGAATTTTTTAGATGCCACACCCTTAAATAGTTAAATTACTATTTTTACAAGTAATTTTTGAGGTGATCTTGTTCGAGTTAGCTAAGGTTTAATAATAAGAGTAGAGCTCTTTTAACAAAAAAAATTTTATACACAAGATTCAAATCTAATATTTTATTTAAAAAAAAATAAAATACCTTCCATTCTAATTAATAGCTTGTTGATTTAAATTACTATTTTAATCGTAAAGGAAATAATACTCTTTATTAAAAGCATATTCTTTAGGAGTGGCCTAAAGGCGTTTATTATTTTTTTTTTTGGCCTGAAAGGCGTTCGAATATATAGCATAATCTTTTGATAGCTTATGACAATGTCAGATTTCCCGTTGCCTCTCTCTTTCTAACCACAAAAATTTCTGAACGTTTTTGTTATATAAGGGGTATTGCTATGCAGGTTTCCTAAGTCATCACCTTTAAGTCACCTTTAAGTTTGTTGAATTTTTCTTAAAATTTTTATTAAATTATTATTTTTTAAATTAAAGCTAATATAAATTTTGAAATAAATCTAATGACAGATAACTAATGAATTAAAGCTCATAAGCTCCCTGCATCATCACTCCTAGTCCTATATAATAGAGGTATAATTATAAGTGTCAAAATTGGTGATAGCTCCAATAATAAATTTTGCAGTGAGATTCACTTTGATGAATATTCTCATTATAGATTAAAAAAATTGATGCTACTTGTTTATTAAATAGGTTTGGAAACTTGCGTTCAAGCTCGTTTGCAATGGACTATGGCTTATTTTTGTTTTTTATTTTATTAAAAATAAAATTAATAATGTTATATTTTTTTTATTTATCTAATGAATAAAAGTCAATAAAATTTATTATGGGAATATATATTTAAACTAATGTATTCATTTTAATATTTTTCTTATATTCTACTCAATTTTTCTCTTTCAATAGCCTATATTTTGAGGGTCATTACTAATTGTAAAAAATGTACTTTAATTTTTTAATAATTAAAATTTGACCGTCAAATTAAATAATTAAAAAAATTAATAATAAAATTTTTGATCGTCAATAATTATTAATAATAATGTAATTCAATTTTACAATCATTTCACCAATTTAATTCACTTAAATACATATTTTTTTCATCTATTAAAAGTTTTAATTTAGTTATTTTAATTAAAAATAAATAAATACCGTTGTTCTTATATTTTAATTTTATTAATAATATAATTAACTTCGTTTTTCTATTACATTTTTATTTGAAATCTAATGTTAAACTTAAGGAAAAAACTTAGGTCAATTTTCTTATGTCCATTTCATCAAGTTCCACCAATCATATATTGTATTTACACTCTCTTTCTTCTATGATTAGTCATATAAAAAATAGTCTTCAATATTCTATCTCTACTGTGATTGGTCATTTAAACACTTTTTGCCACGTGTCATATTTATATTGGGGAACTTGATAAAATAGACCTAAATTTTTTCCTAAACGTAATTAATTTATTAACTTAAATAACACGTTTAAATGCTAGTTAATTAACATATTTAAATAAAAATAACGTTACATTGAATTTTTAAAACTTTGGAATAATATTATATAAAAGCAAACAGTTTGGTTATTTTGTAAAATAAAATGATGACATTATATGTTTTTTTAAATAAAATTCCTTCGAGGCACAATAATGAATTAAAGAAACTAAATTGAAAATTTTATTATACTTATGGCTCAAATTACGCTTAAGCCTAATTAATATTAACGTTATGACTTATGGCTTATTAATGGGAGAATATATATCAGCAAAGGAATTGAATTGACACATGTCTCTTTTTAATTGGTTAACCTTACCAAAAACATGTAAGCAACAACACATAAATTTTGTCCATAAGCAAAATGGAAAACATAATATCGTTTTAGTCTTCCTTTTGTCGTCTACCTTCACAAGAAGTCATTGAACGCCTTGCCGTTTCCAATACTCTCAAGTATACCGTAGTTAGTTTTGCACTATAAAAGTATTCTCGCGGTCACCCTTTTCACCAACGGTTAAGTTTTGCAAAATATTCCGCTCCCGCCAATGAAAGAGTACCGAGCGCCAAAGAAGCTCTCTGCTCATTCCTCGGAGAATGCCAATCGCGGTTTGAAGGATTTCTCATCGATCAAGTCTAACAAGGCATGGCACAATCTGTAAACCCTAATTTTCTCACTTCCTTTATTCTATATTTCTATTTCAGATTTGTTTCTCATGTTTCCTTTTGTCCTTGTTCGCTAGATCACAAAGAAAAGCTTGAATGCGGCATCCTCATCTGTTTCTGAAGATGCATCTCAAATCTTGAAGGTACCGGAGGATTTCATACCGATCTCTGAGATCTTAGACGCGGATGATGATGGAGAAATTACAGAGGTGATTGCGGCTTCTTGCTTTGAATTCTTCTGTATTTGTTTCCATTGCAATATATATATCTGCGAAAATTTTGATGCGGCGTCTTTCTAGCATTTCCTTTGCTTTTTATTTTATTTTTTAAAATAGACTCGTTAGTTTCTGTAAACAGTGAAAGCTACGCCATACCACATTTTTTGAATTCTTAAATTGACTAGTCATCGAATTAAACGTACGTGAATGGTTCGATCACTTTTCTTCTTTAATCTTTTATGCTTCTCCAGTGTTTCTCTTGCATATATCTCCGCTATCATCTTGATCAACGATTTTGGTGTTTACTGGTTGGCATTTAGCTATCAAGTATATAAGGCGACGTTTACTGTTTAGATTCCGAGAAAATTAGTTAACTAGAAAAATAAAATGCAGTGTAGATCTCAAATAGTTTTGTTTAATTGGTTACATACTTTTTTTTCTTTAAATTTGTTGAATGACTCATATTTCAGACCTTGCTGGAAGATGCATCCTCGGTGAATTTTCTTAGATCTGATGTGATACCGCCTGTAAAGATCACTGATGGTACAGGAAGCTGTGCAGTGAATTGTTTTGGTGACACTGAGCTGGATAGTTCTAAGTTTGCTTCAGTGGAGGCAGATATTGCAGTGAAATTTCTTAGAAAAACTCAATCTGAGGTCCTCAACTCGGTCAGTGCTGCTCCTCAATATAGGGAACTTATCGATGAGGTAATTAACTTCGTCATGAAAGAACACAATATGCTGCCTGAGGAGAGAGACCGTGTTGCTCAAGTAGTTTCCATCAAAAACCAAATTGTGTTTCTATGTTTCTTGTTGTGGATCATTGGAGTATCTGCTGTGATTTTCTTCACTTCAGACACTCATCGCTCTTTCAGCGGAGCATTGCCTACTTGAACCATTCCACCAAGTTTCATATACTTCTAAACCAAGAGGTAAGATCTTCTTCTGTAAATATATATCTTCTTCTATTAGATGGTTTAAAAATTTGAGCTGAAACAGCAGATACAGTGCTTTTCCTTACACTTCAATACTGTCTTGAAATAGTATGATTGTTCATTGAGTTAGTTACTGCTGCACTTTAAAGGTGATGATCAGTGTTGCATGCCATTTGTGATCTTGAGAATTGTTATTGTTTATGGTCTGTGCAACATAAATAACGGCAGATAGGCTTTTTAAATCACATTGTTCAGCTAATGCTTCAGTTATTATACTATAATCACTCCACTACCTGTTGCCAGCTCCTGACTTCTCCAATATGAAACCATTCTAGGGTGTCAATAACATATACCAGCTAGGGGTGCATAACTATATTGATTTTTCTTGTTTTAAGCAGCATCTGTTGTCCCTGTTTATTGTTATGTTTGTCTCAAATAGACTTTTTATTAAAAGAAACATTCTGTTTATTGGTAGTTATAATTAGAGGTAAAGAACAATATATGGTTAAGAGTTAACTATTCAGCAAACTACTTCCGCATTCAATTTTTTGTGGTATAGACGAAGGAGTACATCTTGGTTATGTGGTTTATTTTCTTGGTCAGTTGGGTACTGGGTTTGTTCTTCTTGCTCATCATATTTTTGGGAAAAATTGCAAACACCTAATTTCTTCTTTAATTGCAAGGTCTTCCCTAATCTTTTAAAAGTTGCAAGTTGCTCTCTTACCTTTTAGTCCCATTCAACTATCAACTATGCATCCCACCGTTAAGCTAAGTTTGCTCATGTGCAACTCACATGCATATTATCTTTACTGACTAAGGAGAACTTCCGAGATTGACCTTGACCCCCTTAAGCCAAGTCTCTTCCCCCTTCCCTAATCCCAGACTATATTGATTATCCAACAACGTCTACCTACAGGGCTTTTGGGGATTACGTCAACATGAAATAAACGGGATGAGTGAATAAAACAAGTGCCGTGCATAAAACAAGTTCAACGGAAATTTGTTATATGTTTGGCAAATTTATGTTTCCAAGTTCAACGGAAAAATGCACACGCGAAAACAGGTATGACTGTATGAGTGAATAAAACAAGTGCCGTGCATTCGCTGGTCTTTAAACATGGGATGGGCAACATGATTTAGCGATAGATAGATGAACTTCCACGGTTTTAGGTTTTGCTGAATATTCCAAGATACTACTAGGGAAACAAAATTGCAAAATAAGAACTCCAAGTCAAGATTTTGCAATAGTTATAATTGACATGTTTTTTCAAGAATTATAGATATGTACCGTCGGCCAAAACTTTGGTTATAGCTCCGTCATTGTCTGGGAACTTATATGAGAAGGTTTTGTTGAAGTTTTAGGCTAAATCATTCGCCTTTCTCGTCAGATTATGGGTATAATATTAAACTGTTAGAAGCTTGTGGTCGTGTTTGGTGCCTTTTTTGTTGTGCTGTAACTTTTTAGCCAAGTGAAGTGTGAATGAGAAGGGGAAAGGATTAACCCGGTGGAACAGACAACTACTTGCGGAATGAAGTGGATCCTTTAAGATAATCTTCTATATTTTTAGTAGAATTATGAAAGAGATAGAGAGAAAGAAAATTAAGAGAGAGAAGAATTAAGAAAGAGAAAATTTTAGAAAATTTGTATTCTCTCTATCTCTTTCATAACTCTACAAAAAAAAAAATGTAAAAAATTAATGTAGAGAATCCATTTCCATCGTCTTGCTACTAATCCAGTGTCAGTCTGTCACCTGCATATTGAAAAGCTTGTGTCTGATCTAAATTGATTTAGGGCGTTCTGCGATTAGGTAAGGAAGAGTTTTGGGTGAAGGATTCGGATTCAGATGAGGGAATGGCAGTATGGTTCATTCGCATGAGTTGCACTTGATAATTAAGTATATAGTAATTTTGCTATAGAAGTAAAGATCATGGGGAAATTTGTTTTTTAAGAATAAAAAATTATTATAATTAGAATAATAAATAAAAGTATTTGCAAATTTTCCTATTCTCTATCTTGTTTGTCTGGGGAATGTAACACGAATAACGTTGTTCTTGATTGTAGTTTTTCTTTCTTGAAAAAATATGAAAAATTGAAAACCCAAATCGGCAAAAAGAAAACCCCAAATACTTGTTGGTCGAACAAGCCCAAATAGAAAAAACATTTGAATCCAGACCAGGGTGTCCAAAACGTTGAAGATACCCCTAAGCCTACTTTCACTTTTAAGAGCCCATCACCTTGTTTGAGTGTGATCAATCTTTTTAGTAGGAAATCGGACTCGAGATTACCACCATATCTTAATCTCCATGTGATTTTAATGGGAGACTTTCACTCACATTTAGATCCCTGAATTCTTTCATTAAGAAGCTGAAGCTATAGGATATATTGTCGGTTTACAGAACTGTCGTGGAAAATAATTTTAAACATGCTCTTGACATGGGACGAACACACTTTTTTTTTGGAATGTTCACCATTATTAATTATTTAATTAATTAAGAAAACCATAATATTACTTTAAAAGTTTTAATTTAACGTTGAATCAATAAAAATAACAACTATTATGTTTCATTTAAAAGTAAATAAAAAATAAAACAATCTGGGGAGTCTTCACCATGGAGCTATCACTATCGATCACTTCTTTTATCCTGATGTAAGGAGCTCATCTGCCACATGGCTTACTTAACACCTCACTTCCGGACTCATAATGTACCATTGCCAGCTTGGTCCATGCTGCTTTAGGGCCATTCCAGTCTGGTTGGAACTGAACTTTAGGCAAAGTGATGCCTACCCACTTTCATTTTTCATTATGTTAATTTCTTTTAGTCAATGATTAAACTGGTTGCTCTTGTTTTTGCTATCCACGAAGAGATTGGTGCCCTAGATACCAAACAAGAAAAGACTGTCTCCTAACCATCCTTTATACATTGAAGTCAAAGTGTGAGGCTATATAATACAAAGTTTCAGCTAATAAATGTGCTCAATAATCAATCTCCGTTTCAGTTTTTGTATGTCTTTTCGTAGTATTTTTGGTCTATGATGTATGACTGTGGTGCATGCACCTCTGAATGGTTCTGATGTGTCATTATGATATGATTTAAGTGCTTATCCTGCTTGCCTTTCTGAATGGCTGTCTAACCCTATCTGTCTGAATATAAATTTGATAATTAATAGTATGGTGTTCCACATGGGCACAACTTCTTGTTTAAATTTCTATACTTCACAGTCATATCTTCCGTTACTTTACTATAACCCAACAAACTAAAGGTGCTAATTGTAAACCCCAACCTCTCGAAAGTATATACTCGTGTAGTTTGAGCACTACATACTGTATTTCCCATTGTGCCTATCTAGCATCCTGAAATATGCTAGATGTATAATTATGGATATTGCTTCGTAAAACGAGCAATCAAAAGTCAAAGAATTTTACTTGACATTGTGTGGGCATTGCTTTTTGAGCAATATCCTGTTTAAATGTTACGTTACTCATTTGAGGAACTCTGACATTTACAATTTTAAATGCATATGCTTTGAAGCGAAATTTATCAGGAGAGCAACCTTAGGGTATGTTTGGATTGGGGATTAAGGAGGAGAAGGGAAGGGAAGGGGAGACTTTCAAGATATCTTCCCCTTGTTTGGGAAGATGAAAATTGGAGGAGAAGATAATGGAGGATCAAGCCTTAATCCTCCATTATCCTTCTCCTTCACAAATTCAAGATACTCCAAATTGGGGTATTTTAGAAGAGGTATCAACACCCAAACAAGGAGAGGACATATGGAAGGTTAACCTTCCCTTCCCCTCCCCTCCCTTCTCTTCTAATCTCTCCCCTTCCCTTCCCCTCTTAATTCCCAAACAAACCCTTAGTCTGGTTTAGGTATCTGTATTAAATTAATTGAATTTTATAACATATCTATAATCGGACATGGTAATCATTAGAAATCGAAATTGTTGCTTTGTTATATGCACATCACAAGACGTTATGATATGTATCATCATTATATGCACGATTCAGACCCATTTTGAATGGACTCAGATCCATCTTGAAATCATCCTGCCTTACCATTAGCCACTCATGCAGTGAGTACCATACTTTTCTGGTTCTTTTTAATGCTCCTTCATTCCTTTAGATGCCCTTTGTTTTATTGTGTCATACACAAGGGAGGCAACCTCTCTGGCATATCATTATCTCTGGTAGTGATTTAGCTTTTCAAAAAATAATTTAAGGTTTTTCTCTGTACAATGCCCCTGTTCACATACACGTTCACTGTTATTTTAGCGAGAATGGGGACTAAGCTTATAATTGCCACAATTCTGTTTGTACACTAAACTATCCATGGCGATATTGACACTAGGAAATTGTTTTCTCTTTCTTTGCTTTTCCTTTTTACTTTTAACCCCACTAACTATTGGCCATTTTATCTGTGCAACTTTCTGCTGTGTGTTTTGAGTCTTGAGCTTCATCCTATATGAACCAGAGTTGGGTAGGAAGCCTAGTAGCCTACTAAGAAACACAATTGAATAACATATACATATAAATGGTTAACCATTTTCTCTGCTTCATGGTTGAGAATGAAATAATTGAGGTTGGATTAAAATAATTAAAAAAATAAACTAGTGGACAAGGGACTGGGGACTGGGGACCCATTTCAGGAAATGTGGAGCATTAACTGTCCACGCCTCAACAAAGGGAAGAAAATTCCAAAACCCCCAATAAAATGCAAAACAGATGCCGGGGATAGAAAAGTGCCAGAGAAATAGGCCTCATAGCACATGCATCTCCTTTTGTTTATTGTTTCTTTTGAGGATCATTACCCTCAATAATCATTGCACGGAATGAAAAGAAATAATTTGTGGGACCTCATTCATTCAGTCATAAGTGGAAGCCAACAAGAAGCTTAAGTAAGGCCAAAAAACAAGAAGCTTAAGTAACCCATCCAATGGGGATCCAATTGCTCATCACCTATCAAAAGGGTCGGAACTGTGTCAGAATTTGTTAATCTTGGTCTGTAAATTAAAAGCTTCTCCTTTTTAATTGGAGTAGTGATGTTGCTTTTGATTTAGGTGCAAAGCTGGACTGAGATGATATGTTTTAGGAATTTTGTTTAATGTCTGTGCTGGAAATGCATGTGTTGGAAGAATTCTTCCATTAGGTGTGACTTAGTGACAAAAAGTTTGAATAATTTAATTTTTTGCGTTGTTATATATTAAAAGAATAGTTTTCTCTTAATGTTCTAAGTGCATTGGTTCTTTCTTTTTTATATTAGAAAATTATATGGTGAGCTGAGAGACATAGCTTTAGCTTGTTAAGGACTGGTTTAACTGCTGTTTATAATCTATCAATTTATGAATTATCTAATGTTTAATTTTACATGTATGAATATCAGAATATGTATTTTTTTTTTTCAGTTTTGTTCGTAGTTGTGAAAGTATCCGTTTAGAAGCAAAACTAATCCCATTTTTTTTTTGGCCTGATAAACTAATCCCATTTTAAGTTGCTTAATTTACAGCCTTGACTCTTGAAGTTGACATGTGTTAGCATTGAAAATTACGTTATAACACAATCCATGCCAAACCATCATTCAGAGCCAGAGAACATCTATTATGGTCTTATCGATAACTGATTCTTGTAAGTAGTAATAGGAATATTTTATGTTTGTATATGTTGCATAACCCATTGTGATATTAAAAAATACATTTTATTCATTTTGTTCAATAGAGTTAACTTGGAATGCAATTAACATAATCTTTTAACAGAAATAATGATAATGAAATAGGATTTTAGAAAGAAAAAAATGCATGGTGGTTCGTTCAAATTCTTCATTGTAAGCATTTTCCCCGTTTACATCCATATTAAACACATTAAATATAGTCTGAGAAACCAAATATATTATACAATCTTCTCAAATATTAAATAGATTCTTACAATAATGTTGCGGGTTTATGTTATTAATTTCCATAGATGTTAGTATTAATTTTCTTTTTCTTCTGAGAGTTTATTTTCTTCTCTCCTTAGTTGGAGTTATCTTCATTTCTCTTTCCAAGCTCTCTTTTTCTCCTCCAAGAAAGTTTCTTTTGATTACTTGCTAGTTGAAATCTCATAGAAATTATGTTGCAATTAAAGTGGATCTTATAGTTATAAATTATTGGTTAAGACATTAAATATTGATCATGATAGCAAATTCATAATTATCATTTTATTTTATATCAATATTTTAAAACTTAATCAAGAAAAACCACATAGCTGCACTAGGGACGATTAAAATATTTATACTCAATTGGTATTCAAAAATTTTATCGTGTGGATCTGGGTATGGGTTCGAGTACAAAATCAATAGATCCGGAAATGGATAAAGAGGTATTCTACCCATACTATGTCCTATGTCCACAATAATAATAATAATAATAATAATAATAATAATAATTTATTTTTATATATAAAATGTAATATTTTTAAATTTTTTATTGAGAAAATATATAATATATAATGATAATAAAAGATGTTTAATATTTTATATATATAAAAATAATTTAATAGTACATTTATATTTTTTTGTGATTATAGATGAAAAATTGATAACATTAAATTTTATATTAATAAAATAATAATTTATTTTAAAAGTTTTACGGATCTGAGTTTGGGTATGAGAATTTAACTGTTCGTAGGATGATGAGAATTGACTTTGATACTCGCTAAGTTTAGATTCAGAAATGAGAAATATCCTATTTAAATCTTATCCATGATTTTTCACTGCACAGGCTTATAAAAAGCAGTTCTATTAAGCCTATTTAACAAATATTGAAAAATAGGTACAAGATATTTTGGGGCCAATAGACAATAGTTTCACTCTTCGAAAAACATATCAATCCCTTCAACATGTATATAAAATTTTGGTTTGGAATCTTTGTCAGATTATAATAATTTAAAGAATTGGAGTCTTGTGTGTTTGTATAAACTTTTTTTTTTATTCCCCTTCATTTGAAAATTTACTTCATTACTTGGCGAACCACAATGGGGTATGAAGTAATTCAGTACAATATTAGTAGTTCATGTGAGGAGAATAGATTTTGGGTGTGCTAGAGTTATAGTAAAAGGGCTCAAAATCAAAAGTATGGTGGTGAGTGGTGACCAATATGGAAATGGACGAGAGCTTGTGAAACAAACCTCCAAGGCCCAAGAGTGAAAAAGAGAACCCAAATTTTAGAAGGAAAGAAAAACATGAACCAAGAAAAAACAATAATGATTAAATATTAAGAGAAAATGACGCGTGCTGTATTGGGATTTCTTTATAAGCGTCATCCACCGTTTCTCTCTCCCTTCAACTCCCAAGTGAAGGTGAAGGGACACCTCACCCACTCCGTCCCGTTCGCAGCCATCAACCCCACCATCCATTACCTCCTTCCACTTCCTACCTCTCTTGGATTATCTCTCACTATCTTCCTCTTCCTACTATATAACCATCGCTGCTTTCCCCTTCTAAGGTACTGATTCTTCCCTTCCACTCTTCTTTCTTTTCACTTTTTCACTTCCTATTTCTTACACTCCAACCTTGTTCATTCCAGTTTTTTTTTTACATATTCGAATCACTTCATCATCTCTCTCTCTCTCTCTCTTTGTGTCAGTTGAGAATCTATAATTGTTGAATCCTATCTATTTGAATCTCGATTTTCCAATTTGTTTTCGTTCCAGGGTTTTCCTTCATCCTCAAATGCCCAGAATTAGAAAAGAAGCAGCTATAGCTTTTCCCTTTCCCCTTTTCCTCTAATAATTTACCAGAAGCTTCAGGGGAATCAAGGAGATCAAAATAATCCCATTTAGAATCTGCGATTTGGGGTGGGAAATGGCTTCGTCTCTGATCTCTAACACAACGACAAGCACAGACCGGTCACGTGACCCCTCCAGGAGGAAGAAGAAGAAGAAAGCTCAACTGAAGCATCAGCAAGAAGATCAGAACCATATCAAATGGAAATCCCAAGCCCAGCAGCAAATCTACTCCTCCAAGCTCCACCAAGCCTTGGCTAGAGTCAACCTCACCTCCTCCTCCTCCTCCTCCTCCACTTCCACCTCCGCCCCCCGCCGCGGAAAAGCCGTCCGCGAAGCCGCCGATAGAGTCCTCGCGGTCACCGCCAAGGGCCGGTCGCGATGGAGCCGAGCCATCCTTACCAATCGCCTCAAGCTCAAGTTCCGCAAGCACAAGAGGCAGAGGGTCTCCGCTGCCGGCGCTTCCGCCGCCCGGTCGAAGAAGCCGAGAGTGAGCGTCCTCCGGCTGAAAGGGAAGAATCTGCCGGCGGTGCAGAGGAAGGTGAGGTTTCTGGGGCGGCTTGTCCCCGGCTGCCGGAAACAGCCGGTGCCGGTGATCTTGGAGGAAGCCATTGATTACATATCGGCGCTTGAGATGCAAGTCCGAGCCATGACCGCGCTGGCTGACCTTCTCTCTGGCTCCGCCGCTTCCGGCGTCGCCTCCACTTCCTCCGCACCACCCAGCTGAATCACATGACACTTTTGGCCCTCTATGCCAGGTGTCATTTTTTTTTTAATTTTTATTATTATTTACATCCTCCTTCTTGGACTTCTCTCTCTCACCCTGTCTCTTGCAAGTAAAGCTTTCTGTTAAAAGTACATATCCTCTGTTGTTTTTCTCTCATACCTTGCTTCAAGCTTGAATCCTTCGCCTCCCCATTCTTACTTTCTATAATTCAAAATGAAGAGTTCATTATATGAACCTTGTTTATTTGATTGTTAAATTAAAATGCGTGGTAAACAATAACAGAGTAAGCTTTTGTATCTTGTATGTTTCTCTCTAACTTGCTGGTAAAAAGGACAAATTAACACGTCAATGCTAGTGTGCTTTAATTTAATGTATGAGAGAAAAGTCAAATGGCATGCAGTTTTCAGGAAGTATAGATATCTAAGAACCGAGCTATTATTGGCGTTTTCCTTTCCATCTGAAATTGAAACCCTTCCTCCGAATTTGATGGGTAAATGAAATCTGCTGCATTACTCTGAAGTTGCCGAAAACGTCAAGCAACGTGAACGTCGTATAATGTACACGACGCACTAGTGTGTCCTAACATCCCATGTGGCCTTGTCCCCCTTTCCTCTCATTTTAATCCCTTTGACATTCCACTCACGCGCACCTCTCTTTATTCCTCTCTCTTTCTTTCTTCAAACCCCTCAATCTCAAAACAAACCCCTATTAGATTTTAAATTTTTTTTTAAATAAAATTAAAAAGACGAAAGAAAACAGAAGTTGGGTTTGGATATATAGTATTTGAGAAGAAAGCTTAGCTTATGGCTCACAATTCACATCATCATTCACATCAGGTGTCCTACCAGATGAGATGACTCAGAATGGTTTCAACTTGGATCCCATAGTGAATGAGGGAGCATTTATTGACAGAGACATGCTAATTGTACATTAATACTCTGATGATGCTATAGATAAGATACCTAATTTTCCATACCAATATAATATGACAGAAATTAATCGAAATATATATTAATGAAGTGTTAGAACACAAACATCATCTTTAATTTCGTGAGGGTAAATTATATATTGAAAACATTTTATTTGAATGACACTTGGCTTGTTTGATAGAAGCAGCTCTCGCTTTCGGAAGCAGATAGAGAGGCAATGAAGGTGTGTATGCACACGAGTGCCTCACTTAGTTTCACCTTTCGTGGTTATCACAAACATATGGTTTTAGGGATTGAGTGCTTGGCCTTCTTATTATTTAATTATGACGTCAAAAAATTCAAAAAAAAAACTTCTTTTTTTTTTGAGATTTTAGTAAGAAAAATTATTTAAATCATAATATGTAATTGTTGAAAGTAAAATAAAAAATTTTAATATTATTTTAAAACATTCTTATCCCAACTTGAAATTCCTAGTTACTGAAATTATTTAATTTATAGATTTATCCAATGTGTTTCTTTAGGACATGTATTAAGATTTTTTTAATTGATCAATAAAGTATTTTATGTCTTAAAATTTATGAAAAATTATTTTTAATGTTTAAAAACCTATCAAATGAAACTTTAACATTAATATATTTTAATTCATTCATTTAGATATTTTCCTATATAATCTCTAAATATATATTATTTTAATAATTTGGAAGTAAAAAATAGTTTTTTAAAGCAAAAATTACGCGTATTAATCAATTGAACGCATATGCATAGTAGCATTCAAATTTTTTCCCTAATTTTCCATACACTGCATTGACCAGACTTACTCGTGTCACAACTATAAGTTATAACACAAATGTTACCATCACAGAAAAAAACCATATATTCATGAAAAAGGAAAATTGAATGAGAAAATTAAATAAGAAAAATCATTCCCTGCATGCGTGTAGTCTGTAGTCTTCGACTTAACTACTTCATCCCACTCTCTTATAAAAAACAGATATATTATTTTCTGAAAACGATAATAATATAATATATACGACAATAGACCAATAATTAATTTATTTATAAATTCTGAGGGTATCCCCTTAAACTATATATCAAGTGGTATTGTATGATAATACAGCAAAGGGAAGAGATAGGGGATTGCAATATAGTACAGAAAAGCCATTTCATTTCTAAAATTCTAATTTAGTAGGATACCACCTAAAAATGGAGTCTTTTTTATTATTAATATTGAAGAAGGATTGGTTGTCGAAGAGGTAAGAAATTTCATTAAGAAATCTAGACTTTAGATATAATGTGCTATGACTATTTCATAAATAGTATCTATTTATTTAGAATAAATGTAGATTAACTATATAAGTATGTCAGGAAAACCTATTGACATATTTATAAGTAATTCTATATTCATATATTTATATTTATAATACCCAAAACCTTCTTCACGGATAAGTTTTTTTATATATATAAAGAGGGGGGCATCAAGTTTTATAACATTATAACCTATGAGTATTAATTATTAAATCTTATTATGTGCAATAATACCTTGGTAATCACTAAGAGTAATTATTCAATCTTTACAAAGACATAATAAATATGATTGGAAAAGAAAGGCATGCATTTGATTTAAATCATACCGATATATTATTAAAAAATAAAAGGGGCAAAATAGATTGTTTCAATTAAAAAAACTATTTAATAGTTTATTAAGACCATCATGTATTAATATTCCCCAATTAGGAGTTGATTTTGGAAAAAAGAAAAAAAGAAAAAAGATGCTGATACCTGCAAATTAAAGTGGCAATTAATTGTAGCACTAAGTCTTGGAAATATATAATCATAAATAGGAATATGGGGTGGCTCCACAATGCAAAAGCATCAAAATCATTAGTGCTTAGCATGTGGCATACAACAGTAATTAATCGCCATTGCTTAAAATTATATTAAATCAGTAATTATCTGTTAGTGCTTGAATCGATACACTAAGCATAAAAAAGAAAAGTGGGTGAGGACCATATAGCTTTATGAACATGCATATGTATGTAGATTATAGAATAGATTACGTAATTATTGTAAGTTAATTGTAACCACACACCAACAGTAGTGAAACATAAGAAATTCAGGAACAAATTAATTAATTTCCTTGTATATAATTCGTATATACTAATGAGAAATTAAAAAATGATTATACATTGTTGTTTGTGTGTAGACTTTTTTAACCATAGTATAAAAAGCAACAATATAATTCCAATATATATACCTCATAGGAATTACCAGACGAACTTCACTTGATCTTTTATAAAGATTTATTAATTGAGGTCTCACTTGAAGATTCTCTTGTTCGATTTTTGATCTTAATTAATATTATGGAGGGTGAAATTCAAAAAATGGTATTTGTTTAATGTTAATTTGTTGTTTTTTTAATTTATATTTGTGTAAATTACGTTTGCTTAATTCCCTTGAAAGTTCAAGCGATATATGTGTTAAGTACTAAAACTTGTAAAGATAGACATGGGTTTCAAAAAACACACCATAACTTAGGTGTTGTATTTTATGTGAAAAGGAAAGAGAGTTTTCAAATTTTTCATTCAAAAAATTATATTGAGAAGGGTTTATATAATTTTTTTTATATGTAAAAATTTTTAAGGTAGTAAAGTTTATTACAATGCGACCGTGGTTATAAGCTTTGAGACACGGAAGAACAAATCATATTAAATCTTTGTGTATTCTTCATTTCTTTATTTTTTTAGTGGAGTCTATTTTAACTAATAACCAGTTTTCAAAAGACTGTACTCTAGAGTTATTAAAATATAAATAATTTATTTATTTATTATTATCTAGGAGAGTATTTAAGTTTTTTTTTTCAAATTAATAATATAATATATATAATTTATATGATGAAGATGAAATTGTATTCTTGGTATAGTTGAGACGATTTTTGAATTTAACGGATAAAAGTTCAATGGTACCGTACCACTGAAGTTCAGTGCATCCCTCCAATCATGTAGTGTCATTTGTTAATATTAATAATAACTCACATTAATTAGGGCCCACCTTGAATGGTTTAGGGACCAACTGATTGAAGGGATATACTGAAGTTCAGTACTACCGTACCACTGAACATCTACTCGAATTTAACATGTAGGAAGAAAACAATTTCAAGTTAATAATGATACTACTTACAATCACTTAGCTTACATATGCAAGGGTCATAAGCAAGATGATTATTGAATGATACATTAATGAGTCTAGAAACGAAATTAGTGTGACAACAAAGGAACAACTTTTACATATTTTTATGGACTTTTCAATATTTTTTTTCCCTTTTCACATATAAAAAATAGTAAGTAAGAAGAATTTGTCCATAAACAACAACTTTAATTAATTTGTTCTTCTTTTGTTTGCTTGAAGCTTCTGGACTTTAACGTTAATCTTGTGAAAAATGATTAGCAAGACATGTGCTATGTCAAGCCACATCCCAACACCATAACCATATATATATATTGCTTCCCACTTCCTTTTGCCAAGACGTACGTAAGCAATTACCAAATCCTCCTATTAATTCCACTCTCCTTTAAAAAAAATTCAATTTTTTTTTTAAAAAATGAATAAATAAAAATAATAGATTGCTTTTTCCATGTGAGTACAACAAAAGCCATGGGAAAAGAAAAGGACAAGCATTTGCAAACCCTACATTATTTATTGAAAAGCTTTGTCTAAACCCACATGGATGGGTCATAGCTTGTCCATTAAACTCCAATCAAATTAAAAATAAAAATAATAATAATAATAATAATAATAATAATAATAATAATAATAAAAATAAACAGGAAGAAGAAAAAAAGGCAATTGTATTGTAGATGACAACGCCATATCGTCTAAGCACCACTACTTTGTGTTAGCTATATATGAGAGTAAGTTCGTCGTTTTCAACCAGAAATATCATATATCAAATGGTGTTAGTTGGTGTGTATCTTAAATTTTGTTATTATTTATTTCAAATTATTTCTATAAGGTGTTTAGACTTTACACCTAATTAATTAGTAAAATACAAATATTTCTAAATTCACGTACTGTACATATAATATAACTAAAACCAATAATAGCTAGAGAGATATATATGTGTTGATCATCATCACTTTAGTTAATTATTATATATAAAATAAATTCTAAATAGTTGAAAATTAGAATATTTATGTGCCAACCGTTATTATAATATTGTAAACTTGCTTCCTTTTCTTCCTCGGCGAGAAAATTAATAATCTGCAGATTAAAAGTTCTTTCAAAGTTAGTTAATTTTTCAAAGCTTCATTGCCTTCCTTACGTGCATGAAGGTGACAATATATTCCATGTTTGAAGTGAAAATGACATGTACGGGATACGAAATTATATACAGCTTTTGAGAGACACAGTAAAAAATATATTTAACAATTTTGATTTTACTTATAAATTATTTTTAGTGTTGACAATAAGTTATGATGATGTTAAATAAATCAGAGTTAGTTAGCCCACAAATAACAGCTAGAAAATATTAGGTTGATTGACAACATTTTAACGTCAATAATAACGAACAAATTAATAAATAATATTAATTACTTGATATTAAATTATTTTTTCTGTAACAAGCTAGATTATTGCTTTATATATCAGGGTTCATACTTTTTTTTTCGTTAAACTTATTTATCATTGTTTTCTTTTAATTTGATGAACATTATATACTTCAAAAATATATGAATATAGTTAGTTGTAATTTAAAAAAGATTTATGGAAGTGCAAAATTTTAGTAATAGATGATTAGAGAAAGTATATAGGCCAATGAGTAAAACATCATTTTGGTCCTTTTTAGATAGCACATTTCTCAATTTGGTCCTTCTTAGATGGTCTTTTTCAATTTAGTCCTTTTTAGATTAATCCATTATCAATTTGGTCCTTACCGTTAAAATTACTAACGGATTAGCTGAAGTGGATAATTTGGGGTAAATTTATAATTTTAAATAATATTAGGGCTTTTTAATGTAATTATTTTGGGGCAATTTTGTAATTTTCACAAATTGAAAAAAAAATGGTACCATGTTCAATTTGAGAAAATTATAAAATTTCCCAAAATAATTACATTAAAAACCCTCTTAATATTTAAAAATTATAAAGTTATCCCAAATTATCCACCTCAACTAACTCCGTTAGTAATTTTAACGGTAAGGACCAAATTGATAACTGATTAATCTAAAAAGCACTAAATTGAGAAAGGCCATCTAAAAAGGACCAAATTGAGAAAAGTGCTATTTAAAAAGGACCAAAATAATATTTTACTCATAGGCCAATTAAAGTGGGCCAATTAAATTTTGGGGTGGTGGTTTTGATGTGTCACTTCACCTAATTAGCCTTGTACCTTAATTTTGTTAATGGCAACATGTGTAATAATTAGATATGGGATCAATATTTAATTTTGTTAATGGCAAGATGTGAAATAATTAGATATGGGATCAATATCGATTGGACTCTCTACTAATTATGGTTCCAATTACAATGGACATGTTTATTCGTTTTGGATTATATATATAAGCTAGGGCTTAATTTGTATATATAGCTTGCTAGCTAGCCACGTAAGATAATGATAATGATATATATATACACACACACACTTATATATATATATATATATATATATATATATATATATATATATATATATATATATGTGTGTGTGTGTATTGAGCTGTGTGTTAATTAAAAGAACATAAACTATTTTTTGTAAATAAATCAATTTTTAATTTTAGTCTTATTAAGGACTTTTTTTTAGAACTTCTTATTAAGGACATTAAAAAAAATCATTTACGCAACTTAATAATATGTCTTGAATTTCCCATTTGATAATTAATTTTAAATGACTAGTTTAATGCGATGATATGATTCACCTATCAAAAATTGGTTGTTTTCTAGTATCTATCAAGTTTCAATAATATGCACTGATTTGAAAGTTACAAACAAGCACTGAAACATAAGCATAGATAGATAGATAGATCGTAGAGAGAGATTTAAAATCGATCTATCTTAATAAAACCAGAAATTATTTGTAAGTTAGTTTTTCTTAAGTATATATGTTTCTACTAGAAGTTTGATCTTTATTGTTAAATTAAAGTGTAAATTATACTGTCGATAAAAAAAGTGTAAATTATACTTCACTTTTCTAATAAATTCTAATTTTTTAAAATAATTAATATTACTAATATATATAGTATTATATATGCATATTTGGTTAAAACTGGTAAGAATATAAATTTTTTATTAATCTTTCAAAAAATGGAGTATAGATTTTCAAATAAATGAAAATGATGTGTAATTTAACCTAAATTAAATTGACTTTAAGGACTATAAATTTTATATTATTGTTTAGTTTGATTAATATTAAATAATAATATTATTTTATTTAATAATTTTTTTATACAAATTTTACAACAACTGTATGTTGATCTTTTTTTTATTCCAAAAATAGATAATTTTTTTTTAATGTTTCTTATTTTTTCACTTATTAAAAAACGTTTAAGAATTATATTCTCTTATATATTGCATCAAACTCAAACATGGACATTTTAATCCAAGGCTGGAGACTTATTTAACTTTAACCAAATCTTTAGGTTATTCGTCCACTCTTTGAGGTACCTATAAGTTAGTGAGGGAATATATGATTGGTGAAACTTGATGAAATGGACATAAAGAAATGGACCTAAATTTTTTCCTTATATAAATCACTATAATCGACAGTAGATACTCTGATTTCGACATTAAAAAAAACACGTGCGGTTTTAATTTATTTATATATTTTATTTTTAGTAAAAATAAAAACTAAATAAAAATAAAATGCCTAAATAGTAAGGTTATGTTTGGTAGGAGGTTTGTGTGAAGGAGAAAACGAGGAAATGAGTGGGGCCCATAAAATTGTAGGTCTCACTTTGTCCTTCTTTTCTCAAGATTTGTTCTTAATCTTTAACAAAATAAATGTAAAATGTCTATTATGCTTTTTGATTTCACACAATCATGATTTTTTTTAAATATTTTAATATAAAGAATAAAGTGGTAATTTTATTCCATTTCCATTCTCAAATTTTACTATCAAATATAATAAACCCATTCCTATTCCCATTCACTTTCTGTTACCAAAAGCAAATTATTCGGCAAGTGATCATGATTTGATATGCATATATATATTATTGCCATTTTCAGGATAATATTGTGGTGACGCTTTGTTTGGTTAGTGTCAAAATTAAGTAATTAAATGAATATGAGCAATTAAGCGTGCGTAAATTTATGGTTCAAGTCAAATGCAAATTAATTTGTGGTCTTAATCATTTGTTCTATCAATCTGTACTTAGATCTGTTAATTAAGTTTGTGATTTGCACTGAGATGTAGTAATTCATTAAAATAAGAGATGTAGGGTCAGATGCTCAATTAACTCAGGTTTTTAATTACTTAATTAGGTGAGATATGGTTTAGGATAATTATCACTGTATCTGTATACCATTTTACTAAATTCATTAAAAACAACTAACATTAACACTGTTTGTGATAATGACGTTACATTCGATCGGTTCCATTAATTTGAGTCTTATAATTACAGTTACCATTTTACCCTTATAAATTAAAGGTAACTCAAATGAATTAGAAGTCCTTTGTGGATTTCAATTTTTTCTCTTCCGTCAAATAAAAATTGGTTTATTAATTTGATGATCACTTTTCACTCACAGAAAATTGTATAATTTGAGTTTGAATTCATGTATATAATTTCTTACTGGTCTTCTATCTTTGCATTTTGCTCCAAATTATTTATTTTGTATAACACTGTCTATTCGATTTGAAACAAATTACAAATATAAAGTACTGATTTATAACTTTTAAAAAATATAAACTAATATAGAATTAATAGAAATGGTAAATGATGAAAACGAATATTTGGCCTATTTATTTGTTTATTTATTTGCAAGTGATATTTGAATCTAGCACTTTAATTTGACCTCTCATTGGCGCGATTAAGTAGATTTTTTAGCATGAGAATCTGCTCTACATCTTGTAACTAAGTGCCATTCTTTTCACCTAAATATGTGTCTATCAAAATAAAATTTCTAAGTAATTTATCATCTCTTCAATAATTATATATATAAGCTTCTAACTTTAATTAAAGTTTGGTATCACCTAATTGAGTATAAATAAATATAATATACATGGATGGCTCCAGCTGCAATTTATATTAAAAATAAACAAATTAAGTGTGTGGTGCATCTCCTTTTCAATGGTGGGGTAATTAGATACTTTTAAAAAAATCTTAATTAATAGCTATTAGCTTGCATAAATCAATATAAAAAGAAAAAGGATCAGTGAAAAAGTAATTAAGTTATAAATTACAATTAATTAAGAGATATCGAGTCTCCATCCAACTAGCTAGCTAATAGCCAATAATGATCTGTAATATATATATATATATATATATATATATATATATATATATATAGGAAATTAGGAATTGGTAGTAGTTTTCAATTTTCAAGGTTAAATAGTACTTATACAGTTATATGTGGCTTTACCTCCAATTAATTCTAAAGGGAGAACTCTCAATTGCGCATTTGCACTTAGGTCCTTCAAGTTCAATTAATTTCATTATTCCCCGCACACTATATATATATATTCCAATAATCCAACCTTCTTGTTCAGAAGAAAAAAAAATAGTCCTGATAATGTATTCAGTGGAATTTAGAAGGAAATCCTTAATTTGTTTTGAAACATTTTTTAAATGATTAAGATAGGTTAAAATTAAAAAAAAAATTATATAAATGAAAAAATGTTTGTCAATTGGTGATATCCTATAATTAAGAACATATATGTACACATGCATGAATCTCATTAATTAATCATTTAAGTTGAATGAAAACATGAGAATAAAATTATAATTGATTCTTATTGACCTTATTGATTGATGAGAAAAGTAAAAGTAGATATAGAATGGGAATGATTCATATGCAAATTGCAAGTTTTGTCAAAACAATTTTGTTCACGTGGTAACCCCTTGTCACTCTTATAAAAGAAACCCACACACACCACAAATATATATCTATTGCCTAATAACTACCTAAAAACATAAACACAATAATAAAAAAGAAAATATATTTCCACTATATCTATGCTATATACACAGGTCATGTTAATTAATTTGGTTAAAATAGAGAGACAAGGTTCATAAATCAAAATATTGTAAAACTATTAGTTTTTTCAAGAAAAAGAAAGGATCCGGCTAAATATTTTATTTTTCTTAATAATTATAACCGTGACATAAATTAATACAAGCTAAGAAGGTAGAGTTTTAATCTTTTAATTTACACAAGCTTTTTCGCCAATCATGAAGTAAATTAACTAGATACTTAATTATTTTAGTTAGTTTATTTAATTTTTTCCTAAATCATTGACGGCTTTTGGTTTCGAGTTCAATTTTTAGAGAGTTAAAAAGAAAACATAATCATATATTTTTATCCTTAATTTTTTTACATTATTTTCTTACTATCATATATTTTAATTTTTAATTATTAAAATAATTATTTTAAGAAATTAGTAAAAAAAAAAATCTAACAAGGATATTAATATAGATATATCAACTCACACACATCAATCAACTATCTAAGTAGCTACTAGCTTGGTAGCATTAGCAACTAGCAGGCTATATATATGCATCCCATTAATTAATTTATAGGGTAGTAGGATAAGACTTTGATGTCTTAATTATTTGAATTGATATATAATGCATTAATTAATTATTAATGCTTGCTTATTGATTAGTCTTTGTTTCTCAGATTCTCTGCACTATCTATCATAATTCATATATATGCTTTGGCCTTTTAATTTGTTTTTCCTCTCATCTTTCTAATTCACCAAAGAATCATAACACCACTTGTAATTAAGATGCACTTCATATTATCATATATCCACCTTGAAATGACACCCTTAATTTGCATGCCTAATGTAACCACAATGATGCAAGTTTTTGTTTTATTTTTATTTCTTTCACTTCTTCTTCTATAAACTTTTATTTGTTTTAATTTCTTGTTTTGTATCTTCGCATTTTTTTTTACGCCCACAAAATTCCCAGAACTTTTTTTCCCCCAAATATTCCAATGTGATAAGCTTATATTCTCTTTTCGTCTTTTAATTTCATGTTTCTCATTCTTTTTTTGGTTGGCTCTTTCATACGCGTTTTGAAACAAAATGCTCTAAATTATGAAAGACGTAGTTCAAGAGAAAATAATCAAATATCAAAGAAAAGACAAAGAACATATATATCTGCTTAATTTTAAAGTTATATGAGTATGACCACTCCATTATTTCCAATATTTCAAGTATTTAATTAGTCATGGGATTTAAGAAATATTTAAAAAGGAAAAAGAGAGACTAAATAAAAATTAAATAGGGTTTATTTGTTATCATTTTGATTAGATTACGTATACCAAATGAGGTTTTATTAGACACTAGCATTGTTAACCTTTTAAACCAATATTTTCTTCTTCTCCATGTATTGTCCATCAATAAAGTCATTTTCTTTTCCTCATTTTAAGTATTATCTTTACCAAAATAATTAATGATAACATCAAAACACGTTTCTGCAATATTAATAATGGTCGACATGTTATTATTATTATTTTGCTATTGATGCATATGCATGCTTTTTTTGTGTGTCACACTCCAAATCTTATGTTTTAAGAATTTAGAAGGTAACATAACAACTGCTATATGTAAGCCAAAGAGACTGATCAAGATATATTCACTTTTATTTAATTTGTGATCACCAACTAATCAAATGAAATCTGTCTTTAATTAGAAAATTAAAGATAATAATATTTACACAAGCAATCACTCAAGGTTGAAGTTTTGAATTTGAATGATATTAACCATTGCCAAGCCCAAAATTAAAAACAATAATGAAATTAATTAATACTACAAATTAAATAATATAACAATTAATAATTTTGGTTGGGGAATCTCTATCTCGTTGGCGAAGAACACAAGCATGTGGCAGCTAAAGTGTCATCTATACTTCTGTTGAGAAATTTGTGACTTAATTAAGAATATCAGCTTAATTAGTATTTCTTCCCCATTAGTCTCTTTTTAAAAAAATTGTAAGCTTTATACATAGAAAAAGAGGAGACAAAATACTATTTAGTCTCTGAATTGTTGGTCAAATTACTATTTAATCCTCGAATTTTGTAACTATGTCAACTATTTAGTCCCCAAATTTGACAAAAATAATATATAGTCCCCGAATTTGTAACTATGCCAACTATTTAGTCACCAAACTTGGCAAAAATATTATTTAATCTCCGAATTTATAGCTCTGACAATTATTTAGTCTCCTAACTATTACCTATTAGAGTTGACAGAGTTGCAAATTCGGGGATTAAATATTATTTTTGTCAAGTTTGGGGACTAAATAGTTGACATATTTACAAATCCGGAGACTACATAGTATTTTTGTCAAATTCGGGGACTAAATAGTTGACATAGTTATATATTTCGGGGACTAAATAGTATTTTTGATAAATTGAAGGACTAAATAGTATTTTGACCAACAATTTAATGACTAAATAGTATTTTACCTCGAAAAAGAGTGAATATTTAATCAAACACATGCATGGTGGGCAATATTTTGATTTAAAAATTGATTGAAAACCAAATCCAACAAACATTATCTTCCTAATCCTTTTTGTTAGCAAAGGCATGGACAGCAAGTAATTATTATAATAAAAACATATAATGCTTTAAATATAAGACTTATATGATCGATCATAAGGCCACCAACTGCATATGCTTCTGCAAATTAAAGTTCAAATGATGAAATAATCATGCTGTGTTATATATATATATATATGTGTGTGTGTGGCTTCAACTAATTTAATTATATTGATTCCCATTTATATTAATTAATTACAAATAAATAAGAGATAGCAAAATGAGTGGTTAAATTTCCTGAGAATATATATATTAGAAACGGAACAAAATTGAGGGCGTCGTTTTAACTTTTAAGGCATCATATCATATATAATAGAAGCATTTCTTTATCTTGTGCATTCTGGAAAATAAAATATATACAATTAGTTATTCATCACTTTCTTTAACGTTGATTGATTATATATAGATGTTTACGAAATGACCAAACATGAACCATTTATTAAACGTTGACAAAAATCTTTTATTCCATTTGTCCAAATACTATGTGTATATATAATATTCTTTTGGGTTTCAATATTGTCAACCTTTCAAATCCAGTTCCTTCGATCAATATATATATAATTGACTCATTAGTATGTATATTAATTAAATGGTTACCAAAAGACTTTTATTCTCTGTATTTTAGATTAAAATTATTAATAAAGTAAACGTTTGTGAGAAAATTTAAGGGTTAGCTTTAATAATGACACATACGATTTCAGAATTGGGTTACCAACCTCTGGAGACCAGACACTTACATTACATCATCCATCAAAATCTTTTATATGTTAATACAAAAAAAATAAAACCCCTTCATAAATTTTTCAATTTTTTTTTTTTATGTTGAAATTTAGTTTTGAAACTAATTCTAATTAATTATCTTTCACAAATTGTCAAATGAAACAGGGATTGAAAGCAAAGAATTTAGAAGGTAAAGCTCAAAAGGCCCATTTTTAACAAGACATGGATAAAGCCCAATGAAATGGGAGTCAATGGGCTTTAATAAATACCCATCTATCTAATTGTCATTCATTGACTGAAAAGGCCCAAAAGATGTGGATCATAGGTCATAACTCATAACCCAAATGCTAGGCCCACAAAAGAACGGGACTTGAGAGAAAACGACAACGCGATGGATTGTCGTCTTCGCGAAGGCGACGGAAAATTCAGTTTCAGTCCAGTCAGCTAGAGACATTGTGACGTTTCAGGCAGCAGAAAATAGGAAAATCCTGAGACGCATGACACACAAATACACACATAAGAGAAGTGGAAGTGGAAGTGCCTCTGTGATTTGATATTAAGGGAAGAATGGCTTCATCATCGTCTTCAAGGGTGACGGAACGAAGAGGAATACCTGGGGCTCAGTTCGTAGAGGATGTTCACACTTATCTCTCACAGTCAGGTCTCGATGTCAATTCTGCCCTTGCCTTCCTCCAAGAAAGGTCTTCTTTCTTACTTTTTTTTTTTCACCCTTCCTATCCTCAAACACTTTTTTACCAGTCGGTATATTCACTCTCAGTATTGATTATAATCATTCGGTTTTGCTTTGCTTGCTCGTTGGAATGTCAAATTTTACTTAACGATTTACAGCTTCTCAAAAGCTAAATTTCTTGGTTAAAGGACGTGCTTGCTTCTATGAGTTGTTTGCTGCAGGATCTCTGAACTGAACCTTTTTTTTACACTTGGATGTAAACTCTAGAGATTTGCTATACTTAGTTCTGGGCTAGAGTAAGATTATTTGTATGGTTATGAAATTTAGCAACAGTTGGAGGAAGTGGAGCGGCGATATTTTTATTTATGAGCATTTATTTTGTGCCTTGGAGCAATGCCGTCAAATGATGATAGGATAGAATCGAGTAGCGGTAGACTGGACTGATAGATTTTGTGCCTTGTATCTATATTTTACTTATAAAATTCAGGCATACAAAACCCTTTTATTATTTTCAGTTTTACGAAGAAAAATGCTTTCTTAAATTGCTGATGCTTTGACCAGATAATTTAGAAATCAACAGTTCATTCCTTACTTGAACTAGCATGTGTACTTTTTTTAAAAAAAGTAACTAGCATGTGTATGAAAATGTATTTCAAGCATTCAGACTTCAGGTATCATTTTAATTTTTTTATACTCTTATGATGACGACCCAGCACTCATTTTTGCAGACTTCAGCAGTACAGGTTAGTTGAAATGAAGCTTCTTGCGCAGCAAAGGGATCTTCAGGTGTCAATATATCAATTTATTTTATTCTTTCCTATATTACTTATCCAAGATACACACTGGGGCACACATACATATTTATGCTAATAAATAGTACTGTTTGTTGTTGCATGAACTTTCACTTTCACTAGCTCTTTGTTGAGGGACAAAAAGGAAAAAACAAAGTTTAATTTGTTTCATGCTATAATTAACTGCACTGAGTAAAATTATTACTGCTATAAGAGCAAGTGTCAATTTGGTATCTGTATATCAACTAGAGGTTCAAGCTCCTGCTTGACTGAATCACACAACAACATCTTTGTTTGGTAGTATATCATGATTATTATCAATTATGAGCATGTGTCATGGGAATGAACATTTCATTTCTCCAAAACATAATAAGGCTTCAAGCTGCAGCGAGACCCAAACAATTGGAATTAAAAATTCCCAAGTATCAAGCAGACTTTCCAAACTTTGAGGCTACTCAGTTTTCTTTGAATATTCATGAATGAATGAGTATAATGAAATTAAATTATAAAAGACATTGTTTCCAATTTATTCTTTTCTGATTGCTAATACTTAAAGATCAGAGTAATCAAATTTAAACTATGTTCTTCATGTATGCTATTCAAGTAAAAAAAGACCAATATAAATTTATTTAGTATACACTCTCAACATATTTCAGTGACACTATTTTATTTTATTGTGGTTCTCAGGCAAAGATACCAGATATAGAGAAGTGTTTAGATGTGGTTGCTACATTGAAAGCTAAGAAGGGTACTGGTGAGGTTCGTTTTCAGTGTGAATTTTCATAATTTGGCCAATGTGGACCTATGAGGAAAAAGTGAAGTAGATGTGATTATGTGAATGGTCCACATTTGTTCTTATTAGACTGCTGAAATTATGTGCAACTTTTTTTCTGTCATTGCAGACAAGTTTCCCTAACGATGTCTGCAATGATTGTTGATCACTTATTTAGGGACAGCCTTCTTTCTTGTTGGAAGTTAACGGATTGGTGAATGTTGTAGTGAATGCTTTGGGAGTTTGGGTCCCCTATGTTCAATTCTCAGGCTTCTAATACTGCTTGTTTCTATTTTCTAGTTTTTGGCACCTGTTTATATTTGTCTTTGATTTTCCATGGACATGTTTCACATGTCAAGGAGCTTGTGATAGATAGATTAGCTCTTCCTGTTTGTTGGTATCTATCTATTGTCACCCCATAGTACTTATCATCTCAATCAGATTACTAGGCATCTTCTTCTGTATATATTCCTCCCTATCTTACAAGATTCAGAAAATGAATATTTTCAGCCTCCACACTTGTAGAATAGAGATAAATGTTGGCACTCTTACGCAAGAGTATTCCTGAATGTACAACACAGAACTGTTCACTTGGAAGCTTTTTTCAACTTGGTTAACAAAGTTAGCCATGGAAAATGTTGATGTCTTGTTTCCTGTTAGGGAATTCTGTGTGTTGTTTCAAATTTGGTAAAAATGTGATAAAAGCATCTGAAGTTGAACATTGATTAA
This sequence comes from Senna tora, assembly GCA_014851425.1. Taxonomy (NCBI): domain Eukaryota; kingdom Viridiplantae; phylum Streptophyta; class Magnoliopsida; order Fabales; family Fabaceae; genus Senna; species Senna tora. Next base: position 5,477,697 of record CM026262.1, on the reverse strand, counting down.
TGAAGTATAAGGTAACTTTTATAGTTCTTAAAAATGCTCTATGTATCCAATATACCTTTAGTGCATAATGTTAGACTTATAATTATTATTGTTTATTGCTATTTTGGTAATAATATATTTGATTATTATAATTTATATAGTGAATTATATATGTAGTATTGGTATCTATCTATTGTCATAGTACTTATAGAAAGTCCACATTGCAACACATACAACTGTTGTTGTTTTCTTTCTGGTGTTTATTTTTCTTTTTATCTGTTCTCAGAATATCCCTTCATAAGAAAGAAGCATGTATGCTTGCTTTTTTGCAGCAGTATTCGTATTGGATACCGTATTCTATGCCTCCTACCCATGGCCTCTCCTCCTCCCCTCCCAAAAAAAAAAAAACACCCCACCCTTTTTTCAAACTTTTTGTCCAAAATTTTTCTTGAAACCAATTTCAGGCACAACAAAATGCTTAAAAAATTTGTTTATAAAAGGAATTAAGAGTCAACTGAACAACACACTGAAAGAAGTAATAAAGGTGCTAAAACATGTCAAAACATCTGAAGTCGTAACACTTTTTAAATAATAATTAATGTTATAGAATCAGTGTAGTATTTTAATAACACACCAAGTGTCAAATTAGGTTTTGGAAAAATTGCTGCATCACTATATGTATTGTTTCATATACAATAATATAACATACCTGTATCAGTGCATCACAAATGGTCAAATGTGTATCTTACTGACTAGATAGTTTATACTTGAATTCAGGCACTTACTGCTGATTTTGAAGTGTCAGAGGGCATATATTCACGAGCTTGCATAGAGGAGACTGACTCAGTGTGTTTATGGCTGGGAGCAAATGTTATGTTGGAATATTCATTAGAAGAGGTCCTTGACCTTTAGTTTCAGATGTTATTATTGTCTCTTCCTATTTTAAATTCCTCCTTAACATAAGTATTATTTTCTAGTGCAGGCTACTTCTCTTCTACAGAAGAACCTGGATAATGCTAAAGCCAGTTTAGAAGTTCTTGTTGGTGATCTACAATTCTTGAGGGACCAGGTGACAATAACTCAGGTCAGATTGCCAATTACGAAGTTTTTCTTATCTCTCCTTGGTGTAGTCACCTCACCTGCCCAGATAAAAAATAAATGTTTAGGGCATTGAATTTACGTTGCATGGCTAAGCTGCTCAAGCTTGTAAGCCCTGTACCACCTATAGGGTATCCTTAGGACTTAGGAGACATAGAAAATGAGAAGATAGAAAATAACAAGTAAAACTTGAGGGGATAGAAAGGTGCCAAGGACCATTTCGACCAAAATGTTTAAGTTGTTAGGAGAAGTTTCATAAATGATTTGATAAATCTTTTTGACATGCCCCCTTCACGTAAAAGCCCTTCGAGCTTGAAGTTGGACAAACCACTCTTCACAATATTGTGCTGAAAGCCTGAAACTTGAATTTAGTGGTGATGGAAGGGAGCAGCAAAGATTGACTCCTCATAGAGGCTCTAATATCTTGCTAGAAACCATTTTAACTCAACAAGGTAAGCTGTTAGAAGACTCTTTGGCAGTAGAGACTAGATACTATATCAAGGACAATTAAGATGTTAGAAGACTCCTGAATGATTTATTAATATTTTTAATTTTAACAAAAGATTTTTATTTCACCAATGACTTCTTCATAGAAAAAGCAAATTGTTGGATGAATAAAAAGTTCAGGTTGGACCTTGATAAGGCATTTTCATTTGAAAATTGGGATGAACATATATTACAAAGGACGGAATGCAAATGGTGGCCAATCCATTTTCATTCATCACTTTTTATTCTCTTATGTAGAAAGAAAGCATATAACGATTTAAAGTCTTTTCAATCTCTTGCTCACACTTCTCGGTCAATTTATGATGTAGAGCATTTCCCACTCATTCTTTATTGTAAGGATCTCATTAGTTATGTTTACCATCTAAATATCATATGGGTATCGTGACAATAACCAGTTACAGTTTTTGATCGTTTATGTAAAAATGATCAGGTTACAACTGCTCGCATTTATAATTGGGATGTACATCAAAGGAGAATTCGACAAGCTGCTGTTGCTACTGCTCAAGAACCGTAGAAAAGAGAATATATTTAGACCGAGATGGAAAGCTGGCACTCCATTTTTTTAGTTGAGAGTATGATTCTAATCTCTTTTCACTTTCTATTTTCTGAATTAAATGGTCTCTTTTTACCTTTTGCCGGTTTCACCACAGTTGATTCTGTCAAAGATAGGAACCAGTTTTGATCCTAGTTCTAAAATATTGGGCTTTTGTAACATATGTAATACTATATCTAGGTTGATGGGCACATTTTCTTTGGTGTGATTCTTATGGAAATTTAATTATATTATATTACATATATATGTTTTTTAGGGTAAGTCTTGGAGCAACGGTAAGGTTGTTGCCACCCCTAGAGGCTAGAGGTCACGGATTCAATCCTGTAAACAACCTCTCTACATATATCTAACCCTCTCCAGACTCCATCTGGTGGTGTGGAGCCTTGTCCACTGGATATATATATGTATATGTTTTCACTTGCAATTTAATCTTGTTTAGTTTTATAATGTATTTATTAAGAGCTGTTATTCAAAGTGGACCCACAAACGAAATCTGTCGGCAAAACTACGCAAAATAAAAGCCAAGACATCAAAATCAATTGTTCTCCAATGATGTCAGCTCCATCTTATCCTTTCTCACAAGGGTCTTTTTTTTTCTTAATCAAAATGGTTTATGATTATATGATATTTCCATTGTTAGTCAGAGATGAGATGATGCCTAGTCTGATGCAGGATCTAGTCAACTGGTCTACTCCCACAATTTCTAGAAAGCATCGTAAATAATTGAAAATATTATGATTATTGTTTTGGGTTATATGGATATTATTTTATACGTCTCTGTATTTTAAATGAATTTTGACATGTTGACTGCTATATTTTAGGTATTGTCCTGGACGAAGATGATGATGATAGGTCCTTAAAATCTGTTTTTGTTTGAATGAGATGGCCTATAGTTAGGTAGAGTAGCACTATATATTGTTCGTTCATGTGCTAAAACAGGTTTTTTTGTTGTGTTTTAGCTTGACATTGAAGTTGAAAATGGTATGGATGGCTCTCTAATTTATTTATCAACGCAGACTCATTCACATGGACACCCATAATCAACGGTTAGTGTCTCAACTTTCTTTCAAGTCAAAAAAGCATTCTAGGTTTTGAAGCAGAAAACGAAGACTTATTAAACTATCTATTGGCGACGCTTCTATTTAATATTTCTAAAATCTTCCTTTCAGTTTGCGAATCTATTATAAAATTAGTGAGTTCTGCGACTGTATGAAACATCCCATGTTTAAGTGCTTTAATGATGGTTTTCACTCGTTGATTCTTCTTCTACTTTCAATTATAATTTTTTTTTACAATTTTTGTTGCTTCAATAGAATTTCCTCGAATTGTTTAACAGATATTACTGGGTTTAGAAAATCCGCACTTGAAAACATTTTCGTCTGTAATAATAAGCCGAATGGGAGTTGATGGGCGAAAGGTTTGCTTCCTTAGGGGGGTCAACCTTCAAATAAACATAAATGCAAGGGTCAAAATCAAAATAATTTATATTTCTACATCAAGGAAGAAGGAAGGGTTGGTTACGTTATATGTAACGTGTTGTTGTTGACCTAAATAAAAAAGTCTCTATAATCCGTACACCTTCATTTAATGCCTAAAGGAAAAGGATGGTCCCAAACACCAGTCCACACCATGTGCTATCTTTTTTTTTTTTGGTCAAATCTATATGGTACGTTTGACAAACCTTGATTTGCTAAAATATATGAAGTCTATTATTTAGATGGTCACGCTCTAGCATTTTCATCCCAACTTTATAATAAATATATAAAAATTTTTACCTAAATTTTTTTCTTAATAGTAACATACATACTTCCCTTTTTTTTGCTTTTCATAAAAGCTTTACTATTTTAGTAAATTAGATTTATTTTGTTGTTAAACTTTTAAAAAAATATATACTCGTAACTCTCCTGATATTTGACAAATATGTTACAAAAACTCTTTCCCAATATATTGTCTGTTAATCAGGTTAAAATTTACATAATTTATCTTTCAAAAAAATTAAATATATATATAAGTACTTAATTACATTGACTAATTACTTTAAGTGTTATATCAAGAATAAAATTGTTATTTTATATTTTACAAAATAATTACTTGATTGTTAGAAAGTTAATTAGGTAAAAGTTTTTGTAATATATATATATATATATATATATATATATATATATATATATATATATATATAAAATTACTTTATTATAAGCTAATTATCATATCGCTAAAATACATATAATGATATAAGTTACACACTCTCTCTCTTGAGCCTTGAACAATTATAGATTGAGGTTCTTCTCCAATTATTGGAGTCTATGCTTTAAATTCGTTTATTTTGTAATTAGAACTCAAATTTCGGGTTGCCATCGAATATGTTTGGCCTATAAAGTATTTCTTCTTTGATTGATTTAACACTATTAGAGCATTATCCTTCTATGCATATAACAAAATTGCATGTGCGGGTCATCAAGTACTAAACTCCAAAAAGGGAAAAGCAATAATAATAATAATAAAAATGACAAATTAAGGAAAGATATATGGGTTTGTGTTGAAAATTAAGTTTGCACTATCACTATGTTTCCCTACTAATTGCTTGTAATCTTTTGCAGATAAATCTTTTTACTAAATGATGAACAGATGCTATATATATATTCAAACAACCAAGATTCCATCTAAGAAAACAGGGGAAAAAACCTCACACTTCATTTTGATCACTCAAAAGTGAAAATAATTGAGGTGCGAATTATTGGTAAGTACTTGGGAACATTTTTTTTTTAATTATTCCAAAATAACTAATTGATGTGCTCAAATAAGATAAATGCGACCTTACATATATATACACCAAAATAAAGTATAATGGTATATGCTATTTATCCCATTAATACAAAGAGAGATCACTCTGAAAATAGTAAAATGAGTATTCCAATCAATCCAAAATGTTTCAATTAATCACATTCACACATGTAGCCCATAATAAATATCTCACAATAATTGATGTACGTACGTAGTGATATTAATATTCATTGTGATGTTTAAGAAAATTATACATCACTCTCACAAAATGATTCTCAAATTATATACGTCGAACAAGGATAAAACTGTATTACAATAATATTGAAAATTATATAGTATTATTTGTTAATATTAATTAAAAATTATATTAATAAGAACTCATCTTAAATAGATTAAGGATCAATTAATTTAAAAAATATATATTAAAATTTAATACTATTATATTACTGAACATACTCTCATCTTACAAGAATTTAGTTCGAGCAATATTAAATTTTAATGTGAAACATCTAGGAAAGATGAACTTACACGCAATATACATAAGTGAAGTATAAAGTAGCCCGTTATATATTTGTTTATTAGCAATGTTTTGGAGAATCTTTACGTGATATTAATAATTAAAAGTATTTATTTAGGTCTTTGTAAAATAGTTACTTGGGCATTATTACGGTATATATACATGTATAGGCTAAAATTAACTTTTTATATAATAGGTTTTAATTTTTTTTTAATGTTGTTTTCTATACTTAATTTACTGATTGATACACTTTTTTTCATTAACAATAAAGTCATATATAAAACTCATATACGAAGTTACTTAGAGTTTAATTTAAAATAAGAGTTCAAAAAGACAAAAAGATCATTAGATTAATCTTCATATAGTTATTTTCTTATAAAATTCTTAATTTTTGGGTTTCGGATATTTAGAAAATTTTAAATTTTTTTTAAATACATTTGAATTTCATATAAGTTTCAATGATTTTGTTTTTACTTACTATAATAATTTTACTTGAACTTAACATATGACTAATTACGTCTACATGAGAGAAAAGAAATTCGATTAATAATTACTAAATACATAAGGAAATTAAACATGAATTTTAAATAAAAATTAGAACTTCATGTAAAGTTTAAAAAAAAAATAGTTATTGACATATATTAATATAAAAAAAATGAAAGAAGTGGTGGGTTTAAATTTTAATAATAAAAAAATAAAGACGTGCACGGAAAGCGAAGCTTATTTGTCGGGTTTGCATCATTTTGTGATTTTGTTTCTGCTCTACGCGTTTTTGCACCCTCATAGAGTCATAGTCCTTCCTTCTTTTCTTTTTCCCACCTTCTATCCTTTCTTCTTTCTCATCTTCACAAAATTTTATCATAAAATAAAGGCAAAAGTACATTTCCTAACCCCAATGTTTGGGGGTCATGTCAGTTTTGCCCCTAACGTTTTTTTGCTGTCAATTGTACCCCTAACGTTTTACGTTTCTGCCAATGTCACCCTTTTCACTAACACCGTCAAATATTTAACAGTTTTTGCTGACGTGACATCATATGTGGCAAAACGTTTCTTTTTTTTTGTCAATTGTAACCCTAACGTTTTACATTTCTACCAATGTCACCCTTTTCATTAACACCATCAAATATTTAATAATTTTTGCTTACGTGGCATCCTATATGGCAAAAATATCTGACTTGGTATATATTTTTTCCATATCAGATTTCCTACTCATGTTTTCTCCATCAAAGTTGTGTCGTTTTCACCTCGGCTTATTCCTTCTAAAATATAACTCAAACGCACGCGCTATTTTGCTCATAAAAACATCGGAGACGCTATCCATTCTCTATTTTAGGGTAACGTCTCCGACAAAGTAGAGAATGGGTAATGTCTTCGACAAAGTAGAGAATGGATAACGTCTCCAATGTTTTTGTCTGCAAAATGACATGTACGTTCAAGTTATATTTTAAAAGGAATATGATGAGGTTAAAACGACACGGTTTTGATGGGAAAAAGAAGAGTAAAAAATCTGGTGTAAAAAAATATGTCAAGTTAGATATTTTTGTCACATAGGATGCCACGTAAGCAAAAACTATTAAATATTTGATGGTGCTAGTGAAAAGGGTGACATTGGCAGAAATGTAAAACGTTAGGGGTACAATTGACAGAAAAAAGAAACGTTTTGCCACATAGGATGCCACGTCAGCAAAACATGTTAAATATTTGACGGTGTTAGTGAAAAGGGTGACATTGGCAGAAACGTAAAACATTAGGGGTACAATTGACAGCGAAAAAATATTAGGGACGAAACTGACAGAACCCCCAAACGTTGGGGCTAGAAAAGATACTTTTGCCTAAAATAGAAATACTGATTTACTGAGTTATAATGAAAGATTTGAGTAAATTATATCAATTTTCTGCACCCCTTTACAGAAAAGAAATTAGTTTATTGTATTTAATAATAAAAATTTGAGAATAAAATGTATTAAAATTTAATATTTTATCCATTGTATTAAAATATTAAAAAATAAATTTTATAATTGTGTCAAATCAAAAAATATAATAACTATTTTATAATTTTTTAATAATATTGACACAATTTCCTATTATGGAAATAGCACTTGATGTTCTTACACTATAGAAAAACTCAAAAAAGTAATTTTATCATTGGTTAATATATAAACTGACATTATAATTAATAATATTGTTTATTAATTTAGTTGTTGTAATTGAAGTTAAAATACTTTTGATATAATCTACAATATTATTATTTATGAAATTGATGTTAATCTTTTTAATATTAGGTAAAATAATATTAAAGATAATTTATAACTTGATATTAAAATCCTAATTTTTTAAAATGTTAAAATTAAATATGACACAAAGTTATACAAACTTTTAGTATAATTAATTAGTCTGTGACTAAAGTTAATATTTCATAATGTGCAATTCTTCATTTTAAAAAAGTATTTTTTGTTGTTGTTGTTATATTAAGTTAAAAAAGGATACAAATTTAATTGTGTTTATGTTTTATTAAACATAAAATTATAGTATTATTTCATACAAGAAATATCTTCGCTGATAAACAATAAATTAAAGAGAAGTGTTTTTTAAAACTAAATAATTAAGTGTAATCCACTTGCACCGCACACAAAACTTTCTTCAAACACACCGTCAAAAATCGAACTATTGACTAAATGTGTGACGAACTCAACTAAGTATCAATTAGAGGTGTTCAAAATCGAACAAAATTAACACACTTGAATCAAACCGAACCGAATTAAAACAAACCGAATAAAATCGATCAATGTTTGGTTTGGTTCGATTTGGTATGTCGAAAAACTGAACCAAACCATATACATACATGTATATATATATAGTATATATATATATATATATATATATATATATATGTACATATTATGTTAAAATTTTAAAATAATAAAATTTAAAATATGTTTTTAGAAGGTTAGATAAATTTAGTCAATATAAAAATTTAATTTTAGAACTAAGTTGATTGTATATTGTAAGTAAATGAAATATTACTATATTTTTTTTATTATTTATATTGAATAAAATTATAATTTTTGTTAATAAACTTAAATATGTAAGTTTGATGACATAAAAATTCTAAACCGTCAAACCGTATCGCTCAAAACGCTTGTTTATGGTTTGGTTTGGTTTGACGCTATCAACTTAAATCGATAGGTGCACTAAATTTTCACAAAAAATCGTCCAAACCGCCTATCGAATAACCCTAGTATCAATTGTGTTAGACTTCGTAATTTAATGTGTAAGGAAATCAAATTTTAAGAGTAATTTATTTAAAAGATAAAAATAATATTTTAAAAACTAAATTGTTAATTTTAAAAAATTATTCTCTTCAGTCTTCTCTATATAAGAATTAATAGTTTAATACTCATATATATTTATAAGTGATTAACTCAATATACAATAGTATGTATAAGAATGTTGACTTTGACTTTCAACTAATGTATGTCACCACCGTTCAGTCACCAACATCCCAACATACACTCTCACACAACCCAACTTGTAATAAACAATTATAATTATTAATTATAAATAAATAAACGAATAAACAAAAAAAAAGGAAAAATTGAAAATTAAATTAAAAAATAGAATTGGACAGAAGGAAAAGATATGGAGATGCCGCAATCATCGCTTGCGTGTTGTTCCTTAAAATTCGAGTACTTCACAGTCAACGCGTTGCCTCTCTGCCACAAATTTTTTTTAAATGCATTATGTTTTTTTCCTTTCAATTATTAATTTGTATTTTGCAAATATATTTTAAAAGATGATCAATATATATATACATCTATATTCCCAGAAAAATATTATAAATGTACCCATAAAATACAGATTTTGCGATCTTTTTCTTATAAGCCATGCAAAGGAGAAATAATACTTTGAGAAGAGTCCTAAAATGTTATACTTATAAATATCAAATTAAAGTCATCATCATTTTGGTGAATACGATCGAACCCCTTTGTAATTAACTTTTTGTAACAATTAATTAGATGAACCAAAACACGAATGAAGTAAGTGAAGAGTAGTGCAGGAAATTTTCAAATCTCAGAAAATCAGAAACCAAACCAAAGACTATTATATTGAGTTTTTTTTTGGTGGAGTTCTTTTAATCTAACTAGGCAAATTAAAGCTAGCTTCAGCCTTTAAACCTTAGCACTTGTTTTAAACGCTTAAATTAATAATGACTGACTCTATTATATATATTGGGAGAATAAATGTTGTACCATATATATATATATATATCATGGATGCATATTCGTCAACTCAACAAACTGTTTGAGAAAGAAAAATGCAAAGATGGTATATTTGAGAGAAACTTCACTAAACCATTAATTTATTAATTTATAATATTATATATATCGGTAACATCTTCGATATGATCAAATAGTTACGTTCCTAGGTTATTAAACCCTACACATTATATATTAATTTCACTAATGCTTTGGTCAAAAGGAGAGAGAGAGAGAGAGGTATAATAATAATTAATAAGTATGATAATAAAATAAAAAGCAGGATAAGTTCAAACTAATGAGAACTATATTATATACAGGCTTCAAAAATATAATTAATTAATTAATTAGAATTCCATCGAAGATGGTGATCTTGCGAGGACCATGCTTCAAGGAAAAAATACCTCAGTCCTATATCTATATAATAATATATATAGTTAAAAATGTTCCAAGTGAGAAATAGGAAACAAAAGTAGGGTGGTTTCGGAAATTGCAATTTCTTT